>CM075198.1:17025080-17625080 GCA_037577475.1 Chaunax sp. Z400 | reverse complement strand
GTTCAACGGCTAGTTTCTTACTCAGCTGCCTGAATGGCAACATGTGCTAAGGTGTCTTATCAGGAGGCCAATCATCATATCAGCAGGTTTCATCGCCTCACTCTCAGACCGTGCATTACTGTCATAGTAGACCTACTTTCTCTGCCTTTTTGTTTATTTACTGCCATTAGATTCCACCCTGTGTTTGGATAGTGTGTCAATCAACCACAACACAAAAAAAACAACAAAAAAAACAAACTCTCCCTTATTGGTCAACTTCAGATTCTATAAAATAAATATGGTGAGAGGTTTCTATTTGTCATCTTAGACTGACTCAGAAAGGCAGGTTTGGCTACTCAAAAAAGTACACAAAATGTGTACACTGTTAACAATAATTAACAAGCTAAGATCTTAAGCTGTGTTTATTGTACTGTCAACAAATTTCACAGAAAGACCAAAAACTACAACGTTGTTGTCTGTCTGTACTTCCTGACTTACACACCCTGTCCGTGGCACACAGCCAGAAGCCAATTCTCTCCAAATGAAGATGTAAATCATTAAAAACAAGTCACCAGTATGTTCCTGAAAAGGCTACATAATTTCCTAGAATAGCTGGGCACGGGGAATTTTCATGAAAGCTACTCAAAAATTATTTTCAGATAAGGATTAATGAGGGAGTATCTACTGCACTGGGACTGTGCACTAGAGACCGACTCAAAATAAACTACAATATCCATGTGTAATGAACATGCCACCCAGTGCAGCAGTGTCATTCACTGATAGGTTTTTAACTCATTTTTGCACAATAATGGAGGGCTACGGCACAAAGAATTAAGCTGCATTAGGCTTGACACACATAATTCTTGATAGTACATGTAACAGTAAATTACAATCATGTATATCATTAGATCTATGCCTTAATGAAAAGATATCTGATGCAGTTCTTGGATAACATCTATCCCTTTGACCTTATTCACCTTTGCATCTGTGTAACAATCAAATAAAAACATGACAGAATTGACAGGACTGGATCTTTTATTCCACAGTTGAGAGAGAAATGCTGAACGCATGTTGAAATAAATGTTACAAAGCTTTATTTAGGGCAAGGCTATACTTATTTATATGCTGGCAAAGCATGACTTGGAAAAACGATCACTGTGGTAAATGCATTTTTTAGGTCCTAACACCACCTAAGATCTTTGTCAGAAAAAGTTATGACTAGTGTATATGCGGTATAATTTTGGCTAAACAGCTATTTGTCATCTGCATATTGCAACATTTAATAGAACACCTGCATCTCTTGCAAACTTCTAGATTTCACTGCATTTGTCAGACGGTAATATTTCGCTCAAAGTGTCATATGTCAATGTTTTAAAATCAATGCCGGCCATCATGACGGACTTCTTCCTCATCCTCTATTTCATCTTCTTCATATTCGCCCATCTCGTCAGCAGTGGCGTCCTGGTACTGCTGATACTCAGACACCAGGTCGTTCATGTTGCTCTCAGCCTCAGTGAATTCCATCTCATCCATTCCCTCTCCGGTGTACCAGTGGAGGAAGGCCTTACGTCGGAACATGGCTGTGAACTGCTCAGAGATCCTCCTGAACAACTCCTGAATGGCCGTGCTGTTGCCAATAAAGGTGGCGGACATCTTGAGGCCACGGGGAGGGATGTCACAAACGGCGGTCTTGACATTGTTGGGAATCCATTCGACGAAGTAGCTGCTGTTCTTGTTCTGCACGCTCAACATCTGCTCATCCACTTCCTTCATTGACATACGGCCACGGAAGATGGCGGCCACAGTGAGGTAGCGTCCGTGACGAGGATCACAGGCTGCCATCATGTTCTTGGCATCGAACATTTGCTGCGTGAGCTCCGGCACAGAGAGGGCGCGGTACTGCTGACTGCCCCTGCTTGTGAGAGGCGCAAAGCCTGGCATGAAGAAATGCAAGCGGGGAAAGGGCACCATGTTGACAGCCAGCTTACGGAGGTCAGCGTTGAGCTGGCCGGGGAAGCGGAGACAGGTGGTCACGCCGCTCATGGTGGCTGATACCAGGTGATTGAGGTCTCCGTAGGTGGGTGTGGTTAGCTTCAGGGTGCGGAAGCAGATATCGTACAGGGCCTCATTGTCAATGCTGAAGGTCTCATCTGTGTTTTCCACTAGCTGGTGGACAGAGAGAGTGGCGTTGTAGGGCTCCACCACAGTGTCAGACACCTTTGGGGAAGGCATCACGCTGAAGGTGTTCATGATCCGGTCGGGGTACTCCTCACGGATCTTGCTGATGAGCAGTGTACCCATTCCTGAACCTGTGCCTCCACCCAGTGAGTGGGTGAGCTGAAAGCCCTGCAGGCAGTCACAGTTTTCGGACTCCTTTCTCACCACATCCAGCACTGAGTCCACCAGCTCAGCTCCCTCGGTGTAATGACCCTTGGCCCAGTTATTTCCTGCCCCACTTTGACCTGTATGATGCATGCAACGTTATGAGACAAAGCATGTTAGACAAATTACTTTCTGCGAATGCACACGTTATAGCAGGTGTATGAGTTGTAACTAATGTCTGTAATCGATGGATTGCCGGAAAAGTTTTTAGGACATTCGTGGTCACAGAGGATGGACCCTAATTATTTTCTGATCCGTAACTTTTCCTCTACGGCCAATGTAAGATGGACATTTTTTGGCATTTGGAAAGAAAGTCTCCAAACCTTTTGGCTGAAGTGAAATTTGTTCCATTCATGTTTCCTTCAAGATGAATTGTATGTCCTTATGTGATGCCCAGATTTCACTTTGGCTTATGCTTTGGTTTATGACCAAGTACAGTACCTGAGTGTAAGTAGATGCTGACAAGACGTCCTTATCAGCCTCGGCTGTACATTATGTTCAATGCCCATTTGGAAATATTACAGTGTTATCCACTTAAATTAAACTGTGACCATGGTAAACATTATATCTGCTAAACATCAACACGCTAATAGTCATGTTAACAGGTGACCGTGCTGATATTAGCATGTAGCTGAAAGCATCACAGTTTTTATAGTACAGTACAGTCTCACAGAACTGCCAGCATTGCTGCAGACTCTAATGTTGCTCTTAAGGTTTGACTGCTAAATATAAAGCATTGCTATATCATGTATTAATCATTAGGAAGGCCACTTGTAACAACATATTCATTACAACCTTTATAAAGTATAGCTTGTTGGAAACCGGCACTCAGTACCTTATTAAATTGGCATGAGACAAGTTTTTTTCTCCATATCATTATAATGGTATGGTTATCGAGTAACTAGAATGTGTATGCTTAGATTGGCTCCCTTTTAATCTCACTTTCATTATGCAATTTTTCTGTCACTGGGTCTCTCCTGCAAAAATGCAGGCTGACTGATGGTCCAGCCTGGAACCATTTATATCTGCTTTCAAGTCTTGATTATAGACTAAATGAATTCATTAGGAAACTTTTCTCCTCTGTTGTTGGTACTGTAGATGCTATTCTGAGGAAAACAGAGAGGTGGAGACATGGTAAATTATATTCCTGGGTTGCTGTTCATTCGTTCAGAGTGAATTCGATGTAAGTTATCATGAAGACTGAAGAGTTCCTTCGTGTTTTTATTTTTCTGGTAAGAAGAAATGGAGATCCATCCATTGGAGGAACTTATTATCCCCTGTATTGTCACTTTTTTGCTGACAATGCATCAATACGTAGCGAAGGGGCTGCAGAAGCTTTTTGCTGGGAATATGCAGTACTGCACAGTGCTCTAAGGTGAAACTATAAGCACAGTTTTACAGGATATGACAGCAGCTGCTGACATGTACGCATATTGTATGGATGTCCAATGGCATCAGGATGACTGGTGGTGACAGCATGATTTAATGTTCGCTCACCAAACACAAAGTTGTCAGGCCTGAATAGCTGTCCAAATGGGCCGGAGCGAACTGAATCCATCGTTCCTGGCTCCAGGTCGACCAGAATGGCACGGGGGACAAATTTGCTGCCTTTGAAGGAAAAGTAGCAGAGGACAGAGGGAGAGAGAGGTGATGGACGGGAGGGTGGAGTAAGATATTGACAGTCTCAGTGTGCCTGATATGAGGCATATTATGTAAACTGATCTATTAAAACAGTTTGGTAATGTAATCTTTTGGGTAAACATCCCTTTACTACAGTGTGGGCACTTGAAGACCGCATGATGCCTTCTATTGTTTTTTTTTTCTTCCACTTTACTTTGTTCCTCCTTTCTTTCTGTAATCCCTCTTGCAAGCAAACCGTTTCAGCATGACGCACCGCTGATTCTCGGGTTTTCAAAGTGCTGATCCCTGCAGAATCTGTCCAAACAAAGATGTCATCTTGCCCTAGCCATGCCTGTGTTTCCTCTCATTCCCTGTTGCTTGTAAAGCTCTTCCATTACGTTCCATTGATTTAATTAATGGGATGCTCTTTCAGTCAATATAGGATAGTGACCCAGCAGATGACACTGATGTCAGCATGCAACATGAAAACAAAGAATCATTAAAGCCTGCAGCTTGGAAATAGGATGGGGATAGACAAGAACAGGGAAAATCCTTTTCAGGAGTATGGTGCCTGTTGTGAAGGCCTTTCATCCATTCAAACCTGACACGTAGGCTCAGATCTCAATCCTGACTACACGGACTGAGATCCGCTCTAACTTGTCCCTTTATGACAGAATCAGACCAGAGGCTGATTGCTGAACCTCGCTGTTTAACTGTTTAATGTACAGATGCTGAAAGGAATTACATATGATGCATTTGGAATGGCATTTAACATGATGCACAGCTAAAATGAGGCGCTGACATGAGACAAAGGCACAGCGAGCCTATAGGGTCAGCTATAGAGAGACTGCAGATACCTGTACTCCCTATAGAGGGGGGGGGGGGGGGGGGGGGTTAAGGAAGCAAGACAGGGAGAAAGATTTTTGCAGAATCACTGCTCCAGTTTTTTCCTGCACTCCTGGTGGGACCTACTTTCTCCTTGCAGCATAATAAGTGACTTGAGTCTACAGTGGCATTCAAATGAGCTTTGTGTAGAATAAGGTCATGCAAGGTTAATGAGAGTGGTAAATTATTCAGATGCAAACATGTGGTTTATATAAAACATTCTTGTTTACCTGATGCCTCATTGTAGTAGACATTTATCCTCTCCAGCTGCAGGTCACTGTCACCTTCGTAACTCCCAGTGGGATCTATGCCATGCTCATCACTTATCACCTCCCAGAACTATAATGGGATAAAAAATAAAAAAAAGATTTAAATCACGAATTTTCATGAATTTCAGTTGCTGGAGGCCGAAATCAGCGACGAAATAAGGTGTGAAAGCGAGTTAAAGCACCACGTGCGTCATGCTTATTTTAGTGATTGCGCATCTGCACACGCAGCAGAAGAGCGACACATCACTGCAGCACCTGACTCGGAATAAAGCCCGGCTCGGCTGAACCGCACCCTCCACACATATGAACATTAAACAATCTATCTCAAACTTCTTCTTTTTTTAATGTTTACCCATTATTGTCTATGAGACGCCGTGATAATTATTTAAATGACTCCAGTCTATTAACAGAAAGAAATCACTTTAAAATAACATCCTAATTAACGATATTAATCATACCTTCGCCCCAATCTGATTTCCACACTGTCCAGCTTGGATGTGAACGATTTCCCTCATGGTGCACTGCGGATGCGGGCAGAGAGCGTCCTGTACCGGCGTCAAGTCTTCAGTCTCTTGCCGCTGTGGTTCTCAAAGTCAGCACTTCATTTCGAGGATGAATGTTGAGTCGGCGAGAAAGATAAACGTGCTGCTGGTCAGATGACATTACACACAGCGTCCCAGCATCCCAGTGAGCCAATAGGAGCGCACCGGTTTGATGCAGTGGACCAGAGCATCTTGCCGCGTCACCCACGCCCCTGACATCAGCCTGTTCCGTGAAGGGAAAATGTTGCCTTTCTTGCAGGGTTTTCTGTAAGAAAAACAGATGTTAAGCAATTATTTTCTCAGCACTGGAAATGTCAAACTTCATCAGAGTAATGGCTGAATTCTACCTGGGCTGGTTCAATCAAGACGAGGCTGTGCGCACGTACTTTATGAGCTACCTTGATAAAAGGTTGAAAATATCACTTGAGATTTTTGATTAGGCATTTTAATCAAGATTGAGCTCAGAGATTTTCATGTTTTAGTTTGAATAAGGAATACGGTCCTGTGAGTTGAGAAAATGCACAATTTAATTGTAATATGGACTGAAATATTAAAGCTGGGGCCCATCTATAAGACAGGTCATCAACTTAGTTTTAAGTTAGCCATAAAGCTTAAGTCTGATTGTCCATCTATAACTGAAATATGGTAACTCTTTGAAATAATGTTCACAAATTTTTTTGTATGTTGCCAGGGAATAAATGAGGAATGAATGAGGATCAAACTACTAGTTTATCATTAATGAGTAACTGCTGATCAAATGTATAGAGTAGCTTATGATTAGTGCTTCATAGAATTTGAACAATTGAAATATAGCTGTAAGATGTAGGAGCCACTTTTGCAGTTTCTGACAGAAGAAATGGGATGCACTGCATGTATGCACAATAGTTCCATTTGTATCACCATGAGGAGATATGCTGCAGCATATCTTTGCACCCAGGACATAGCACACACACTCACACTGAGGTGATGTTGCCATGATGACATCGCTTTACTCAGAATTGCTTCTTGCCAAGATCCACACACCAAAATCTGTTCACATTTTTTCATTTGGCGAAAAAACAAGCAGACAAAGAAATGTTGGTTCGGTAAAGGTGATTCACCACTTAGTATGAGGAAAAAAGAGACGTGTGAAATAAAGGCCAGGTTCTCATGAAGTAAGGATTCACAAAAAGCTTAACTATTCATAAGAAGATGATGAAGTAAGGAGTGATTACTTAGTAACTCGTTATTACGTATCAATACTTGAGGAGCACAAAAAACAGTAATAATGTTCAAGTAACCGATGATGATGAGTCATTACAAGTTTTTTTTTGCCATTCACTTTATGCCATTACTTTACCAATCAGAAATATCTCAGAAACTATTTGATGGATTGCCATGAAATTGTTTACATTCATGGTCCCCAGAGGATGAATCCTCATGACTTTGCTGATCCCCTGACTTCACCTCTGGTGCCACCGTGAGATCTGCATTTGGGATTTGAAGTTGACTGTCAACCAAATACATTGTCATGAAATCTGATGATGACATTCATGTTCTCCAGAGGATTATTTGGAATACCTTTAAGAGCACCACCTCACCTTCATGTTTCCTGCAGAACTAATGACATTCAGCTTGTGTTTAGAATTAATTAGCAAATGCGAGCTAATTTTTCATGCTAAAGGCCTGAATCTTAGCATTGTGAATGCTAACGTATAAGAATGCTGACAATTAGATGTGCCTAAATAGCTAATATGGGTATGTACTCTTAACCTTGTTCTTTGTGTTTCAGTGATGTATTTCACTAAGCATGAGTCATTAATCAAATGACTACAAATTGCTTACACAGACACTTTCCAGGGCTCCTGGGGGCCAGGGGCACCTGCTTGTTCTGCTCAGTTTGTAATCCAGCCTTGATTTTTGAAACCCTAATTTAGAAAAAAACAACAACAATGATACACTCCCTTTTTTAAGTTACTATTTTTAAATACAAGGATTTAAGCCAGACTCAGGAATTTTTGACTGATCTGTTTTTTGGTTGGGATCTACTTAAAAGAAGAGGCATCAGGAGATGGCATATGCCCCCGAACTGAGTGTAATTGTATGAATACAAGTTATTTCAGTTCATTATTCAGTTCATAAATTCAGTTCATAAATATCAAAATTGTGCTGATGAAAACTAAAAAGAGACATTTCATATCATTCCTGCTACAATTTGTCAAAGAAACCTCAGTTTACAAGATGCATGTCAAACACTAACTTGTTCTTTTCTTCAAAAGGTACCACTCCAGCATATGATTGATGTGTATGTAAAATTTATTGAAGATGTATCAAATAGATTTAAAGTTCCGCTCCGGAAACAAGAAAAATAAAAATGTTAAACATACTTTTGCATATGTTTGATGTGTTGGCAAACTGTCATGAAAAAATATTGAATGATTTTTGATTTATGACGTGAAGAAAAAATGTTGAGAGAGGGTCAGACAAAAAGAAGGACTCACTGATATCCACAGTTGATCAATAAATAGTGGTTTATTTTAACAACAGGTATGGCTTATATACAAGTGCATTATGTCTGTTAAAACAAAAACAAAATGAAACCAAACGATCAGAAATTATAAATGGTACAATCCATGTTTTTTTTTTTACATTCATTCAAATCCCCCTGCGCGAGATTCTGAGTCACACTATTGAGGGAAGCAAATCCTGCAATGTGAGCACTGAGCACTTCACATCTCTGAGACTTTAATGTACCCATTCAGAACGACTCACTAGTCCATGCAATGATCTATGATCCTTCACTTAATCCAAGCTGTGTCTCCACACGTTTAAATATTTACAAAGGCATGACCCAAACTTTTTGCTTTTCCAATATCCGCTGGTCTATTGTATCACTGGTGCCAACATTGCTTTGGTTTGCTTTAACTGATTTTTACTTTAATTCTACTCAAACCAAATGCTTACGGGTAACGTAATGTGCTCCAATCGGCACTGTGAAATAGCTGCATGGGAGTTGTGAAAATGGAAGCAACACATCCCCGAGTGGACATGGATGTATTGTGCTGTTATTGTCTTTACACTAGTGTTGTATGGAGCTTTGACGATGTATTTCAATCTATGCAACACACACACTGAGACAGAGACACCATCAATAACACACGACGAGTGTGCCGATTAATGTGAAGATACTGACCCACTGCAGATGCCAAGAATTCCATATTAAATCCAGCATGACACTCCCTGTACCACAAAGTAGATTAATTGTGGTCTATTGCCAACGTTAATGTGTGTTTCTGCACTGTATTCACCAATCCATTTTCCCTTTTTTTATTTTTTTTTATTTCCAATACACAAAATTTGACATCACATGATTGCAGGGCATTGTGCTTTGAGGCTTAGCAGCGTGGCATATGTATGCTAGACATTAAATGTTCACATGAGTCTTTCACTAAATGGAAGTTTGTTGAATTGCTCACCTATTAAAAGATCACCCTGACTCCATCAAAGGAAATAGAGCTTTCATACTCTGAAGCTGCATTAGAGGAGAAGCGCCAAAGGTTTGCGAAATCATTCAGTGCACATTGACTCGGATACAAGAAAAACAGGAAGTCTTCCTGGCGTAGTCTTTGACCCCTGATTGACACCTAAATAGATCAGCAATACTTCCTGGATAAATGCAACATGAGTCGGTGTGATTATCACGATTTAAATGACAAGACATTATTTAGTTGGCTCTTAAGTTTTACAGTAACATGTAGTCATTATTATTATTATTTATTATTATTATTGATGTTGTAAACAGTGGTATGTCCCTAATCATACATCTTTCTCCAACAAATATTAAAGCCTCCAATGCATAACTACACCTGTCAAGTCTGTCAATTCAAGAATAGATTCATCTTCCTGTAATTATGGATTTCACCTGTATTTTAAAATGTCAATTTGACAAGAATGTGAAATATTGCATTTTTTTTTTAAAGGTAAACATAGTTGTGCATTTGGATGTATGAACATGAACTGATGTCAATGCCAAAACATGCTTTGGGAAACACAGTGAAGGGTTAGTAATGCTGTGACAGCTGGCGATCACATCAACCATTCTGCCATTCGCTTGTTTCATTTCAAAAATAACTTTTGTGTCTTTTTAAGGTTTGCTCGTTTGTTTTTTTTGCCGAAAGGTTCACCATTAATTTTCATGTATGTCCCCACTGCAAAGAATAAGGTGCCATCACACCAAGGTGCCACAAATACTGTAATGATTAAGTATAGGTTTGTACAATAAGGACAGGCCATGGGAGATTCTTCAAAAAAATACTCTGAATTAAAAAAAGTCTGAATCAAGCTGAACAACTAATTATGCACTTACTTACAATACCACATTTACAAATAAACACTTTTGCATACCATACATTTAACTGACTGAAACAGCTGGAAAAATAAGTTCCGTCGGACCGACAAAGTGTGGCTCTCTCTTTTCTCCAATATCGCAGATCACAAAATGAACCATGTGTTGATGAAAGCAATTAAGCAATCTCAAACTCATCTCTCAATTCTGATTTGTCAGATGACGACAAAACATTTCAGCATTATATTAATCGGACAAATATTTAATTCTTTGTGTACGTCTGAACTTTGGAATGTGGTTGGTCCGATTCAAGCGAATACTGTTTTTGTAATCGTTTTTTTTTGGCACTATGTCTATTTAATTTTGGTCAGAGTAGTTTTTGGCGTTGTATTTAGAAAAATCAGTCCAATTTAGTTTACCTCTATAAAGGCAAAAAAATACTTTGTAACATTCAGAATTTTGTCCATACGGGTAAGGCGATATTTTTATACAAATATTATGGACAGACACTGGGTTTTTTTTAGCATCATTGCATTTTTCAGCAGTCCTCTCAGCGATTGTGGGTGGAGTTGTAAGTCTCTTTAAAATGAGATGTGATTTTCCCATTCATTTAAATCAAAGTTTACAGGCTGGTGATTTCCAGTGACATTCAAAAAGAGCAGAAGATACTGTCACATTGTCACTAATCAGCCTCTGGCACTCTCTCACTTGTGTCGTCTCATTTGTGGGATAAATGCAGGAAGGGAGGACACTGAAAACGTACAGCAGCGCTGAAGACATGTCTGCTCAACAGCAGGAGGGGACAGCCTTCATTCAGTGCCTGTAGTTGGAGCTGGATGAGCTCGCGCCCCATTCTTTATTATTCATGTGGCGTCTGCTGCTTCCTCGGCAACCGTAAAGCTTCTCCATTCCTCGCTGCAACACTAGATCATGATGACGCCACGCCATTGATAGTGTTGTTTTCTGTGCTGGCACTGTCCCTGATAGAAAGGACAGCGGAGTCTATGGGGGAGGAGACGGTGCAGTCTATTAGAGATGGAGGCGCTGCCTCTGCAGAGCCTGAATCCATAAATTCTATGGAATCTATGGGAAGCAAAGCGGCCGAATCTGGCTCAGGCTGAGCAATGTCTGTGACTGTCAGGGTGGTGGATCTGGGAGTGGGCTCAATTTCTGTGACGGGGAGAATGGTCGGAATCGGTGCCGTGGAATTGATAGTATCTATAACAGGGGCAGTCAAAGAGTCCACTGAGGACATATGACCTGAGTCAATAGATGGGGGGTGGGTGAGTGAAGGGGAAACAATGGCTGGATTAGGGGGAGTAGGGGAACGGGGAGATGTATCATTAACACAGGGAGAGGTAGAGTCTAACTGTGGCGGTTGGGAGTCTATGACAGGAGGTGTGGGGGAGTCTCTAGTGGGAGGAAGAGAAGTACATTCGTCTACAATTTCTAACTGGACGGGAATGTCGGAGTGTGCGCTAATGGAGGGCGGGGGTTCAGCAGGGACCGGGGAGTGAGACGGGGATGGGGGTAGACTGTCATGCATGGATGGAGCCGGGGAGTCAGCTAACGTGGCATGAGCCTCCTCTAGCACAGGTGGGTCGAATTCCGGGGTGATACCCTCGATCTCATTAGCCAGCGGGTCGGGAGATTCTAACGTGGAGCTGGGCATGGGTTCGATGATTGGTGTGGTGCAGATCAATAAGGAGGCGGGCACAGTTTGAGAGACAGGGGGAGTGGAAGAGTCTGCTGAAGGAGTAGGGGTAGTGGCTGACTCTTTTGTCGGGGAAGGACCAATGTCATTCATTTTAGGAATGGCAGAATCCTCTTGTACTATTGCTGAAGCTTCTTCGGCGTCAGCTAACAGGGGGTCTGTGGCACATGGGGCTTTGTGTAAAGGAGTGGAAGACAGAGGGTGCTCTTTACTAGCTTTAATGATGCCATCTGCACCCAAGCCTGTATTGGGGCTTGTGGGTAAAGATGAAACTGAGTGACCTTTGGGGTCTTTAGTCTCCAGGTTGCCAGGGTGCACCTCCATGACAGCGGAGGCAGATGTATCACCGCCTGGAACGGTCAAATCAATAGCCGAGGATGCAGTGGAGTCCATGGTGGACACTACGGTGGTGGCTGCCTCGTGGAGTGGTGTGTCGTGCACCCTGGTGTAGTCCCTGTTGCTCTCAGACTGGGCCAGCAAGAGGCGCTGTTCTCCAGGTTTCCTCGGGGGAAGGAGAGGTTGACGGGTGTAGTTCTCACCATCAGCCAAGGTCTCAGGGAGGGGCTGGTAGCGTGTCTCGGGCAGCAGGAGAATGCAGATGATGCAGATGAGTGTGCAGCAGGCAAAGATAATGTGGTGAAGGAAATAACCCTTCTGATTGTGGAGCTCCATGATGGGGGCAGTCAGCATGCCAAAACCAGCGCTGGCCAGGACCAGGCCCAGACCACCACCCCTGCGATGAGATGGAAAATATTATCACATGGTAGGATTTAGGATTTATACTCACACATATCTAAAAATCTCACAAACCTCCTGGAAACCAATGACAGGGGAGTATGGTTGACACCATATTTAACTAAATCACAAAGATCTGTCATTTAAATCAATTGTAAGAAGGAAAGCCCTTATTTCTGCTGCATGCCCTCACTGATTTATCATTGCCATATTATCAAACAGCAAGCAGAGAATGCTGCAGAACTATTTAACACCCTCCTCTACACACAGCGCCATTCCTCCACCAGAGGTCGCCCTTGGAGCACTTTCATAGGAACAACACCCTTAATGTAAGGGCAGATAATGAAAACACAGTGCTGTGTCATATATTCTCAGAGGGTATAGCTAATTTGTGCAAGATATAGATTACATTTGACACTAAACTGTGAGAGTCTGCTGTTTTCTGCAGTTCAATGATATCATAACCTGTTTTAACAGGAGGTGGAGCAGCTAATCCATCTGCAGGACATTTGATGCAATGGAAATTAAGACTGGATTATGAGCAAAACTGAAAGAGAGCACTTCAAATTTCTGCTAGGTTTCGTCACCCCAATTTTTCTCATAACTTTTTTTGAGCACAAACGTGGTATACAGTACATCAATGCAGCCGAGAATACAGTGCCGGTGAGACAGTGGGCTTTACCTGATCACAGTGGGTGTGATCTCAGCGCAGAAGAAGATGCTCAAGTTGCTGACGGCGTGGGAGGAAAACATGCCAATGACGGAGAAGGCGATGGAGAAGTTCTTATTGAGTGTGCCTGAGCTGTCTGCAGAGGAAGCAGGAGACACACACATAAGGCAGTTACACTTTGTAATCTGTGCTGCACACGTCCGTACGGCCTTTCTTTTCAAATGATCCATAAAAAAACCCCAATTAAAACAGATTCTTGTGTTTAAAAGATGGTGTTGCAGCATTTCAGTGTTATTAGACTTCAAACAAAAAAGATACAATGGATCAGTGGGAATTAAAATGGTGAAAATTAAGGAATATAACTGAAAACAAAAGGCCGTAGTAACTTGAATTTTACATACTAATTGTGAAATGTATGTAATATATATATCACATTTTATTACTTAAATAATAATCAGTATAAATTTATGTTTTTGTCAAGTGGTGCAATTTCAAAAAGCAGTTTTAGGTTTCACAAATTTCATAGTCTGAGGTTTTTAGTCACTCATCTGAACTCTTGGATCATATGACTGACAGGAAGTAACCTCATAAAACAGAGGTCCAATTGATTCCTTCAGAAACGGTTTATTATCCTTGGTAGCCTGGATTTTGTAGCTTGAATGTTTAATCTTGAATTATGGTGTTGGAATCTAATTGAAGGGCATGCAATTTTTTAACCTGACTTGAATTTTTCAATCAATCAAAAATCATTCACTTTTTGATTGATATTCAAGAACTTGAACGCTTTTTAGTTTTTTAATAGAAACTTGAACCAAACACATTCATTTATGCACCCTTAAAAAAAATCTTAATATAAGGGTTTTTGAAATGGTACAACTTGAACGCACCTTAATGCCTTTGAGGAAATCCATTCAAACCACATACAGATAGATTTCTAAGTAAAATATTTAAATTCCACAAAACCTGTGGATTTTGATTCAGTCAGATTAATCTTCAAAATTAGCTGTTCAGTTGCTCATGAACTTCAAATTGTTTTGGCCTTTCTTTACTTGTGGTATTTCTTCTGGGGAATAACTGGATCATATGAGAGTTATTTAAAAAAAATCTATGACTAATTAATTTCAAACTATTTATTTAGTTAAAAATTTTTTTTTTTAAAAACAACAACAAAAAAACTTTGGTCACATACGATGTTATGGTTAACCAGCGTTTTTATTTTGATGAGTCATTGAGGAATTACTTTGCGTGATTTCTATGATTTCAATATGTTAAAGATGGCATAAATAAGATCAGAGCAGACTGGTCTGAGAACGGCTCTTGCTTCCCATAGGGGTATTAGTAAGCAGAAAATAAAGTGAGGGAGGGAGGGAGGGAGAGGGAGGCTGGTTGAGAGATTCACAGCTCTAACAGAAAATGTTCACCCTATTTAACACCAAAGGGATAAACCAAGTGAAAAGCTGGCCATAATTATATCTAGGACTTCATATGTGTCTCTGTGTGGCTTGTATACGCCTCATAAGAAATCTACATGCAGAACATTTTCAAAAACCTTATCAAGATAGTGCAGCAACCTAAACATTTCAACTCACACGTTGAAAGAAGGTGAAGCTGATAAGAATGAGTGTGCAAAAACATCCAAGCAAGAAAACTCAATTATTGACCAGGTTATACCAGGACTAAGAAGAACAGAGATCATACCTATATTGAGATGGACACTGTACTTCCCCAGCACTAGAGGAGAATGAGAGAGATTAACACATAAATATTAGGGAGGAACACAACCGTAATTATGACATGCACTCAGACAATAAATTACATCCAGAGTCAGCTATTAGAAACAAAAACATGCACACATGCTGGGCGAAGATGGTCAAACACGCTGTTAAAACATAAACAGCTTCAAATGGGAACATGAAACATGAGCATAACCTTGATGTGTTGACTCAGGTTAAACATTAAGTCACGCTCATTTGTAACTGAACAAACTGACTTGTGAACTGTTTTGATCCGGAGCACTTTTTGGCACACATTGACTAAAACAGCAGTTCTTAAACCATGTTCACCTGCTCCATTAGAAACCACTAAAAGTAACAAAGCCCTTAAAAAGTTCACTCAACACACACTGGGTGTTAGCATCTATGAACTAAACTGTCTTTACAATGGATGTTGTCTTATTGTGCCTATTCATTCTTTAGACAATGGATGAGACGGTTGAAACCAATATTATGAAAATAATAAGAATATTGTTCACAATATGTATAATATGAAAAATGCATTCAAAACAACATAAGGGGAACAAATCAGTATTTAATGTGCTGAATTATGTAACTGTTTTGCATTATGTAAGACAACATTATCCTATGTCATGCATGATTCCAACAACTTATTCTATGACTTTTTATTTTGCTTGGAGTCGTTCATTTGACCTGATTTTGCGCAATATGATCATATCCTCATGAAATGATTACATTGAAAGTCAATAAACAAAACTGATGACACAATGTTCAGTGTGATAAGACGTTTTTCAGGTTCTATTCACTATGATAGAGGATTCTCTCTACAAGTAATTACAACTGTGTGCAAAACACTTTGTGCAAAATTGTTTCTTAATTCTATGTTTTATGTATCCATTAATATGTAACAGCCAATTCCAGTATTTTCAATAACTTCCAACTTCCCTCAGACATATTATTTGAAAACATGGCTTAAATTATATTGTTTCATTAAAGAAGCTAAATAACTCCCTTAAATAGCAGGGTACTGTTGTCCTTAGCTGATGAAATTTAAACAGGAGTAAATAATTTGGAATTTTCATGGGATTTTTTGACATTTGAAAAAAAAAAGTTTTACAAGCCTTGTCATTTAATTCTACCAACCTTCTTTAAAGGCTTAATGTGACCAAGAACCCCTGAATAGTTTAAATCCTCTTCTAATGTTTCCTTAACATGGAATCCTAACATAGTTATTTAAAACCAATAACCATGCATAAATGGACACGTGTCCCTCATAAATACTCACAATTGAGCAGGCCCAGCTGCAGCAGCGATGCCAGGGCAGTGATGATCATAAACATGAGAAGGCCACCCCGTCGGCCCATAAGCCCCACCGCCGGGCACAGAGCCATAGAGGATGCCACCGCAATGCCTGCCATGGTGTAATAGTCTGCATAGAAGTTATGGAACATGGTTGTCTCATGGGCCTCAGGGTCCATCATGCTGCGGGCAAAGCAGTGGTGGATCCCGTAGCCTGTTAGCCTGGGTAAAGAACAAACACAGGACCAAGTGGTGAAGTAGGAGACATTTCAAGGAATATAGTGGCTAGGTTAGGTGATAACCTAACCTAGCCACTATATGTATGTATAGCAGGAAATACAAGTATGTATAGCAGGAAAGAAAATAATAAGTAAAGGGTGAGAAAAGGAGGGGAGGGATAAAACCCAAGGGGAGAGCATAAAGAGAAAATAGATAAAAGCAAATTCAATAGATGAAGAGGTTGAGACGGGGCGAAAGAGGACACATTTTATCACTATTTTTATCACAGATAAGCAAACACTGACTTACTAACACACATGCACACACACCCCACATGCATACACAAAAACGAAAGCAGACACTCCCCTGGCTGTCTAATGTTTCATAAGGACACAGCTCATGTAAAATTTATGCTGACTCGGGGAGTCAGGGACGCCTGCACTGAGACAGAGCTGAAGCTGGGCCTGCCTCGCTCGAGATGAAGGCTCAGATGAAGAGGAGAGATCCCCCTGGAGATGAAAGGAGAGTGCAGCACAAATATGGAAAGACAAAAGCATCGAGGGCCACTGATCAATGCTGCATCCAGCCTCCAGGTTAATAGCGGCATCTCGGCTGCACAAAATGGCGCGTCTGACTGGCATTGCCTCGCCCCACACAAACACACAAGCATTTCCCTTTTTTTCATTATTTGACACGTGGATGTCCAAACGGTTGTCTGATAGACAAGATGAACACTTACGAGTTGACGCAGAGCACAACGATATTCTTCCACAAGTTTCTTGTCCCGACCATTTTCACAATGGTCGTCTTTTTGGGCTTCATTTGAAGAGCTCTCTGCAGTTCTGGGGGGAAAAAAGCAAACAAATTAATATTAGAGCCTGGAGAATATCTGATATTTAAAATCAAAGGGTGGTCATTTTGAATTGTTTGAAGTGCGATTGTTGACCTAAATTTCTGCCATACTTTTTTTTGAAAACTTGGTCAATGCATAAATGCCTCATTATGATTTTTGGGTCTGAACTTTTCCTATGTTATGGTATCAATACATAGAATTATGACTAAATTAAGACTAAATATTACTTGTGTTATGTTTTTTGTCCATACACCTTTTCCTCCCGAAACAAATGTAAATATAGTGTATGTATATTGGTGTAGTGTATGTATAATATTATATTATTGTGATGCTAGCTAGAGGATCTATAGATTATGATGGTTTATATTCCCCTTAATGAAACCAGAACCTGTTATAAAAGAAGCACTTTTTCTTTTCTTTGTTTTTAATCAAGGTTGTAATATGAGATGTAAACATAATATAACAATACATTATGAGCAAAACACGTCACTGGTAATTTCAAAATATTAATAATAAAACTTTTTCACACGTTTTTAGATAAATAAGGGTCGGCCTATACATTTTATTTATATTTTTAATGTTTGACCATTGTGTGTGATTTGATTTGTGATGTGATTTGTTACTTTTTGTTATTTGAGCTGTTTCTTTATTCATATTTAATATGTGATTTTATACCTGTTTTTAACATGTTTTTTCTGTTTGCCTGTAAAGCGTCTTTGAGAATTTTGAAAAGCGCACTATAAATAAAATGCATTATTATTATTATTATTAATTATTATTATTTATTATTATTAAGTATTATTTATTATTATCTATTATTATTATTATTATTATATTTAAGGTGTATCATTCTGCTCATATCTATGAGGCTTGAGTTATAATCTTGTCAACTTGAGTTTTCAGGTCAAAATAAAGTTCGACAGAAATCCAAGTTCTCTAAAGAGTCAAATAAATATTAATCCCCTTATTTATTCCAACAACAGAAAATTCCTCATGTATATTTAATGAGCATGTTTTCATCCCACATGAAGTCTCCCACTGCTTTGTAAATCTGGTATGACAACGCCCACAGAAGAACAGGAACAGTGCCAAATAGGGCGACGCCCCTGAGCTGTAAATGATTGGAGAGGCACACAGACGTGGATGTTTTGGTATCAGACTGCAGGTTGCCACAAACACCACCTTTGCTTTGTGGTGCTACATGTTTATCAGTCAGGCATGTGGCAGCACTTCACACCACCGCCTCAAGGTTATCTCCGGCTGTATCGCTCAACCTTTCCAAGTGATTCCTCTGACCCAGTTACAAAACCTCATGAGTAACACTATCCCTACTGGGATCCACTGTATGCAAATCACTCTGTTGGCTTTCCATGGATGACCTAATCGGTCGTTGAACATGCACCCTTCATGCCTCACTGCCTGAAAAACTGCTGGAGGGAGGAAATGCAGTGCCCAACATTGTATTTAGTGCCAAGTAGTTTAAAGTAGGAAATATTACTATAAGGGTTGGGGAGAGCCAGTTACTATAAAAACAAGTGTTGATACACTAGTGTCTACAGCAATGTGCTTTACATCAGCACAAACAGTACGTGAGTTCTGAAAATGTGCAGTCAATTTCACACCAAGCGGTTCCTCTTTGAGCCTTTTTCACAGCAGTGGCACTATTTTTCTAAATGTTCTGATAACTAAAGTAAGGCAGTAATGGCAGGACACAGACTGGATTAACCGCCTCACACTTGTATGTCTCCACCAAACAGTCACGTTGCACTTCACATTAGTGTCTGTCCAGAGTGAAGGCTTTGAAGGAATCTAATAAAAGATATTAAGTGTATGTTTTGTCATCATGATGTTGTGATTCCAGTGAATAACTCCATTGTGGAACATGCTGATTGCGATACATCCCACAGTAGTCCTGACTGTAGACAATGTTTCAAATATGGGTACCGCTGCAAAGAAGCTACAAATTCTGAAACGTGGATGCTTCACAAACATCTTCGACCTGGGAGCACAGTCGATCCATGCAGTCACCACAATTTCAAGGTGGACACTCGAGATTAGTGTCACCACTTCGGTATCTGACCAGATGTCTAATATGGTCCCGATCAGAGATATTCTATATAGAGATATGCCATTGTCAGAGCTGCTGGGTGTGTAGGGAGCACTCGCGAGGTAGTCCAAAATGAATGGAGCTCTATGGAGCTGAAGGGAAAAAAATAGTTTTTCTCTCAATTTTAATTATGTTTTCAATATAATGGTTTGATACAATAAATATCCTTCCATTACATATTTTTTTTGCTGCTTCAATTGTTGTGAAATATCTTCATTGAAGTATAGCATTGGTAGCACCCTCTGGTAGCACCACAAGCTACTTTACGGCACTATACTTTACGGCATTAATAGTCGGTGGAATATCTCCGCTATTACAGCAGCAAGATCTACATTTGGCTGTCAAAAAAACGAAGGTCCTCCTGTTCCTCCTTTAGATATTCATTCGATCCTTAACGGACCAATCGAGCATTCATTAGCAGAATGCTAGCGGTTTGTGTGCAAAATCGCCTTCCCTGTAAGAAAAAAAACGAAAGAACAATGATGTTGTTTTCATTTCACTTCTGATATATAATCGATACTATATTTGCACAAACTAAAATAAAATCAGGTCTTTTTGTCTAAAAGAAGGTGAAAATAATTATTTTAGTCGTTTAGCTCCATTCACTCCCCTTCATTGAGGACTCCTTCACTTGCGCCCTCTAGGTGAATTGCAGCCGATTTTGGTACAAACGAATCAATAGGGAGTGAACAGGCTGTATGTGGAAGGACTGTGGTTCCAATCTCCTCTTCACTTCCTGTATTATGGTGTCGAAATTGACCTTTGACCTTGCAGATATAAAATGTGATCGCTTAATCATTTTATCACATTACACCTTTGTGTAAATTTTTTATCTTATCTAGTGTATACTGTGAAATATTTTGCTTTCTATGAGGTCACAGTGACCCTGACCTTTGACCACCAGAATCATATCAGTTCATCGCTGACACAGAGCAAACTTCAGTGCCACATTTAAAGAAATTCCCTCCAGGCATTCCTGACGTATTGTCCTCACACCTTGACCTTTGACCACCAGAATCATATCAGTTCATCCTTCAGAGTGGAGGTATAAAAAGCATAGCACAGTAAACAGAGTCGTTTAATAGCTTAAATAGTAAGCTTAATATGAACGCAATCTGCGGTGACATTTAACGACAGCACAGTTCATTCTGCTCTTTGTTAATGGCAGGTCTAAGTATACAGACATAATTAACCCCGGGGTCAAAGTGCCTGACCTGCGTCCATCTGCCGTCTGTATACCAACATGTCAGGTCATGTCCACCCGCCCCGACTGTAATGAAGTTAATGAACCTTCTAGAGTGTCATAATGTAATTCTCAAGACCCTGGAGTGGTCTGTTACTATGGTAACGATGGACAGGAAACTGATGTAACCTTGTCAATCTGGTTCATTCAGGAAAGCACAGCTCGGGGTTAGAACAATGAAGAATAAAGGAAAAAAAACCACAAAAAGCTTGGAGGATGACCCTGCAGCAAAAACTAAACAAAACGCTGCTCTCATTTTGGGCCCAGTCTGAGAAAACCTGTTCACTATTTCAATATTGATTGTACATCTACAGTACCAGTCAATAGTTTGGACACAGTTTCCCATCCGCTTGAATGGGAAACTGTGTCCAAATTTTTGACTGGTAGTGTATATGTAGGGTAGGTTTTGTGATAACTCTTGAAATATGAGGTTTTTATGAGTCGTCCCGAGTTGATCATTTTTAGATACCGTTATCCAAGTAATCCGAAATGAGTATGACCACACCCAAAACAAAAAGACAAAAAGATTGGAGAGAGATGTCATCTGCAAAAATGACACGGCTGGGGCAACATGACCAGGGTCGTGCCATAGTCATGCTGGTGGTAGGTCAGTCCACCAGACAGGTCACCAAGAACAATAGTGTGTCTATGCCAGTGTTATGTAGCCAGAGGAATAACAACAGAACGCCTGTACCGTGGTCGACCACGTGTAAAAACCCACAATCAGGATATCCACCTGCTGCACCTCAGAAACAGGTTCTGAGCAGCCACCGCTGCAGCAGCAGAGACCACCGACACCCACAGTAGTCCTGAACAGGCCAAAACAACAAGAAATCATCTGAGCCATGATGGAGCCTGACAACCTACACTGCCTACAGGATGACATCATCTGGAGGTTGTGTCAGTCCATGAGGAGGAGGATTACTGCTGTGATCGATGCTGATGAGGGACACACTGATTACTGATGGTGTAAAATGTTGTATACTCAAGTTGTGTTACCTGAGAAATTTATGATGCTTAGATTTTTGGTGTTGTTTTGTTATGTCTCTTTGTTTTTGTTACTGATTAAATTAAGATCATGATTAAAAGTTAATGAGGTGGAAAATACGGTTTGTTATTTCCATGCGACACAAGCTATCGGAGCACATTTGCAGAAAAAATGTAATCAAATGTAACCTTAAAATGCTGATTTCTTTCAAATTAGTGTCAACGAATTTTGTTACCTGTGAGGATATTATCGGCATCCAGCTCCATGTTCACTTGGTTTTTCTCTGCTATGTGTCCCATGATCCACTTGGACCGGCCGTACTGCTGAGTGGCCAGCAGCCAACGAAGTGACTCAGGGAAGATCCTGTCAAAAAAGATGTCACTGTTAATAAGACACAGAAAATGTCTAAATTCTTATAACAAAGGCTGATTAAAATCTCTCTTAAGTCAGGTTAGCAGCACTGAATCTTGTTTTTTTCTTAACCATTGCCATACATCTCAATCTAGCACTCATGCCACATCCTTCCACCTTTTCCTTTCATGGAAATCCTTTTAACATAACCTCCTTGACTGAGGTCAAAATTTGAAATCCAAAAAAAACAAAACCCTAATGCTAAGGTAAGATTATAAAGTCCATTAATCTTCACTCAGACACACTCATATTCCATTTATAGTTTCCCAAGATCCTACATTATGGTAACCACATATCTTGACAGTGGGAACAATAAACAAACACATGTCTGACAACAGCTTTTATTCGCCACGCTCTATTATCTGGTACTTATATTGCATTATGTGGCACACATTCCTCTGAGCGGTCAGGTTTCTCCTTGCAGAAATAGTATATTGATTTGAAGATGAAACAAATGCCTGTGCAAGTAAACTGGCATGATTGATCTTGCACTGGTGTGGTTTTAAACCGTTTCCCAAATCAGCAAAAGACCCGCAGTGTAGAATTCTTCAATCGGCTGTATTTTTATATCTATTATCATTTTAGAGTTACTGACTGCATCAGGGATTAAACTCATGTGTGCCCATTCTTGATCACAAAATTCAACATGGTTGTGAAATTCCCACAATGCTCTTGTGAAGCCTGACTCAGCTTTTTCATTCATCAGGGTAAAAGTGACTAGACTCTGATGTATGCTGAATCATTGTGAAAATCCCCATCAATCCCCCTTTGATTCTGCTGTCTGTGTCCTAGACTGACTGAAGTGCATTGAATTATCACCAGTATTGATGCTTGATCAGATTAGTGAGTACACTTTCTGGGTGGACACCCCCTTTGTTCTTCAGGTACACCACTGAAGAAAGCCAAGGCTTCAAATACTCTGTGATACCTTGATTTTCTTTTGCTGGCTGCACATAAGAAGCAGTGACGGCGCATCACAGTAGAATAAGTGGAAGGGAATATTTATTGTAGTATGCGTTACCTGAGCTTTAGCAAAAGGGACTGGAGTCACAGTAGAAGTCATTTCAAGTGAAATAATTAAGACATTTTAATTCAGCTGGGAATTAAGTGGAAACAGATTTCTTTGGAGGTGAAACGTTCTTCATCTCTTTGTTTAAACAAACATATCTGCAAAAGCAATGTGGATTTAATGTTTTTAAACACTGGTTGCTTCTAATCTAACATGTAGAAATGTATTGCAGATGGCACCACACATATCAGCGGTGGAAGAGTCTCATGCATAATTTAAACTGAAAAACACTCTTAAAACCTCAATGGAGACAGTTGATACCAAACTGCAGCAGATGCTCGGGTCTTGTCCTTACCAGATGTAAGACAGCATCAGCAGGACGGGGCAGATGATGACGGCTTGGAGAACCTGCCAGTCGCGACAGAGGTAGGCCACCCCAGGCATCAGCAGCTGACCACCCAACATCACAAAACTGGCCACCATGGTCATGGAAAAACGCCATCCTGGCAGGCAGAGCTCGATCCCTGGCAGAGATAAGACAGAGAGGAGGCAAACAAAAAAGGGAGCACAGGTGTTATTAGGGCTCCCGCTGGATAGATGCATGCATAGCTATACAAGGAAAACAAATACCCCTTTTTCAAGATTTCAATAAACCCAATCCTAGCAGAATCCTCCTGAAGAAAGCCGCCATTAATGAAATATTGTTTTTCTTGATAACTGTCAAACCAATATTGAAAACAATGTGATTCCAAACAGTGGTAGGTTTTCACGGTCAAGGAATCACATTAAGAGGGTCAAACTATTATGGGACTATTGCCTTTAGTTGAAATGGCATAAAATGGGGGAATTGAGCTGCCGTGGCAGAGGTTTACATTCTCTGACTTTTGTCTAGTTAGTTTGGTAGTTATGAAATACAAACAATATTTGACTGGTGGAAGTTTTCTTCAGGATCGACCTCAGTAACTTTTGAAGATGTGTCAAATTTGACACCTAACTGAATCAGCACAGTTTCAGCTACGATTTGATCCTAGTTGCCAGAATCTACCGTTATTAATCTTATCACAGTGGCAAACTTTCCATGAGCCATGTAAATTTAAACATTCTGGATCACCAGATCTGGAATATTACAGGGATTCAGATCATACTTGAACGTGTGATAGATATTATGGGGTTTCATTGTGTATTTTTTGTCGAAGCATTGTAGGCATTAGCCATGATTTGTTTTTTAAAGCAATAAACTTGTAATTGCCCCTATCCCACAATGGTAAAGAAAAAAAAAATCTGGATCCAGATGATGATCCAGGTACCCACAAAAATCTAATGGAAAAAAATTTAAAAAATAATAAAATGAAATGAAATAAAATAAAATAAAATAAAATAAAATGAAATAAAATAATGGATTGTTCCTTGGGCCTTATCCTACCTCTAAAAATATAAAAATTTATTCATGTTTGAGTAATCCTGCTACCAGACAAGCTAACAAATGCTGGCAAAATCATAACCTCCTGGGAGGAGGTAATGCTTTTTCTCCCACTTCTAGAGCTACACTGCATGTTTTTGTGATATCAAATAAAAGGTGATGAATCAGCCTTTACAGTTGTTGTTCAGGGACAGACCAAGACAGCGGGCTGCTGTGGGAGAAAACTAACTAGAAAAAGGTTCCTTGTACTCAATTCTACTCCATCAGAATGGCACCGATTCATTCACCCAGCCATTAGCATGCACACCACATTGACAGCCAGCAACCACAGACATCCAGCCCTTTAGTTTCTGCAGTGTAGAGGATGGCTTCGCATCAAACCATAGCAAGTGAAAAGTACTGTAATGCTGCTATTCTCGCGCTGCCTAAAACCTGCGACCAGCTCTATCCAACTGTTTCTGTTACTTTTTCCTTTTCTAGTGGGTCTTTTCTGCTGCCAAGGAATGCGATCGCTCTCTAGATGGGCCTTTCAAGGTGACAGGGCCAGCATAATACAGTGGGCGTCAGCGGCCATGCCTCATTCCAGTGCAAAAGACCAGAATTTCAATTAGGGCTTGCCCCCTTCTGAGGACATGAATAATGCTCTCTGTTCACAGACACTATCGCAGCTGGAATGACAAAGCCAATGAGCTGAGAGCAGGGCAATGGGTACAAGGCCTGCTGAGTCTGAACCAACTAACCTCAAGACCTCTTCTCTATGTGCTGCTGGGAGAAAAAACAGTTCACTAGTTATGGACTGCATGGGATTTGAATTCTTCAGTTATGTACATCATGTCATGCTCGCTGAACAGGCCACTGCATTGTGACTAGAAAAATGTACATCCTCTGATGAGCTATGGGAAAATTGTAGCACGTTGGCACAGACATATGACAGTACAAGCGATATGACTATAATATGAAGATAATAAAATAAAGCATGAACATGTATTAAACATGTTCTGTGGATGAAGCTGCAGAATGAGCACCAGAGTGTGTGCAAAGGAAAAGAGACTTTAGCCCTTTACTCCTGCTGACCCTAATCCTCCACAATCCACTAGATCAGCAATCCCACAATGCACTGCTGCAGCATGTGTTCCACTGACACAAATCGACCACTAACTATTCTGATGTCACATGCAAGAAACTCACCAAAGATAAAAACAAAGGGGATCTCAAAAGGTGACAAAAGAAGTGGTTGTTTATTTAAAAACAGACACATTCAAATGCATTCGGATCCACACTGTACACAGTGGAAATGACATCATCAGTGATCAAGACAATAGCCAATTAATAATGATTATAATCCCTAAAGAAGCTTTGCTGGTTTGCTGACTTTGGCAAAACAAGAAAATGAATCAGGCTCTCTGATACACGCCACAGTAGCTCACTGGGCTTCTGTGAGTCAAGGAGGCCTATTGTTTTACAAGTGAGAGAGATTTTTGACCACTAAAGGCACTCTGTGCAGCCGCTCCCTAAACCCACAGGCTAATGTCATGACCTTTAACTGGTCACATGAGGTCCATATGGACCCATGTCATCATTTTACTGCCAAATCCCAGCTACTCGATCCGTTAAATATAACCTAATACTGAGCAGAATCTGGCGTTTCTCTGTACTGACAGATAACAGAGGTTTGCTTGCTATGACTAATTTTTTGGGTATAATTATGACTTATTTTTAGTAGCACCTGTAGTGGGTGTACAGTCCAAGCCTTGAGCTGTAGGTCTTCCTGCATGTGTCGCAAATGAAAAGCAAAAAGCAGCTGTATTGCTGTGTTCCCTCTTTCCCAATGCCTGACAACAGACCCTACAGACCTCCGAAACAACACCCACATAGCTGATTCAATCAGAATCTCGCCGTGAGGGGCATTGTGTAGAATCTGTGCCAACCATGACCAACCCCGCGTTACGAGGTCTGCAAGCTGCAAGGCGTCTCTGAAGCTTCGCTTGAACGGATGAACATTTTTGCACAACTTTTGACAGCCTCCCCTTGAAGGCACTTGCATAGTTGTGCACAGTTGTGCATGTGTGAAGAGATGGAAGTAGTGTGTGCAGACTGTAATAGAGAAAGTTGAGATGAAAATTTTAATCCTGCTTCAGGTTCACGCCTCCACATACCTATTTAACTGCTCCATGAAATGGATGTGCTTGTTGAGTTATTAGATTCTGAAAATTCCTACTCTACCATCTACCAATCTAACATGGATTTTTATTTGTCATGACATTTAGTGACTGCAAAGCCATAGCAAACGATTCACATCCTATTCATCATTTCAGACTCACGTAACCAGAGTCACTTTGTCACCTGCATGGATGCATCTGTGTTCCTTCTTCAATCATTTATTCCTGTTTGCTTCAGGTAATATTAACACTTTAAATTTCAAATATCATCCATATACTAAAACAACGATGAAGGCACAGCAACTATTGACAACTTCAGATTGTGTTTTTATACTTTGATCTGGTTTGTTGCCAAATCCTTTTTTTTTTTACACTGCTGTTATTTTAGCTAGCAGAACATCAATTAGAAAAAAAATATTAGAAAATCTCATGTGTGCGTTCTGCCTGGGGCTCATGTTCCACCAATATTTTTTTCTATATGAAAACATTGTTACAGCTTTGCACCTCCAAAGCTGTGGTCACAAAATGAAACACGTGGAGAAGCCAAGCCAATCTGGGCATGTGCACAGCTGATGCAGAGTTTTTCTTTGAATGGTTCCAAGGAGTAACAGGCCTGTGCAGCATTCTCAGCAAACAGTACTTCCCTGATAGGGAGCCACTGGACCCTGGTCTTGGTCTTGCAGTTACTGCAGACTACGTAGATTTTTGTGTGAAGTCAAACTGCACCCTCAGCTCAATAAAGTGAGCACATAAGAGAAAAAAATGAACACTGAGATAACTTAAAGGTATCTGAGAATAGAACACATGACTCTGAGGGTGCCCTTCAAATTCTAATATAAAATAATCATTCAAAAAGCTATGGCAGAATGTCAATGCTATGACAGAGCATGACTAGACTTCCTCTCCTGAAAAGGACCAATGTCAGGTCAATTACAGCTTGTAATATGCTTGTGGCATTTGTTTTGGGGTTGGTTTGTTGAGAATATCTCACTGATGGTAGATTAGATCGTTGAGATTCTGGGTTCACATGGGCATGAACAAACTGCAGTTTGTTTGCAATTATTCTGGGAATCAACTTCGAAAAAAGCTCCAAGGGGAGATTCAACTTGATATTTTCTCTCGTCTTTGTTTGTATGCAGGATGATTGTGTTGGTACAAAAATATCCTGAGGTATCCTTCCCTCTTCCAAGCACTGAAAAGGGGCTATTGACGAAGAATAAAGTCGTACTCATTGACTAATCCCTTATCTGGAGCAGAAAAGAATGTCAACTATAGCTGGCCACAGGCGCTTTCCTCGTATGCATGTGTACTGAAATGTCTGCAATCCAATCATGAGCAAATCACCATGAGAAGGGTACTTTCCTTTGATAATGTTTGTGTAACGACCCCACAGCTCCAGTATCCCCACACCCTGACTTACACACCGACGAGATCAGCACAAAACTAAGGATTCGGCTTTAAGGAGAGACACCAAATTAGAATGGAGGCACTGACAAGAGGATTTCACTCCGACACAAACATGAGACCAAATTCCAGCTTGCCTGACCACAACAGAAATGTGTTTCTTTTCATCAAAAGAAAGTGCAAATGTTGCCTTACTGACTTTTCCAGTCACTGGACTTCACTCAGTAATTTGTGCTGTGAGATATCTTGAGATTATGTCATGCAATGTTTCTGATAAACTACAGGGGTCAAAAATGACTCAAACTCTGACTCCCTTAGAACACTACCATCGGGCTATCCAGTCTGCTTTTAAATTGGGAAGCAGTTTCATGAAATAAAGACAAAGGAAAAAGTCAGATGTCGAATATGTAACCTAGTGTTAGAAGAGGAAGTCTGCTTTCCAACCAAAATCACAAACGCTGCACAAAAGTGGACTTCAACCCACTTTAGTGGAAAGTCAGCACCGTAACCCATTTATTCATGAGGAGATGGCTGGAGCGGACTGTGGGGAATAATGAGGATGGTTCAGCCACTGTGTCATGGAAAATACCTGTCCTAACCTGCCTCTCTGTATACCTCATGATCGTTATCAGACCATTCTAAATATTCAGAGTGAATAAATGGTCAAGTTTCAATCTAATGGCAGCACAATATCTCTAATGCAGTGACGTGAGGTGGACATGGGTGCGCTCCTCAGGGAGGAAAGATCTGGCATGCACTACTGGGGTCAGGCCAGACTGAGCGATACCCATCAATGGCACACAAACAAAATGGTTTAAACACAGAAAGGCCAGTAAGGAGAGGAGGCAAGCAAACAAGAACGCTGCCTGTCAGACAAACAAATGGGAGTCCAGGTTTTCCCATAGATTCATTTATTTAATCATGGTGACAGGAAACAATATCAGCATTTCCATTCACGTATATTATATTTTTGGATCTGTGTGCCCATCTCTCGCTCTCTCGCAAACATTTGTGTTTCAGAAACACAGACTACACCATACATAATCAATCATCTAATGGACAAGCTCACCTCGCTCTATGCAATAGAGGAGGGTAGAGGGAGCCTGTTCAGGGTAGAAATATTGCATTTCATCATTCTGCATAAAGGGGGGGGGGGTCCTTGTTGTTCCAGCTCTAAGCCAACAGCAGAGGAAGAAACGGCGCAGAATCGGTGTCTGTATAAACTGAATGAGCCAACGAGGAGGTAAGACAACTCAGCTAACTCAGCTAACTCCAAGAAGACGAAAATCAATGAAAATGTCGTCAAATTGGGGAGAGCGCAGGAGGTCCGGGACCTCCTTTCCGTCCGAACTAGAAATAGGAAGCATCACATGAGCAGGCTGCAGCTGCAATATTTTGTTGAAACCATGAGGACAGTGTACAAAGGTTATATGTACATTAAAACTTAAAAAATAAAAAAAATACAACTTTAATAGACTTCACAAGATTGTTAATAAAAACTGTGATAATGCTAATAATAATGTTATAATACAAACATGAAATAATGCCATTCATCCTCATGCATGTACTTTCATTCCGTGTAAAATGTCATCTTTGGAGTTCATGTGTGTACTTGATACCTTCCCATACCTGTCCTGTACATGTACAAAAGGAGTGACAGCAAACACTACCCACACTATCAACACAGTCTGAATGGGCGCGTCAACAGTGACGTTACCATATTGACACAGCTACAAGACTCGGATCATGTAACTAGACATAAATGTGATAGGGATGGCCACGAGTACACCAGACTTTGACATCAGTATTCATCCAACGTACAAAGTATTCACATTTTGTCTATAATAAATAAAGTAAACTGACACCGCTCCATATTAAAAGCTCACATTTTTTGAATGGGATGCCATATTCTAACTGCTATGAATATCTGCACAAAAATGATAGATCTGTGCTAGATAACAAAAAGTTAACTAAACAGATGTGCAGTGCAAGCTATTTAATGTTAAACTTGCATATCATAGAAAAACTATTATGATGATTAGCCATTTACGCATTAAGGACATTGAGAAAACAACAGCAACGGATAATGGACAATCTCTCTCTTCACCTCATGAGCGAGCAGTGCTAGCATTGCGTTCTACTCGTATGGTCTCATTTCCCATATTGGGAGGCCAAGGTTGTGAATTTGTTGTGGTCAAGAACTTTCAGGTCAGCATGTCAAAACAACATGGATGCTACAAAGCTGATGTGTTGCATTTTGTTCCTCAGAGCATTTAAATGGTGACTAGATATGTGGTGCCCTAAGCTTTGTGAAAGGAGAAGGCTTCCTCAAGGTGAGGCCGTTTTTGATGATCCGGAATACAAGCTGCCATTGCTGCAACCAAGTACTACGAAAGAAGAGAAGATGTGAAGTGATGATGTTTTCGTCATTGGTACGTGAAGATGACATTGACTTTATAGGCATCACAGGGTGTTGTGTGTACGAAGATGACTGGTCAGCCCAGTCCTTGCTCTAAACTATCTGTGCACAGGGGATTGCAGAGGGTGAGAAGAGATGCTCACTCTGCTTTTTCACTGCTGGCATATCTGCTGCTATTCCTCTACAGCCCTATTTACACAGAGATGGTGCCACAGCACCACAATGAAGACACTTCTCTATGATGCCTTTCGTTAATTTACACTGAACAAGAGTGGCGGAACAACTCTGGTCCAGAGTGTGATTTTAAAAGGCTAGCCGATGTACGAAAAGCAAACGACAAATAACGAATAATCCAGCTTGGCCACGATCTTCCATAGCCCTTCTCGGGAGATGGTGTCAAAGGCCTTGGTCAGATCCACAAATGTGTCGTAGAGGCTCACATTCTGCTCCTGGCACTTCTCCTGTATGGGCAGCAAAAGTCTAGCTGGTAAAATCGAGGGATGATCTGCAAAGTGCAGACAAGGTAGCCATTACTAGTGACAACTCTAACCCCTACTGTGACCATATTCTTACATTCGGTAATTTTCTTTTTGAGTATTTGAGTATTGGATAATAATCTAATGAATGCTCAAATATGGAAATCACTCAAAAACACCAATCCCTTAAATGGGATACATTTAACACTCACCTATCTATTTCTGTCATGACTATTCTGTCCATTTCTCTCTCATTTCTCTTCCATCTTGTCTCCCAGACATGACTGGTTTCCATTAACAGCAACTGGACATATTAACAATATTAAATATTAACACAGTTGAGGGATCTTGGGAAAAGAAAATTAATATTTGCAGTTTGTGTCTTAGTCAATCAGCTTGGAAAACTAGATCAGTTTTATCGCAGACAGCGGTTCCAATAATGGCATCTTGTGGTACACAGCTAAAGGTGAGGTTTTTCCCCATTCATTTTGATTTGCCAAATATTAAACTAATTAAATTACCACTTTCTGTCGGTCCCTTGTCATCCAACAAATGGTGTTTACTATTGCGTGAATTGTTGCAGTCATTACATGTATTTATGTGGCCAAAATCTTACATTAACACTAAAAAGGGTGTCAAGAGTCTGGAAATCTGTGAGAAAATCTTGTCCAAACAGTTTATCCTCCATTAGATCACATACTAGATCACCACATGCAGACCAGTCATGAGCGTGTATGTCAAAGGTTACTGACAGAAAGGTCACAGAGCTCTTTATGATGCACAACCCCAGACTATGACAGTATCATGTGGTCTGTCTGTTTTCTGACTGTATCTCTCTATTTGCTTCTCTTACACACCCAGGACATGTTCAGGCCTGCTGCCTCTGACTCAGACAAGGAAAGTGAGGAGGAACAAACCACAAATAAGTGTAGAGACATTTCCTCTTTGTTGTACGGCAATCGTACGGAAATCTCAAACCTTTTAAAGTTGCCTTCAAGATATTGAAAGTGTGAGATCCACAATTCTTTCACCAAATTGCACAGTCCCTGTACTTTTGTCCCTGAAATAATAATGCTAAACTGATACCATGCATACATAAATATTTCAGGGGATAAAAGCAACTTACATTTTTGGAAAGCGTCTGAATTTAAGCCCAAACTGTAGCTAATGTGCATGCATGATATAAGCTGTGTAAACAAAAAGCGAGCTCTGCCCCACTGCCCCTGAACGCAATCACCTTGTCTCAAGCTGGTCATAAAATTCTCACACAAACACCCAGCATGACTCAAAGTGCAGTGTGTGTTTGTATTGTATGTGAGGGGGGTAGTGGGTGAGTGTCGGAGTGTGTTGCATATGTGTGTGTGTGTGTGTGTGTGTGTGTGTGTGTGTGTGTGTGTGTGTGTGTGTGTGTGTGTGTGGTGGTGGTGTTTGTTGTAGTGGGGGTTGTTTACTGCAAAAGTGAGCAGCACTATGATGCTGAGCTATTGGTACCATGAGCCTCGTCTGTCCCGTCTGGTGCTGTTGATAGTAAAGAGACTATAGCATGCAGTGGATGAAGCACTGGATGGCTTCCTATAGCTATCAGCTCTTCTGCTGTTATACTTTGAAGCCAAAGTCTAGTATGTGGGCGGCTGTGGCTCAGATAGAGCGGCAGTCCACTTATTGGATAATCAGTGGTTCAGTCCCTGACCCTAAATGTTGAAGTGTCCTTGAGGAAGATACTGAAGCCGTGGCTGTTCCATTGGTGTGCTAGTGTGCGTGTGAATGGTTATCGCTCCTGATGAGCAGGCGGCACCTTGCATGGTAGCCTCTGTCACCACTGTATGAATGTTTGTGAGGATGGGTGAATGCTGGCTCGTGTTGTAAAGCGTTGAAATGTCAGTCGGACTGGAAAGGAGCTATATAAGTACAGTCCATTTACCATTTACCAACATACCTTAGATCTACTGTATGTAGTAGACATATGCATTAGCCTTGTTTAACATAGACAAATACTACTTGGTTGTGTAACCGTAATGCCTCAGTCTGGCTCCCTTTAGAATTGGTGTTGAAATATCTTGCACCTCTATACAGTTTAACTTTACTCTTGATCTTTAAACTGCTTTTTTGTTTACTCGTATTAGTTCCTAGTCCGCATGCTGTCCCCTTGTCTGAAACAATTGCACCATCTCGTTTCCTGTTTTTTTGTATGCGATTTTGTGGCAGTTACTGTACAAATGTCACATCACATCAGACATATTTGGCCCGACAGTGGGCCTGACTTCAGACAGGTCGTTCGGGCAGAACAGAATTCAGCTTTTGTACAAATTGTTCTACGCTCTTAAAAGAGGCCCAACAGAATCCTGAAAACTCAGCAGACCTTCTGATTCATTTCTTCTCCAGAAAGAGACGACATACAGTGGTGGAAGGAAGGTGCCGTCTTCTTATTACTGCATTACTATATTCACAGTGAGGTATAAAGTTTTCTCTCAAAACAGACAGATTGCAAAAAACATATTGTTGTTTTGTAGATTCAAATTATGGGATATAATGGTGCCCAGCCTTCTAGAACCATAAACTAAGACTTAATTACACATGCATTGATGGTAAAGGGGGATTAGAGTAAAATCTCCAGTGCAAACACAGTCAGTGGAGGGATTTGGCTTCGACTTTCCTTTCTAAGCAATGTCAAACAAAGCAATACACAAAACAGGGCCACGTGGTTCATAATGTTAATGCAGACATGTCATATGACTGCTCTTGGGTGTAGCACAGCACACTTTGATATACAATAAACACCCTAAACAGAATGTCTTGAAATAAAAATAAAAAACCACTTGATTCTCTCCATTAATGTGTTATTGAAGGAGTGTGTTCCTCCTCTTGAAGCAGTTTTAGTCAATACAAACTGGCTGCAGGATAAATAGCGTGACAGAGGACACATGCTCAGAAATAAGGGCGGCGGTAGAAGCACAGCTCCTATATAAATATGCAAAGCTCAAACAAATGTCTGTCTAGCTAAGTCCTGCATGCTGTTGATTTTACTACATTGTACAAGAGCAAGCTTTTCATATAGTGAACTATAATATCCAAAGTATCATAAGGACACCACATTAAACTAGTGGTGTTGGTTGACTAAATGATCTAATCGCATTAATCGCAAAAAGAGGCTGTGATTAATCATGATTAATTGTGAAGTAAAGAACTAGTATTAACTTTTACTTTTTTGGGGGGCGGGGGTCTAAAACAAAGCAAAGATGTCTTTTGCCAGAACATCGTTGGGGTCAAACTTGGTGATTTGATTAATTTGCATCAAACAAAAATGAACACACAAAGGTTTCCAGATTAATTGCAGGTGCTAATTCGTTAACATTGACAACCCTACTTTAAAAGTAACATTTTTGATATTATTAGCAACTTCTGGTCCACTAACACGTTGTTTATCCGCACAGTGACTTCGAGTATGATTGCAGAGGCGAAGGTGTTGCATTAGGCTTTCATACAGATCTTAAAAAAAGAACACTTATAAAATTACAACAGATTGGTCGTGACCATTTGATTTACTTTGCGATCACTGTATTGTAGTATTGTAGATTGCATTTGCCATTCTGCCACAACACAGTCTGCAAAAAGTGTACAAATAGGGTAGAGAATAGAGCAAAAGATTGAGGCAAGGAAGGCAGACTGTGAAAAGAAAGCCAAAAAAAAACTTCTCAATAACAAAGAACGAAAGGAGGAATGATAGGAAAGAAAGGTGGAGGAGATGTAGGTGGAAGGAATAAAGCTTTAGCCCACTCTTCACTCACAACAATTACTCTCTAGAGACAAATATAGTTCATTTTTTGGAATGCAGCCCTGCTAACATACCTTTGCCGCTGATGAAACCATAGTTGCATCCAAACATTTCTCCAGTTTTATTAGTAAGAAAGTCAAATACTGCTCAGCTGCGTCAGCATTAAACTGTTTAAGAGGCATATGATTTAGGCTTTTAAATGTCTCTTATGTAATATGATGGATCCAGATTTATGTGAGCGTAAGTTGCATCGCAGATCATACAATGTATGACAGATGAATCTTTTATGTTGGATAACGCATTAAACTGACCCAAATTTGTAAAAGTCAAGAAAAACAAAACAAAACAATATAGACGTATAAATTAAGAAGGTATCAATTGTTAAATTTTGAAGTGGAACGTTCACATATATACCAATTTACAACTTCCTAATCTGAGCAATGAATGATTCTTTTCTTATCTCTTTCATTATTTTGATTCTTACAAGTTTAGAGAATGAATACTAAATTCCACAGGTTAAAATATTTAATAGGACAAAAGCAACAAATAGACAGGTTATAGAAGCTTTTATAGTAGAGATATAGAGAAATATGGACTCCCCACCCCCACCACCTCCTATTGGGTTTCAGCAGGTTGAGAGGCATTGATTTACTGAACCATAAACTGTAAGATAATGTGAAAACAATGGATGCAGATGTCAAGTTCATTTAAATGTGATATGACCCCACTGTACAGCTTAGCTTAGCGACGTTTTGCCTCCCTCTGTCCCACCGGTGCAGACTAATTGGTCAGGACATGAAAAAGCTTGGGTACACAATGTGGAGTAAATTTGAATGACAAGGATACTGAGGGGTCCTTCCTTCATCATCTCACCCCTCCCTCCCTCCCTCCCTCCCTTCTTCTAAGCTTCTCTTCCCTCCACTTTCGCAAACCTCCCTCTCCACTGGTCAATTACTGCGGCCAAGCAGGCTTTTAAGCATCCATTTCTGACAACAGACAAGAACATATATATATATATATATATAAACTGCATCTCCATCTATTAGGACAGTATCATGTGACGTCTCTCCCGTTCCTTAGAAAGTAATGTAGCAAGTACATAAATCCTTTTTCAAACCTCTACTGTGCAGAGATGTCATATCAATGGAGAGAATTCACCTCTGAGAACATTACAGTCTCTACCTGGTAGGCTCCAAATGTTAGCATACCCAGCTAACTTTTACTAAGTAACCTAGCATTACTTCCAAACCAAAGGTGCTTCGCTGACAATATTATTTTGTTGGATTACCGTCGACACCAAATGGGAATTTGATATCTAGAAAGTGTTTTCATGACATTGCAGTTTATGTTTTGGGAAATTTTCAATGACTTTCCAATTTCATAATGGGTGTGTTTGCACGTCATGTTGGAAGATAGTAGGTGACGGCATCATTAGAGCGGTTAAATTCTTTAAAATCCTGTTTAAACGTGCTCAATCCTACAATTGTCACTCCAAGTACATAGAATTTTATGAAAATTTGTTCTGGTTCTAGTGATGTTCATTTGGAAGCAAACAGACATACGTATGGCTCAGTGAGGCCCAATGCAACTGGATCTCCAACCAACTCACTTCTTATTCAAATTTTCTACTTCATCCTTATTTATATCAACCGAAACAACCAACAGTTTTCAAACCAGTTGTTTGAGTGGTGCTTTTAGGAGCTGTCTCACTGTCTACTTCAATCGTTCTGCATTATCAGCCTCCACATACAGTCACGCACAGCTGACAAACTAATTATACCTCAAATCAGATTACTCCTCTGTTCTGATTGATGCATTCACGTTCATCTACTTTTGGCAGTTGACACCTGTCCTTTATAATTGTGCAGGGAAATGGCTGCCGATAGGAAATCCAAAACAAATCTACCCACGGAATTCCCTTTCGTTTGACATGTTTTCATTTGAATTATGCATTGAAACTTGACCAAATAATAAAATGATATTCATTGATTGATATGCCGCATTTTGGGTGGAATGCATTTTGTACGCCTAGGCTGCTAGTTGAGTGGGAGCGTACCTTTAAGATTATCATTGAAAACTTGCATGCGTGTAAAGACTTACTGAGGACGTAGAGAGAAAGGGTGATCCCTGCCAGGCAGAAGCCTTCAAAGAAGCGCAGGGTGCTGAACATGGGGACGTTTATGGAGAAGGCCACAGTCAGACCAAACACCAGCATGAACAGCACTGATATGATCAGTACTGGATGGCGGCCAAACCTGAGGAGAAACATCAAAAAGATTTTTTTTCACGCTTTCATAGTGGAAAAAGATGCGTTGATACATGCTTGTATACAAGACTTAATATTGTGCAACAACGTACCAGTCAGCAAGGACTCCAAACACTAGGTATCCAAAGATCGATCCCACCAACAGAGAAAACTTTGCAATGTGGACTTTCCATGCTGAGTCACACACCAGACTCCACTGTAGAGACAAATAAACACAAGCCATGTTCAGTATACTAGACAAAATGTGGAAGTGAAAGATACATTTTATGCGGATGAGATCCTTTTTTTTCATATGAGACTCTCATTTCCACTATAAGTCTGACGGATTTGTGGGGCACTATTGCCACCGAAAATACATAAACAGTGAAATGGGAGACGGCAACAGTCTGTAACAGAAAAGCTCCCTGAGATTGACGTGATATTCCTCCAGAGGATTTACCTATTTAGTCATCATTTTACACAGAATATATTGCAAAAAAAAAGTTAAGCAATTGCTAATTGTTTAACTATTACTTAATGGTCTCCAAAAATAATACACATCTCCACAGATTTGATTTCTTACTAATATCTTATCATCTAATTTAGCACAAAAATGGTCTTGAGAAAAGGGATTCTGCAAGTACGCATCATAAGCAGTGTAGACAACATGATGCATTAAGGGTTTTTTACTACACTAGTAAATGTATGCATTGTATGAACAGCCCACATCATGTATTTGTCCTCAGCGAATCAACATCAATCATGCAATTATCTATTTATGTCAATAATGTACACAAACGGACATTCCTTCTTCTACTCTATTTATGCCTCCACTGCTTTGGGTTGAAATGGTGTACAGCATCACAGTCAACTTTTCCTCTCCACCCCTGTAGCAGATGGATTCTTAGAGTGCAAACAATGCAGTGTGCCCGCTTTTGCATGACTCAAGCATGCCATGATTTTTTTCTCTCTCCCCCGCAGTAGCAGCAGAAACCTGTGACAAATAGACCTGAGAGACAGATGCAGTGGCAAATGCAATCCCCAGTGGAGTATATGCACTTCTCACGAATGTGAACTGCTTGTAGGAAGAAATCCAATACCCAAAGAAATCCATGCAAACCTTTCTTGCTGAGGATCACCTGCCTAACTGGTCTCGTCGAGAGAAACAGGAGATGAATTTCAGCAAGGAGGTGGATATTAAGGGGTCTGTTTTTGGCTTCCTATGCCCTGCAGCTGTCTGTGCTGACACAAGCAGCAGGAAGGAGCAGACAGGGGCGTGGTGGGCACAGCAGGTGCATGGAGCGTATGGCACACTCCATTGTGCTTCGTCTAAACAAATATATGATTTTATATCATTTATCACTAAAAGATATTGAAAAATCCATCTGTGCCTCAGTGTGGGTTTTTGTTGATGAGGCATAGAACTGATTTTTCGGGTTTTTTTGTCGGTTTGATTTTTGTATCTGTATGACAATACAAAATTTCAAACATATTGTTTGGGGGGGAAAAAAATTTGTAAACAAAAAAAATTATATTTATTTCATGCAGCGGCTCAGCTCATCTTGAAATACATAGCGCTGCATTTTCCACTCTCTCTTAACCTCTAGTGACCTGTTCAGAAAGGAACACTCCAGTATTACCCAGTCATCACATGAACCAGGCATGCCACTCATTCATGGTTTCAGTATCGACGTGAGCAGAGAAACATACAGAGGGAGGCAAACAAGTTCTGGTTGCACAATCACTGCACAAGCAGTGGTGTTTAAAAAAACTGAAGCTGCCCTCGCCGGGACTGTGACACACCGGCATATAAACTGAAATGAAACTCCGGGTTTGCAGTTATACGGGGACAGGCACTGCGTGGCTGGATGACGTTCTGGTGACTGTGCAGAACACACGTCTGTGGCTTGACCACAGACAGATGACCTGTGCTGCAAAATACCCGAATGTGAGCATGCCCAAGTCACATGCCAGACACAGTGCAGCAATGTCACATAAGAAGGGCAAGGTGATGTCGAAATGTGTCAGCAAAAGGAAAAATGTGGTCGATTTTTGACAGCCAAAGCATCATCAAGGTGATTTATTTAAAAGCATCAATTTGCATGTGTTATTAACCTCCTGACCAACACACATCAGTGATGGGCATCCACACTGCTATTAGTACAAGTGGGGGAAAAAAATATGGACAGACTTTCAGCTATAGCAGAGCGAAGAAATCTAGGCAACCCAGCAAAATGTGACTCAGTCTATGCATGAGTCAAATCCACTCAGTCTGTCTGCTATGCCCCTATTATTTCTGTCAGTTGCAATCTTGCTATTGTCTTGCTCATTTGGTAGTAATGAATAGAAGGCAGTGTGCGGAGTCGGGTTTAGACGCATATGAATCTATTAGCTGACAGAAAATGCAGAACAATGAGGGGCCAGAAGCAAATCACTTAAAATCCCCGGGTTGTCTGCTGACCTCTCTCAAACGCCTGGCCACCAACGATCGGTACACACCAGTGAGTCTCATTAGCTCAGATGAAGACGCTCTCAACTACAGCTGCACATTTCTGTACTCGTTGAACTAGAGTGGCGGGTGGGTGGGTTTGGTGTTCAAAGGAGGGGGAGCAGGGGAGGGGAAAGGGAGGGAGAGAGTTGGAAGAAAGCACAGGAGGAGGAAAGACTATAGATTATGCAATGCAGAGACAGCACATTCAAAGGGATGGAGAGAAATGCAAAGAATAGAGACAAGTATGGGGAAAGATGTCTGAGGGTAAAGAGAGGGGGGGGATGGAGATGATTTAAAGCAGTTGTGAGAAGAAGGCAGAAAACACATAGAGAGACTGCTGCATAGTTACTGCCCAGCAACAGACCACGCTTATCAGAATCCCTCCGCTTTCAAGTGGAAGTTCGAGCATCGTTGCCTCACTGAAGGGTTGAAATCCTACAACATGGTGGCACAGTAGCGTATGGGTGTGGGTAAAAGAGAATGACAGAGTGCTTCCACTGCAGTTTTGTGGAAAAAAGAAGTGAAGAACGGAACACTGCAAAGATATCGGACATTAGAGATGTAGCCTGGGGGGGGGGGTGTTTTCTGCCAGAAAGCAGGTTTATATAATCTGGGTGTGCCCATGTTTTTAATTAACTGTCACATAGCTGCAGCATTCCAGAACATACTACATGTCAAATGAAAAATCAAAGAGATCATACATGTCATGTATTGACAACTGAGCAACACTACTACTTGAATTCCATCACAAACTTAGACATCTGCTGAGGCTCAGACACCCCATAATGTTGTTACAAAACAGCCCCCTTATCAGAAACAAGCTTACAGCACACAGTTTTATCTTTTGGCCACAAGCGTCTTTGTGCAGTTGTCATTGTGTGCTGACTGGGTATCTGCAGTGGGGTCATCGCCTATGCACAGCAGAGACTGTTTCAAAGTGTCCCACACTGATCTGGGGTCTGTGGAAGGAGCCAACCAGCTGGGTAAACAGTATAAAGGGACAGAGAGCAGAGAGGCCTGCATGGGTGTTCAACTCCAGTATCATCTTTCAGATCTATGGGTGTACACCCTCCAGCACAGTGATACTGAGTCTGGGTGTACCTGCTACAACATACTGTATATTCCTTATCACCTTCATACAACAGTATTTACTGTCATCTGAGAAAAATAATACGAAAATGGCACTGATATCTCTGATACATAATTGTACCACATATTGTAGTGTTGAAAGGATAAAATCAATTAATCGTGCAGCTGAGGTTGCAAATAATTTGCCCATTATAAGTCCAATATTTCTCTCAATTAATTAATTACATTGAAAGGTACACTCCCACTCAAATAACAGCCTAGGCATACAAAATGCATTCCACCCAAAATGCGGCATATCAATCGATAAATATCATTTTATTATTTGGTCAAGTTTCAATGCATAATTCAAACGAAGACATGCCTAACGAAAGGGAATTCCGTGGGTAATTTGTTTTGGTTTCCCCCTTCCTCGCAGCCATTTCCCTGCAGCTTCCCGTCGCTTAAGCGTGCGTGTCCAGATTTCGATTTCAGTAGCTCCCATCGACCCTTCTGCTCTCCAGTATTTACCAGTTTTGTTCTCCGTTTCTTTTGTTCAGATACTCGACGCCTTTTCCTCGCACTATCTGTTATTTTAGGTCGTCCACACTTTCTCTTATCCATGTTTTCACAGATTTGAAACTTCCGCGCATGGGGCCTTGCGTGGCCTGAAAATCTGGGGAAGCCCTTGGGGAAGACATACTTCTGTGTGACGTCACCGAATTTCAAAATGGCCCTTGGTTTACTTCATATTTTTCGCCCTTCACTGGCTTAAAATCAGAATTGTTCTCTCTATTCGGCTGTGCTAAAAAATATGACCGTTATATCCGGCTGTAGAATAGCATTCGTCCTACTGAATAAAAATATCGTGGTTACTTTCAAAATTCTTCACACGCCTTGAGAAGAAAAATACTGAGTGGGAGTAAACCTTTAAGGTCTATTAAATGTATTAAAATAAGGACTGTCAATTTTAACGCATTAATGCTTGTGATTAATCTGGAAATCTTAAAATTTAGATTTTTTTTTTTTTAAGCAAATTAACCAAATCACCAAGTTTGACCCTATTTCCTCCCATAATTCCAAGTTGATGACTAAGGAGACATCCCCCGGTGTGTTGAATGGCAAATTTCATTTCAAAAAGCTTCCAGGTGGAATTGTAGACAAAACCAAAGTCGCGTGCACATATTTCAGCGACGATCTGTCCGTCCACCGTAGAATTACAAGTCTGAGGTACCATCTTCGATAGTGTTAGCACACAGCAGGAGCAAAACTTAGCCATGCTTATCTCAGCTGAATACGACAGGCTGGTAAAGTTATAGTAGCAACTCTGTGTCAAAAGCTCCCTGACGCTTATCACTGAGCCAAATCTACGTCTAAATAAAAACACATCAAAACTAAACTGAGATGTTATCAATAAAAAAAACATTCTGATCCCTGTAAGCAATTTGTCATGTTTGTTTATTCAAATACCACACATGCATTTGATTAAAAGTAAGTAAATACTATTTTTAAACTTGTGATTTATCATGAATAATCTCAGCCTATTATTGTGATTGACTCGATTCAGTATTTTAATTGATTGATGCCACTGTGGAAAATTGTTTAAAATGTACATCAGTGTTTCCCAAAATACATCCTAACATCTTATGATTGTGGTTTTGTCAAACCAACAGGCCAAAACCACAAAATAAACAAAATGTTTGACTTTTTCCTACTTTAATGATAAGTTATTCCTAGGACTAGATGATTCAATCCCTTGGTAGTTACACTATCCTGATGGCATCTTGGCTTGTGGGAGACTTTGTGGGAGGTAGCGCTGTTGCCTTACAGCAGGAAGCTCCTGGGTTCAAATCCACCTGAGGACCTGGGCCCACTGTCGTCCTCCCACCACCAGAAACATGCAACATAGGTGAGCTGGTAACTCTAATTTGACCGTAGGCATGTCTGTATGTGTGGCCCTGCAATAAACTGGCGATTTGTCCAGGGCGTAACCCGTCTTATGCCCAAAGTCAGCTGGGATAGGCTCCAGCCCCTCCTATAAGGTCCATCATTATTGTAAATTAAATCTTTTAGACTGCTGATAGGCATTAAGTCAGACTGTTGGAACATTTTCATCACACAGACTAAACATGAATCATTAGTTGAGATAAGAAATAGATAAAGTACAGGATGCTGCCATAGGGGAATCCGACACGGTTTGAAATATTAAAATCAACATCAATGCCTACATGGTGAGTGTCTCTGATCAATACAGAAGAGCCACATTTTCACAGTGATCAGTGAAGAGGTTAGTCTTTGCTTTGTGGAGGTTCTCAGGCCACTATTTCAGCTGGCGTGTGCAGCTGCTACCAGTCTGAAAGGGAGCTGCGTATGGCTAGGTTTGCAGAGAGACTCTAATGATACATTCTCATTTCTAAGGCCAATTAAGTTGGACCCTGAGGAAAGCTTAGACTAAATTAGAGTGCTCTCCACATTAACCACTTTGGATCCTTCACCACCACCTTTCAACCTTTCAACCGCCTCCATCACAGCCCTCTTTCTGAGCCTGAAAAAAAAAGGAGTGAGAAGAAACGTATTCCTGTACAACTGATTCTTGTGGCATGTTAAAACGTCTACATACGTGTGCCTGTTTGTCCTCATGTGTTATGAAAGGTTTAGACAGACACTTTGACAAAGACGCTACCACATTGCCCCAGTGTTGGCACATCTGCTCTGCCTTTTAGGGATCAAAATGTCACAGATAGCTGACCCAGTCATGTGCAGTTATGCCTATGCAATCCAAACACACAGGGAGAAATGCCGAGTCATCACTTCCTGCTTTAGTGTCGCATCCTAAAATCTGTGCTGTGGTGGGGAAGACGGGCCTTCTAAGAGTGAGGGACGGCTCGACAAGAGAGAAAAAGTTGGTGAATCAATTCGGCTCCATTTTTGGACTCCTCTGATTCGTTTCCCCCGGACGGTGACCTCGTCAGAACGTGGACTGCATGGGTCAGGGAGGACAGGCCAGAGCCAGACACATTTTTACAAACTGCTCAGGCCTGTCACCCTCACTGATCTGCAGGCACTGTCAACATGACATTCTCTGGATGCGTGCAAAGGAAACATAAATATTAGTATATACATGCTGCAGCATCAGTGTGAGATGAGGGCCGGCGGTGTTTTAATACTAAACCCTTCATACTGGAATCTTATTTTACCTGTGACAGAAAGGACATTTCTTTAATTCTCAGTCATACAGATCCACCCAATCGATTGCCCTCATTCATAACTTCATATTTAGCTGCAGGTTAAGAGCATCGTGAACGCCTTGATCCGTAACAGCTGTTTTTTAATCAGCCTGGACTTCCTGAATGAAGTCAGGCTTCAACTGTCCCACTGGATGAATGGCTGACTTAAAAAGCCGCAGCTTCGTTTTACTTGCTTTATGTAAATTGAGAAATTATCAGTGATAAGCAGATGGGCTGTTGGCATCACATTGGACACAAGCTTAGGGTGCCACAATTCCCTCCCGCAGAACAGAGAAGCTCGGAAGCCTGGCTTCAGATCTAAGTCTTCCTGATAAGCCTTTTGATTATGGCACACATGCCAAACTCACACAGTGGAGAAGATGCTGCAGATTAAAATGCAATTAACTGTGAGGTTATCAGAGCGTTTCAACATTCAAGACTTTTTAATAGCCACAAAACGAATGCCGACTAATGTCGATTGATTATGTTTCTATTGATTCTTGATTGTATGCGTGTTTTGATAAGAATAGGCGCGTGATTTAATCCCATCAGTAGTCATGTCAAGGTTACTCAGAGAACAGTGTGGACTGAAGTGTCATGCTTGCGAAAATAAAATGGGAGAAGAGCAGACAGGCGTAATGAGAGTGAATAAAAAAGCCTTCCTGCTACAGCTAGCAGATCCTCTACCCTTCTCAGCCGGCCATGTGCAGATAGGAATACTTCAACATGATGAGGACAGGAGGCGCAGACGTCACATCACACAGAAAACTACAACAATATCTCACTGCTGTTTGTGTAGGGCAGGTATATAGGGTAGGGTGGTGTTTGGCCAGGGATGGAGGGGTTGCGTTATTCTAGATAGAGCACTGATGACCTTTGCCCCTAATCAAAAGCCCTGTGTCTATCATGTCCATTACGACAGCCAGCCCAGTGTGCCATAGGTCACACTTTGTGACAGCTGTTGATTCGCTGTTGGCACCATGCAGACCCACACCTTCAAAGTCATACTACTTTCTTGTCCAATACGAGCCAATTTGCGGCTCTTGTGGATCGACTAAGAATAGAAATGACTCCAGTGCTGGTGTGGAGAAATGCGCGCCTCAGAATAATGGAGGCATAATCACAACCACAATCAAGAAGCTGTCAAACGTAGCGTACTGCTGGTTTAAGGTGGTATTTGTAACAATGGGTGTAGTGTTGATTCCTGCGCTTCTCCCTCTTAGTAACGTTATAGAGTGTCACACATGCATAACACGACGGAAGGGATGCCCATCTTCAAGATGGACAGCTTACCTTGGTGACAACATTCTGCACAAGACCCGTGTGCAGCTCGAAGCTCCACTCATTGCATCTGCACTGCATGTTGTTCGTGTCATTGTAGGTGCCGTAACTTCCGTTGGCACGCGTGTAAGCCGGCAGCGCGGTGATGTTTTTTGGGCTCTCTAACAGCGAGGAGAAAGCTGCAGTCTGATTAGAGTGGTTCGCCAAAGGCTGGATACATGTGTTGTTTGGCTGGGCGAGGAGGAAATTATCCGAGTACTGGCTGAATCCAATAAATAACGCCGGGATCCATGTCAGCACGATCAGCTGTTTCTGGTACTTCCCAAATCCCCCGAGAAATGGCAGCACGGAGTTGTCGACGCGTGTCAGCAGCCCCGGCGACGTGTTTTCGGGGGACACGAAGCCGTTCTCCGGTTGATGGTTCTCAGTGTCGAGCTGCACCATGGCCATCGCTGTTTCGCCGATAGATGCCTCAGTTGTGTAGCGAAGCCGGGTTGCAGTGCTACCCCCTGTCGACTCCACAATGCGTCAATAGCCTCAGCTCCGGAAAGCCGCGCGCAGTCAATCACAGGAGTAGAAATAAGACGCACCTCTTTATCATCAGGAAGCACTTCCCTCACCAAAACCCGCTTGGCACTGAAAGCGGAGTCTAGCTCCGATTTAAAATGCGGATTTTAGTGAATGATGAGCGGCGTCGTGGTAAACTATTCCATGATCTTCCCTGTCGGTCAGCTGAGGCAGCAAAACCCGGGGAGGTGCTTCCTGGGCGCCACAGGTAGCCTGACACACCTGCCCATAAAGGTTGCGTGTTGTTGACTCTTCCCCAATATGGCCACCTGCAAACACTTTAAAAACGAAAATCCTCATTCTAGTAGTCATTTAGATTTTTTTTTTTAATGTAATATGACAAGCTGCTCATGTAGCGCATAATTAATAATGGCATGTTTATATAAAATAAACTCATAAATAAATATGCCTAAATCATTAAAAAAAATTTAAAAAATCAGTCATGAGTTTTAGGATTTCAAACACTTTGAACGGAATTCACGAAATCCAGTATTTTGGATTCTGTTTTCTCCGAAACATTGTAGACGAATGATGAATAATAAATGGTCTAATAAATAATAAACACATGGTCTAATAAATCTGTACAAAATTTAATATTTACAGTATGGAGGAGGGACGATCTGTCCCCGCCTATCACTCTGGCGCACTTTATATTTACGCATGCTAGTTCAGTTTTACATTACAGAAAAAGTGAACAAAAAAGAGTAGCATATTATAATTTATATAACCTAACGTGATAATTTACAAAAATATCAATGTGAGCCAAAATCAGCGCAGATGTGAATCAAGAATTTCGTGTTTAATACTTTATTATGCTCTACTGTGTTGGTAGTCATAAGATTTTTTGCCCATTCAATCCATTATTGACCAGAACAAGAGTGTGGAATGGGAGCTGGAGAGGTGCCAGTTCACCTCCTGGATTCTTCCAAGCTGCACTTGAACCCCTATCTGCTCAGCACCTTCTCTTTAACTCTCTCCACATATTAATGCAAAGATATAACTCGCTTAATGCAACGTTAATTAATCCTTTATTTATTTTATTTTTCTGTGGTGAAATTAATTTCTTACTATGCCAAAAGTACAAATATGAGTATACATGGTTCTTCTACTGATATTCAATCAAGCCCAGAGTTGTAAATGTTAATTAGTAGTTAATAAACTGACTTTATTCTAGATGATCTTCAGCTCTTTCCATCTTTAAGTGATTTAACTAAACATCGGTGGGTTTTGCTAATGAGCTGAAGAACTAAAAATAAGTTATGCTGGAGGATAGTAAATACCAGCCAACTGATTTCTCACAACCTGGCAACCCCAATGGCTTATTGCTCTATGAAGCATAAATAAATAATAAAGCAATAATAAATTATTTACTACCCATTAATAAAGCCTCAGCTTCTAAATCCTTTATAAATTATGATCTATTAAAACACGGTTCAATTCTTTACAGTAAAACATTACATTTCCATCACGCGTTGCACATTTTAATCATCAAAATCAATATAATTAGTGATTATCAATTAAAAATTGGAATTATTTTCTCACAGTTGACTGAAAGCACTCGTTTTTTAAAAATATAATTGTTGCAAATGTATTATTGTGAATATAATAAAGGCATATGGGTATAAAATTAAACTTTTTATTTTTATTATGATGACCCAGATTTGACATGAACAGAAATCTCTTTAATTATAACCATGATTATTAAGTGCTGTACTCATTGTGAAGGATTTAAGGAATGGGAATTGGGTGACGTGAAAAGAATTGAGAATTCTTGTGTTGTTCACAACTGATTTACACAGTATAAATGTAACTGTGTAACATAGAGTTCTGCATCATCTACAAAACATTAGCAATGCTTCGCCCTCCTGGCCAAAATGTGCTAGTGCATACTTTTTGTTTGCTGACTTATGGTGTTGAATCATGCAGAACGTACTGTTATTAGCTTTTCAAAGATCTGCTTGCAGAGATATTAGATTGATTTGATTTCTAATTTAAAAAAAAAAAAGATTATTATGACAAAAGAGGGTGAAACGTTACATTGACACAGATCTTGAGGTTACCCCACCTTATTTCCCATCTGTTGTAGATCAACACACAGCTATCAGATATCGCTGTATGAATGGCAAGCATGACAGATCCCAGTCTACCAGAGGAGTGAAGACTGAGGGCCCTTCTGAATGGGCCCTGCAGTGTCTTGTTACACACTGATGACCCCAGCAGGCATACTGGAGCAACTGCACTTTTTTCTTTCTCTGTCTTTTTGTCATTGCAGCTTTAACAAGCTAAAGTACTTTATCTAGCTTTATCTAGCATCATGCCCAAAACCGCTTCATATATTTTGTGTCTTGCATACTTTAGAGGTGGTTTTCATTATTAAAAAAAAAAGCTGTTGTGAGATGTAGATGCAGCTTCTTTGATTGTTGAAATAATGTTTACAATTCTCACAAAATAAATGACTGGATTTGTGCAGAATGAAGCTGTTACGTGCAAATACCTTAGTTTTCAGAGTGCTGTGCAACTGCTAATGAATGAAGTAGAAACGTCTTTTGTGAAATAAAATGGCCTTCGCTTTCGTGTGCCAGCTGCTCGGCTGTGTAAAAGGTGACAATAAAAAAGCATTAATGACCAGACATAATTTATCTACAACCTTTACAACTCTCCAGAAACCCAGACAATGCTTTCTGTTATAGTGTGTGCAGGATTTATCATGTTGTTGTCTGCCAACAGAAACCAGTTGACCGTTGTACCGTCATACAATCTCACTGTTATGTTTGCTATCATTCAAACCTGCTTGTTATCCTCCAAGCAACTAATTCAGGTGTGTCTGGGACTCGCCCTTAAGCATTGCTATGAGTCAAAGACTTTGTGCATGTTCGCGTGTGTCTGTGTTCTATGAACTGTCTGTTACACAAAAGTTGTAAATCAGAATTCAAACCCATAGGTGTGCCTGAGCGCTCAGCAGTGAATAATCTGACAACATTCTGATGTGACAGTCTGCTTTTCCTTTTCACAGTCCAATAACACTGCACATATCTGTATCTCTAATGACTCTACTTATTCTATATATTTAGAATGTATTGCTAAGTATTTTGATCATGGAAACAACAACACATCATTTTGCATGGAGAACAATGTAATCCTGTAGTTCTACTACAGCTGTTCTACTGCAATTTGGTTTCAAAGTTCAAGGGATAGAGTGCAACGTTGTATGATTTATTACTTTGGAGTTATTATCACCTTGGATAGAAAGGGAAAACAATAAAATCATGACTAGTTTAGATACACAGTTTGACAGTGGACAACCACACAAAGATACACACACTCGTATCTAAATACTGTAAAAAGCCTGCTTTGAGCTAATGTTCTTGTGTAAAGTGGCAGAGGTTATTGAAAAAAAAGCAATAATAATGATAATAATAATAATAATAATGATATTATTATTATTATTATTATTATTATTATTATTAGTAGTAGTAGTAGTAGTAGTATTATATGATAACTAATAATATTATTATTATTATCATTTAGCTCAAAATCACTGTAGAACAATCTCTTAGTGACCTAAGAAGGCTGATGCAAAGACTTTCTTTTTTACAATTATTTATTTTACCCTATGACCAAATAAAAAATAAAATAAAATAAAATAAATTAATATAAAATAAAATAGTATTCTCAACCAGGATTACTCATATTTAAAGTGTAAAATATATATTAATTTGTTTCATCAAACTAATCTTTGCTTATAGACCTTTGTTTTAAATGTGCTTACATTAACTATAGAACCACCAATGCTCCTTTAATGCAGCACTGAAGAAACATGTCTTTTTAAGTATTGTTCTGTGAAGCAGTGGAAAGTCTGAGGAATCATGTTAACAGGCTGCTGAGGAAACTCAGACCAGGACATAACATTAATAAGCGAGACAATGATAATTGTCTTTGCACATTAATAAACCAGCTGTCAGGCCTTTGTCACTGTTTGCTCAGTGAATGATGTCAGCGTCAGGGTCTGGGAATGATATCATATGTGTGTTCAAGTGTCCGCAGGTGTCACAATCACTGTGAATCAGTCGTTAACCGGTGTTGCTCTTCCATTGTATTTGTAATTGGAAACAGACATCTGATTTTATATTCCAGATGCCATGCTGGTGTGGGTAACCCACGCATGAATGACTCATTCCCTTTTGCAACAAATGTCTTTGCAACCAGGAAATGCAGTGACCCACACTAGATTTTAGTGCAGAAAGCAAACTGAGAGTTAAATATTTACTCCCAGCTGAAGAGACAATCAGCAAAGCTTTTACTTTTCACTTCAACCTGACGTGTATGAATGGGTACTACAGACATAAAGTATAGGTCAAAGAAACACATAAAAGACAGAGGAGGATAAACCAGAGGGTGACAAAAATGAATCATCCCTGCAGCGTTTGCCACACCTTACAGTGACAGCCCTGAAACTTAAATCTCCCACAAATATGTGCACCTTGCAATAAACATGCAAATATCAGCAGACTGAGGAAACACACACAAACACAGTAATCCCAGAAAGCAACTTTAAGTCAGGTGTGTGTTCGAGGCCAAACCCTTTCTATTGCTGAGCATATAATAACATGGTTCCAATTAATCCTCACTGTCTCATTACACAGTACAGAAAGGTTCACTGTTGTACTGTTCAGTCCATCCCTTGGCGTACAGTCAGAACTGTTATTATGCAGAAGTTTGGAGGATTTTACATGCTCAGTCCTGCAGTGTCTTTTGTCAAAAGGCAAACCTACATGAGGCTACAGTAATGAAATCCAAGGTGTTTGTCTTTGGGTGGGTTTGTTTAGCATGTGAGGCTGGTCTTTCAAGAAATTGTCATTATAATAGATGAGACTGTCATCATTTAAAATTCATCGTTCGACAGTTACCGTGCAAGGTTCTCTAAAATATTCAGCAAGGACAAGTCATGTCTAGCTTTTCAAATATGAGTATTCCAACAGATTGCATGCAAGAAAGAGAATAGGCCTAAATGGTTTGGAGATTCCAGTCTAGGGTGTTGGTTTCATAAAGTCGTTAGTTCACTTCATGCCTCCCTCTCTTGTCTCACTCTTTTTCTCACTGCCCTCTTACTAATATGTGATGAAGTGTATTAGCTATGTGTGCTGAAAACACCAGAGGGCACAATGTCTCTGTCAGCAAAATCAACTGTCTACATTGAACTTATTTCTAAGAGCAAATTATTATGTGAATGTCATTAATTTTGTGGCTATATCTTTAATATTTTCCACTTTGATCGTTTTTCATTTGACATCAATAAGTGCACATTGAATGAAGTCAAACTCTGATTAATAGTTTACTCTTCAGACTATTTTTTTAACCACCCACGTTTTAAAAACTCACACGGACCCCTATATAAGTGACATTCCCCATATTGTCTCCTTGTCATTCTAGCCACCTTTCACTTCCCAAAGCTCAGACACACCTACCTGTCATATGCTGAGTGTGCAGAGGAATGGAGACATAGTAGAAAAGAGATGACAGTGAAGGAAAGAAAACAGAATTATGAAATATACTTTGTGACCATGGCTGTCTGCTTCAAGTAGCAATGCAAAACACTGAACTCTCAAAATAACTCCTTTTGACCTCAAGAACATTGAACCCAGGATGAGAAATTCTTTACACAATCGCTATCTCTACTGGGGATGAAATATGTTGGCTGCTATATTCTCGAGATATGTAACAGACTTTAAGTGAATCTACATCAATCCTCACTCTAAGACAGGGGGGAAAGCAGCAAGCACATGATACACAAATGTACTGGCAAACATATCTAAAAACAAACCACAGTGTTGTTGCCTTTTAGAACAACAACAAAGCAAAATCATGTAAAATTATAAGAGGAAAGGCCCAATTTTACATACATATAAATCAAAGTGCAATACTTCACTCAGGCAAATTTTTATTCTTATGCTAATGTACAGTAACAGTAATCAGGTGTATTAACATTCCACACATATCAAATTCCTTGACTGCTGAATCTTATGTTGTTCTACTGTTTATACTTTTTCCTCTCTTTTTTTTTTAATGATTACTTGATTACTTCTACTGCTGCTGTAACAATACAAATTCCCCCGTTGTGGGACGAATAAAGGACTGTCTTATGTTATCTTTCCTTCCTCTCGACTCCTCTCAGGACCAAGCACCAGACCTGGGGTGACCCTTTTCGGTAGCTGCACCCTCCCTCTGGAACTCCCTAATCCAAAAAACATTAGAGACTGCACAGACCTTTCCATGTTCAAATCGCTACTCTAGACTCATCTTTTCATTGTGTGTGATATGATCTGTGATGTGATTTGTTACTTGTTGTTTGAGCTGTTTTTTTTTTTTAATTCCTATTTAATGTGTGATTTGATGCCTGTTTTTGACATGTTGTTTTTCTTTTTGCCTGTAAAGCATCTCTGAGAATCTTGAAAAGTGCTCTATAAATAAAATGCATTATTATTATTGTTATTATTATTATTATTATTATTATCTGTATTACCTCAATTCAGGTTTTTAAAAACACGAGGTACACCTTACTAATAAAGTAACACATCTCTGACATTATAAACTGTCTGTGTAAACCTTTGGGACACATTTTTATTATTCTTCACTCATTTGTGACAAGACAGGCCAATTGTCAACAATCAAGAATAAACTTGAAACTTTAAGCCATTCCCCCAAACTCACACAAAGTGAAACATAGCCCAACTGATCATAATTCATCCGATCAATCAAAAGTGTGATTGCAAAACTACTTGGATTTTGCATGATGTCATGACAGCCCCAGTGCTGTGAGCTTCCTACGCAGGCAAGTAAGTGCAGGACTATTTCACAAACACAGCAAGGTGTGGTTCCCTCTCCAAAAGCGTCCAGCTTCCGTCTATTCACAGCACACCATTATCTGCGCAACAGGAGACGGGGAGGGTAGAGCTCTGTAGTCTGTCCTGGCAGCAGAGCCGACGACCGACTCGAACCGTTTTAAACCATTAAACAACACCGGAATCATGAGTTTGTACGGCTCCAATTCACGGCTGGCCACCATAGGCCAGCGAAGCAACTCGAGACCGGATTTGTCGAGTCCGAGTTTCAGAAACGACGTTTTCGTCGGTGGAAACGGCTTCCAGGGTGACTACCAAGTCGGGGACGGCGGAGGATACGCGTACACCTCCAGCTTCTCCAGGACCTCCGCGCACGGCGGAGGACTCGGAGGGCAGAAAGTGCAAGTTAGCATGGGAGGGAGCGGAGGAGGTGGTGTGAGGTAAGAAAAAAAAAAAACACTTTTAAAAACACCTGTTGCTTTTATATGAGCTTAAATTAACCTAAATACGCACGCGCAAAATATGACGCAGAAGTGAAAGCAGGAAAAACAACAACAACAACAACATTATCCCAGGTAAAATGTGAGTTTGACGATTGTAAAAGCAGTTTTAAAACCTCCATTGTGATTGAGATTACGTCACTTTTATTCCAAAAGAAACCGAGCAGGTTCCAAAACGCCTACTGCTTTGGAGTGTAAATAATGTAGAGCTGACTGTGCCTTGAAATACAAGCCTTTCACACGGTAAAGACGTCGTAGTGTTATGCATTTCTGTAGCATGTGTCTCTAAGAAGTTGTGTCACTCCTTATCCGTTGGCCAATATAATGAATTACATGAGAAAAAACCTGCACACACCCCCCCCATGGAATGTCTTCCCTCCGCTGTCATTCGTCATGATGTCAGTGTCTAATGTTGGAGTAGAGGTGTGTGTGTCTGTGCCACTCCAAGATGACTCTGTGAATGCTTAACTCATGCTGAACAAAGGCTGGAGTTTAAAATACAGGACACTATTCATGCGGTTGAGGGAGTAAGGAGACAAAGTCTACATTTGGTGACTCATTTGGTGACCAGGAAACATTCATTGTATGTGTGATGGATAAGAATACAAGTTCATCATTTTCTGAGAGAGTATTTCTCATCAAAAACAGTCTTTGAACCTCACACTATACTAACCGTAGAATCATCTATCAACGTAGCGCTTAAAAGACGGCTATATATTTTTGTCCTTTTAAAAAAAATAATTTTGTCATTGCTGTTATTTAAAGCTGTGTTAAAATATCTGATCATCTATTTTATCCCCCCCCCCCCCTCCTCATATGTAGTGTACAGGCTATTCAGCAGAAAACTGTGTTCCTGGCAGGTCAGTGTCAAGAGTACCTGCAGAGAGCACAGATGATAATCCATAGTGTAAGTGAAGCACACACACGTGTCACCAATCATAACTCATCTCAAGTGTTTCCACTTGGATTAGTAAAAAAAAAAAAAAGTGATGCTATGAAGATAATATATATCTGATATGTGGCAGGATCTGATTGAAAAAGCAGATGATGTCAGTAGCATCAGCAGTAGTGTTAATTTGGCAGGTGTCTGCACTGTGTGATTTTTATAGGGGGGTCCAGCCATGGAGGCGGAGAAGCTGTTGCTCATGGCTGCGGAGACCATGGAGCAGATGAAGCTTTGCGGCAGAGACCTGCAGCAGATGCGAATACAGACCGATGTCTTCAGAACGTAAGACTAAAATGCAGAGTGTGTGTGTATACGTGCCTGTGTGTGTGTGTGTGTGTGTGTGTGTGTGTGTGTGTGTGTGTGTGTGTGTGTGTGTGTGCCTTTGCAAAGTGCAAGTGTGCCGTCATGCGAGTTTTTGTGCTGCCTTTGTATGCTCACATTTGCATGTGTTCATTCATGACTGTGTTTGTACATTTGCGTAGTCCTGCCTATTGCTTAACACAGAGAGGCAACATCTGAATTTCATTTTTTTTTTTTTTGAAAGTTAAACCAAACCCCAAGGGAAAGAGAAATTCTTCTGGTTTAGCTGTTTTTGCTAAGCTGAGCTCTTTGAAGCTGGGGTGATGAGCGTGCCCACCGCAGAGGATTCACCAAGTATTCTCCTTTTTTGTACAACTCTGCAGTTTAGACCAGTTCCAAAACATGCATGCCGCTATCCAACAGCAGATAGTTGGTGGTATGACCATCAGGCGGAACAGAGGCAGTTTGGGCTCCCTCGAGGGGGGGAGGATCTTTAACGATGCCATGGCTTGGATTGCCCAACAGAAGGTGAGCTCTTTACTTCTGAGAAGTCATAAAAACAAAACAAAACAACAACAACAACAAAAAAACATGGAAGATTGAAATCAGCATTCTTTCACATCACGGTATTGTAAATCTATGTAGACTCAACCATAGAATAATAAGAGTTTGAATTCCAGCCAGTGATGGTGCCACTAAAAACTTGAGTCCTTTTCTTTTTATTTGCAATTCATTAATAACGATCAAACCATCAGCAAACTCATCCGACACCTTCTGTGACAACACCGGACGCAAATCTCATGCTCAATATTTCCTTTACGTGTTTCAGCAATGTAAACAGTTACACCTATACATGTGTCTGCATGCCTGTGCTGGTACATTAGCTTGCACTGTTTTTAAAAAAAAACTTTTTAAAATTATTTTATTTGAAGGGAGGCGGGGGGAGGAGAGGGATGCACTTAGCTTATCACCTATTCTGACCTTCTGTTACTGAAACCATCCGGACAGTCTGCCAAAACCTGATCCGTGAGCGAACATGGCCCAGAGGCATGCAGAAGGAATGAAAGAACGAGTTTAGAGCGCTGCCATTTGAGGAAGGAGATGGAAGGGCAGACGGAGATTAGTAGTGCGTGGTGAGGGAGGCGGATAAAGACGCTGTGGGAGCAGAAACAAAAGTAGAAGTAAAGGAGTGTGAAATCTGACACTCTCCACTGACTCACTTGTTACGGGACATGGCAGTTCAGCAGATCTCTAACACTGTCGTGGGAAAATGCCCCTCGACTCTCCAGCCTTGACCCCCACCCAAAAAAAACACACCCTGGCATTCTGTCATCACCTCAAGCCTCACCCTCTGTATTCTGTCAATCATGTTCACCCTATCATCAGACATGAATCATGTCTTTGTGGCTCAGCTTTTATATGTTACTCATAAAACTCCTGATATCAACTGATGGAATGCTGCCGCAGTTCTTACCCACTACATGTTTCAGCCATTATAACTATATAGTTCAGCATAATGTAACACAACGTTGTCGACTTTTCTGCTCTGGACACTAGCTGCACTTGTAGTCTCTTCAAAGCTGTGTTGTGTGTGCAGCTTCAGCCCAGTAACCATGAAGGAAAAGGGAGTGGTGAGAGAACAAAAGCCTTGAAAGAGAAAAAAAATGCGAGTAAAGATCAGGGACCGGCTGAAGTCGGTTCTCTGGCAGAGCTCTTATCTAAGCTTGGGCCTGTGAACAAGGGGGGGGGAATAGTTGGGATAGTTTCCTGCTTGCCTGTGCGCTTCATGATTATATGCTGACACCTAGAGGACAAAGAGGAGAAGGAGGACTTGGAGTTAACGAATTAATGGGAGGGATTGAGATTTAGAATTCTGCTCCTTTAAAGACAGAGATGGCTCGCTGTATTTGTCTTATTTTAACACTCCTGTTGTGTTTGTTTCTTCTTCACTAGTTTGCTGTTCCCGGTCAAAAATGACACCATGATTATAAATCCATAATAATATATATATATATATATATATATGTTATCAACTAATGTTGTGTTTCATTTTTCTGTCAACTCAAGTTCTTGTGAACTTTACAAGTTTTGAACTTCCATTTGCTGTTTATGGCCTGTATGTAGGCCTCATTGACCTGAGCTCATATCACTTTGCCATCATGCTGCCTCATAATGAACTGTGAGCAAGGCCTCAAAAAAGCTTCATATACCAGAGCTGTGAGAAGGTTGTATATATCATTGAAACTATTTTTTGGTTGTTACTGACAAATGCCAACAGATGTGGTTCCTATGGGGTGAGAATTCTATTGGGGATCAGTCCGTGCCATAGAAGCCAAAAAGACGCCTTTCTAACGACTGGTCATTTTTGACTGGGAACACCATGGGTGTACACAACTTCAATAAAACACACAAAAAAAGAATAAATGGTTCAGATGCCATGTGGGAACAAAGTCATGGAACCTTATGACAAACAGATAAAATGAACTACATTTTGTTAGAGAGAAAACTTGTAAATCGGTCAGATTTGACCAGAACGCAACAGAAGGTTTAAAAACCCATGACTTGACCAAACAATGAGATGATCTCACTAAAACACTTAGCCTGTGTGTATAACGCTTAGTCCTCTGTGTTTTAGAAAAAGAGGTTGCGCTTCAACAATGGGATTCTTAGTGGAGTGCTAAACCCAAAATCCAGTGAGCTTATGCTAAAAAATTTAAACGGCAGCACATCTGAAGTCTTCAAGTCAAGGAGGACAAAATACTCACCTTTCACTTATTTATTTGGGTCACATCACAATGAACAAACGCTTCAAACGCTCTGATGAAGGCTTTGTGCCGAAACGCGTACGTGTTTGTTCATTGTGATGTAACCCAAATAAATAAGTGAAATGTGAGTATTTTGTCCTCCTTGCCTTTAAGACTTGACTCGAAGATGTGCTACCTTTTCAATTTTTTGGAATAAGCTTAGTCCTCTGTGTCCATGACTTTGTCCAAAAACGATTAAAACACATACGTGAGCCACACTGTTGTGCTGGATGGTTCATTCTGTCATTACAGTGAAGGAACCAGTTTATCTTGAGTCAATTCCACAGACACACTTCTGCTGTTGTGCATAGTCACTAGAGCACCGAATGTATATTTATTCTAAGATGGAAATACCCCCAAGAAATGAACAGTTTACTCTGTTTTAAGTAGAATTTTGTAACTACAGTGTCTTTATGTTTTTAGAAATTACAAAGCATTAAAAAAAATTTTAAAAAGATTTTTAAAAACTTGCACCTTAACTCAGCCTGAGTCCCACAGAAAGGACAGGAGGGTCAGAAATCATTGAGAGATGGATTATGCATTAAGTGTATGCAGCAGTTTAAGTATTTCATTAGATAATAAACTGGGATTCTGTATTTTGTAGCGCATGATTGAGACAGCTCCATGGGGAGATGACTCCGCCACCATAGAAAAGCAAATCATGAGCCACAGCAAAACCCACAGCTCTCTGCAGAGGAGCCAGGAAGTAGACCGTGCCAGAGATGAACTGGTAAGTGGTTTCAGACCTCTTCTTAGTGGCTCGATTATTCTTTTTATTTCATGTTTGTTAAGGAGAGTGGTCATCGATCTCGGTTAAAGTTGAGCAATGAAAGAAAATGTATTTTTTCAGAACTCGAAGGGCGACAGATACAACCTCTCCATCCTGGAACAAGAATGGGACAGTCTGCAGGTACAAAAATGTTCATGAGAGTCAGAGTCGTGTATCATAACCGTCGGTATTATTGTATAATTTACCTGGCGTCTTTGTCTCAGAAAATGTCCCACAACCGCGTGAGTCAGCTGCGGGAGCTTCAGAGCATCATCGAGGAGATCTCCAGAGCCATCATGTGGGTGAATGAGAGGGAGGAGGAGGAGCTCGTGTTTGACTGGGGAGACAAGAACATCGATCAGTATATTCCCAGGAAGGAGGAGAGCTTCTCTGTAAGGCTTAACTCGTGTTTCTCTTTCAGTTTATCTTAGTTACATATACAAATCTTTGTCACATATGTTGACTCTTAAGAGGCCACATCCTGGTTTGCGTCCCTTACGCTCTGTTCTCCTGACAGGGGATGATGAGGGACCTGGAGGAGAAAGAGAAGGAGCTGAACAAGCTTAAAGTGAAAGCGGATGGACTCCTTAACAACAGCCATTCTGCCTCAGATAAGATTCAAGTAAGGTGTTTTTTCAGAGTGTCTCCCTATCTTAAACACCAAAAACATTTCATTGGTTTTGTGCTGATGACTCTCTGGGCTCCCACAGGCCTACATGGACACCTTGCAGACCCAGTGGAGTTGGCTCCTCCAAATCACCAAGTGCATCTACACTCATCTGAAGGAGAATTCTGCCTACAGTCAAGTAAGTTGTGCTCTTGCTTTCATGAAAATGGAGTCCTGCCCGTTTTCCTGTGACCGCACTAACTGAAGCTTTTTGGTGCCATCCTCAGTTTTTCAAGGACGCCAATGAGACCTACTCCAAGCTGCAGAAGGAACACGAGACTATCCGAAGCAAATTTACCTGCAACAAAAACACCCCTCTGGAGACCCTCAATGAGCTCCTGAAAAACCTGGAGGTATTGAAACAAATATTTCTCTGCAGGTTTGAAGCACTAAACAAACAATTTACTATGTGGAGTGAGCGTTAACTCACTAGACTAGTTTGTAAGTCTATAAGACAGGCCTGTTGTCGGTGTAGAATTTTTATGTGATAGTTGCAGCGTACAGAGACACGATTAAAAACGTCCATTTATTCGTGTTTGTGCACAGAAAGAGAAGGAACGAATTGTGGAGAATAAGAGGCAGGTCCATAATCTGGTCAGCAGATCTAAGAGCATTGTCAGGCTGAAACCTCGCAACCCTGAGGAGAAGTCCAGCGCCCCCATCATGGTCCAGGCATTGTGCGATTTTAAGCAAGACCAGGTAGGACTTACGCTTTCTCTCACACACACACATACATACACACAGGCGCAGAGTATGCAGTGAAATCTTACAAGTATAATCCAGCATTTCCTCTGTTTATGGTCCATTTTGTGGCGCAGAAAGGAATTTTAAAAGGGAATGAGGGCATCCTGAAGGATAACTCGCAGCGCAGCAAGTGGCTCGTGACGGGACCCGGAGGTCTGGATATGTTGATTCCCTCTGTGTGTCTGCTGATCCCCCCACCAAACCCGCTCAGCATCGGCCTCGCCAACAAGTAAGAGAAACTGAAAAACAGCCTTCGTATGTACACAGTCCCAGTCAAAGGTTTGGACACACCTTCCCAGGGTTTGTATATTAGAACAGTGAGATGTAGTTAGACTTTTAGAGTTATTAATGCTAATAATAATTGTGCTGTTCCCTAGGAATGAGCAGTATTATGATGCCATCATGAGCCTTTGGAACCAGATCTACATCAACATCAAGAGTCTCATGTCATGGCAATACTGCCTAAAAGACATCAATTACATCAACTCCCTCACCGTCACCATGGTAAGGTATCACAGAGAAAGCAGTTAGCGTCTTTGTTTCATCATTTGCATGCTGAGCTAAACCATACCCCTCCCCTTTGTCTTGCAGCTGAATAGGATGCGTCCCGAGGAGTATCGCAGTATCATCAAAAGACTGGAGACTCACTACGAAGAGTTTCTGCGCACCAGCAAAGGTTCTGAGCTGTTTGGGGACGATGAAAAGAAAACTATCCAAGGCCACTTTGATAAGGCCCAGACCCACTATGACACACTGATTATCCAGCTGCCTGCTTACAGTGAGTGTAAACATTTTTCACCTTGTTGTCAGTCCTCTGAATTTGCCAAAATGCTGCTGTTTATCAACTATAAATTGTTATACTCAAAAATTTCCACCAACCTTTAAAGAGGAGGAAGGAGTGAAGCCTGAACCCATAAAAAAGGAGGTCGTCAAGGTCGTGACTGCAAAGGTCCCCAAGGTCACTCCCCCACCCAGCTCAACGGTCAGCCTTACACTGCTGAGCAGCCTGCAAGAACTGCGACGCAGGCTGGAGCTGGCCGAGTCTGGTCTCACCAGTCATCTCCACATTTCTCTGGGGGATAACAGTGTGCATGAGTGCTCAGTGCGCATCCAGAAGCTTCAGGTATTTATTAATTATCCTAAATGATTAAAAGTGAGCTACTCTGCTGCAAAACAAATTCAAAATTTGTAAAATATTGGTAAAATATGTCAGCAAATATACGAAATTCCTCTTTGTACAGTTTTCCACAGTGCAAGTTCAAATCATGCTATATTTAACTTCTCGCGTATGTATTTCTAGACTTTTTATCAAGATTTGGACTCCATTCATGATGACTACCTGCGACTAAGAGAGAAGATTGTAAAACAGCTCGAAGGGTTACCTGCAGACTCCGATCAAGCCAAGTTCCTCCAGTCTGAGCTGGAAATCATCAACGAAAAACTGAGAGGCCTGCAGGGTCTCTACTCAGCCTACTCTCAAAGGTACGTTATTTTTCTCTAATCACGTCACGTTTTTCTTTATCCCACAGTGATTTGAGTAAATGTAGTGTGCACAACAAACTATAACAAAGTACTGTGACCAGATTTATGGCAAACCCCTTTATGGATGACAAAGGAAAATGACTTTTTTCCCCGTTAAATGTACCGAAAGTCATTTTCAAGAACAAATATATTATTAATTCAAGGACTGTGTGTCTTGAACAGACTGTCGGCTCTTAAGGGTTTGCTCCAGACCCTTCTCGGGGCCGAAGATATCATTAAAGTCTACGAGGCACGGCTGACAGAGAAGGAGACCACCTCTCTGGACGTTGGAGAGATGGAAAACTACCGGGGCACACTAAAGGTTTGACACATTTTCCATATTTAGTTTGAATTGCAGGCTTTTGCTTTCCAGTTTCAAGACATGCACTCCAGTGTAAACCAGTGTAGAACTATTATACTAGTAATTAATGAGTAGGATTCTCTGAATCCTCAGTGTTGAATAAAGTGTATTTTCTCAAGTGCTATAATTAAGTGCAAATATGAGGTACTTGTACTTTAAATTAGTATTATTTTTACTTATTTTTACTTTCTTCTTTTACTCCACTATGATTTACTCCACTATTTAAAGGCACAATACGCAGAATTTTCATTAAAAAAATATATCAACTAATATGAAAGTAATCTCAATCATCACTTATGACCTACTAGAGGTGTGTGATGGTGTCTCTATGTGCAGAGACCCTGCCCTCTGCCTGTATTTTCTTAGTATTTGGCTGCGTTCTGGATTTCTTTCTCTATGGAAATCTTTTGGGCAGTGGTGTATATCCCTCAACCAGCCTGAGCAGGTCTGTGAGTCTGTTTGAGCAGGCTTTGGGCATAGCTACATACTGTAGATACACACAAAAACACGCTGAGCCGAGAGGTAAACGGTGGACAGGATATAGCTTGCACTACTGTAATCACACAAAATCTGAAGGGTTGTGCTGAGGTCTTAAATTAACACAGAACACGTATTCACATTGAAGTAATTATAATTCAAGATATAGTAGCAAAACCCTCCATTTTTCAGCATCATGAGTACTTGTACTTTTACTTAACGGTAGTGAATATTTGATTTGCAGGACTTATATGTGACTGAGTATTTTAATAATGCAGCACTGCTACTTTTACTTCAGTAAAGGGTCTGAATACGTGCTCCTATACATCAAAACCTGATTTGTGATTCTCTATTAAAGCAAATGAAGAGTGATTTGGAGCAGAAAAGAGACCTGCTGACAGCTCTGGAGTCAGACCTGGCTAAAGCTGTGCACTGGAATAATCAGATCTCTGAGTCCTTCCACAAGTGTGACGTGGACTTGTCCAAGTATTCAGAGCTGGTGGGTCAGATGTCTGACCGCTGGCGCCGCATCCAAGCGCAGATCGATAGCAGGTAGGATAGTCTGTGAATCCACCGACATTTCTTCAGTACCTGTGAATGTTTCTCCATAACCTTCATTGGCCATTGCTGGTAGAACACTAAAAATAATTCTTTCAATCCTTCCTCTTTCTCCCACTCTTTCCTCCTCAGAGTGTGGGACTTGGAGAAGCAGGAGAAGCAGCTGAATCATTATCAGCAGAGCAGCACTTCCCTGGAAGAGTGGATAGACAATGCCAGGAAGCACCAGGATACCCTTCAGCTGGTTAAGCTTAGCGACATCCAGACTCTAATGGATCACCTCAACCAACAGAAGGCATGCTTATTTTCATCAACACTTATTTATTTATTTATTTATTATTATCTAAATTTAATCAGTAACAAAACAAAGAGACAAAACAAAAACAACAACAATGTGTAAGCACCATAAATTTCTCGGGTGACACAACTGGAGTATACAGCATTTTACACAATCAGTAATTAGTGTGTCCCCCATCACCATTGAGTACAGCAGTAATCCTTCTCCTCATCGACTGGCACAACCTCTGAATGTTGTCCTGTGCGATGGCGGCCCATTTTTCTGTCAGAGCTGCATGGGGTCGCTGGGCCAATGGCACGATCCCGATCATGTTGCTCCTGCAATGGCATCCTTGCAGATGTCATTTTTCCCCCTAATCTTTATGCCTTTTTTTTTTTTTTTTTGGTGGGGGTTAGTTTAACAAGGGTGTGGTCATTTGGGATGAATTGGATAAAGGCACCCTGCCTTGTCTTTAAATATTGGGTTTTCAGACTGAAAGCTACTCACAAAAATCAGTCAAGTGTGATTAGTTGGACATAGACATATAATGATGTCAGACTAAATCCCCCCTTTTGCTGAATGCACAGGCACTCCACACTGAAATTAAAGGAAAGAAGGAGAAAGTAGAGGATGTGCAGAAAAACGCAGATACCGTTGCCGCCTCCATAAAGGTAGGTAGTCAGTTAATGTCCATTGTGTTCTTTCATTTTTGAATATTATCATCCAAGTCGATGTGCACAGAACAAAGAAGTGAAAGGTGCACTGTGTGTGTTTTCAGGACTATGAGCTTCAGCTGGCCTCCTACAGTTCAGGCCTGGAAACTCTGCTTAATATTCCTATTAAGAGAACAATGCTTCAGTCGCCAGCATCTGTGGTCAGACAAGAGGTATGAGTACAGTCTCTCCATCAAGTCACACTAAATCTGTTTTTAGTCAGATATTTTTCATAAATGTTAGTTCTTATATGGTTGAGTAATAATTAAATGTTTGCCTGTTTAATAAACTGTATATGAGCCAATGTAATACAACCAATTTAACAATTAAACCCTTAATTTACCTTAATTTGTCCTTTAAATACCTCACTTGTATGTAATTAACACATGAACATTTGACATCACTATTAATTCAGTAACTTTACCTCCATCAGGCGGCTGGCCTCCAGTCCCAATACATAGAGCTACTTACTCGCTCTAGTGACTATTACAAGTACCTAGGAGAGATGATGAAGAACATGGAAGAGCTAAAGGTGGGTGTTGAATTAATATGATGCCATTTAAGTATTAAGTAAAAATAGTATGTTACAGGAACAAATAAATAAACAAATCGATTCATTTATTAATATGAAATGACAGAGGCTCATTCTGTTTTTGCCGTTACTGTCTTCAGATCAGGAACACCAAGATTGAGTTGCTGGAGGAGGAACTGAGGCGTCTGAAGGACGACGTCCAGGATCACAACCAGAAGAACAAATCTCTGGAGGATGAGTTGGCCCGCTACAAGCTGGAGCTTTCTCAATCAAAAAACCAGCTTATTTCTATGGAGGAAGTGAAAAGAACCACAGTGATGCAAGTTACCGCCACCAAGGAGAGCCTGGACAGCACACACAACCAGCTTCAAGAGCTTAATGACCAGTTGACGCGCATTAAATACCAGCTGGATGAGGAGAAAAGAAAAAAAAGGTTGGCAGAGGAACGCTACAACAGCCAGCAAGAAGAGTATGAGGCAGCTGTTCGCCGTAGACATAAAGAACTGGAAGAGCTTAACTGGACCAAGATTGACTTGGAAAAGACTGTGAAGGACAAGGAACGTGAACTGGAGAGAATGAAGATACTGTTAGAGGAGGAAGCGACGCGTCGACGAAACGCTGAATCAGATATCTCAAAGGTAAGAACACAGTGCACCCAAGAGATTAATCAACTTAAGCAGACATACGAAACAGAGATCCACACTACCAAGACCACGATCCTGAGAGCCTCACAACAGAAAGAAGACGACACGGCAGAACTTAGAATGCAAGTTGACAGACTGTCTGCTGAGAAGAGAGATCTAGAGGAGGAGCTGAGGAGACTGAAGCAGTCCATTGCTCTCGCAGAGGAGCGGAAAAGCAGAGCAGAGCAGGAGGCCAGCCAGCAGAGGGCATCAGTGACACAAGAGACAAGGATCCGCAGCGAGTTGGAGATTCAGATGAGAACACTTAGGCAGCAGAAAGGAGATGATGAACTCAAACTAAAGGAGGCCACCAAAAACAATCAGGAAAAGTCCAGACAGCTCAGCATGCTAACATTTAATCTAGAGGAGGAAGGGAAGAAGAGGAGAGCTCTAGAATTGGAAATCAGTCATCTGAAGCAGATTGAGACAGAGCTGAAGTCAAAGAACACCTCCTATCTGGAGACAATTAACAAGCTTAAAGTGTCTGAGAAGGAGATTCACATCACCCGCGTAGAGCTGCAGAAGCAGGCCAGTGAAAAAACCAAGGCTGAGCAGGGTTCTGCCAGGCTGCAGGGCCGCATCCGGGAACTTCAGGGCTCTCTGGATGGAATGGAAGATGAGCTGGAGAAGCAAAAGAAGGCAACCCAGGAGGAGTTCACACGTAGAAAGAAAATGGAGGCAGAATTGCAGAAGATGATTCATACCTGCAGAGAGCACACCACCACAATCAACACACTGAAAACTATCCAGGTAGAGGTTTCCAGCTCTGAAAGGAAGTATGAGCAAGAGCTCAATGCCCTGCAGGAGACTTTGGAGAAGAGCCTCAGAGAGCATAAAGTCACCAAGAATGAATTGGCAGCTGTCACAGCGGAGCTGAGGGCACTTAAACAGAAGCTCCAACAGGAAGAGGCTCGAATCTTTGAGCTCAACCAACGCAATGAGATGTTGTATAAGACCATTGAGGAGAAGAGCCGCCAGCTGAACCAATACACCGCAGAGATTGAAAACCTGAAGACGCTGACGCAGAACCTAACAAAGGAGAGACTGAGATTGGAGGAGGAGCTGAGGGCAGTTAGACAGGAGAGAGATAACCTGAAATGTAGCAAAGACACAGTTGATGAAGAAACTTCCACTCAGATCTCAGCCTTGCATGTCCAGCTTCAGAGTAGCAGCAAGAGGACAGCGGAGCTCCAGGCTCTCACCAATGACCTGACTAAGGAGAGGGAAAAGCTTAAATTGGAAATAGACAAATTCCAAAAGCAGACCATTGAGGTATTATTTAATGTATTGAAGGATCATTGACTAATTTCTGCTTTTGCATGAATGGTTATAGGTGTGTTAAAACTAAACCTGATTTCAAAGTAGCCCTGCTACTAACAGATGAGGTACAGATGAGGGATTTTGCATGAAATTCATGAACTTATTAATACTTGTGCATTACATATGCATGTAGTTAACCGTTTCCTTTACCTATTAAGTGACAGACAATGTCAATCAATTAATCACTGCATGCTAACTGATGTAATAAATATAACATCTATGTTCATTTGTACATTATCTATTGGCTCACACTAGTTTTTGACATTTCTGAAGGAATTAATTCCCTGTGACTTCACATATTAAATAGATTGATGAAAACATTTTATATATTGATAAGCTCTAAGGAAAGCCCTGTGTACGCCTCAGAAAGATTATTTAACTAGAGTTGTGTCTCTTTGCTGTATGTTCACTTTTGGCATTTCTACTTGCATAATACTGTGTTTTTATCTCTCCCCAGACTTCCATGTTGGCACATGAATCCCATACCCAGTACAATGAATTGCTGCTGCAAAGGGACAATTTACTCAACAAGCTTAAACTGCTTGAACAGGACAAGATACGTCATCAGCGTCTGGAAGAGGAGCTCTCCCGCATCAAGCTCACACTAGACACTGAGCTCCGCAACAAACAGCGACTGCAGGATGAAAAGAATGCAACCGTCAAAGATTTCAATTACATCAAGAGCCAGTATGAGCTGAGAGACAGTCAGATTAGGCAGTGTGAATCAGACAGAGACAAAGCTTATAAAGAGAGACTCTCCTTACAGAATGAGATTGAGAGGCTCATGAGGGAACTTAAGAGTGTAGAGGAGAGGTACAAGAGCCGTTTGTTGATCTCTGAAAAGGAGGCTTCAGATCTGGCTCTCAAGAGAGATGCCCTTCAGAGAGAAATACAGAGGTTGCAGCAGAGACCTGGCTCTCTGAATAAGCAGACCCAGACTGATGAGAAGGTCCCAAAAATCGATCCATCCAAGCTGATATTTGATGGGGTGCGACGCAAAGTCACAGCCCACCAGCTTTGTGACTGTGGTATAATCAGTAAAGCCACTCTGGACCAGCTCCTAAAGGGAAGAAAGACCGTGGATGAGGTAGCTGTGGAGATTCAGCTTAGTCTAAAAGGTACCGGCGTCATTGCTGGCATGATGACAGGTTCTCAAGGTAAAATGCCATTCACTGAAGCCAAAAACAAGAATCTACTTAGCCCAGAGAGCGCCCTCATGCTCCTGGAAGCTCAAGCAGCAACTGGCTACATAGTGGACCCCACATTTAATGAGAAGATGCCTGTAGATACTGCATGTTCCAGAGGGATTGTAGACACAGAAGACAGAGATACCTTGGTGACAGCTGAGGCAGCTAGCATAGGCTTCAAAGATCCATACACTGGCAAAGTGTTGTCTGTAGGTCAGGCTTGCAAACAGGGCAGAGTACAAAAAGACACAGCCATTCGCTTACTCCAGGCTCAGGAGTCTGTTGGAGGCATAATAGATCCTGTTCTGAGTGTATTCCTCCCAAAAGATTTGGCCTTGGATCGCAATCTTATTGATGAGGAGCTCTACAGGGCATTGAACAAAAAACCTACCTGCTACCTGGATCCAATGACAGGAGAGAAGATAAGCTATACAGACCTTAGGAAGAAGTGTACAGTGGAGCCAGTTGCTGGCTTACTTCTGCTCCATGGTCCAGAAAAGCCCATGACAGTGAAGGGTCTCCGTGGTGAAGTGTCGGTTACAGAGCTCATCAAATCTGAACTTCTGGATGAAACTGATTTAGAGAAACTCAGCCAGGGCCAGCTCTCCAGCAGAGACATTGAAGAAAAGCTAAAGTCCTATCTCTATGGCAGTACCTGTATTGCAGGGATCTATGATGAGGCCAATGATCAAATACTGCCTTTGTATAAGGCAATGAGGCAAGGTCTGCTCATGAGAGGAACCACTCTGGAGCTTCTTGAGGCCCAAGCTGCTTCTGGCTTCATTGTTGATCCAGTCAGCAATGTCTTCTTGACAGTAGAAGAGGCTGCAAAGAGAGGTCTGATAGGAACAGAATTTAAGAATAAGCTGTTGTCTGCAGAGAAGGCAGTAACTGGATACAGAGACCCAGCTACAGGAAACACAATCTCCCTCTTCCAGGCTATTGAGAATGATCTTATTGAGAAAGGTCATGGAATCCGTCTTCTTGAGGCCCAAATTGCCAGCGGTGGGATTATTGACCCCAAAGAGAGCCACCGTATTGATGTTGCTGTTGCCTACAAAAGGGGATATTTTGATGAGGAGATGAACGATATCCTGTCTTATGAAGGGGATGACACAAAAGGATTCTTTGACCCTAATACCAAAGAGAACCTGACATATCTTCAGCTGAAGGACAGGTGCATCACTGATAGCAAAACAGGCCTAATACTCCTGCCACTCAAAGACAAGAAGAAGATCCAGAAGTCACAAGAGAGCCGTACCAATGTCCTTCGCAAGAGGCGGGTTGTGATAGTTGATCCAGACACTGGGCTCGAGATGTCAGTGAGGGAGGCTTATCAGCGGGAGTTAATTGACTATGACACTTTCCTGAACTTGTCAGAGCAGGAATGCGAGTGGGAGGAAATAACTATGAAGGGGTCTGATGGCTCTGCACGTTTGGTGATAGTGGATAGGAAAACGGGAACCCAGTATGACATCAAGGACTGTGTGGAACGTGGTGTCATTGACCAGAAGTCTCTAGATCAGTACCGTGCTGGAGCAATAACCTTGACCCAATTTGCTGATGAAATTACAAACAGAACTAGCTGCAATGAGCTGACCATTGCAGCCAGCAATGTTGATGACATGGTAACCTGCAGCAGTCCCACCCAGTGTGCACCATCTTCTCCTACTGTCCGTAAACGCTTCAGCAGTATTTCTATAACAGTTTCTCCCCCTGAGATGTTTGATGATCAGAGCCCTGTGGCGGCTATATTCGACACAGAGACCTTGGAGAAAATAACTATTCCTGAAGGGCACCGAAGAGGCATAGTTGACACTCTTACGGCACAGAGGCTCCTTGAGGCCCAGGCGTGCACAGGTGGTATAATCAACCCTGCCACTGGTGAGAGATTGTCGCTGCAGGAAGCTGTCCATCAATGTGTCATTGATGAAAACATGGCCAGTAAACTGAAGCCTGCCCAGAAAGCCTTTGTTGGTTTTGAGGATGTCAAGACTAAAAGAAAGATGTCTGCAGCAGAGGCAGTGAAGGAGTCATGGCTGCCTTATGAAGCAGGCCATAGATTTTTGGAGTTCCAGTACCTGACAGGAGGCCTGCTAGATCCTGAGATTGGAGGTCGCATCACCATAGAAGAGGCTATCCGCAAAGGATGGGTAGATGGTCAGGGAGCCCAGAAACTTCAGGATACAAAGAACTACCTGAAGAATCTGACCTGTCCCAAGACCAAACTGAAGATCTCCTACAAGGAAGCCATGGACAGCTGCATGGTGGAGGAAAGCAATGGCATGAAGATGCTGCAGGCCTCTTCAATATCATCCAAGGGAATCAGCAGCCCTCACAATGTCTCTAACCCAGGATCTCGCTCTGGGTCAAGGTCTGGCTCCCTTGCCGGCTCCAGGAATGGGTCTCGTAGAGGTAGTGTGGATTACACCTCTACTTACAGCTATAGCTTCTCCTCCAACAGCGCCACCTATAGCTCCAACAGTCAGTCTTAATACATAGACATAGACAACATAGAAGAATAATGAAACTTAGACTAGTTATTGCCGTCTGTTTTTATGCAGTTTGCTTTTCTTACATGTTTTTTCTGCTACTTGTGAGATTTTGGGAGATTTGTTCAAATAATGAATCTGATTCTGAATTCTGACTTTGATTGTAGTTTTTGGTGATTTGGTGTTTCAGTTTGAAGTAAGTGCAGAGTGTGATTAATACTTTTATTTTAATGCATTAATGTTGAATGAATATATTTGTCATAGTTCAGAAGGCTTTTTAAGACTAACAGATGTCCTTGTTGACCTCGGCGTTAGCATTCAGTCAAAATCAATTTTGATATTTTTTTATTCATAGTTTTTGCAGCTTATGTATGTTTTCTTTTAATTTTTTAGGAAAAAATACATTTAATGTCACCAGCAAAAGCTGAGGTTTAGCTTGAAGTACTACTCGACAAAGCAATGATCAATATTGACAATTCCTTTCCACTGCAATATTATTTCCAAGTGATTGAAAATAAAGTTGTTTTAACAATTTTAATTCATTGATTTGCTCATTCATTTTTTTTTTTTACAAGCTGGATATTTAAGAAGTGTTCACTGGCTGAATACATCCTTGTCTCAAAAGCAGTATCCAAAGCTACCTGGAGATGGAGCTAATTGCCACAAGCTGTTACATGCTTGCTAATAATTTTACCATAAAGGTGTGAAACAAAATTGTACAGATTGGTTACTCTATAATTAGCAGGACTGTTGTGTTGGGAATATAAAATTTTAATGGACTTAAAGGGAATTTCACCAACAGTGCAATGCAATGATCTGGACCCCCCCCCCCCCCCCCCTTGAAAACGAGATGGTTTCATCTCAAGGGGCATATCCTCTGATAATAATAAAGTGTGTAAATATATGTGAATAATATAGAGATGGGTGTTAATAATCAAATATTAAATACCAATTTTCAAGAAAGCTTCTTTTGGAGAATGGGACATTTTTTAACTACAGATTGACATGTCACTTTTCCAATAATTACATGAATATCATTTGAACAAAACAATTATCACTTTTCCAATAATTACACGAATATGATCATTTGAACTAAAAATCATTTGTTGAAACTTTGTGCCTGAAATTATAGGACCATACCTCCTTAAAAAAAAGATACCACTGCTGCTCCCTATTTCATTTTCCCATCATCACATACTTGGTATTTTCGGGGATCGGCTGAAGTGGTGTCGGATGGGGGGCTCGGCTGCAGGAAGTCTGCGTGAGAGGGGGTAAGAGGGTGAGAACAAATGGCGAGAGGCAGGGGGAGGAGGCCGAGGAATGGCAGGGGGAGGGAACAAGGGAGACAGACCTAGCGGCGCAGTGGGAGGACTATCCCATGCCAGGACTTGTGGCGGCTGCAGCAGCCTGGACTGGAGGGAGTGTGCAGGGTGGGTTGAGCAGCAGCAGCAGCAGTTCTGAGTCCGAGCATAGGTTTTCATTTGATCACCGACAGCCACAGAAAAGGCCGAGGAGGAGAGCATCGGGTCCAGCCGGGACAAAGTGAGCTCGGCTGCGATCAACCTGAGAGCAGATTCCAGCAGAGAGGAATAAGCGGCTTGGCATTCATTAAGCCTGTATGACGGGATAAGGGCTCTCTGATCGGGACTCTTTCTAACTCAGCAGCTCCGACTGACAAAGGGAAACAGAACGGGGGAGGAAGAGAAGACTCCAAGTGCTCGCTTTCATTTAAAAAAAAAAAAAGAAGGTAAGAAACTGTGTCTAAACTTTTCCACGTCGCGAGGAGGGTTTGAAAAGTCCCTTAAAAGCAGGATTAGACTTCCACACACTGCAGCACCTCTCAGCCTTTTCTTTCTCGTTGACCTTCAGTCACATTTCTAATTCAAAGTGCAAAACAGGGCATTGCTCTCTGTATTTACTTTGGCTCTGAGTCCCACTAAAAGCTGGGTTGTGTGTGTGTGCGTGCGTGCGAGTGTGTGTGTGTGTGTGTGTGTGTGTGTGTGCGCGTGCGTGCGTGCTCCAGCTCCTCCAGCTGCACTCTGAAGAAGAAGGGAGGTCATTCAAACTGAGCAAGCTCTTTATTCCCTATAATGTAACAGAGAATTATTGATGGCCTTTGAGTTGGAGTCCCTGAAGCTTTGCTTGACCTTTATGGCTTTTAAATGTTTTTCTTCATGACTTGTGTTGAGCTACAGCTATAATTTGAGGGTCCTTGCTGTTGTGGGCTGTACAGTCTACTGGGGACCTCTTTATGATGTGAAACATATGGGGTCAGTCTTGCGTAGTCTATAGAGCTCCAATAGAATCACGTCTTCTCTGTCCTCTGTTGGTGAAGAAATGATGGAGACAATCAGAACAGGAGAGTTTGGCTTTTTTCCTTGAGCTACAGCTGCTGCGTGGTATTTGTGGCCCCGGGGCTGTGTTCCTGAGGCAGCCGTTGTTGATGACACGTACGGGGCGTCCTTACATCACAACAGCCCTCTTCACCTGAATCTCAGTCCCTCCCTTTCCTTGCTTTAAGATCAGACACACACCTGCATTTGCTCCCGCCTGTGCACCTTTTTTTTTTTCTTCTTTCCAAGCGACATAAACCATGCAGGTTGCTCTGGACATTTTGCAGGCTAAACTTTTTCAAGATAATCTTTAATTACAGACCCAGTGAGACAGGAGAAACATTTTTGAACTGGCAATTACAGCTTTTGTTGGTGGTTCTATTTTAGGGACAGAGACATGTGAACAATATCAGCCCCTCCAGGCTAGAGAAATGTGCGTCATTAACCCCAAGTGTCAGTTTTTTCTCAGCGATAACAGTCGACGTTTACAAAGGGCTGGCATGGAGATCCGGCTGATGAATGGAGATCCTGATACTGTGGTTTGGACAGGTGGGTTGGCAGAGGGTTGGGACTGTGTACTGTAAGCACAACACTGTGATCCAACCCCAGGAACAGCATGAGCCTGAGAATCAGGGCATTTTACTTTGTCACAGCAGTGCCATGGCCACTTTACTGACATGTGTAAGCCATTAAAGAAGGAGAATGAATGCAATAAAGGGGAAAGAATGGCAAGAAAGAGAGAAAAGAAAAAGAGAGATGGAGGGTGAGAGTGAGAGTGGCAACGTAATCCATTTTGGACCGCATACCACTATGACCTTGGGATAGAGAATGGTAATTAGGGAGTACTTTTAGGAGACTGAAGGGCTTTTTAAGATTTGCACAGAGCCAGGGCTGTCATTTTTATTCCCTTCAAAATATCTCATGAAAACGTGGGACAAATACATGTTAGAGTTCCAGGGTTACTAAATAAACTTGCTAAAAATACCCCCTGCACACACACACACCCTCTTCCCTGGCTTTTTTCAATAGTTCTCATGGTTTTGTTTATTTCGGTTCTGCAGCAATGAAAGGGTGTCAAAGCCACAGCGCAAACATCCAGAGCCCCTGACAGGAAAAGGCCAGAACAAACTGTGGCCTTGTCCCTCTCCGGGCCCTTAAAACCAGCCTGTTGGGTCACTGTAGACATGTTACCCACAGTATGAGGCGTTCGCTTGTGCCAAGTGCAGGTATGAGTACAACGCAGGGAACAGTGAAGCTGATGGTATCTAAGTTGTTACGTGTGAATTCCTAATAATAACTGGGGACTACCAAGGGCAAAGAAACAAGAAACAAATAGTTTCTTGTTGTACCAGTCCTGTCATCTGATGGAGTCGTAAACAGGCATGAATAGTTCTTTTCATGATTCGGCAAACAAAAAAATCAAGCTAATAGGAAAAATGCAAAATTTGGTAAAACTGTGCCAAGTGAAAAAAAAAAAAAATTCAGCATTCCTCCTACTGGCAGCCAGACTTCCTGAAGCTTTTACGGCACTGGTGGTGTTACTCAGGGGTGCAGACAAAACAGCTTAGGAGATCATTAATCTGTCCAGAGTCTCCCAAAGATTGAGTGTATATGTAGCTGCTTTTTCCATAGGTGCTGGGCCGGGTGAGCTTTATCGCCCCATTTTGAATTCAAACTCCAACCATAGCAGAAACAGCACAGCGGCGAATGCCAGAGAAAGTTTGGGTTGATGCACAACGAGGGGTTTGATATTTTAGTATATTTTATGTCCTCCAACGACTGAGCAATATCATTGCACTCGTTTTTCATTTCAGATACATCATCTCAGTTTAATGGATCTAGACAAATATTTAAGTTGTCACAAAGTGGAGGATGTTGCCACAGCTTGTCAATCATAAACTAGAAGCTGGAGCCAAGAGAAACGATCGTCTTGATTTCAGAGCGTGAATGGGGGAAGGGATGCCTTAATTGTTTTCATATGTGTGCCGCCGTAACATTTGAGGACATTTTAATTTTCTTTAAATGATTTAAAAACACTTTGCATGTCTCATTAATTTGCAACCTATCAATTTAAGGCCAATTGACATCTAATTACACAAATTACGTTGATTTATGTCTCCTTTTTGGTAAAATTTTACTAAAATTTGAGCGATTATGGTCTCTCCAATATTATTAGGACATTTTAGGGAAGTTTTGATGAGACTTGACTAAACATTGAAATAAAAAGGTGCATTTATTGTTACAGAAATATAAGATAAAACTTGCAGAGCAAATGGTGATTATAGCTGAACTTTTTTATTTCATCGTCATTACACAATGCAATTTATTTATTTTAACTTTTCAATTATTGTGGAAAAATATATTTTGAAAGATCAAACTCTTGATCTTGACTCTATTAGGTCCAAAATGTGAAATGGGCCAACCTCTCAGTGACTTATTGTTTTTCTTATATTGCATTTTCTTTGCAACTGAAAACATAAAGCATAGCATAAAACATGATGTAATGTTTAAACAGGAAATGTTAAATCATTTTTGTCTGATTAAATACATAGCCCACTTACCATTTCTTTTGATGTAGTTTGTCTTTGTGATAAAAACATATACTATCATTTATAACACAAAGAGATGTACCATATATCTTTATTGACATAAACTCATTTTCTAAGTCATTATGAAGATATTTTAATGAATAATCCATCTTACAAAGGTGACATGCTTCTCCTCCAAAATGCATACAAGGCCACAGACTATAGAGAATAGTTTTATAACTTCTTTTAAATCTTAGTTCTGTTAGTAAGTTATTTGAAATTGCCATAGTATTGACGTAGGAAAAATCCCTCAATCTTGGATGTATGATCCGATCTCCAATCAGCACAAACCTGACATTTTTACACCTGTTATGGGAAAAAATGTCAAATTTGAATATTGCAATACAAAAATGTGTCGACATGAATAGGTCAGAAAAATAGTTGGGGATATTATCTCAGTGTTTTTCTGCAGTGGTAAGCACTAATAGGACGTTTGACCATCACATTTTAACAAGCTCTCCATTCAAATCATATTATTTACTCTTTTAGTGACATTTTGAAATTATTTACACTATTACAAGACAATGACATTCCTTGAAAGATTTAGGCTTTAGAAATAATGAGACATATCAGCACAGGCATATGTCATTCGAATTAAACATATGTCCATGTTGATTTGTCTCTGCCAAGGATGTTGTTGTTTTTTAACCGGTTTATCAGCTGGATTTTGCAAAAACTACAGAATGGCTTTCTGTGAAACTTGGTGAAAGAGTGTAACATGTGCTAAAAATTGAATTTTGAAGTGGATTCGGATAAAGGAGTGGATCCATGATTTTTTTTTTTCCACTTATTTTAACAGAACCCTGAGGGCGGCCATTAAGATGGTGCCCATGTCTTGTTGGAATTTGGCTTACGGGTTAATTTGATTAAAATTCAATCGTTCCCTCTTTGACACGTGCCCCACTCTTCCACCCAGTTTCATGGAAATCTGTCCTTTATGCATATTTGATAGAAATACTGAAAAAATCCCTATGTAGCAATGTGAAAGGAAGTGAAAAACAAAAATCATGGATCCATCCTTTTATCCAGATACACTCCAAAATTGGATGGTTTCTTCCCTGCCACATGCCCCATCCATTCACCCAGTTTCATGGCAATCTGTTAAGAAGTTAATGTATAATTGACAAAACAAAAAGCCCCAAAAAAAGTCAAAATGTCAAAAAAGCCGTATCTTGCAAGTTTCATCGAATAGTTATTTATGTGTGATTGATGGGAATGGTGTAAGAAAAAACTACATTTAATAGCTCCGTCCCACTCCAGAATGTAACCAACCCTACCACCAACTTTTAACAAAATGTGTCAAGCAGTTTTTGCAAAATCCTGCTAACAACCAGACAAACAAATGGCAGTAAAATCAGAACCTCCTTGGTGGAGGTATACATTATTCATTTATTTAACAACCTGAGCTCCTTGTCACCTCTGTCAGCACTGATGTCAACTCCATGAGATGGAAGAGCTGGTGGAGTTGTCATCTTACAGAGAAGACAAAATGTTCTATTTTTTTGAACTCACAGCACATTTTCAAACCATGATGCATTATTTTTTAGAAGGGCAGCAGAGTTTACCTGTTAAGTTTTAGATTTTGAACACATTTAACAGATTTTTAATTGTTTAAAGTTGTCAATTCTCTTTTGGGACGAAGGTGTTTTTTTTTGCCACAGGGCAAGTTTAGAAGTTGAAAAAATGAATGCAGCCCCATAAATGTATAAATCATTTAAAATGAATTTTAACCAAATAAAAATGAAATGTGTGTGTTGATTAGGAAAATCCTGACATTTCCTCCATTGGTTTGCTCAAATAAAAGCAATCTGCATGACGGTGGCCATACTGATTTCGCTAATGGAAAATACAGTCACAGAATCAGTAGACACATAGCAACCAGCTAAATAACACACAAACAAACTTTCATGTAAACTGATTCAGTTGTTGTGACTCAATCCGACTCTCGGCAGACAATTCAGACCAGACAAGAATGCACTGTTGAAGTGATTAGGCCCTGATTTAATCCTGAGGGTCTGAATAACTGATGTCTGGATTTTGAGACAGTTCACATGTTCATGTTCTGTTACACGATGCCGTCTTCTTTCATCTCTGGTTCATCTGATTGTACACATTGGAAGATTCCACACAGAGAGGGCCAGGTGAAGGGTGTGTCTCCTGAAAAAGCAACAGGCTTCGCCTCAGCTCTTTGTTATGCATTCACAGTATTTTTTTATTCATCAGTGTAACTCTTAATGATTTTTTTCAGCATTATTCTGGTTATTTGAAAGAAAGGCGTTTGGAGCCAGACATGGTCATGCATGTGTGAACGTGGCTGACAGCATCCTTGTAGCATAGTCGAGCTCTTACCTGCAGGGGTTGGAGCTGGGGGAGACAGAGCCAGACACACCCTAATCCCCCAACATCCTGACCTTAGTAAACCTGTTGCAGCTTGCTCACGGTAGACCTGACAACCCATTTTCTCCAATCTCTCCTTGCCTGGCCCACTCCTCTACGATCCTTCCTCTCACAGTGCCATGGGTGGGCTCAGGATTTGAGTTCCTTGGCACTGCTTATTCTGCATTTATGAGCTAATGCTGCACCTCAAACCAGGAACAAAAGCAGTCAGTGCAAATTAAAGACCAATTATCTTTAGTGCGTGCTGGGGCATGTTGCTCATGTTAGCTTGAATGATGAAGCGAGAGGGCTGGTAGGAAAAGGATGCTGTTTGCTGCAGTGTTTTGCATGAATGATTCATATGCAATTAATAAACCTCAAGCTGCTACATCTTTGCATCTTTGCAGGTGTTGTTTGAATTAGTTATATCTCACTTTGTTACCTTAACTTGAAATCATTTATTTCATCAATTATAAAATGGTTTAACTTTTTGATAAATACAACTATTTGCTCTCTTTTTTGAGGGTTAGATGAGAAAATTATTTGTATAGCACATATCAAACAAGAAATGCAGCTTAATGTGCTTCACAATCAAAACAAAAACTTGGGGACTTGAAGCTTAGATCTGAATCTAAGATAAGACCAAGATTTGTAACCTCACATTTAATCCAGGGAATTAACTGCCCCAGATTATTTACAGCATTTCTCTATTTGTTTTTTGATCATCTTGAAGAATTTCAGTTTTGCCCTTTTTTTAAACTTTGAGACATTGTTGCTCATCTATTTATTTATTGCCAAAACATAAAGAAGGCATCGTTTGGTTTGACTGAGATGTACAGCCGCGTGTCATCAGCATAACTATGGAGACACACATTGCACTTTTTAATGGCGTCACCAATGGCAGCAGAGATAATGAGAAAGGTAATGGATCGAGGCAACTACATTGTGCAACCCCACATCAGATGCCACGTTTCTCAGACAAATGATCTCCATAGCTGACGGAAAACATTTTCCCTCTTGCTGTAAGTTTTGACCGACCAACCTTTCTAGACAATTCATTGCAGATGTCATTTTCTCCCCCAATCTTTGTTCCTTTTTATATGGCTGAGTTGGTTTAACAAGGGAACGGCCATTTTGGATCAGATGGACAAAGGCAATGTGACTGTTAATCTTTTTTGCACTCAGTAATACCCTAAATAATTATTCAAGCGTGGCAAAGCCTCTTATGTTATGAATGATCAAAAACCTGTCCTACATACAGATGTACAAGTAGTTTTCAGTCAAAACATGAGTGGTATGTTTTTAAATCCCTTAAATAGGTTTATATGTGTTTTAAAGTGTGAGATATAATGTGTGAACTAGTGAGCACTGTGCTTCTTACAGATACTTTGTTGCCTATATGGACAGAGTACCAAGCTATCTATTTCCCCATTTTTATTGTAAGCTGAACTCACCGGCTACTGGCTGTAACCTTCTCTGGATTATGATTGTACTGACACAAGAGAGGCGTAAATGTGTTCACCTAACTCTTGGACAGAAAGTGAATAAGCGTTTCCCAAAATGTCAAACTTTTTGCTATAAAACAGATTCTTATACCAATGATTGCATCACCAAATTGATTCTGTTTTCACACTCCTGGGTCACACGGAGTTTAATAAGTGTTTGCTGGATACTGTGCCGTTCCCATCTCCAGTTAGCACAGTGCTTTGACACTTCCAAAACATTACCAAGCCTTCTTCCCATGCCTGGAGATACACAGAGCCTAAGGACTGACCGAACTGTTCATTAATTTCCCATTAGTAAACAGTTTTTCCCTCACAGTCTCGGGGGAAATAGACTAACCCCACCATTAGTTCCAACAATCCCCGAGGACCTCCTCCCCCTGCCCCCACCACCTCCACCAACACACACACACACCCTCACAATACACCCAACCCTGTTTCCCAGAGGGATGACCTCTTCACACACATGGCCTCTTTCATTCCGCTCTGAGGGTTGGTTTAAGCTGTGGCTACACTATCACTGGTTTACGGCTCCCTCTCTGGCCCCCTTCAGCCTGTTGGGCTATAGCCTGCAGTCATGGCAAAGTGAACTGATGGACACATTCTTGACTATGGATCGTTTTAATCACAACAAACAGCAGGAGTCATTCGAGAAGGATGATGATTTTTTTTTTTTTTTGGCGTTAGGAATGAATCCGTGTTTGTGTGAAATCCATATCATTTATCAGCATCTGCTGATCTCTTACCTTTTGCAAATGCTACACATGAGTTTAGACCAGTCTTAGTCAAATCATAGGGTTTGATTTGGTCACTTTAGTGTGAATATTCAAACACATTTATGAAACATTTTGTCATGGATGGGGCTGAAAATTAATAGTTGATTAACTGATTAGTTAGTTAGGAGGTACAATTAGTACAATTGTGATAACTGGTTGTTAAAGTGGCATTTGCTCCCTTTTTTGTTGTTTTGCATTATTGTAGACTGAATATCTTTAAGTTTTGGACGTTACTTTAGGCTCTATAACTTTGTGATGGACATTTTTAAATTTTTTTTATACCCTTTTTATAAACCAAACTATCAACCGGCTGATTGAGAATATAATCGGAGGGTTGTTTGATAATGGAGGTAATGATTAGTTGCAGTCCTGGACTTTTGTTTCCACAGTTGTCCAACCTTTATCAAGACATTTATTAGAAAGTGTGAACTAAAAACTAGAAAATACACCCATGTAAACAATTGTATTTTTCAGGTAGTCAACAAGGTAAGGTATAGTTAAATGTCATAGCCACCCAAAAGCTAAATCAAATCACAAAAGACAAGTTATTGACAGTTCAAAATGCAAATACCATTAAATAAAACACTAAAAATAAAAATGTATAAAGATATCCTCTTTCTATTGGGGAGGTTTTCATTCCCTTTTAATTAAAGGGCATGTCTGATTTCCTTTGCCTGACATAGACAGAGGAATCTTTATCGAATGTAACGTATTTACCCATGCATCTGTAACAATCCATTCACTTGATAGAGATGGTTAAGTTATTTGTTAGTAGTAGTGTCAGCACTAGTTACAGCTATCCTGTATGCACAGAGCATACAGAGATGACTAGATAAGAGAATAAGGCACAGTGAGTGTGACACCATCTCCAGACCACCACTACAGGAAGTGCATGGCCATGAGGTCACAGGGACATGCCATCACTCAGGGATTTACACCAACTGGTTCCAACCGGAGTTCTTTGAAAGTTTGTTTTGTCTTTGTCACTGTTGCTCTAACTAACAGACAGTGGAGACTTGATTGCTCGTGTACGATCTTTTGATACCACTGCATGAATCTATTTTTTTTTGCAGCAGAGGTTGCTGACAATCTTCCCTCACGTGTTCAAAAGCCCTCGTTTCTTCCAATATAGTATTTTGTGACGCACACTGTTGACCGTTTCTGTGCAAACAAGACACCCCCTGTCATGCAACCTGGAATTGAGGTCATTCTCTAAAGATATCTGCAGGACTTGGACACAATGACTAAAGCCGAGGACTTTGACTGTCAAATATTGACTCTAGCAAAGTCACCTGCTTTAAGTGGGAACGGTGTGAGGTGATTGAAGGGCCTGAGCCACATGTGTCTATGCTTTGTCATTTTTAACAGGAAGTCTCAAGATACAGGATGGAGGAGGGATATGAGCTTGACCTGACATATATCACAGAACGTATCATCGCTGTGTCCTTCCCCCGGGGCTGCTCGGAGGAAATCTACTCTCACAACCTGAAGGACGTCACACGCATGCTCAAGTCCAAGCATGCAGATAATTACCTGGTCAGTGCTCGTATGTGTGCTGCTCGCTGTCTCACCTAGTCAAGTGACAGAGTGCAGGCAGTCGTGATGTCAGGGCTGATGTGCTTTCACAGGATATTGACATGAGAGTATTGATCTCAGAGGGCACAGTTAATGTTTCACCAGTGCTAATGGAAGAATACAGTGTTAAAGCATTTTTTTGTATGTGTTCTTCAGATTATCAACCTGTCAGAGAAAAGGCATGATCTCTCTAAAATGAACCCCAAGGTGAGTTTGGGAAAAGGTCAAATACATTTCAATGGCAAAATAGATCTCAATTCACCTTCTTAGATCCTACTTTGTCTAACCAGCTACTGTAAGCAGTATGCTGTTGATTGCCAATGCACAGAGAGTTGTGTTTTTACAGTGAGCTATGTATTTCCAGACCCTGGATACAGGCTGGCCCGACATGCACGCTCCACCTCTGGATAAGATCTGCACCATCTGTAAAGCCATGGAGAGCTGGCTCCATGCTGACCCTCTTCATGTGGTGGTTATACACTGCAGGGTGAGTGTTGTAGCAGCTGGATTTCAGTTTTGCATGGATAGTTTAGCGTTTACACCAAAATTAATTACATTGTTGTTTTGTCAGTGTGCAGTTCTTAAGTCACTTTTCGTTAAAAACCCCTGCCAACTTTACACAACAACGGTTCTACCATAAAACGGTGAACTTTTGTTGCGGTTTGGTTGTTCGTTTATATGTCAACTATGTTTTGGTGGGCCTGAAAATGCAAGTTTTGAAAATTGGTTCCAGAGTGTAGTCTTTCGAAAACACCACAATTACCATCGCCTTATAAACTGGCAAAACCCGACTCCTCTGAAAACAGTGATGACACAGCCCCACTTATGCATAGCTCTTAAGGTTCCAGCCTAATTCGCACACGTGGACAGAATGTTACGGACAGGACAACAACAAAAAGCAACGTTGGACTGTCCAGTTTTGTTTGTGCTGCAGACTCTGTTTGTTTGAGTTTATTAAACCCTCCCCCTTTTTGCTGATCCGTCTGCATGAGAATCATTTCCATGACGTTGTCGTATGAATGCATATCTTTTTTTTAAATGCAAAGGAAAAGCTTTGGAGCAAAACCCTTGTCATGCGAACAGGGCCTTGGTTTATTTCTGCACAAGATTAAATAATCATGAGTGACGATGTAAAGAAAAAAGAGACCAAACGACCCATCGACTCTCATTATAATAACAAATAGATGACACCACCCTTTTTCTAAATTAACCATGCCCACTTCACGCCAGTGAGAAAAGCAGAAGAAAAGAGATACAGATGTGTCCATAATAATCAATGCTGTTCTAAAATAGGCAGAAGATCGTATGTATTTCTCAGAGCCCATCTCTCACAATAGGAAGATGATTGAGAAAATAAGTCTATAAAGCAGAATAAAATTACACGTGCTGCATGTGAGACGAATCATCTCATGTCTTCTCTTGTTTCTTTAGGGTGGCAAAGGTCGAATCGGAGTCGTCATTTCATCCTTTGTGCATTTCACTGACGTATCAGCCAGGTAACTACGACTGCGTGCCACATTTCTCATTGTTCATTGTCGTTTGCTCTGAAGTCAGGCTTTATCATAGTGTGCCCACTCAGTGTTGGCAGCGGGTGATAGCAACAACAACCCACAACAGTTGATGGAGACTCATCTCATAGACCGCAAACTATGTCATTACCAAACCACAGCTGATTCATTTGCCTCCTGTAATTTAGGGTCAAGGAGGTGCAGATAGTGTGTCAAAGAAAAGTCACCTCTTTCGAATTCAAAGGAAAACCACACAGTTTAAGCCATGAATCACCCTGTATTGAGTTGCATGAATCAACCTGGAAACATGTACGTTACCGTTGTAGCTTCTGGCCACAGTGTCAGTTTCATGAAACCTATTCATCAAGAAGAAAACAGAATTTTCTAACAATTGCTAGCTATACAGATTCATCGAGGATGGTGCTTTACTAAGCCCTTGAGCAAAGAAGCGCAGCAAACATCAGGAGAGGCGGCCTGGTGTTTCGCCACTGTGTGGATCCTTGCAGCGCAAAGCAGCTATTGTGGCATGAGCACGCATCGGCCTTTCCATTTAGCTCCCCTTAGCATTTGTGTCCCGCTGAGGAAAACCAGGCTGGTGAGGTGAATGTGAAAGACAGAGGGCAGAAAGAGGTAGAGATAGGAAAACAGTGAGGCAGATTTACAAAGGGGGTGGGAGGGCATGAGAGTGGGGGCAGAGGGAAAGGGCCGACGAGAGAGAAACAGAGCTATGGTGAAAAGGTTCCAGCGCCTGTTGGTTTTAGGTCTGTCTGAATAGCCGAGCTGTGCACACACTCTGGCCTCCCTCTGTCCTCCTCTCCCCCTCCGTGTTTACTTAAGGCTGGCATTCTCTTCCTCTCTGCTGGAATCCCCTGTCCCCCGGGTTACTTTCACTCTCGTCCATTATACGCATGTTTATGCATTTGTGTGTGTGTGTTGTCCTAATTTAATTTAGGATTAACACCATTCAATTATAGAGCAGCAGAGTGTAATCTCTCATGGAGTCATAATTATGTCAAGTGTTTAATGTGTCTCCCTGTCTCTCTCAAAGTGCTGATCAGGCGTTGGACCGCTTTGCGATGAGGAAATACCATGATGATAAGGTCTCAGCTCTAATGACACCTTCGCAGAAACGGTAAGACCCAAAACTCAAGCACGCCCTTTTGTCGAGCGGCATGTGTCTGTCCATGTGTTGTTTGACTGGTGCATTCAAACACATTCATGTCCCAGACTCACCTGATTCAACACAAGACTTGTGTGTTCTGCCATTGTTGATCAGCGTAATGAGAAGGGGACCCCATGGTGGCTTGGTGTAATCCTAACCCCGTGTATCATTTTAATTCATCTTTGCTCACACCAGTGGTGGAAGCATTCAGATCTTTTACTTAAGTAAAAGTACCAATACAGTAAAGTAAGAATACTCATTACAATAAACATCCTGTATGAAAAAACCCATTTTTATAAAAGAACATAAGAATTAGCAGCATCGATTATCCATTAATACTACAGCATCAATTTGTAAGCAGCATGTCTGCAAATGGAGCTACTTTGAAATACTTTAATATACAGTTTAACATGCAAGCACAAGTCATAAATCTGAGGGTTGGAATGAAGCCTTGGTATAGAGGCGAAAAAGAATCTTAACAATATTTTGTATTTTTAATATTTGTGATATTATCCATAGTGTAAAATTGTAATTTTAAAAGTATCTAAAGCTGCCAAGGAAATGTAATGGAGATTAGGTTACAATATTTCTCTCTGTCATGTAGCGGAGTGGAAATAATAATTTAACATAAAAATGGAAATACTATATCTCAATGTTGTACTTATTTTATATTTAATAGTAAATATACTTTCCACCACTGGCTCGCACTGATGGGTCTTGTTCCAGCTGTCTTGTTCCCTAGTTTATATGAGATAAACATTCAGCAATTACATTATGCACAGATGAGCCCACATCTACGGAGCCCCTAAAGGGACATGGGCAAAAAAAAAAAACGCACCAGAAACGTATAGATTTTATTTTGCCCATGTCCCTTAAGGGACTCCGTACACATCAGTATTGCCAGGTATTCTTTGAAATGTTTTCATACCTGAATTTCTGCACCGAACCAGGATGATTCTTTTTACTATACTTTGAGGAATATCAACACCAAATAAGACAAACGTCTCCAACAATAAATGTCGTCATACAGGAACAGTTGGAAATTTTTTGCAAATAGGCTTATTCTTTTTTTTGCTGAGACTTAGATTAGAAATTAGAATACTGATACCACTTTCATGTCTGTATGTGCAGATATGAAGGTACAGGCAGCAGCTGCTTAGTTTAGCTTAGCTTAGCTTAACTTATTTTAGCATAAAACATGGAAAAGGAAGGAAACAAGTAAGAGCTGCCAGGAAGACATGCTGTAAATAGAAAACATTGTTCCAGTGCATTTTAAGAAAAGCAGGATCCAGTGTTTATGGCATTTAACCCTTATTAGGTGATAAATCCCCGTATATCTCAGATTTACATTGATTTTGTTCAGTCTTTTTTAGTAAAATACTCTCTAAAATTTGCTATGGTCAGTAAATAACTGATAAAAAGAAATAACAGGAAAAATACTTTGTGCCAGTATTTGGTTGTACTTAGTCCTGCATATTATTTATTATTTACATCCTGCTCTGTGCTTTCAGGTATGTTTGGATCCTCAACAGCCTTCTAAGCGGATCCATGAAGATCAACGCAGCACCGTTGTTCCTGCACTGCATCATCCTTCACGGCATACCAAACTTCGACGCTACAGGAGGTTAAACTCGTGTTGTTTATCACTACGCACAGCTGCAGCTCCCGATCAGACTACAGCTGCTGCTACCATGACTGCATTAAAAGAACCCAGACACCACCACATCAGAGCCGGAGCGCTGAACAATATTGAGATTTATCTGTGCCCCTTATCTTTCTCAATTTCCTACATGCGTTGCATGCTCAGACAGATAGGGACACTTACATAAACAGAAATGAAGAGAAGAATTTCATTTTAGGTTCCCAGTAAACCCATGGGAATTCACCTCCTCGTGTTTTCATGTAAACCGCTGTTTTCGACAATTTCTTTGAAACGGCCGTGATGTTTGTCGCATCATGGAGCTAAAATCCCTTTCTCACAACAACAGCTTATGACACTTTAGTTGTGGGCAAAACAGCATGAGAAGCCACTCATTAATATCTTACTTAACAGGCTGCTTAAGGACATGTTGTCAATGCACTTGCAACTATTGTTTATTTGGGAATTAATGTTTTTTTTCTTCCTTCTTTTCAGTGTGTCGTCCTTACATCAAGGTTTACCAGGGAATGCAAGCAGTGTATTCATCTGGAATCTAGTACGTAGCTCACAAATGTGTTAGACTAGTTAAACATTATTGTTGGAACACATCAAAAGAATTTTATGCTTTGCTGAGTTTAATGCTCATTTTAATTTCATTTTATTAATTGTTTTTGATCATCTGTGATTGCTTCCAAATGCCGGCTCACTTAGACTGACTCCTGTTGCTTTTCTTTCAGTCACATTGGTCCAGGCCACAGAGGCCGTATATGCATCACCCTGGAGCCTGCCCAGCTTCTTAAAGGAGACATCATGGTAGAACAATAAAAAAAAAGATGCCTTTCAGAGTTTCTGCCTCAGCAGTGATTGTAGTAATCACAAAATGTGTGTATGGTCTTTTGTAGATTAAATGCTATCACAAGAGCGACATAACTTCAGACCGTGAGGTTATTTTCCGGCTGCAGTTCCACACGGGAGCAGTGCAGGGCTACAACCTGATGTTTGAAAAAGAGGACATGGAGACTGCCAACAAAGGTAGACCTGAAAAAGCCTTGAGAACAGGTCTCAACGCGCTGCAGCTATAGTTTACGGCAACTCCTTTACTCCACGCAGCATCTGCAGGGCTCGGGGTGGACTTCATTTAGGCTATGCACTTTGAGACTAATCATCTTGTTCTCCCAAACGTTTTACCTGTACTGAGAGAATCCTATTCACAGACAACACCAATTATCTTTCCATTTCTGCGGGGCCACACTAATGACATTCCTCTGTGCTTACATTCCAGATCCCAGATTTGCAGATTATGGTAAAGTGGAGCTGGTGTTCTCTGAGGGACCAGAGAAAATCCCAGGTAGATTCCTAACTCTTTGATTTTTCATAATATGCAAGGGGGGGAGAGCAGACAGAGTTTGTTTCTCCATATATCCCTTTGTGCCGTCCTGCACTCTGTTCCTCCCCCTCCGCCCCCTGGTGAGGAGGGATGTGGAATGCTGCAGAGGGGAAATGTAGTGTGAAGTGTGTGCCGACAGAGATGTAGAGAAGCACAGCATGTGCTGCCCCAGAGCCCCACAGGAGTGTATGGATGTGTGTGTGTGTGTGTGTGTGTGTGTGTGTGTGTGTGTGTGTGTGTGTGTGTGTGTGTGTCCCCCATGTATTTACAATGTGTCAGCGTTTCTCAACCTTTTTTCAGTCACGATACCCTTTCAAAGCATGCGAAAAGTCGAGTCACCCCAGTCTAGAATGTATTCAAAAACACTATTTAAAAACACATGCATCCCTCTTACAGCCAACTCTCACACACACACACACACAGTAAGTTGTTATTGAAAGAAGGGAGTAAATGTGACTTACTATCAGTGGGAAAAAGTCTGGGAGGATGCACACAACCGCTCTATTCTGGCAAGGATTGAAGATAAGCAGACACATAGGTCCTGTTCCACAGACCTCAGTCGTTCCTTGTACTGGTTCTTGATGGAAGTTAGGCTCTAAAAATCTTAGTTCGCTCGAATACACTATAGGAATGGTAGCAGAATTGCAATGGCACTACTCAAAACTATTGGGTACTCCTTCTCCAATGATGACCAAAGCCTGTCCAAAGCCATGTCTTGAAATTTTATTTTTAATGTGCGATCTCCCCTCATCTCTGCCGGCTGCTCCTGTGTCAGCAGTGGTAAGTCTTTTGAGCTTTCCAGTGCACATGAACTCCAAGGGTCACGGACCCAGTCAACCTAGACCCTGTGATAAAATCTCTCCTTGAGAATTTTCAGATGCAGAGAGATAAGATCAGAAAGTGTGCTGCTGTTTGAACGTTCACTGCACAAGGGAAACATGTTAAGTCTGCCCTGTTCCACAAAGAAAGCACCAGAGTATGAGCTTGGATCTGAAGCTATGCAATTTGTCAGACGAGGCGAGAGGTTTTTCTTCTTCTGCCTTGCATTTTGTTCCTAAAAATGTCAGCCATGTGCGTGAGTTTCACACACCGTTGAGCATCTGCAATCAACTCTGCATATGCAGAATGTTCTTCTGTCAGGAACGATTTAATTCATCAGCCCCAAACCCTCCCCTCTGAACGCCAGCAGCCGTGTCTACAAGCTTTGATGTTATGCCCCCGTTTTGTTGCATAGAATAGAAAACAGACGGGTCTTTAATGACCTACTTTGATGAAATTAGCAGTCCACCGCTCTGTACAGTACATCTGAAAAGTTCTTTTGGCAGCGTTTTTGCAACTGCTGACTCTCATAATGCATTGCACGTGAATGAAATTTGTAATAGGTAGTATTACGTAGAAATATGTTGACCATGCTCTGGCCGCCCAGTCAGACACTGAGTCATATGCTAATATTGTGACATGGGGAAAGGATAACTTTTGTTTTTTGGAATTTTAATTGATTCTATGATATCAGCTGCACCACTGACAAAGCCAGAAAAAAGGCAGGTTTGAGTTTTGAGTTTAAGAACACAATTCCTTTAGCATAGTTGAGACATTCTGGCTGAGGTGAAACACAATTCTGTTCTTTGGGCATGTGATGGTCTTTTGATCAAAACTGTTGTATTACCAGAATCTACATCATCAGGGGTGAAAGTAAAACCTTTAATATAACTTGTTTTGGACTTTATTTATTGTGATTTTGGGGCTTTTTTTTAAAGGCACAGTTGGGAAAAACACTTATTGGCTCTCTTTTGCCAAGAGTTAGTTGAAAAACTTGACATTGGTCGAATGTATGGGCAGTAAATGTAATGTTACAGCCTGGAGGCAGTAGGTTTGGAAGCAAGGAAAAACAAATATTAATGTTAAAATGTTAAAATAAACTGTTTAATCCATCTCTAAAGTTTGCCATCACTTTATATCCAGTTTGTTAAAATGACTAAATCTTTTTCAGACATGGCTTGATTAGCTTTTTCCAATCCTTGTGCTAAGCTAAGCTAACCTCATTTTTAGCATACTAACATAAGAATGGTAATGAACTTCTCATCTGACTCTTGACCAGAGGGTGATAATAAATATCTTCAGGACTGTAAATGGTATTTTGAACAAAAAAAAAACAGAACACTGAGATAGACTCTCTACAATAATTGCTTTGTTTGTTTGTTTCTTTTAATCCAGGTGCAGACAGGTGGCAAAATGGGGCAGATGTTATTGTAGACTACAACACAGCAGATCCTCTAATCCGCTGGGACTCCTACCAGAACATCTGTGATGGTGAAGGTACTGTACTAAGCTGCGTTAGTCATTACATGACACATAAGACTGTGCCAAGGTCTGCTAAATGAATCAGTTTCATGAATGAAGAATTATTCATAGGTGTTACTGTGTGACAGTTTCCCCCTTTCTCTCACATTTTACCTCAACACAAACACACAAATTCTTTCTCTCGCGCTAGTAACACAGCGTGACAGGTCCTGTGCTTCATGTTATTGAGGGACTGCAGTCTGATTGCATTAACATGCACACACAGTCACTGCTAGGTGGTTTATTTTTCATTCGTTGCTAACGGGAGTTATTGCTCATGAGTGGGATTTAAAACCCAGGCAGGCTGGCAGGCAGGCCCTGTGGAAACAAGACTTCTATTATGGCGAGGAAAGGAAATGAAAGCTGAAGGGTTGCAATATGATGACCATGAGTTGTTTCGGTGTGAAGTACGGGGAGGAGAGTTGTTGTAGGGAAAGCTTGGTTCAGAGGAAGAGCAGTCAGTTCTCAGAGATTTCTATTTTGTTGTTTCGTCAAATGAATAGGCATGCTTTAAACACACACTCACACACACACACACACACACACACACACACACACACCAGCGCCTGCACATACAGGACTCACACTCAGAGCCACCCTGTCAGGGCGTCCCGTCCTAGTTGTGGTTGTTGCTCCCTGCTCAACCACAGAATTCACAACAACCTCCCGGAATAGAGCGACGTGGTGGTAGCATTAAAAAGCAGATCCACCCTTTCCCAGTTTTCATTGAGTGTTTTTATAAGCTAAGTTCAGCTTGATGAAAATGAGCTGCTTTTTTTATTTTCTTTTAAAAAAAATACCCCTACACGGTCATATAGAATTTTACCACTTCTGGGACTGCAATGAAAGAGCAAAACACTCAAATTTAAGAATCCATCAAAGCAAAGCACAGATATAAACAAAGGAGCATTTTTTTTTCTGTCGCCTTGATTCCGGAGCATTCATGTGGGATATTTACAGCCTTGTTTTCTCATGTAAACACTACATCTGAGAGGGAAGGCTTGGGAGCTCTGTTTGAATTCTACATCTACTTACAATCCGTCCGTCTGGCAGGCTCAGTTTGCCTCTGGGAGGCTCTCAGTCAGAGGTTGGTCAGGAGGAGGAAGTCTAAAAGATATTTGCCACTGTAGTGCGAAGGTTGTGAAAAGAAAATCTCATTTACTTCAATAGATCTTCAGTGGGAGTGTGTCTTTATCCCCACGTGTGAATTTAGAGTTGGATTTTAAAAGACTGTTTTTCCAGAGAGGTCGTCTACTTGTTGTGTGCCATGACTTTAAGGATAAGTTTACCCAAATTATCTTAAAAAGTTAATAACCATGCAGATTGTTTTATATCTTTTTCTCAGATTTGCACTGCCATCCTAATGTAGGGAATTTGATTTTCATTTGTGGGATCAAAGCTTTGAGAAATTACTTAAAAGGGCACCCGGAGAGCCCAAACATCCCCCAGAGCTGCAAAAATTCTCAATCAGGACTTGATCCCAATCCACTCCCAAATTGATCAGTTTCTTCCTTGGCCCATCCCCGACCATTCCCAAACGTTTCAGAGAAATCAGTTTACTAGTTTTTGTGCAATCCTGCTAACTATGAAACAGACAAACAAACAAACTAATGCCGATGAAAACATAATCTCATTGGCGGAAATGAAAATTGGCATCTCTTTCCAGAAAATGTGTTCCTGATACTGTAGTTTTCATAGGAACTGTTCCTTTAATAGAGTGAAGTTCCCAACAAAACTTATCGCAGCAACAAACATCTAATATCACAACTACTAGAGCAGTCGGAGATCACATACCTCCATCAAGGCTGCAACAAGTTTTCTGTATCTGCACATAGATTTTGACTCTAATCTGATCTTCCCCACAGAATTTAATCAAAATAGTTTTTTTTTTGTTTTTGTTTTTAGCAGAATAACTCAAAAAGTTCTAAACCAAACATACAATAGGCTATGAAAACATAACCTCAGCGGTGTAGGTACTGTAATTATATAATAGCATACAAAACTCCAAAAATGATGGTGCCTATCAGGTTTAGGTAAGAGCTAATAAGGCCTGAAGATAACTGAGGTAGACTGGTGTAATGTTTAAGAAGATCAAACACCACCAATTCACAGTTATAAAGAGTTCTGTTGGAAGAACATGATCTGATATTTTAGAACCAGAAAGTTGAAGTTTATAAAAAGGGACCAACTCAATGCTAGAGCCACTGTGATTAAAAATAGCTGATAGCTCATATTTATTTTTTTCATTTGATAGTCATTAAAGATAATGAAAATATTTGCAAATCTCAGATAAACCTATGGTACTGGATGAACATCTTTTTGAAAATACTTATGAAGGGCAAGAAAACCATTACATGGAAGGTCTAAGCAAGGAGTGAATTGAGTGGATTGCAACTTTTGACAAAAATTGTTGTGAGCAACTGACTATAGACCATGAGACTATAATTTGAAAATGTGTAATTGGCTGTATTTGTATATGTGCCAAAAAGACAACACAGTTGAAAATATAAGACAAAAAATGCTAAAAGAGAAAATTGAGGTGTTGTTTCTGGAAAGAAATGTTGCTTTTGATTCTTTAAATGTAGTTTTTCAAAGTTCTGCACATAATATCTTTCATCTTCATGCTGATAAATAGAGGCAGAATTCTCAGTGATGGATCCCTCAAAACCAGGGCAAGATTTTAACACACCACTAGGGGTATGTTAAAATCGATTTAACTCTCCACTTTGTCTGTATGGGCAGTATGTCCTGTACACATGGTGAACGGGATTTTTAAGAGATACATTTCCCAGAGGGCTGTCGTCTACACACCGGAGGTTTGTGTAGAAGCTTTGGCTGGAGGGATGATGATCATCATCGTTCAACCGAGGGTTTGACATTCGGGAGGTGCGTGATGGCAGTAAATGCTAATGATCGGACACGTTTTGTAATTGCACAGCCGAACACAACCAGAGCTCCTCCTGCGACACGACTCCAGCTTGAGAAACTGTTCTGATTTCATAGATTGCTCTCTGCGCTGTAATTGTTGGATTATTCAAGGACTGACCACACCACCACCACCGACATGAAGAATGCTGACATAAAAGGTCTGACTGAGTTTCTTTAGCTAAGATCATACTTGGTTAACCAGTTTGTACTCCTGATAGCAGATAGAGTTTTTTAGAACAATCGTCCAACCCCATAATTGAGTTTAGGGCACATCTGTTTCTTGCCGATAGTGCAGGCATGCAATTTGATGACACACGAGTGAGAGAAAAACAACTGCCGCTTTTCATGAAAATTGCCCAGAGCTCCAAGTAGAAGGCGAGGATTGCTTTAATTAAAAAGTGTCTTTTCACAGAGCGAAGAAGTCTGGAGGTGGAGAGGAATGTTGTTTTCATTCTCTGATCTTCTCTGCGCCGCTCTTTCTTTCTTTCTTTCTTTCTTCCACTCTTTTTTTTCCTACCTCCCCCCCCCCAGTGGGGTAGTCCCTCAATGCTGGGCAAGAGGTCGGGTTACTGCTCTCCTTCGTCCCACCTCCAGCCAGAAGCTCCACCTCACTTGTTTACATTCCTCTGCCCTTATTTGGAGATCTCAAGGTCCCCCCTTGTGTGCAGTGCAAACACTCTCACCTTCTCAGCGGAGAAAGAAAGCAGGACCAACTTATTCAAACTCTCGTGATTTGACCCTGACCAGTGTCTGCTGTTTCAAAGCCATGTCCGTTCTCCTGTGTCCGTGGTGCCTCTTGAACTCTTAGATTTTTCCTTTACCGGATTGTGTTTTGTGTCTACCTGGCAGTGCTCACAAAGGTAAGAGTTGTTGTTTTTTTTGTTTTTTTTTAAATGAGACAGATGAATGACCACAAGGGGGAGGGATAAAGAAGATAGAGGCATAGTGATGACAGGGGATGACAGAGGGAGAAGGGAAACATCTGTCTTGCAACCAGCCTGCACCTTGCCAGGAGGAATGTTACAAGGGGGATTTGTTGAGAAAACTCCCGGAGGAGCTGACCTGTATGGAGGCCTGAGCTGAGGCAGCACAAGGCCGGAAGCAGGTTCAATTAGTGCGCTTGTGTGAGCAGGACCATACATAAGGGAGCTTTTGGAGAGGAGGAGGAGGGGGACCTTTTATCATGCGTGTCTGGTATTCAGATTCTCCAGTCATGGTTTGACTGAGAGGCAAGTACTTAAGGCGGTAGACTGAGGGAGAAGCGTAGGAGTCATGTTCCAGCTATCTTTTGTTGAGGAAGCGGGAGCGTTACAATGAAACAGAAAGCTTTACTCTCTTGGCAACGCTGCTCACGTGCACTTCTTCTCCGGACCTCATTTGGCGTAAGTCGAGAAAGACGCAACGTGATTTGTGCCATTTTCTGTCGGAATGGATTTGACTAACTTCTGTGCTTTCGCCGTCTGAGGATTGAGGAGGTTGTTTGGACATATGCTGCAGGTCAAGGGGCAAGCGACAGGGAGTGGGGTGGCTTAATCACAGCGGGGTGAGGAATGCAGGGGTGCGACTGAAGATCCACAGCCGTCTCGGGTAGCAGTGCACAGTAGATTGACATCTCTTATATAACTTGAGCGTAAGGAGCTGTGCACACTGCATCCACTAGCATCTGGGCAGTTCACTGGGTGGTATGATGGGAGTTGGTAATTCTTGGAATATCTTTGCTTGAAATAAACTGAAATAGATTGAATGATTTGGGTGATCCTGCCAGATATCTTCTAAGATTTTCTTTTTCCGACACATCTGATTAGAGGATTTGTTTCACTTAAGTAAAATGACTCAAATGCTTTTCCCTGTCAGTGTTTTCATGTCCGTGTGATTTATGATTTGATTTTTGCTGTGTATTGTCTGGAATACTGTCTCTGTCAGTCGAGGTGTGATTGTAGGTGTTGAGCTTCGTCAATAACAATGATTGAGTCTGTGGTACGGCGTGACTGTGCATGTTAGCATGAGTTTTTTTGTTTTTTTTGTCTTTGGTTTTGTGTCGTTGTGTTTGCCTGTGTGAGTCTCTGCTGTTTTGTGTGTCTCTGTGTGTACGTGTGCACATACCAGCTGACTGTATGAAGCGCTGCATCTCTTCTATTTTGCAGCACCACGCTCTCAAGGCCTAACCCAGGACAAAGCGGCTAACAAGAGGAGTCCCAACAGAGGAGAGGCCACGCTGGGCAGGACGACCTCCACCACCTCCAGCCCTGACCACAGCGACCACGCCCTCTCTGTCAGCAGTGACTCTGGCCTGTCTAGCACTTCTCTGTGGGCAGACAGACCCACACCTGTCATCACCACCACCACCACCATCAAGCAGAACCAGGGCCCCAGCCAGCAGGAGAAGGTCCAGCTGAAGCGCCTCTTGAGTGGCTTTGGCCTTGAGGACCCCTCATTGGATGAGATGGATGATCAAGGCCCCAGAGTGGGCACCCAGCAGATAGTCCCAGCGCAAGTGCACATCAATGGAGACCCCAGACCCAGAGAGAGGGAAACGGACATTCTGGATGATGAGGTCAATACGGCTCACGATCTTCACAGTGTGGACAGTTTAGGGACTTTGTCGTCCTCTTGCCACAAGAGCAGCCAGAACTCTCTGCTGTCCGATGGATTTGGGAGTCCCGGAGGAGAGGAGCAGCAAAGCCAAAGCCAGCACCACCCTGCGCCCCCTGCAATCGAGGAGTACGAGAGAACCTATGCTGAGCCTAGAAGGCGCTGTCTGAGCTCCAGGAGCAACTCAGTGGCCTCCTCTAATCCCAACAGTACCTCCATGCCCAAACAGCATGTCTACAGACAGGGAAGCTATTCCACTCAGTCCTGGGTTCGCCAACAGCAGATGGTTGCCGCACAACAGTTTATCTACATGCCAGAAGATGGAAACGATTCAGAACGATACCCAGGTAACAAGCAAGGGAGCAGTTCACACAAAACAGCCCCCAACACTGAACAACAGGGCCCCACAAGGAACATGACGACTGATGCTCTGAGAAACACAGCGCCACACAAGGAGCATGCAACTCTAAACAATAACAACAACAACAAACGTGATGAGGAGTTTAAATCTCTAACGATGGACATTGACAACTCAATCGACCAGCTCAACCAGCTGATCATGGACCTGGATCCCACTTTTGTGCCGGTGTCAAGCCACAGCAGCTCCATCAAGAGGAATGTGAACGGCTCAGGCCCTAAATGCTCAAATGGCGTCAATCTCATTCAGCAATTCAACAATAATAACACAGAAAGCCTGAAAAACACACAACAGACAGGTAAGATAGCAGCTAGTCTAGGTCTGGTGGTGATGATGTGGTGTTTGCTGTAAGTGTGGTCATGAAAAGAAATGTGTGACAGTCATTTTGCCAGAGATGTCTAATGAATTTGGCAAAGCTACAAGTAATGAAACAAATTAATGTCATGTGTGAGGAATATTATAAAAGCAGGTCTTCACCAACAGCATCAACTTCCCTTCTCCTTCACTACAGTGTTAACAAAGCATGCCCCCCTCCCTCTCCCACCTGGTGTGCTTTAGTAGCAGAAATAGCTCGGCTGTTGCCAGGTTTTCAGATGTTTTCAGCAGGTTTCTAAGGGGAGAGCGCAGTCCAGACTTGTCTGTACAGCTATCTGACTAGAGGATCAGTAGGATACGTGAAGAGAGGGAGCGCAGCTGTCATCGACCCTTTTGAGCATTGCTGTCTCTCAGTGTTTGATTATAAAGGTCGCGAAGTGAGGAATACAGATATTTATAAAATCAAAGGGCTTCCCACAGATGGACTGCTTACTGATGAGTGTTAAGGAACTTTAAAGTGTGACATTAAACACACAAGTCATTTCTTTCATTAAGTGTTAGTCGTATCTTATAGATGCTCTTCCAATTGCGGTCTTGTGTTCATCACACTTCCATTAGTTCTCAGCTATGATCATTGTTTCATTGTTGTTTGGTTTGTTGCGTAAACAGAGGTTATGCAACATAATGACTCTGGTATTTATGGTAGATATCCACTAAAGTTATTTCCACTTTATTCATGTTGAAACTGATCCCAAGTCTGTTCCTCAAGCACTTCACTAACAGCATTCACTTTATATCTGCTTCTAGAATTTCATAGAAATTGCAAGATTATTGAAGTCCTTTGTATATCTTAAGGTTGTTTTTCCCCCTGCAGCTGTACAGCGATGATAAAGATAAGTGGAAAAACACAGCAATCTTAATGCTTATCGTTCCCCTATGCTACGAAGATATAGTCTTTTTTCATGTTAAATTTGGCTTTCCCATACAGGTTGTCAAGCTCTGTACCATTTATACTAAGCACAATAGCACACCAAGGATTTCTTAAGCTGAAAACCAGTGAGGCAGAGAAAATGCAGAAAGCCATCTGGGTTTTAGCAGTGCGTGAATCACACTCCGGCATGTTCGTGTGGTTGCATGGGGGGCACTAGACGGGGAGGCCTGAGGAATTTCCAAGGGAGGAACAAATGAGCCTGGAGGCAATGTTTTTTTCCATTTGATTCCAAAAACATACCTGTCTGTGCATATCAACTACACAGAGGAGTCCTTCCCAGAATCAAATACTGAAGGCTTGGACTTTGCAAATAACCTGTAGGAAGTAATGGGTTGTTTTTAAAGTAGTCATTGGAACCATAGGTCTGAGTCTTTCTGCTCAGCTGTGACATGAGCTTAAGTTTTTGTCATACAAAAGGAAGGCTGGTTAGATTATGTTATTTTTTATGAATAATTCATTTTCACTCTTAAAATCATTTGAGCTCTTTTGGCCTAAATTTGCATCCAGTATTCATTTTAAGTGGACCAGTCATGCTTTTCCCTCTCATGACATCTTTGCACCAAGCATCCATGTTGCTATTGTTTTTAATAACTTTACACAATATTGTCATAAATTCACCCATTTCTAGTCAGCTCACTTCAACACCAATAGCTGGAGGTGAATAAGTCCCTGTTTACAGGACAACCTTTTTTCTTAACACTTTCAAAAAGTTCTGCATTCACACGGCATCGTTTTCTAAATGATCCCCGTACACACGGATCCGCAAATAAGATTGAAAACGCTGAAGTATGTATGCCAAAGCAGTAGTTGGTGGTGTAACTTTTCAAAATCAACATTACAAAATAAGATCACAGTGGTGGTTCAGCAAATCTACATTGGAAGACCGTTAATTTACTGAACAGATTCTGCAGCACAAACAAAACCGGAAAGTCCGGCGTTGTGTTTGTTGTTGTTCTGGCCATAGTATGCTGTCAGTGTACCCGAATAAGGCTGGCAGGAACCATAATAGACATGCACGAAGAGGGCTGTGTCATCATTGTTTTCATTGCGGTTGCGTATTGCCATTTAGACGACAACGGTAGGGTGGCGTTTTGAAAAGATTCCACTCTGGAGCCCATTTTCAAAAGTTTGCATTTTTAGTCCCTGAAAATGCCGTTCTTGTGTAAACTGATGGCCAAAATGCAATAAACGGTTTCCGTTTATGGGTGAAATGGGTGTTGTGTGAACGGCCCCAAAAACAGGAGAGGAGGTATAAAACGGGAGAGGAGGTATAGTATTTATGTTGTGTCAAACTGCGGCTGACATTTCACAACTGATGAGAGGTGACACAAACACTAGGAGGGTGGTGTGTTGGTGGTGGTGGTGGTGGTGGTGGTGGTGGTGGTGGTGGTGGTGGGGGGGGAGGCAGTAAAGCTTGCAGGAGAAATTTGGTTCATCGCAAAATCCTTCATATTCCCACATTTTCAATAAAGGAGGATGAAGCATGTTTACTGTATTTTCTATTTCTGATGGTTTTCATTACTTAATGCAACTCATGCAACTTTATGACTTTATGCCACATTATGTCACAAGAATACAAATGTAAATGTAAAGTGCACCTGTATCGGGCACCTTGTGTTGATATCATTTAAAAAAAAAAATAATTCTTGTGACTTTGTTATGATGTTAAATAAAATGAATAATTAGATGGATGGACATTATGGATAAAGCATTCTTTTACAGTAAATCTAATTTCATATCACCATATTGTGGTAAACCATTTTCCCCAAACCATTCTGGTAAGATATCATTTGTAGCTACAAATAATCAGACGAGAATCATATGGAAAAACCCCATACATCAAGGAACTTAACTCTCTAGTCTCTAGGAATTACGCTGTTTGTGACGGTGGTAGGCAAAAGCCAACAAGGGCCAATTATAACAAAGCAAAAGCAGAGGCCAAGCTTAGATACAAAGATGGAACTTACACCTTACCTGTATTATCTGTGGAATGGATGGCTTAATTTGACCAATATTTATTTCTATCTGATTGACACCCTGGGTCAGTTTACCCATGACTCTATACAAGCATTTAAATCTTTCAATATCAATATTTTAAAAATGGACATGATCGTAAGATTGATGAAGAATTGCCCCCTTGTTTGTTGAGAACCAAAGTGATCCCATCTCAACATCTGGGAGACAGGCCCCACAAAACCTTGGTGTATCTTAGTAAAAGAAGCGGTGCAGTTTACCGTGCCCACTGTACATGTATGGTGGGTTATGATTTTTATAGTATACATACAGTATATTTCAAAAGCAAGAGAAAAATCTAAAAGCCTATAGAAGAGATTTACATTGGATCGATTTCGGTTTCCAAAATCATTCAGAAAAATATGAGTCATCAACAAGTGTAGCTGAGATAATGTGTGATGCATTTCAAACCTCATAGAAAATGAACACATGGTCTCCACTGTTGTCCATCTTTACCGTTGATGGCTTGAAGCCATGTCTGTCGCCGTTCACACAGTATAGCACCATATTCATCTGTGCCTTGTTTTAACTTCACTTTCTGCCTAACAATGAACTAGGCTGAATCACATGACCAACACAATGACGCCACCATGGCAATTCCCATAATGCCTTAAAGCAGTCCTGCGACAGCCAGCGACCTTATGGTATTACAACACAATATCGTGCTTATCATATTGTGGAGCTCGGCTTTTCAGTGCATATTAGGTTGCAGAAATAATAGCACTGAAAATGAGTCATTGGAGAGAGAGCCTGTCTCTGTGGTATGACAGTATTTCATGCTTGGCTGTGACTGTTTCTCATACGTCTTCCCAGACAAAAGAAATCCCATTCTCTGGAACAATGGTGCGCACACACTGTATATACAGTCCTGTAGACGGATGTATATAATGAACGAGACAAAACTGTGATGTCACCGTGAAGCATGCACGGAGACACCCGGTCAAGTATGCATGACACTATCTGTGTCATGCATACTCGCCCCAGACAAAGTGATTAATGATCCCCAACATTAACACTCCTGCCCCATTAGCATTCTTAAGGGCTGAGAGGTCATGGCTCGCTGGGAGGGCTCAAATTAACACCCTGGTGCTGAGTGGCAGCACTCTTCAGAGGTAGTCACAACATTGAACCACCACCACCACCACCCACAAACACATACACACACACACACACACAGATCCCTGGCATTCCTCAGCTGTCCTCTGAAAACACGGCTGTAGGAAGTATCCTGTGGTGCTAAACTAAATTAAAATGTCATCCATCCCATACTTTTTTACAAATAGTATTCATGGAAGTAGCCATGCCAGTTTAAAAGGAATGAATGCGAACAGAATAGTTTAATGATGTCGGCTGATTGTTGTTATGAGGGTGTAAACCGCCTCTGATCCAGTGTCAGCTGGATTAGGCTCCAGCCCCCTGTGATCCTGCAAAGTAATGCTGTTATAGATAATGGATGGATGATCTAGTCGAGTCATTGATCCTCCCAGTGTTTGTGTCATAATGGGTCATTCTGATCCAGTTGTAGTTAAAAACTTAACAGAATAGAGGTGGAAGATATTTTATATTTAAAGTCTTTTGAATAAATTTGTCAGCATCATACACCGATGCCAGAAAATACCTTTGTTAACAATGTGATAATATTTCCCAATCTTTGTCTTAATTAATCAAAGAAGACAGACATTGTGTATTGTGACCAGAATCAGATATAGTGGAAAACCCTTTGCTCAATACTTTCCTAAAAGATACCAAAGGTCACTGTACTTGTTGTGTGTACTTTACTTCCTTGAAGCCACTATTGCCTGCAAATCTGTTAACATTTAATGATCTGCTTGCCGCTGTCTACCTGTGTTTATGCAGCTGTCCAGTCTAGTGAGGGTCTGGTGGCCGTCACGCGGAGTCAAAGTTGCCAAGGAAGCGATGTTACTGATCATCCAGGCTTCTGTAACTCGGGGTGGAGTGGGACAGAGGGGTACAGGGGCCAGCAGGCGTACTCCCCCTTTGTGTCACAGTCCCAGGTAAATACAACATGTGTAATGCTGGTGTGTATATGGCTTTCTCACCTTGTCTACTCTGTACGGTTGGTAACATGTGCGTGTTGTTTGTTACAGCATCACGTGTTGTACAGGAGTGACAGTGCTGACTACAGGGCCCAGGGCCCAGACATGGACAGTGGGGTCGAGGCCGGGAGTGACATGACTCCACCCACTCCCGCCTTCCCCATTTCTCCACCAACACCATACGGTCAGTGCAGTGTGTCTCTTGTGTCATCTAAATTGGTTTCTTTTATCTGAACAATTGTATTTGGGACCAGCTTTGTTAGATAGGTTTAATTAAATGTGCCCATCCTCGTGTCCTTTGTTTTCAGTGAAAAATATGTCGGAAATAAACCAGCTCATGCAAGCACCACCTCCTGGCATGCAGTCTTATGGAGGCTACAGAACAGAGCATGGTAAGTTCAAATCTGTTGAATGTACCACATGAAGGTCAGTCTGAGAGAGGAAAGAGGTCTTTCATTGTAAATTCACAGCAGAGGTTAAAGGCCCATTTATGCTCTACGTTAAAGATACATGTGGATACGGACGGAGCCCTCTGCGTGTGCTCTGTAACCGTGTTTCGTCACGGCTTCAGAGAGCTCACAGATACGGACAAGACGGACGAAATAGAGCAATACCACCAGAAATGTTTGGAGGCAGTGTAGCTAGAATTCAAGCAAGGCACGAAAAACACAGAAACAACGAAGAAGAAAAGTGAAGTAAAAAAGTGAAAACAATTTACCTCCCCTTTTGCCACTTTGTATTTACTAGGTTCATTATCACACCGTCCTACAACAGTCACCATTTTTGTTGTGGTTGAAACTTCTGACACTTCAATGCTCTCTTGTGGATGTATTGATGCCAAGGTAAAAGACGCATGGAAGTATGTGGGAATTGACGGACACACCGTCTGAAATGGATTTATCTATTTTCATACGTAAATGGAGATTAAATGAGCCTTAAGAAGGCACAGGAAATAATTTGCCTGTATGAATGCCGTCATATATAAGAAGCTTTAAGAAGCTTAATTTGTCACATACAATTATACATGGTTACAATGTAGTGAAATTGGTTCTCTGCATTTGACCCATCCCTGAGGAGCAGTGGGCAGCCCTTATGGTGCCCGGGGAGCAAGTTGGAATTCAGTATCTTGCTCAAGGATACTTCGACATGTAGACTGGGGGAACTGGGGATCGAACCACCGACCTTCTGATAAGAGAACAACTGCTCTTACCCCCTATATATTAAATACAGAAATGTTATTCCATTGTGAACAAAAAATATGGATCATTTGACCTTTTTTGATGGACCTGAGGGAAAAATAAAATGAAACCGGACAGTTTTCTTACATTTTCCCCATAACGTCTGTTCACTTTTTTCCCCTCAGCCAGTTAAATATAAGGAATGACAAAGAGACACCCAGTGAGTGGTAGAGTCCTCTTTCATGTCTACCCTGTGACGTCTTGTTTGGATCCACTACCTCATTAGAACAGTGCTATCCCCATTGCCTTACCTAATAATGGTGACATTGTTGTTTGTAGACTTTGAGCAGTTTTGAGACAAAGGGCAGAAACAAAGATGTCTGAGGAAAGCAAGCAGGGAGATTCCTAACCAGTCCCTGCCCTTCTTTTTTGGTTTTTGGAGAATGTCTGAGTGGTCACACCCTGAATAGAACACTTTTTTTTAGACAAAACATTCTTGTTCTTTAAACTATGCCTCTTTTGTTTCTTTTTATAGGCATGTTTTTTCTTCTGTGGTGTTTATCTGAGGTGGAACACACTCTTGCAATAGATTCATAGTCCACAGCAGCATCTGTGGACTTTGATGTCATTTCCAAAATCCTTTCATGGGTTTTTTTGTTTTTTTTTGTTGGTATATTCAATTTTCCTCATAGAATTATCACAAAAGAATTGTAAAACTTCTCCCCTGACTGTCTACTGATGGAGATATTGTTCCCCAAGCCATTTGAATTAAGTTAGCTGTGCTTTATTTGCCATGTTTTTTCAGTGTTGTCACAGAAGCACAATATTGTACATGCCATGAACTATCCACATACAGATGGATGATATCGCCATGATTTTTATTTTTATTTTCACTCTATTTTAACCTCGTATAGACCTGTTTCCATAGTCTACAGTGTGCCAAAAAGAGCTAGGGTCCAGATCTGTGCCCTGCTGTGCCTCTTACTACCTCAGGCACCCAGGTGAGAATCACCAGATCAGATCAGGCCTTCCACATCTCCTGTAAGTCAGGAAACATGATGCAAAAAACTTTTCCCCCATTAAAGTGTCTCTGCAGACACAGAAGAGGGGAAATATGGACAGTAAGAAACCAGAAACTCCTGCAGCTTCATATTTCTCATTCCTAGGTAACCCAGAGAAGACCTGGCTGGAAAGCCTGACTTGGAACATGAGCTTTTAGATTTGTGGCTGCCAGTGGCTCCAGGCTATGACTCATAAAGCTTTTAGATAATTGTATCAGAGGGCTTTTAATTCCTAGCTGCAATGGAGTCTGATTTGTTGACTCTGACAGGAGGGCAGAGGTAAATGGTCATTGGTTTTATATAGATTATTGGCCGGGTTCAATGGCATGTTGGCAGTTCTAGTTTCATTTCAACTCCCATATTGAGTGATTGTTCCTGGAAAGAACCTAAAACCTTTGCCCAAGGGACTTTTTTCAATGCATACTTAATTTATTTCAAAATTTTACACTGAAAACAGTACCTAGCTGAATGTCATCAATACATGTGCTTGATTTATCTGTGTTCTTGCTCTCATACAGAACCCCGGGGATATTCAGACATGATCGGTCATGTTGCAGTAGACGGTTTACCAGACTCCTCTGTCAAGTGCCACAGGTCGTTCAGTGCCACACACTCTGCCTCTATTGTTGGGACACTTCAGCGGACTGACAGGTACAGATCAGTCCAGCTCAGAACCTTAAAGCAGCACTGACAATTTTTTCACAAGCAGCACTAGTAGTTATATGTTTTCCTATTCACTGGTAACACCAGTGATATAAACACAATATAATCCATTTCTATGAGAGCAGACTGGTACTCTTTTAATTGTACCCTAATCTTCTTCTGCAATGGTGTAATAGCACCCGATTGGAGACTACGTTTATTATTATATTGATAATTGATTTTCTGGAAATATTTGTTCTACTTTTGAATGTTTTTTTTTTTTTTTTTAAACAGTTCCTCCATGAACCAGTCCTGGCCAGAGCATCCAGTCCTGAGCCGCCAGTCCTCTCTGAGTAGCTACCCCTCTGCTAGACAACCACTGCAGCACTCCATATCACTGGACCATAGCCACCACTCTCCTCCCCTGCACCACCCCCACATCCACCCTGCCCCCAATGCCCACAGCTCTCCTCGGAGCAGCCAACGAAGCCGTTTGGCTCGGTATGCTGTCACCCACTGTCCCGCTCAAAGCTTTGATGAACAGGATGACTCGGGTCTTGGCTATGGCACGGACTGTCCGAACTCCACCTCCTCTCTGCTGCGAAATGGAGGCTTGGACAGGGAACTTTTGACCACCATGGATGGGCAAAATCAGTCACAGCTGTCCCAGATGCAGCCCCCACTCCTGCCTGAGAAGAAGAGGGCATCAGATGGGGAGCATTCACTGGGAACTGCGTCTCCAGCCCTCAGTGGGTTTTCAAGTCCCCACAGTGGGAGCTCCCTGAGCATTCCTTTCCCCAACGTTTTGCCAGACCTCTCAGCTCAGATGCCGGGCACAGCCTCACCTCTGCCAGGTAAGCTACATTCCCCCAGTGCTCATTGTTGTCACATGGCTGCATAACAGAACACAGATTAATAATGTACTTTATTTGTCTAATAAATGTGTGTTTTCCAGATGTACTGGCCAGCAAACAGGTTACTGTCAAATTTGTGCAGGACACATCCAAATTCTGGTACAAGCCAGATATCTCAAGGGATCAAGGTGGGCTTCCAGTGTCCATTTGTCTACTGAAGTAATAAAAGAAAAAAAATGTATCTTCTGTAGAGCCACCTCACAATTCTGTGTCTCTTCATGCAGCCATTTCAGTCTTGAAGGATAAGGAGCCTGGTTGCTTCATCGTGCGGGACAGCCATTCCTTCAGAGGGGCTTATGGACTGGCAATGAAGGTGGCTACTCCCCCGCCCTCAGTTCTCCAACAGACTAAGAAAGGTACGGGAGATGTGAACAGCAAATGATTTTAAGTGGTTGGTTTATACTTGTTGGTTTTTAGGAAAGAATCACTGAATGTTTTTATCAACAGTATATCACAGAAGCCTTATTATTATCCCCGCCACAAACTAAGTGAGGAGGGGGATACAGGAATGGGTTCTGTCCATCCGTCTGTCACCTTTCATTTCCACAGCATAAGTTAAAAAAACTGTGTAATATTTTTTCACCTTTTTAAAAAAATCTTTTTTTCGTTTCCATGGTTACAATCTGAATATAGGCTCATTCGGTGAGTGAGATTTGTCCCAGATGAGGGTTTCCGGGACATAACTCAAAAACAGTTCAATATTTTTTACACAAAACTTTATGCACACATTGCCCATGTAATGGAAAGGTGCCTTTTGATAATTTGGGAATTTTAACCATTTACGTAATTGATTAATTAATTAATTTTTGTTGTTTGAAAGTTGATCTGTTTCTCAGAAATGCAACAAATAGGGATGGGCATATCAAGCAAAAATAGTAATCGATAATCGCTCGGCACTAATCAACTACTAATTGATTAATATCTATAGCCATTGAATGTTAAACTGTGGATGGACCTTCTTCTGCTTGTGCTTTGCTTTGCCTTGTGATCAGATAGTTCTACCTGGCAGAGTTGGCACTGCTCCTCATGTTTCCTTTATTTATTTAAAGGAGTTCCACACCAGACTTTTTAACAGCTAGCATGCTTCTGCTGTCTGTCTTGTGGTCGTAGTGCATTCTTCTTCCCTTTTTAATAGCGGTTGCAAACAGCCTGTAGGTGTATTACTGCCACCCTCTGGTGGTAGTGCTCCATTACTACCAGGAGCAGGTAAAAATAAGGGAAAAACATTTTTTATGACAAAATGATAATCGTGTATACTAGTTGGTTTTTGTATTAATTTATGACTATTTGAATATTAAAAAATGAATGCCCATCCCTAGCAATTAATAGTGAAACTTGAATACCTTGTTTCAAATTGCCTTTCTTCTATGTAATACTCGCCAGGAGTATTTTATTCTTGTTTCTCCCTTTTTTTTATCATAAATTCTTGGCTTTTTCTCTTTGGATTAAGCTAAGCTTGGAGAAAATGTTCCTGAATCCACCTTCAACAACCTCCTCATCTTAGTAGAGGAAAGACAACAATAATTCTTTCAATTCTTTCATCACCGTGGCGATATCAGAGATTTCACCCACATTTACAGACACTGGGAATTATCGAGTAAATCGCACAGTGACACATGAAGCCTACTACAGTTACAGCCCACTGTACTCAGCCGCATGCTTGAACACGAGAGTCCCTCCCTGTTTGTGTGTTTGTCTCCTGGGCATCATCACGAAGAGGCCAAACAGACCCCTTTTTGGCTCACAGTCTTAGACGTGCAGCTAATGTTTCACCCCTTAACAAAGGATGTGCCGTTTCCATAAGCCTACTCTGATCCCAGGGCCTTCTCCTGGGAAGCTCTGTGTCCCACATAACTCCGTCGTAGATGTAATAATATCCAGGGACTGGGGTCAAAACAGGCTGCTTGGTTATTTACATCCTAGTGTGATGATTTAGAATATCTGGGAATAATGGGGAGAGATTGTTTTGGAAAGAAAATTGTGTCTTGGGTCTGCACAAACACTCTTGCTCATGTTTCAGTATGAAACAAAGGCTGATTAACTGAAGATCACTTTTTTCATAGTAAAAAAATCGCATGCAGTGTTTATCAAAAGCAAGATGGACGATTTATATGGTATATGTATTGTCCAAAGTAACACACAAAGGGCTCTAAAGGATGCCCTTATGCCTTGCTGCACCAACCAACCACAGCATTCAACCCTCACCTGTCCTTTTGTTTGCCATCAAGCTTTCGCAGTCCAACGACACCTGTGGTGACATCATGGCATGGCGCTTCTCCCTACTTTCAGCTAAGGCCATTGTGGCGCCTTATAAATGTGAAACCCAACCCACCTGAAGGAGCGGGCCTTTCTCCGAGCCTTTGTGTGGAGACATTCCTCACGTAGACTCCTCCTGCCCCCTCAGAGACGCTTCTGTTGAATCATAATCCCATTAATCTCCAGAGAGATTGAATGCGGCGATTTAATATGTTTTATGTAACTCTTCAGAGCTCAATTACCTTGGCAGGTATTTAGGTCAGAGTACATCTAGAGTGTCAAACAGAGGTGAGTTTTGCTCGAACAGATCAGACTGTTGAAATTAATTATCTCTGGTATCTCTCTCTGTGTCTTCTTAACAGGGGGCGATCTATCCAATGAATTAGTTCGCCACTTTCTCATTGAGTGTACACAGAAAGGAGTGCGGTTGAAGGGTTGCCCTAACGAGCCTTATTTTGGTGAGTACCTACTCTTTGAAGACCTCTCCCTTCACAGCTAGTCGACAAGGGCGACTCTCACTAGCTGTTTGGCTTCATGCCCCATGCTGCCCTCTGTTGGTTTGTGTTTCAACGTACCACAGGCTGCAGGTGACTGGTAATTTTGTCTGCAGACAGATGACAGATCAGTGCACCTGGCACTTCATCCATAGCCTGTTGTTTAATGGGTCGTGTTTCTATCTGCCCATTTCAACCAGACTTTCCTTCCTTTCCACACTTTTATTTTCCTCTTCCCTGACTTTTTGTTGCACGTTTTCACGCTCTTATGAGCACACGACAACACGTTCTCAGCAACTACTGAGGTTGCCGTTGTGTCTTTATGATCAATCAAATAAAGAAGAGGATCTTTCCACTAATAACTGTTTTATTTTATTTTAATTTTGCTTTGTGGTAATGCAGACATTACGTTGAATTGTAATTCCCTCTATTCTTTGTGGACGTACAGACATATGTATGCAGAAACTGTACAATGTAAAAAGTAATGGCCACTAATGGAGCAATGATGATATCTATATTGTTTTACAGGAAGCTTAACTGCGCTGGTCTGTCAGCATTCAATCACTCCCTTGGCTCTGCCCTGCAAACTCATCATACCGGACAGGGGTAAAAACATTTAACACACAGTCACAGGCTTAATTCCAGAGAGGATGATTATAGTCAGAATAAAAGAAATAAACATTATTTATGTTTTTGTCGCTTTTGTCTGCTACACTGCCTTGCCATTTTTTTTCTTGATGAGCCCGTTGTGTGTTCACAGATCCTCTTGAAGATGTTGTGGAGACTTCCTCACAATCAGTAACCAACTCTGCTGCTGAGCTGCTAAAACAGGGTGCAGGTAATCAGGTGTCCTAAATTGCTCTGAATAGAGATTATGACGAAGCAGTCACGACACTGTTCATAAACCTTGGACACTTTTGGAGATGAGTGCATCCACACTTACGTACACATTTTTCCTATCCTGTTTTTATGGGCTGTGGGACTGAGTCACTGGATACCTAAGCTCTTCAGTTATTTGCACTCAGTAGTTGTGATCTGAGTCTAATTTGAGTCCGTGTGATCCTGCAGCCTGTAATGTGTGGTACCTGTGCTCCGTGGAGATGGAGTCACTAACAGGAGTCCAGGCGGTGCAGAAAGCCACCAGTATGACTCTGAGCTCCTGTCCTCCACCAACCTCCACTGTCGTCCACTTCAAGGTGTCCTCCCAGGGAATAACTCTCACTGACAACCAGAGGAAGTGAGTACCACACAGACATACTCACACCATACAGACATGCAGAGAGACCCTTTCCTTCCATTAATCACCCTCTGTCTTCTTTTAGGCTCTTCTTCAGGAGGCATTACAACGTCAGTACTGTCATTTATTGTGCATTGGACCCTCAAGATAGAAAGTGAGTAATGCTGATTTGAAGTTTAAGTATGGGTCATTTGAGGGTATTTTAGAGTGCTGGGGTTATTGTTTGGCAAACGTGTTATTACTCCAACCAGGTGTGGTCAGATCACAATCACACAGACAAGGAAATGCAAAAACTGAAAAAAGAAAAAGAATTGTAACATTCAGAGTGTCATTTTTATCCTTTTTTCTCTGATCACAGGTGGAAGAAAGATGGCTGCCCTTCAGCAAAGTAAGTTTTATTTTTTATTATTATTATTGTTGTTGTTGTTGTTGTTGTTGTTGTTATTACATTGCTACCAGTAAAATAGGAATGGGTTCTTTCTAACCATCTGTCCATCACATTAATTTCCGGAGCATAACTCAAAAAGTGAAGTGGTGCCTTTTGCTTTTTAGGAACTTTTATAGTTTCTTTCTTTTTTAAATTTCTGTGGTTGCAAGTTAAGAAGAAGCTTTATTTGTCACATACAATTATACATGGTACAATGTAGCAAAATTGGTTCTCTGCATTTGACCCATCCCTGAGGAGCAGTGGGCAGCCAGTACGGCGCCCGGGGATCAAGGTGGGGTTCAGTATCTTGCTCATGGATACTTTGACATTTAGGCTGGGGGAACTATGGAATGAACCGCCGACCTTCTGATAAGTGGACGACCGTTCTTACCCCCTAAGCCACAGTCGACAGTTGATTTGAGCCTCAATCTATGGGTGGCATTTATCTCAGATGAAAGGTTTCTGGGGCCTAACTCAAAAACGGTTGCATATTTTTTTCACAAAACTTTATGTACACATCTCCCATGTACTTGATAGTTGCCTTTTGATATTTTGGGGATTTCAAGCATTTTATTTATTTAAATTAAGATCAAAGTTTTTCTCAGATATGCAATTAACAAGAATGGCAACTTAATTGTAGCTGTCTTTTGTCAATGAAATGAACCCGTGGTGGAGGATTCTGAGGATTTCATGCATGTTTTTAAAGTGACGGGTTCAGGGAGATGACAGTGCTGCTATTAAGTACTTTGCTCCACCTCTGCAGGATCTTTGGCTTTGTGGCGAGGAAAAGTGGCACCTCCATGGACAATGTATGTCACCTGTTTGCAGAGCATGACCCTGAGCAGCCTGCAAGCGCCATTGTCAACTTTGTTTCCAAAGTGATGATTGGCTCGCAGAAGAGTAAGTAGGCTAAGACTGATGACAGCTGATCACATGGACAGATTTGTGCTGAGAATAGAAATGAGAAGTATTGACCGAAGGGCTGAAAAGAAGACAAAATAACAGTCTGAAGATGGAGATGACCTGGACTTTAACCCTGGATATTAACTGGATGTTACAACACAATGACCACTTACCAGCTCCAGGACATAAAGTGACATCTTTTTGTATAAAAATAGAAATCCCTTCTATTATGTTGTTTTTCTCTCCTGTAAAATGAAATGTAAACTAGCCAAGTAAGAAAACAACAAAATCATATGAAATTTGTTTTCCTTTTTTTTTTTTTACTGCTTTATGACTCTTAATGTCCTATACAGTTAGATATGTCTTTATTTTAAGTATATAACCCAAAGGCTGCTTGTCTAATTACTGCATAGCAGTTTTCTGGACAAATCAAGAAAACCTTCCTTTGTTGCATGTTTTATTTTGTAATAATACCCAAAACAAACTTCATTTAAGCTATTTACAGTCTATAAAGTACCTTTGCACCTCAGTGCTGCATCTGTCAAGCATGCAGTATTTTGTAGTGGAGTTAAAAATGTGGAAAACCAGTGCAGGAAAATATGTATAATTTGGACTTGGGGATAGACAATGTCGCATACAGGATTACCTTATTTTATCTATGCAATGTAAAATTTTATTTTTTTAAACCTTGAGCCTCCTGGCTCCACTGAAACTGTTAAATAACTTTCTTCTCAAGGTGTATGTGAATATGACCACTTTTAAAGCTGTATGCAACATTATAATCGGAGTGTGAGAGTGTGTGTGTGTTGAAATGAGAGAAACCATAGAAAATATTATAATTAAACCTTAATATATATTGACTTGGCTTACTTAAAAACACATCAGTACTTTTGCGTATAAGATACCACTTAGCTGCCAATTGTTTTTTTTACTTTATGTTGTCCTGTTTTGGGTGCTCATGGCCACAAACAGCACTGCAGTGTTTCAGTATCAAAAATATATCAGTATCCTTAATTTTGTGTTTGAATTAAAAAGGCAGGCTGCTGTAATAAGTACAAGTACTTACAATAAAGAAAAGTGCATAGTGGGTGCTTGTTGACATTGAATATAGGATGATGAGCGTAAAAATTCAACTTTTTGTGTTGGGTATTCATTTTATCATGGCGCCATAGCGCAGCTCTGTTCATACAGGCCTACTACATTGATTATGTACACATTTGTTATCTTGTTATCATGACCTATTATCTGTACCTCATTCTTATCTCATACTGTGCCTCTGTGTATAACATGCAATGTACCAACAGTTTATTTGTATATTGACATTGAATTGTTTGATGTGTTCTGTAAATAAACAAAAACATTTATTTAATCTTGGTGATCTGTTAAGCATTCTGTAAAGCCAGGACCGGTTGACAGGCTACCAGGGGTCCCAAAAAATAACAGTTTGCCTGTGATTTAAACAAACAAGATACAAAGCATTAATTACTGAGGTAATAACCTCTCTCTTCTCAGTGTTTGTGCTAAGCTAAGTTAGCCGGCTGGACGTAGTAGCATCATGTTATGCGAGCAAACAGATATTAAAGTGGCGTTCATATCTAACATTAGCTATTCTGCTAACCTACAGCGTTCTGCTGTATGAATCTCATATACTTTCATGTATCAGTTTGCTCCATCTCTATATTGAAGCTCTCTAATGTTTAAATGTTGAATATTGGTGAAACATTCAATGTCAAGTCGTGTTTTTTAGATACGTTGTGCATCATTTCATATAGCTTACATGTCCTTAAAGGTCCAGTTTATAGGATTTAGTAGCAGAAATAGAAAAATATTCGTTCATGTTTTCAGAGGTGTATTATCTATTGGGTCTAAGATTGTTGTGTTGCCTCTTATATCAGTAGAGACAGTGGTACTGCCATGCTGCAACACCATGTGTCTACAGTAGCCCAGTGCACACAAGCCACACACTGGCTCTGAAAAAGACCTTCGGTGTTTTTAGTGTTTTTTTGTTGCAACCATTGTAGGAGAGTGTGAGACAAAAGGTGATCGGTGGGCTACAGAGTGCAACCACGCCTCTAGATGCCATGAATCCTCACTGGATCTTTAAAAATAAGGATCATTTGGTGACATTGAACATTTTGGGACTTCAATAGAATTTCTTTTGCAGCTACACCATGAATTGCATTGTAATGACTGTCTCTAGATCGCCAATGTTTCCAAACTTTATCTCAAAAACAAACCATTGGTACAAAGGCCTCTGCTCTAAGAGTATGCTCTCTCTCTCCGATTTTATTTCCAGCACCCATATTTTTGACCAATGGGCAGTCCCAGTGTTGAAGGGTTCATCATACTGCTCAATGCACTATGTACACACATTGCCTGGCTTTAAGTCAATAAGACAGAGGCCAGTTACTAGCCTCAGTTTATTACAATAGTAGCAAATCTCCCAATACAACAGAGGATTTGAAAGGTATCTACATCCTGACACGAATGTGCATGAGGAAACACTTTAGAATTATTGTAGAGAAACGAACAGCTTCAGTTCAATTTGCAGCCAGCAGAGGACACCAGCGACACAACACTTGTGAACCTGCACAAGTGTGACGTGGCTTGTTTTCCTAGTCAAAATTAACCTCTTTTTCAGCCACACACATGTACTGTGCATCTGTGTCTTTTTTGTCTCAGTGCATATATTCACAAATCCAACACACGCCTGTCCACTGTCTCATTTGTGAATTGCAGTAAAAGAGGATTTTGCCTCCACACAAGCCCGGACAGGTCGCTCTAATGGTGCTGAGCGGGAATAAAATTGCAGCACCTTGCTAAGGAGGGAGGAAAGGTGTAATGAGGTAGACCCTTCCTCCTCCTCCTCCTCCTCCCCTCTCACTACTGTCCGTCTGCAGGTGGTGAAAGTGAAGAATTCCCGGGGAGGGCAGGAAGGAAGTGAGGGCCCAGGTGTGGCAGCTGCGGAGAGCCCAGAGCCCGTCCTCCTCTGTTATTTAGTGCAAAGTGGTCTCAAAATAAAAGAAGCTGGGGAAAGTCCAGAAAACTAAGCAACATTATTAGACTACAGAGGAACCTGTCAGGAGAGACAATATTTCACACAGGTAATAACAGTGTGTGTAAGCATGAGAGAGCTATGTAGGCTTATCTCTACACTGCAATGATTCCCCATGAAATGTGATGTACACATCTTAGTATTTACCTCTAACAAACTGATTAATGCTACAGGAAAATATGCCTTAAAGCACAACAGACAAGACTTGAGCTTATTTCCCAACCCTTAACCTACACATGGCGACCATGAGCCTCTGTAATATAATCAGCGCTATTGTGTTAACATTCCTGACCTGAGCGAGGACCCATAACAGACACTAATTAAGCCTGTCACATACAGTATGCCTGTCTCAACAAATACCAGATTTCCAATAAACTTCAGATTTGCAGAAGTCTCTTGTACCAGGCTGCTGTCAATCAAGTTCCAATTTGCAGATAATGTGGAGTTGAAAGGCCCCGTTTTCAGGCTGACAGGGCTCATTCTCATTCCTCCTGCACCCCAGCTCTGCAGCATTTTTACAGCCACTTAATTAGAGGGGCAGGGCTCATCTCTTTTCCTCTGAGGCAGAATAAAGGTTTGGGAGAAAAAATAGAAAGTGCATTCTGGGATTGGCTGCACAATTTGAGGCCCCTGTTTGGTTTTCAGCAGACACTGAAACCACAAAATGTATATGCAAGATTAATTGCAGCCTTTCATAGCAAGCCACGTCATAATTAAGGTCAGGTTAAGATGATGCCCAACACCTTCAATGGATCATAAGCAGTGTGGACTATTATTTTGATTCAGAATCATTTCAAAAGTAAGTAAATGTGTCAAAGCTGCACATTTCTGTGCCATAAACAAACCAAGCAAAACAACTTGTGATGTATTGTTGTCTAAAATGGGAACCATTAACTAGATGGTAGCAAGTTACAGAGCTCACGCTTTCCTGGTGACTCCCAGTCTCTGACTCCGGCTGTGGAGGTTCTCAGTAGGCCATGGTCATGGCCATTGGACTTGAAACAACAAGCATTGAAGTCAAGGTTGTCTTTGTGATGTAAATTTGAGTGTACACCCTCAGACCTAATTGATAAGCTCAAGTGCTCCATCAAAACCACTCAACATGCTCCAAATATTAATTATATAAAAGAGGATATTTAGGTCCACTATTGTCTACCGTAAGAGTGAATCTCTTCTTTTCAATAATAGGCTATGGCAGCCATGAAAATCCCTTATGGCACTAAAGATTAAACACCATTTTATTGTAATGTCTAAAAAGTCTGCCACTGGCTTATCCCATATCAGTAAAATAGACATAAACTAACAAGATAAATATGGAAAATATAAACTATGCTTTTACAGTTACATATAACTGCAAAAAATAGGTTGAATAACAAAATGTTGAAAATGCACAGAAATAATGTAAAATATGAGTTGCATACTGATTAATCTGATTATTGTAGTGAACCTGTCAGAGACAGCTATAACGTTTGCACTGACCATAAAAAAAATCTTTCCTCCTTGTTTCTGAGGAGAAAAACACAGAAAACCACATTTTGCAACAAAAGACCAGCACTTTTAACTTCATCATCACTTATAAAAATGAATGACGCATCCACAGTGGATATTCCCTGTCAACAACTATAATTTTGTCTATATTTGCTGAGTGTGTTGGTGTCGCTGAGACAGAGCAAGGCTAAACTACATGCAGTTATCCCTTTCATTTCCATTTAAATAATTTAATCGTCGGTCTCAAATACTCAAAGAAAGAAATTACGACTAAAGCGTGAATGAAAAAGTCGTACTCAATTAAAAGGGCTAAGGACAGTACACGTTCACATTGCTTTCCATAATTTACAATTACCTTGAAATGATAAATAAGTAGGTGAAAGAAAGCATGAGAGTCAATGTGTTTTGCACATGGGAGGAAATCTACATGCATGTGTGAATACTTGTTCAAAAGTCCTAATGTGCCTATACGAGACAGAGAAATACAGACGTAGGAAGTGATAGTGTCTGGGGGGATTCAGGGCCCAAAGTGAGCGGCGCCACTCTCAGCCCACTTCCGAGCACTCTGCAATCCGTCAGGCTGAGTGCTGAGAGTTCCTCTCTCTCCGTCCTCCACTGCGCTAAGGCCTAATTACAGCCTTAGATTGCCTCGGGGGCCAAGCCTCCAGAAACAGGGACCATGACAGATCCACGAACAGACCACTCCAAAAAAATAATTAAGCAACCCTGGAATTAGATGAAAGGTGGCCTTTGCCCTTTTGGCTCTTTATTTTGTCCGCCATTCAAACCACATCTAATAATCGGCAAATCATCGAAGCTCTGTGTGTGTGCCAGCCGGAGCAGAATCAAAGGGAAAAGATGATCATATTAATCAAAGAGACCTTTGTATCCGATTCATCTGTGATGAGAGTCAAAAGCTCTAAAAACCTCAGACAGGGGCAATTATATGAGAGACGGTCATGAGACTATGGGGGGAAAAAAGAATAACTGACTGTATGGGACTTGTCATGTGATCTGTGGCAGGCTCACTCCTAAACTGTACCACCTCTCCCCTCTTATTCCAACACACCTACATACAACATATCCAGTGACACACCAGACCCCCACTGCTATCCCAAATTAAAGGTAAGAATGGAGAAAGAGTTGGATTGTGCTTGAGTTTGAGGGGTGCATGCACACACATCCCTCTCCAGGGTTGACCCAGACATGTTCTGTAGACCTCCAGCTGATTAAACTATGTGCTTTTCAATCTGTGAGCTTTGGCCCTGCTGCAGATTCTTGAGCTTTTCCCTGTCACCACAGTAACACCATCCTCTCCATCTCTGCACTGAGCACAGACAAAAATCACATGAGGAGGGGGGACGCTACTGAAAAGAAGCGTTGTAACAATATAGTCCATTAAAGTAATACATTGCTGTACTTTTAATAGATATAATATGTAGCATTTCTGCACCAAATGTCTAAAAAAATACAATTTTGTTGTATATTTTAATGAGACGTGCATGCATTATCCTAAATACTTTCAACAACGTTCAAACATAGAGAAATTTGTCATTTTATTCACGGTAAAGGTGTGTTTATTAAGTTGCCTGTTGCTATAATAACTTCAGGGAGAGAGTTAGAGATTAACGAAGGAAGTCAGCGACTAAACAAAGTGAATGAAAAAATTCAAAACATTACTTTGTTTGTGAAATTCAATTTTCATCAGCTGAGGTAGGGCGCAATTGGATCAAGATCTGGATCATAATCTGGATCTGGTGGTTAAAATGTGTGTTTAGAGGAGGGAAATATGTATTGGGTCACAGTACAGCCACCAGAGATAAAGCAGATCGGAGTCAAATATATTTAATGAGCCTGTCTCTGAGCCCAAACCATTCGGACTGCTACTAGCAGAATGTTCAAAAGCCAACATCTGTGATGGTATGGGGGGGACATTAATGCCCATGGCATGGGTAACCTGCAAATCTGTGAAGGCACCAATAATGCTGAAAAGTACAAAACCAAGGATGTCTCTTCTTATTCCAGCAAGACAATGAAGCCACATTCTGCCGCCTTACAACAGCGTGGCTTTGAAATAAAAGAGTCTGAGTACGACACTGGCCTGCCTGCAGTCCAGACCTGTACCCCATTGAAAATGTGTGGCACAATATGAAGCACAACTGAAGTCGTATATCAAGGATGGATGGGGCAGAACAAATAGTGTCCTCTCTTCTCAACTGCTTACCGAATGTTGTTGAAAGAAAAGGTGATGAAATTCAAAGGTAAACATGATTCTTTCCCAACTTTTTGGAAACATGTTTTGCGGACAGTGTCGCAGGCATCAAATTCAGAGTGAGCATATATCTATATAAAACAATAACATTTATCAGTTTGAACACTAAATTTCTTGTCTTTGAATTGAATTAAATTGCATTTAAGTGTTAAAGGATTTGCATTCTGTTTTATTGACATTTTGCATCGTGTCGTAACTTTTTTGGAATTGGCATTGTATATATGGAAAAAAGGTCAGGATCTGTCATCATGGAAAATCATATTTTTGTTGATAACTCATAAACTACTGATGAGGACCACATGATTCCAAATGCATGAAGTAGGAATCCAGCCTTAAGCAATAAGGTGGTATTACCTCATTTAGCATGATCCGAAAAAAGCAATGACATCACAATAAATGTATGTACTTCAGGAATGTTACAATTTAGAAGGCTGGTCTTTCAAAATCTTCTTTTCTGAACACATTTATTTTCATCTGAATAAACCTTTATCTGTTTTATTTTAATCATTGTTGATTTATTTGATAAATCATTGTTACAGGATTTTGTTTCCCCATAGCCTGGAAACTATTTTCCAATTGTTCAGGTTTCAGTGACAATGGCGTTGGCGCAGTGCTCTCTCTCTCTCTCTCTCGTGCCAAGACTATCTCTCCACACAGCTACATATTCCACATGTATGGGGAATTGTCCACAGCTGACAGATGATAATTCTGTAAGACACACCAGCTGCACTGGCTTGTGCACACAGCCTATGTAAGGAACCGGTGTGTCATCACTCTGGTTTTCATATTTCCACTGTACAGTCAAGATGTGGTGTTAAGCAAAGATAGAGAACAAGAAAAGCAACAGAAAATCAGAGATGTGCTTACAAGATAGACAGTCTTATATCAGAAGTGACGTGCAGAACACAACTGGCGTCTCGCTCCTCACGGGGCGCTGTCGCTTATCTCATTTATGGGTTTTAAGCAGCACAGTTGAGAGCCGAAGCAGGGCACAGAGAGCACGGGGGTGCATTGGTTGATCTTTTCATCTAACACGTCCCTGGCGCAGCCCCGTAGTGAAAACCAGCATGTTCGATGGAAGCTACAGGGTGTGCTGGTCTGGTCAGCCTTTGACAGCCCAAGAGTAGGGAGAAGGTGAACAGTCACACTTGTGCCCCACTTCAGCCCATCTCATGGCCTGGGTGGCTCAGGGTTCGAACCATTGGGTGGTTTTGACCATGACACGGGGCTACCGGCTTCAGCTTGCTTGAACCCTCCTCATGGCAGGTTCAGCAACAGCCTTAGTGTTGGACCCACAGCACAAGGTGGTGTTAGGGGCAAAAATAAAATTTCCGATTTAAGATAATATGGATTTGTGAAGACATCAATGTGAAGGATCAATCGTTTAAGAACCCATCACCTCATGGACTGAATACAGATTATGATACGAAATCTTTTTGTAAGGGTCCCCTATTTATTCAATATAAAGTTGATCATGTTCATTTAGAGCTGATGTTTAACCCTTTGAAGGCCTCTTCATTGTGTGCTCACTCTATTGGTAGAGGATGATTGTCTGATTACCATCATATGTGTTATGGTGTTGGTTTGTGTAACATATCAGTGCTTGTCTCACCATGGCTGTTGATCTTGAAGTTGGCCCTAGAATAAAGAAAACTGCATATGGTGTGTGTGAAACCTCTTTTCTTTTTCCAAATTGATGTCAAGTAATGAGCACTTCACCACAGGCCTTAGTGTGTTTCTGCACCACTAAAGGTGAGAATTTTTTGTAATAATTTGAGAAGCTTCAATTATTGAAGTTGCTCTGCAATAATGCAAAGTACATTGATATAATAGTATTAAAAGCAGCATTATTAAAAAACTGCTCGGTTGGGGATTTCCTCTGCCCCTCCACAGAAGTCCATTACTTCGGTGTCATTCTGAACTCTACCCTCTCCCTCCAGTCCCACATCAGGTCCATCACAAAATCTGCCTTCTACAGTACGACCTCAAAAATATCTCCAGACTCCGGCCATCACTTTCTGACTGTAGCAGAAGCCCTCATTCACTACTTCATTAACTCCCATTTGGACTACTGCAACGAAGTCCTGTTCGGAGTACCCAGCAAGGTCCTGGACAGGCAACAGTATGTCCAAAATTCAGCTCCAAGGGTTTACCCTCACTAAGCCCTGGCACCACATCACCCCCACCCTCATCCAGCTTCACTGGCTCCCAGTTAAATCCCGAATCCAGTACAAAATCCTCCCCCTCACCTACAAATCCTTCCTTGGCCTTGCCCCTCAGTATCTGACTGACCTTCTCCAACTCTACAGCCCATCCCAAAACCTACAGTCCTCAGAGACGGGCTTGCTTTCCATCCCTCACACCAACCTAAGAACCCACCACGACAGGTGGCAGAACTCACTCTCTGGAATTCGCCCCCAGGTGAGATTCGCAACGCCCCATCTCTGGACACTTAAAAAAAACAACTCCTTAAAACCTATCTGTTCTTGGAAGCTTTTTGACCACCACATCACCTTAAAGTAGGCTTGAGTACCTTGAAAGGCACTATACAAATTCAGGCTATTATTATTATTACAAATATGCAGAGCAGCAATCAATGACTTTTATAAGGTGGAACTGAGAATATGTGTGACATCCAGAAGGAAGCATTCGGTATAGTTGGTGTATAAATAGCCTACAGTAAGCTACTGGAGCAAATGCAGACCACTCTCAGAGCTTCAAGCGTGGATATCCGGTTCGTTCAAATCATCTTAAAACAGTGGAAATTGTTCTGCGAGGATTTGAAGTGCATCCTTTGACAGCAGGTTATGTTAAACACATGTACAGTAATATCCTGTGTGTGCACAAGCAAATTCTTCACACTCCCTCTTTATTGAGTGGCTGCTCTGCGGGACGACATTCCTCCGTTACTCCCTGCGCCCGATGCTCTCCTCTGCTATGCTGAATATGCACAGGTGGCTGAGAGACCCCCTTCCAAAGAGCTCTGAGCGGAGGAGAGGGAGGAAAATCAGCACGCTTTTTTCAGCTTATGAAACAAATGTTTGGCATTCCACTGAGCGCTGCTCTGCTGTAGGCCTGTCTGTTAACAGGCGGCAGTACGCCAGGGCTTGTTGGCAACTGATTTGACATTGGCCTCCAAGAAATTTCAAAAGCAAAGAGGAACTGTACACCTCGCCTCTCCTGCTGTTATTCTTTTGAGGTATTTTAGACATTTTGTGCAAGTGTATTCCCTTACTCATCTGTAACCAATTAATAGTGGAGCTAAAAACACTACAGATGTAATTACTCTGGAATTTTCTCACTTACATGTGTGGTATGTGTCCTGCTTTGTAGCACTGACAAATGACTAGAACAGGCCCAACTATGTCACACGTCTTAGCAACAAGTTCAGAGACCACTGCTTTACTGTATGTGTGAGAACAAGTACATGAGGTGCGTTTTTTGCACACACACTGAATACCATATGGGCAGGTCACTTTGAATTATGTTCGGCTGTAGATTTTCTTAATGTTTTCAACTAAACTACTTGTTCGGACTGATGGCAGCAGATCTTGAGGCTGAATTACATTCTGACTTTCACATGGCATCCATTAAACCTGCTTCCTATAAGATCTCATCATTTTAGTCCAATTTATAAAACTCAGGCCTCCATACTGGCATAAATAAGAGATGTAGAATGAGTCATTAAGTAAAGTCATTTGTAATTTAGTGTATAAATTAATGTTTTGTACAGTTCCAAGATTCCGACCCATTTCAGTTTTATATTGCCATACATTACAATGTCCTGAGAAACTAAGGTGTAAACAGCATTTTAATATTCTGGATGGTCAAGGTGGAGAATTTCACATACTGTTGGGTTGCTTCATCTATAAACATGGATAATATCTAACGTAACCATTTGTATGTGTTTAAAGCATTATTCTGCAAAGCATATAGCAATGGATTTAATGTGGTGGTGTTAAAAGTACAGTATTTGCATCTACAGCCCAAATTCCAAAAAAGTTGGGACATTTGCAAATCCTTTTTAACCTAAATGCAATTGAATAGAGTACAAATACAAGATATTTAATGTTCAAACTGATACACTGTATTGTTTTTTTTAATAAATATACGCTCAGTCTGAATTTCACGCCTGCAACACTTTTCAAAAACATTGTGACAGGTTCATGTTTATCATTGCGTTACAGAGACAACAACACTCAGGAAGTGTTTGGGAAGAGAGGACACTAATTGTTAAATTGAGAGTGGAATTCTGTCCCATTCTTGCTTTATAGGTCACTTCAGTCGCTCAACACTCTGAGGTCTCCTTTGTTGTATTTGTGCTTCATGACGAGCCATACATTTTTAATGGGGGACAGGTCTGGACTACAGTCAGGTCAGTCTAGTACCCGGACTCTCGCTGTTGTAAGGCAGCAGAATGTGTCTTCAGTGTCTTGCTGTAATAATTAGGGACGTCCTTGGAAATGATGTTGTCTTGATGGCAGCATATGTTGTTCCTAAACTTGTATGTACCTTTCAGCATTAATGGTGCCTCCACAGATGTGCAGGTTACCCATGCCGTGGGCACTAACACACCCCCATAGACCTACCATCACAGATGCTGTTTTTTTGGTTGTTTTTTTTACTTTGAGCTGGTAACAATCTGGATGGTCCAGATACAATTTCAAATGTGAACTCATCAGACCGAAGGACACTTTTCCACTTTGCATCAGTCCGTCTCGGATGAGCTATGGCCGAGAGAAGTCGACGGCGTTTCTGGAATTTGTTGACAAATGGCTTGTGCTTCTCATGGTAGAGTCGTAACTTGCATTTTTAGATGCAGTGATCAATTGTGTTCACAGATTTCCAAAGTGTTCCTGAGCCCATGCAGTAAAATGCATCATAGAATCATGTTGGTTTTTGCCCTTGCCCCTTATGTGCAGAGATTTCTCCAGATTATCTGAATCTCTTGATGATATTATGGTCTGTAGAAATGTTGTTTTTAACTGTTGGACTATTTACCCACACAGATTCATTCAGTTTTCATTCTGTTTTATTAAAGTTTTACAGAGCGTCCCAACTTTTTTTTTTTGGAATCAGGGTGGTAAAATGTAGGGGAGGAAAAGGATAAAGTTCCACAAGTGTATAAATTCCACAAAATAATACTTGAGTAGGCTACTTGTGTAAGTGTACTTAGTTCAATTCAACGACTGCTTTGAAGGCATTTAGAAACATGTCATCTGTTGTAGGGCTGCAGAGCACTGCTGTAGGTAATATTGTATAAAAACTTGACATAATCATCTTATGCACGAATCGCCCGCAGCTAATGTTCTTAGGTTATGCACGGTCAGGTGCATCAGCTTCACAGATCAGCGGACACACACACGTCCACGCCTGTACATAAAAACACTTGTGTGCAACAGCATTAAAAACACACTCGACAAAGAGGAAAACACACAAGAATATATAGCCATGCACTGCAAGAGTAAATACCTGACTCACGCACGCACGCACACGCACGCGTACTATTGGCGCCCCCTGTGAATGAATGTGAGCACGGTCAAAACTTAGACCTACTTTTGTGTCGGGCTCTTCAAATTGATATTTGCTTCATTAAACACATTTTTAAAAGTGTAATAAATAGCCTGATTATTGTGCTATATAAATACAAAATCCATAACATTAAGACCTCAACTAAATCCCACTGTTAAGGTCAAAAGTTGATACATATTTATTCTAATTCAAAATCAAACTTAAAGAGATATTCCGTAGATGTCATTCTAGTCTGCATAAACCATGCATCTTGACGCTCTGCTGAAGGAATAACGGAGTCGAGGCAATTCATAAGCGGACCATAAGCTTTTCGGGGGTGTGACTAAAGTCACTGGGGTCTATATATTGAGATGTTTTGACCGGTGCCTTTACGTGAATGAGAGAGCCCAAGTCACCACAGTTGGACACTGCGCGCTTCCTCACTTTGACACCATGGATTCCTGTATTCGCGCACTTTGCATGACTTTTGTCCTGGCATCGTTCACCCGGAGATCAGGTGCGGTCGGACCGGTAATCAAATGCGAGCCATGTGATGTTGGAGCACGGCTTTTGTGCAAACCGTTACCCAAGGATTGTGCCGAGAAAGTCCGCGAGCCGGGCTGCGGCTGCTGCATGACTTGTGCGTTGAGCCTTGGCCAGCCGTGCGGCGTGTACACCGGGAGATGTGGCTCCGGACTGACATGTCAGCATCAGCCCGGCGAGACGAAACCTCTGCAGGCTCTGCTGGAGGGAAGGGGGATCTGTGCAAACGCTACAAACAAACGACTCACCGCCAGGCCGACACCTCCAGTCAATGAACTACCAGGTAATTCGTGCACCTTTTCCTCCCGTGCGCACTTTTCACTCTGTGCTGATATTGACTTTATTAAGGGCAACAATAACTCCTCCTTTTTTAGATAATTTATTGTGTCAAATTTGAGAAGATGTTTCTACTGTGCGCAGATGACGTGGACCTCTTAATTCCATGATATAGGCCTATAATGAGAGTAAAAATTCAGCTGAGGGCCACAATCAAAAATGGATTTCACCCAATAGAGTCTCTTCATTTGTGGAAGGAGAAGGTGGAGGATGAGACAGGTTGAAGCATAAGACAGACTTTTTAGACCTAGTTCAAATTTAATGGTGCAAAAGAGATTTGCAACTCAACATCAGAAAGGTGTCCAGCTCATTGTGAGGACCTGAACCTCCCTGAATCAAAGAATAAATGTTGATTTTCAGGTCAGGATCATTTTGATCCTACCTTGAGATCATTTAACTATTCAGCTTCAGGGATTCAAGGTTTGAAAACAAGTCGAATCAAGTGGTGGAAATCATCTTGCATATTTCTATCCCCTTCCTTCCATCGATTGAAAAACATATCATCTGAATAGTCACTTATGACCCTCAAAGTGGCCAAAAAAAAAAATCTATGCTTGAATCAGCAATAATAAAGAAATACTTCCTCAAATGGAAGATTATGCATCCTTGTGTACAGTGTTGTGAATGTTTTTGTTTGCATGTTTTTGTTCAAACTTTAGCAGAGAATATTGAGAATCAGGATGAGGAGAGGAATTCCACTGGCTCGGGCCTTCAGACCTCGTACAGCACCCACAGAGCCATGGGACCCCTGAGACCTCTGCTTCACCCTTTTTTCCCCTCTGCCAAGTCAGAAATCCTCAGACGGGAGCAGCAGAAGAGAAGCCAGAGCTTTAAGATGGAGGAGCTCCCAGGGCCACTCATCACAGACCAACAGAACTTCTCTCTAGAGACCAAACAGGAGCCTGATTATGTAAGTACCGCAACCAATATTTTTCTGTCTTCAGAGCATACTAGAGGAATGTTTTTCTCCTCCTCCTCTGTGTTTTGGTGTTTTTCTCCCCCTGCGGGTGATGAAATGTTTTGGGTGGCGGTGCTGATGGTTGGCAGGCACCATGTGCAGTAGAATGGCATGGTAGCGAGCGGGTACGATGGCCCTGCGGCTGACCTGGGTCAGGCGGTTGTTTGGCCACAAGGCGTCCGCGTGCCGGCTGTACTGGGAGCCAACAAATGATGGATTGGCCTATGTGACTGCCTTTTGGGAAGCCCTGTTGCTATTTTGATCTTCTCTTTGGCCAGAGAAGTGAGCACACACTAGTAATGGGCTGCTTTGATTGTGACTACTTGAACTGTCGGTAAAGCCTTTTGGCTGCTAATTTGAGCTCTTTGAATTCACCTAATCCTCCATCCTTTGTTTAAAGTGCAATAGTTCTAAGCAGCTTTGGCAAACTGTTAAGCTGCTGCAAATTGATCAAATGAATTAATCTCTCATCCCTCCCCTCTTTCATATTGCAGCCACCATTGTTTGGGTATTATGGCAGGGCAGAGTTGTGATGCATCGTGAGTCAGCTTTATTAACTTCTTTTGTTAAAGGTGCAAAAACCGATTATTGTGCATTGTTAAAATCTCATTCCCATGTAGGGAAATACAGATGCTTTGTGTTGGTGGCCTGCTCTCAACAATCAACCAGAATTAGTGTTGAAATCACTCTGCAAAAATGAGATATTGTGCACAAATGGCATCAGATGCTCTCCTGAGGTTTGGAGATGTTTTGGTATTTGATGATGTACAATAACTGCTAATGTGTTCCCTCATCTGTAGGGTCCCTGTCGCAGAGAGATTGAGAGCATTCTCAGCAGCCTCAAGATTACAGACATTCTCAACCCCAGAGGTTTCCGCATCCCAAACTGTGACAAGAAAGGCTTCTATAAGAAAAAGCAGGTAAAAAAAGTCACAAGGACCATCACTGACTGTATGATATACATCCATGATATACATCCTTTTCATAAGAGGCTCCTCATTATTTAAAAATCTACCTGAAAGAACTTGTTTACAACTTTCAAAGACTGTAAAAAGGAAATCAGCATTTCCTTTTTTACATGCTGCATTAATTAAGATCCGATGCTGAAGTCCAGTGACTCAAACTTTAGGTCTCCTGCAGCCCAATTACAGATTTGTAGCTGTAGTCCTGTATTCATTGGTAGTTATTAGAGCCTCATCATTGCACCACCACACCAGTGAGGTAGACCCTAGCCACTGGCTCTGGAGACAGGAACCACAGGGGCCAAACCCCAGTGGGATTGACGGCTGGGACGATGGCCGTTTAACGGCAACCCTCCCAGGGAGACAGACGTCAAGGTGGCCACCGGCATCCGATGCACTCCCCCCATAATTGCTGGACTTTTGAGAAGCATGCACAGAAATAGAGCTGCAGCCATCTCCACACTCACATGGTTCACCCACGATCGGGTTGTAATAAATGAGTAGTTCTGACGCATTCATATGGAGGTATTTAGGGCTCCTGTGCCACTGCATCACCAAGGCAGCTTTTCTTATAACATAGCAGTCCCTCCTGCTTAATGGAAGTGTTCTCCTTGACCTGCAATCATCTCATAACAGGCCTCATAATGCCAGGCTCATTGTCTTTGTTTATTTAGAATGGACCTAGTGTACTTCACTAGCCCTGAGGTGCAGAAGGAGTGGCAGGCATTTAATTTTGGTCCGTTGAACGTTTGCATGATTTTTAAGCAAAAACATCTCTTATTACGGCTCTTAATAACAGTAAATGTCTTTGCAGAGGAAAAAAAACAGCTGGAAGCGGTAACTTTGTTCATTAAACTACGCTTAAAAGTTTGATTACCGTATTAGTTTTCCTACTTTTGTCGTGCAGCTATATTGAACATATTGCACCATCTACTCCACCTATGCTTCATATGCAACAGCGGTCTGAGAGCAAAAGGGTCCCGCTTCAGCTCAGATCAGCCTTTCAGTCGAACCATGCTGAAATATTGAACTGAATAAGGGTGCCCTCCTTCCTGATCAGCTCCGACTCCTCCGTGGAGCAGCAGCACAGTTGCTCCAGCCTTTGAAATGAATGGCTACATGTTTTACTAGAGTGGAGGTTGACCTTTAGTAAAATTGGCAGTAAAATAACAGCCCTTGGGTAGCTCCACAGACTCTGTAAGTCATTTGTAGTACCCATAATTTGGAGCTGTGGGGTATAATCAGCAACAGATGATTCGTACTGGCCACCAGCATCTGAAAATAGATCTTGGTTCTCAGTTGTTCACAAATGGGACTAAGCAAATATTTTACCAGGTTTCTGTTTACCTTAAAGGCCTCTATATGTGTGTGTAACAGGAGGTAGACCATAAAAGCAGCTCAAAATACCACAGCGTGTTGGATAGCCAAGGCTGCATCGACTCAGCACAATCTGACCATTAATGCCTCTTAAATATTACTGTTCTACTTCATTGAGCAAAGTGGCTTGTTACCCATAATGCTGCACATTCATCTGGATTTATCTGCTTCCTCACCCCCTGTACTTCTCTTCCCTCCCTTCATCACTTTCAGTGTCGTCCATCCAAAGGCAGAAAGCGGGGCTTCTGCTGGTGTGTGGACAAGTATGGGCAGCCTTTGCCAGGTTTTGATGGAAAGGAGCGAGGAGACGGCCAATACTACAATTCCGAGAGCCAATAGGAGCAGAGCAGGATGGAGGGAGGGAGGGTGGGAGTGAGCGCGCAAAGAATTGTAAACAAATGTAGACACTGAGGATATTGGGAGAGAGGTCAAGAGATGGCTCAGCCGATAAATGGATGTTTGCTATTTCTATCTGTTGCCTGTGGGACCTTTTCTGAGGCAGAGGGAACAGAGGAAGAGCACCGGGAGGAAAAAAGCCTCAAGATACAGTCTGAACTTTTCTGTGATGGCTGGATTCTTCATACCTGACCCAACAAGGACAGCTCCTGAGAAGAGGATACACTTAAATATAAATAAATATCCTTATTCTTAAAACAGACATTTGTACTTGTCACAAATATTGATGAGATGAGAGCGCTCTTCATTTACGCACAACCAAGCGGCATTGCACATGTGTACATGCCTGTGATGTGTAATCGTAATTTGTATGCTTGTGATGTTATAAACATTGTGTGTCGTCGTGACAACCATAAAATATTTGTATTTATATGTGTGTGTCTTTCAGAGTAAGCGTGTGGAGCCTTACTATGAATTCCATTTTATCTGGTTGCCTCCTGCTCCTGAGGGAGTCAGACTGCCGGACTGTGCAGCTCAAACACTACAATGCATATAAGTTGTTGTTTTTTTTTATGCTTGATCTCAAGCCACAGAAAGATGGACATTTCCTTTAATCTGTACTGTGATTGCTACTGTTTTGTTGTCACTTTGCATAAACTAAATATTTGGGATAAAGGCCAAAAAGCGTTATCTCTGATCTCTTTGTAACCAGTGATCATTTTCATCACTCGCCTTGGTTTAAGTAAACACGCTATTTGCATGTACAATGCAACCCTTAGAGGTCTATTTTTTACTTAATAAAGGCAGTATAAAATTATTCAGTCTTTGCATTTTTCTTATTTCTTTCTCTATCTTGCCTTCTCTTGCTGTGAATGTGTATGAATCTGTGGGGAAAAAATCATGTAAACATGAGCCAGTATCGATAAAATAGCATTTTAATTGGATGCATAGCCATAGAATTACAATAGTCTGTACATGGTTTCAACAAAACCAATGATGGAATAGCAGCATTCCTGGTAAATAGCATTCACAAAACAATTGGGGTTCACCAGCAAACAAGTGTAACACACAAATGAATAATAATAAATACTTGAATATATGTTAGAATAGGCCAGAAAAACACAAGTAAAAGTCCCAAATGTGAGAATAATGTAGCTGAGAAAAGCCCTCAGCTATCCTCTGCTAAATCTGTGGATCTGCAGAGACTAGTAGAGGTAGACAAATGCAGAACAACCCTTCCCAAACCTCATGGTGGCTTGAGTGAGTCCTGATATGTTTGTGCTTGGCCACCAGGCACATGCTTGTGGCACTTTAAGTATTTCCCCCAATACCCATTGAGGAAACGCCAATGGAGATACATTCAGACAATGTCAACATGTTGAATGAATGAGGGGCTGTGCGCCGCTCCAGTTTTGAATGAATTAAAAAAAAAAAAAAAAAACTGATCCTGAAGAGGGCTTGGCAGAGCTGCGGATCTGTGGTTTTGAGCAATGGAGTTATTTAGTCAGAAACACAAATGTATACAGTGTTGCCCTATTTACAATCGCAAAAATAGGCAAACATATAAAAAAATCTAAAAATGACAAATGGTTAATGTAAGAATATACAAGCGCTGAATAAATAAGACTTGATAGATACATACATCATGTAAATAAAGTGAGAGGAAATGTCCCCCTCTGAAATAGGATGTTACATTTTGGGTGAATGAGTGGGTTTTTGTCAGTCATTTTTCACTCTTTTTTCATTTTAAGTTATGAATCACGTTTTCTTGTGTGTGCGTGTAGTCGTGTGTGCGTCTGTGTGAGTGAGTTGAAAGGTGAAAAGGGAGTTTATCCTTTAGAGAGTGCCTTCTTGATGGCACTCTGAGTCACTGAGCAAGTTGTTCAATTCTGAGATCCTCTTCCCATTCCAGGAAGAGACACACCAGCAGCTGGTGGGTGGTCCGACCAGCGACGACTCACACTGTGAGAGAAAGAGAGGTGAATGAATAAATCACCCACGAGCACAGAGGTGAATCACTTCAACAGGTGGAGTGAATTTGATTCTGTGAAATCATTAACATTGTCACCTGCTTGGCCTTGTAGAAGCCATGTTTGTCACAGTTGGGGAGGTAGAAAGTTGTGAACTTCTCTCCCAGGTTCTGCTGAGAGTTATTTATCATGTCCAGTGCTGTGTGTAGTTCAATGTGACAGGGACCCTGTGGAAAAACGAAATACTATAGTAACACTGCATGGATTCACCGCAGAATTATACTAACCCCAGTGATCTCTCTCAAATAGCTACAGTTCCTCAAAACCAAGTGCTCCCTCTAGTGGAAGGAAGGTAAACTAGTCTTAATCATCTTCATTAGTCAGACTGATGTTTTGTCCTCACCTGTTGTACCAGTTCGTTGCGGATGACATTGAGCCTGGCCTTAATACTCTCCTGGCCCTCAGCAGTGTCTTGGTGCTCGGCAGGAATGTTGACACCCAGAGGGTTGTGCAGGGAGCCATGGTCAGTCACTCCATCAGCGTCCTCTGTGCAGGTTTCAGAAAAAAAAAAGACTTTAGACTTGAAAGTAATAGATTTTGACAAAAAGGTGTTGTTGTTTTTGAAACAGTAAATGTAACAAATATAGAATACCTTGGTTCAGATCATCAGTGCAGACCCCATGTCCTCTTGTCAGAGCGTGGAGCGGCCTGGCCTCACCGGGCCTGGGAGTGCAACGCAGACCCGCACCACAGTGGGCTGTGTGAACCCCGCAGGAGGCTCCTTTCACCAGGGCGCAGGCCATGCAGCAGCCACAGCCAGGCTCCTTCAGTATCTGCTGGCAGTCTGTTGGGATGGCAGGACAGCTGTTCAGTTTCTCCTGCGTGCAGGTGGCACAGCGGATAGGCTCTGGACCCACCACTGGGGATGCCCTCACCACGGCCAGGACAACCAGAGATGACACTACTGCGACCAGTATGAGCTTTTTATAGGATCCTGGCATCTTCAGTACTCAGATGGATATATTCTTCTTCTTCTTTTTTTTTTTTTTTTGACTTGCTCTGCAAACTGCTCAAGTATGACTGGACTTTTCCTTTTAAATTGCTTTCTGTGAACCAGCAGTATTTATATGGAGATCTGGCCTCCAGAGGTGTTAATGATTGACACACACCGCACAGATATAAAATACTTTTGAAGGAGCTGCCGTAAACGGTGGATGACCCGATTTGATGTACGTAGGTCCGGGTTCACAAGGTCTGTTGTCAATATTGACTTTTGAACATTAAGCGATTGCACATCAAAACAACCCTGTTTTTGGATGACCAAATTACTGATCTGTACCTGTGAGGTTAGGACAACAATCATATTGAGGACCAGTTTTTGAAAAAACAGTTAAATATGAGGAATGAGGAATTTACATAATCTAAGGAATTACAGGCTGCGGGATAATGACTGGTGATTTTAAACACTCTGTGATGGTTCTGGAGCAACACTTATTTTGTGAAGTAATGCTGACAGATTTTGCTTTGACTCTGTTTTCACACTAAAACCTTATTTGTCCCTTTGGTGAAAGATCCTCTTATCAAGCAGACAAACAAGATCATTCCCCTTTAGCATTGCATAACCCTAACATTATGGATTGCTCCGCTAGGATCACAACATGTTTGTCTGAAGAGGACAGTAGTAGTGGTTGTTCCTTTGGTGTAGTATTTGTCATAACAATATGTTTGGTAAATGCTAGTGTGTGATATACAAACCAACACTATTGCTGTGTACTCTGTATACCTCAACACTTTTCATTATGTATGTTTTGTTTTAATAGAGAACAAATATGTAACAGTACAGTTAACTCAAAACACAAGGGGAGATTGATGAGGTCATGGCCTCAGGTAGAAATCAATTTTAGAAGACAGTCATTCTCCATCAAAGCACCCTCCTACATTTACACACTTATTCAAGCTGTTGTGGAGCATGCACATCCCTCCTCTAGAAGTCGGGATCTTGGACCTCCAGGAAAGGGTCCACAGCAGCAAAAACATCATCATCATGGTCAAAATGGCCACTAAGCTCCTTCTTCATCTTTGGAGAGAGGGTAAATAGTCTGAGGGTGCCGAATCATGTGAAAAGGGCTGAGTTCAAACATGCTTTGTGGATTGCAGCCAATACCACTGTGGACTTGTGGGTTGGAGCATTGTTCTGGTGGCAGAGCCCTCCTTGATTTTCTCCCGTAGCCGACTCAAGAGATCAGCGTATTTGGTCGCTGTGATAGTGTGACCCTACTCCAGGTAGTCCATCTGCAGCTCTCCCTTCACATCCTAGAAAGCAAAGGGTCAGTTGGACAACTCACACGTTTGAAATGTTTATTATCACAACATTCAATAGTTTGGGTTTGGCGTCTAGCCTCCCACCTTAATCAATTCCCCCAGATATGTCTACATAGAGGCATTGGGGAGTGATGAGCAAACTCCATGAACCCTCTAACTGGAGCCTACAGGTGGATGCAGGGGTGGTGATGGGGCTGAAAGTGCAGGCAGCAATACGCATGCGGGGCAGAAGCAGCATTGACAAGCAGAAGGAGAGATGGGAAAATGGGAGGGTGTGTTAGATGACTTATGAGGAGAATGAGGCCTGTCTTGTGAATATTGCGCGTACACAGACAAACGACATTGAGTTGTCTGCCTGAACTAGCTCACAGGCTTCGCTTCATTCATCATTTTGTGGTCTGTGGAGACTCCGTGTTTCCAGTGTTTTGATTGTTCTTTTTTTCAATGGTTGGAACTGGTGGATCGTCCATGGTAAGGAATTGCTGGAGAAATCTCTTGGGATCCAAAAATAGCAAGATTGTCCCTTGACATGCGCTGAATCTCCCTCTCATCAGGTCCAAGGAGTTTCAGGGCCCAGCAAGCTGACAAATTAATTTAGGTCATTTGTAGTTTGTGGTGGATAAACTCATGGATATGTTCCAAACACTGCAATTGAGATGGCTAAAGAAGCTATATTTTCATGAAAAAGTTATACAGTGTAAGTTTGATGACTGTGAACGTGTGAATTATACAATATATTTTTTGTACATTTGACAGGCATAGTCAAAATATTAGGCTACCTACACTAATTCACCAAATTGTGGCCTTAGCATGTTGCTATTTAGACAGTAATAAGTTAACATTTCACTGTTTTAGGCATAGTCACGAGCTGCATACCCACTGGCAATTAGCTGCTTCTCATTCAACCAAGATGTTATAGAAAACAAACCATACAATGGAGGAAATGCTTGCTGATTGTGTTCGCATGGGACTCAAATAGCATCATTTAATGCATAAAAGAAAACACTGAGAAAATTTGGGCACAAGTGGGTTAAGTCAACTTTCAGCTTGTTCTTTCTTTTGCGTGCCAGTTATGTCACTGGTCAGTGGCCTCAAAACATTTTAACACAGATAGTTTACATGTAATGGGTTTTTTTTTCTTTACATGTTTTATATTCCTTCTTTATCTTAAAAATGATCGGAATCCTTTTCCCCTCACCAGAAGAGAGACTAAATGGAAAAGCATTTGGAATGAATGGGCCCTTTCTCAAAACGAGCAATGTGATAGAATTTCCTTTAGTCTCTGTATCTTTGCTTTGACAAGTATATTTATATAAAGACATTCACAGGTTTTCTCAATGTATTTCTAAGCTTTTATTATATTATTATAAATTCCTGTTTCTCCCACTCCAATGTTGCAAAAGTTTTTTTGCTTGTTTTTTAAGAAATCTTATTTAAATAAATATCAAATCAAACTGTAAACCCCCCAAGCTAAAAGACAACAACTATAACGTATATTGCTCTTTTAAAGTGAAACCACTGCCCTCTGTGTATGTGTGAAGGTGGTTGAGGAGAGCTTCGACCTTTAAAATATAGCCTATTGTACACTTGCATTCAAATAATAAGAAATGCAGACTTGATAAAAGTAAAAGGGGTCAGGGCTGCAGTGCCTGAAGTTTTCAGACAAAAAGGAACAGTCTGATTTAATAGCTACATGCAGGTCGGTCTGATGTAGGCCAAGGTCAACACAGGAGCCACAAGTGCCAAAAATTCAAATGGGTGTAGATAAACATAAGAGGAAAAACTAGAAAGCGCTCAGAGAGTCCATCCCTCTGTCAACACCATCACCACTGAAACCTGAACAACTGAAAATAGTTTCCATGCTATGTCAAAACAAAATGCTGGAACAAATCTCATGATTTAATCAAAATTGTATTCCTTGGTCCGAGATCCACCCCTACACAAAATTTCATCAAAATCGGTGGACAACTTTTCAAGACACCTTGTGTGCAAACAAACAAACATAACCTCCAAAAAACAACTGACTTTATTACAACAACTATTTTCATCATGCAGTGAATACCTTGCTATTGTAATCATGACAAAAACAAAATAATGACTTGCACATTAAACATGGATTCGTTCCACATTCAGTGTTTGCCGTCGAGCTCATCTGCATGTGATGAACACGTTTCACCTCGCGAAGACCTCCAACCTACTCAACCACCAGCTGGTGGGTCTTTGCCTCCTCAATGTTCACCATCAGGTCCACCAGCCACTCTGGAAATGACTCCTCCTTTGAAATATAATCCAGGACACCGGTGAGAAAAAGCACCAAGATAATCCGTGTTCTATAAAATGTGAGCATCTTTGCTTAAAGTGAATACTCACAAACGGGGACTTCTTCTTGTGACGTTTCCTGTGTGTCTTCTTCTGCGCTGGCGATTGAAGCGGTGTGCGTTTTTGCCATCTGAGCTTGGAGATCTTAAAAAACAACAGAGCATCACCTCATTTCCATTTGAGATTGTTGTCAAGTATTTAAGGTTAAACGAGAACTGTGCCAAAATACTTACCTTTATTCTGAACTCATCACTGGACCTCCTCTCATTTCCTAACCTTGCCTGTTTAGGTGGAGTCGCTTCATCACTTAAATTGGATACAGAGAGATTCTCCATTTTCTCCTGTTGGTTGCTGGTAGACTGTATCTGAGGAAGACTCCCTTGGCTGTGGAAACGATACAGTCGCCTTGGTCTCATGACCCTTAGCACAGCATCGTCTTCATCTTCATCACTCTCGTCTTCTGTCGTTACCTCCTTTGTTTCCTCACCATCTTGTGCTTGAGAATCTTTTCTTTCTACTATTTTGCTCCCTTCGGTTTCATCTTCTTGCTCAGACACTTCCTGGATTGGCTCCAGGCGTGGCCTCTGTTCCATCATTTACATTCATGTTATTTTCACATACTGAGATGTAAAAGGCCCATTTAATGAAGAATTTTTAACTGGAACATATTCCATATGTAAAGATAGCAAAAAGAATGTGTCTTGAAACTTACATTTTGCTGCAGAATATCCATTTAGCTGGAAGTCTGTGCTTTCCTGATAAGCTAAGATCCTGTAGTTCCAGGTTCTCTTTAGCTGATAATTCAAATCAGGTGTGAGAGCTTAACTACAGACTGGCGGCAGGTGGATACTAACGTCCTCGCAGTCACATGAAGTGAAAAATAAAGGAATGAAACCTGACCCAATGGTTCTAAAAATATAATCAGTGTGCTGAAATAAATATCATTTTAATTGTTGTATAGTTAAAAGCTTGGTAAAACTTTATTTTAAAGGGACACTCCACCAATTTTAAAACATGATGCAGCGTTTGCTCATCACATATTGTACTGCAGTAGCCACTCAGCCTGTATAAACACTACAATGTGTTCTGAGAGATTTCCAAAATAAAATAAAATAAAAAAAACATGAAGTTGTTTGGGTTTGACCCATTCAAGAAAAGTTCATAATCTCTTTGATTTTTCACATTTCACCATCTTTTAAAGCCTCATAACCTATGGATAATTTTCCAAAACAATTCCTGGAAAAAGTCATCCGTAACATGCATTCATTCATTTTCTATAACTGCTTTTCCTGTACGGTTTTGCTGGGGGGGGTTTGCAAGCCTATCCCAGGAATAAGTCCCTGGTTGATCATAGCAGGCCGGGAACAGAGAGACAAACATGCTCACATTCACACCTACGAGCAATTTAGAGTCACCAATTCGGCCATATTGCATATGTTTGGACTGTGGGAGGAAGCTGGAACACCCAGAGGGAACCCACACAAACACAGGGAGAACATATAAACTCTGCACAGAATGGCCGGAGGTGAGGATCTGAACCCACGCCCTCCTTGTTGTAAGACACTGCCCCACTGTGTCATCCCTGATTTCAAACAAATTAAAGTTGTTTTTAAAGGTACCCATGTGGAGTTTTATGAGCTTTAGTACAACAGCAGATATAATTTAATGATGTTAATTTTTGCATTTTTTGTTTGTATCTCCTGCCAAGACTTTAACACTAATCCATTGATAAACATTTGGTGGCAGACACACAAATATGATCAAAATATAAAACTATGGCAAAAAAAATGTCTTCGCTAATGTTTTATGGAGCTGGAAAAGCACTCAACTTGTTTGTTGGACCTCAAGGATGAACAAAAGGGGTTTTGGAGAGAAACTGGATATAAAGATAACTTTTCTTTGGTTTCCAGAAAACTCCAGGGGGGGGGGGTCTTTAAAGTTTCAGCTAAACAGTTGAACAGTGAATGAATAACATGGCTTGAATTTCAGCACTTCTTTGAAGGAAATTCCTCTGGAGATCAACAACAGCTCATATGTTCAACACAACTGTTTCAAAATGCTGCGTCTATATCATCATAAAATAACAGATCCATATAATAGAGTATGAACCAAATGTTCTATTGTTTGCTCTGTTGTTGAATGTCACAAACCAATTCACTCATCCTCAGCCTATTTGGGCCTGATGACACCAGGGGGAGTGTTGTTTATGAACAATCATTGACCTCACATTCCCATCTTTGCTTACTGTCAACATGTAGTCAGGGGACTTGACCATGGCCATGATCAGCTGCACTTTTTGTTTTTTGCCTTTATTGGATAGAGACAGCTGGAGAGATGACAGGAAATGCAGGAGAGAGAGTGGGGAAAAGACATGTGGCAAATGGCTACGGCAGAATCGAACCCACGCCGACTGCTAGAGGACTATAGCCTCGATACGTGGGGTGCACACGCTAACCACTGCGCCACGAGCTACACTTTAAAAAAAAGAAACTTTCTTCCTGTAGGCCTATGAGCTCATAAACATACGTCAACATTATTCAGCTCAAATTGTTAATTAATTGACCAGAATTTGTTATAATGAATTCCAAGGCTGTGAAAATGGTGGAGAAGGCCAGGCATTAGTTTACCAAACTGTTACACTGGTGAACCTGAGACAAATTCTACATCTGGGAAAAAAAAACTTTGCCCTCAATGTTTGGGACATGATGACATTCATCTGGCTGTGGGCAGACTAACTCTGTCATTGCCTGCCGTATTTTGCTGTCTAGAGAGAAATCTGTTATCTAAAGAGCCATAAATTATGGCGTGAAAGAGGAGATTTTATAGAGTGGAGAAAAAAAACTGGCCGTAAAAGGTTAGATTTGTTACCCGCCGATCATTTGCCATACTATATGGGCTTGAGGTTTTGGGGACAAAGAGTAAATATTGTGTTTCAGATTGAAAATTCTCTCATGGCTCATCTTAAAAAAGTCCCCATCCTCATTTTCAGCGTAAACCACCATCCCAAACACCTACTGTTTTATATCTCGGTAGCAAAACAACTTTATATATCAGTTGACATTCATACCCTGTACACAGTTCATATTTTATACACCAATATTCTCTTTATTACAAAATATTCAATCATTTTACAGCTTTTTGGCTATTTACAAAAAGTATGATCTGCATATCAAAGTGAATATATCTAAAAAGGCAGGTTGCAATCACTGTAAGCTCGTTGAATAAGGCAAAAAACATAATGTATTTACACTTTTGCAGATCAAGTTCTACAATGACAAAGGTATAGGCTATAAAGATATATGAAGCGCCTCGCATGTCTGAGACTGTTTCTGAGAAGACGTGCTAAAGATCTTTTTTTTTTTTCTTTTTCTTTTTCTTTGTTTGGAGGAAATTTTTAAATGTGGCTTAAAATAAACGTCGAAAAGAAGCAGGAGAGCAGCGATGTGTGCCTGACAGACGACCGCAGCCGTGACACTGCACCGGCTTCTGTGGCCTCATATAAAGGTGTCAGCCTTGTTTGAAAGGCTTACGCTGAAGGACAAAGTCGTGCATTTGCAGAAGTTGTGTGCTTACTGTGCATGCTTATGTAATGTATGTGCTCTCCTCTGTGTGCCTAAGTGATATCTACACGAATGTTTGCACCATAAATAAGGGTGTCCTATCTCCCCGTAATGTTTGTGACTGGTCCTGTTTTGGCATTGATTAATTCCCCTTGCTCTTTAGGTCTGCACACTTTCACAGAAAGTGAAAGTGTGCAGACTTAAAGAGAGACTTAACAGACTTAACACATGTCACATTAAACCGTTGTGAATCAGGTATTTAGGAACCGTTACTTCACATTCAGACACATTATAAGTGCACCGATGACATCTCAAAGAGCGCCATATGCCACGTTTAACACGTTCTCTCCTATGTGTGGTGAGGCAATATAAGCAGTAAAAATAAAGATCTATGGAAAGCTCAATACTTTGGTTTTCCTTCAACGGGAGTAAAACGACTATGGCTGTCAACTCTTTAAAAGTCATGCATTAACTGTGAATATGTCTAAAAAAAATGCCTTCTTCATCCAGTGAGCTCAGAGTATAAAAAGGTATTTTTGTGCTGTTTCATTACAATTCAGAATTAACCACACATGCATACACACGCCCACGAGTACACACATGCATGCTCACATACACCAAGAAAGAAAACACCATTTTACACTGTAAATAATGCAATGTATCCTTGGCATAATCAGAGACAGTGCAAAAGCAATAGCATGATCAGTCTTTTTCTGGATATCAATGCAAATATCCCTTGTATGTGGAATATGTACTACATGTCAAACAAAGATGCACATTATACCTGGATCCGAGGGAACCCTCTTTCCTCTTTATTCCACATTTCTCCTTAGAAAGTGGTTAAAAATCCCTAAAAGCCAGAATGATTGTCTGTATCACCATTTCATTTCTGCAGCTGTTCATATCCTGAATGAACACATTCAGGGTTGTGTCAGCAGCTCAGGATTCATAGGAAATACCTGGACACCCGTGTCTCCTTCAGGCCTCCAGCCAGGGTTTTCTTTCCTTTTTTTTTCATTAAAGTTTACCTTTGTAGTCTTTCCTCCTACACGGCTATGCCTGCAACAGCTGCCACCGCTTCAGTCTGAATGTCTGTCATCTCTATCGCCTCCTCGTCCTCCTCACCCACTGCGGGCACACAGGGTGAGGGCAAGCATGCTGCCTGGCTGTTGCTGCTGTTGGCGGCGTTAGTCTGAATGTTGCTGGCGATGCTGGCGAAAGGAACCAGGCTTGCGGTGGAGGAGACACTGCCCACATTGGTTGGGACGCTTGTCTTGCCACAGGAGTGGATGCGGCGTGCCAGGCTGGCTGAACGCACTACAGAAGAAGTGGTCACGGTGCCCACGCCCTGAACTTTCCCTTCCAGGAAGTAGGTCAGCATCTCACCTTTACCCTTCACACTGACTTTGCCACGGGACACTAGGTCATAGTTGTTGTTCAGCAGGCGATAGACCTCTTCAGTCACCTGTAGTATTAAAACAAGGAATCATTTCAAAATAAAACACTTAATTAATGTATATTTATCTATTTTCATTAACTTGTCTGCAGTCTACTTGTCTACTTAAAGTTTTTTTCAGTTCAGCAACTTTATTATCCCAGATGGGAAACTTGTCTCTTAGTCAGGAGCACCAGATAAAATATCACAACACAAAACAACACAATGAAAACAAGAAATATCAAATGTTTCCTGAACTTATAAATATAACACATAAAAATAAAAAGCAATCTCTAAAATACTTAAGATTAGATGTACAAATTGGAGCACTGTTAATTTATGTGCAAAATCTCAGCCTAATGTGCAAATTAAGCTACAGTAGGTTATTGCACAAGAAACAAGAGTTTTTACCCCTATTGCCCTTAAATAGAGGAACTAATTTAATAAACTTTTACTTATATCTGTGTCTGCTTTGCCTTAAACTGTGTTCAATGTCGCAATTTTTATGACTGATTTTGAATTATTAACATTGAATATTTAGCAAATAGGCATCATGCTTCATAATGAGGCTTTTACAACATACATCAATCTTGACATCCTGATTCATGCTCCAGCTCACTAACTCTGTTATAAAGCAATGAATACATACAGAAATTGGTCATCTAGGTCATTAAAGATATCAGGTTACTGGTGTAAGCATTTCTCAACTAACTGAGAGGCCACGATTAAAACAGGTTAATTCAGAACTGTTCTGGTCAGCTCTATAGAAAGTATATTGACCTAATGCCTCCTAAAAGCCACATTAAAATGACCAAAAAAAAATATAAAACTGAAGTAGAAGGGCACTCAGTAGAGTAAATATGTCTGCCAACGCCCAGCAGTCCCTTTTAATTAGTTCAAACCCTAAAAAAAAGGATCCACCCCTCTATCTAATCCTCTCACCAAGTTTCATGAAAATCCATGAAGTAGTTTTTGTGTAATCCTGATAGCAGACAAAAACACACCAAAAAATAAACAGACGGCAGTGAAAACACAGCCTGTAGATTAAATTATGCTAAATGTTATTCTTCAAGAACTCCAATTTCACACATGTTATTGCACATCATCTTAATGTTGACTCCTCAGCTGACCATGTGTCCTTATGTTGGTCTACTTAAACATGCAACATGGACTGTTTTTTTTGTATGATTTAAGACTTCACGCTTTTTGTTCTTTTTTCCCCCCATAGGTATTGTATGTAAACCTACCTCATTTTAAAATACTTTGAAAATAAAAAAGTGTAATTTCAGGTGTCTTGGGTACCTGTATCTTTCCCTGTACTCCTGTGCTGTCCATCCTGCTCGCCACATTGACTGTGTTCCCCCAGATGTCATACTGAGGCCGCCGTGCTCCAATCACTCCTGCAACCACTGGGCCCACATTAATACCTGCACAAGCAGAAGAAAATGTTACATTAATACAAAACTATTTCAATTTCTAGTCACGTTTACTTTGTGATTGCATTAACGGTTCATCATAAGGGCAGACGCACCCACTCTCAAGACAAACTCATTGTATGACTGGTAGTTGATTTCGTCCAAAACATCAAACATCTCGATGGCGTAGTCCGCTATTGTGCTCAGATGGTCGTAAACAGATTTTTTGGCCTAAAGAGGGGGGGAAGCACACCAAGCAGTAAGTATCTATGCTTGTGTCTACGTCTTAATTATAATGCTCTGAAGTGCAAACAGCAACACAAAGCGACATATCACCTTGGTGCCGACGGTGGGGACGAGACCGACGGCTGCCATGTATGTGCTGCCGATGGTTTTGATTTTCTCTATGTCTTTGTAGCACTCCTTATCCATGAGCTGCAAAACATGCGTTCCAATGCAACACGGTTCAAATTTCCCAGACGTACGTTATGTTCAAAGCCATAAGAAAAAAAAATCAGCGTCCCACCTCGTCAAAGTCAGCGATGATCTCATTCAGCAGTCTCAGGCACTCCACTCCCATGTTGTTGCCGTCCAGCTCGATGTAGAAATCATTGAAGTTTGGGATTGAGGCAAACAGGACGCCAACTTGTGCGTAGGACTGATAGTATAGATCCTAATGGAAAAATAAGAGACGCAGTATAGAAGGTATAAAATATGTCTTCTGATGCTCATCACTTTTGTTTTTGTTTTTTTATCTTCTCTCTGTTTATCTACCTGCTTGTCTGTCTGTCTTTCTGCCTGTCTATTAGCGAGGCTCACCATGTTCCTGGGGTTTGACATTAGGAAGTGTTGAGCCACGTGTGCAGGGAGAAGATTGAAGAGAATCCTCTTATTATCCAGCTTGACTTTTTCCATGCCGTCCCTTTCCTCTTCCGCCTGACAGCAAATGCAGCACACAACAAAAATACACAGACAGAGCCGTGAGCTTGTCCAACGGTTTCACCACATGGGGTCAGCAAAAAAACATTACAGCATGTCTCATAGCTGGACTTTTAATGGACTGAAGAATGTACAAGTTAAACGATTAAATAGCATAAAATTGTTCACTATAGGCCATCTTTTGCACTTTTATACCTATAAAAACAAATCCTCCATACTTTAACTATTAGTTCATTCATATCAAAACTGAATGGCAGCATTTCTACAGTACACTTCTATTATAAATTATGATTCAGAGATAAAAGACTCTCAACATACAGAAGCCTCTTTTGCATGCACACTGACACACATACATACACACGCTTCCTGACCTGCACAGCCCATAGGAAGTCCAAGCGCAGTTTGAGGTCAAGCTGCCTCGAGTGGAGGGCCAGGGCACTGACAAAGAGCAACAGAGACAGGATGGGCTCATAGCCCCTGATGTGGAAGGACCCCCCACTGTGGAAGTGACCAATACACAAGTCAGCACTGGACTGGACCACACAGAAACATACATACAGTATAAGGGTTGAATAGACCCCCCACAGTGTAGAGACCAGTGATGGGTAAACTGCTACCAAAGAAATAATGAAAATATGAATGAAAAAACATTAGATGAAGGAAACTGTATTAAAAAAAGAGCTTAAGTATGCTTAACATTTTGGAGCATACAATATCATGTTATTTACTGATGGATATCTGCATTTAAACTAAGGATCTTTATCCGAATAAGCTGAACAAATTCAATATAATCACTTTTCAGAGGCACAGTTATGATCCGAGCTCCCATAAAATTGGCCGGGTCCCACGATGCTGAGTTGAAACAGCTAACGCACTCTCATCATCCTGCCCACATTGTCCTTTCAGGCTTCTGATTTGGAATTAATGAGCACATGTGCTGCATCAAAGGGTGGTAAATGAAAGAGTGTGTGGGCTGTAGACAAGCAACGACTCCTTCACACTCATACATCTCGGCACATGTACTGTAAATTTTCTTTTAAACTCCCGATTATCTGTTCCTTCTTCAGATCGAGGATTCATTCACAGCCAATCTTCGCCTCTGATACGCAAATGATGCGGAATCATAACTAGATCTGGGGCCTCTCTTCGAGTGGGATGTGGGTGTATAGTTGTAACTTCATGAAATGAAAGACATTTTTTTTTAAAAAGTGCAAACAAGCTGAAGTGTTTTTGCACATGTGTGGTGCTCGTGGTCACACTGTGCTGCGAAACTCACCCTGCTGTCTTGCGAAAGCCACTGAGCTCCAACACGGTGACATAGAGCACCCCCAGAAGGAGCATTAGCACCATCTTTGGCAGCCAGGAGACCCGCAGGAACAGTGCCAGGGTGAGTGTGCCCACCACACATGACAGAAAGGCGTAGCGGGCACCGTCACAAGGAAGCTCCACCATGGTGTGGTTAGCGCCACTGTCCACATCAATGATGATGATGGAGCTGTTGGTGTTGGCACTACTCCACAACCAGGGCATACAGCCCACCTAACAGGGGAAGAGAGGAAAATGCATGTGCAAAACTTCGGTGTTAGAATATTGTTGTAAATGCTAATAGTTATTATTTTAATTTTTGTGATTTTCTAATTTATTGTATCATTATCCAAAGCACATTTAAGACATAAAAACCATAAGAATTAGGCATTTCAGTACAGTACAGTACAGTTTGAAACATTTCACTGTTTCCTTCACCACTTACCACACAGGCCTGGGCTACAGCATAGATTAAGAGCACTATGAGAATACAGAGAGCAGTGCGGATCTGAATGGTCAGGCACCCTGGAAAACACTGAAAGACAAAGACAAAGGAAAGTCAGATGAAGGAGACAATGTGTGGAACATTGCATGTCATGAAAAAGTCAAAGAAAGAGAAGAACGATGTGTTCAGAATGTGGACGATGATCAAACTCAACAAAAGCTGAGAGGAATAAACTAGACACCGGAATTTAAATAGAGCATAGGGGCTTAGAGAGTAATCTCGAAGGCAATGAATGAATAATGAATCATTGTTACAAAGCTTTATAAAATACATTTACATATTTCTCTTTAGTCAGCAAATTAGAAAAAAACCTGAGCAGCGAAAAAATTTAAATGAAGAAAGTGAAATTTGCCAGCTTCGTTCAGGTGACGGATCAGAAAAGCAGTGCGCGCTGAATTATCTTGAAAGATGATGCGTGAATGAAAGGTGAAGGAGTGAAGGAATTCCTTTACTCAGGTGGGGTGAAAAGATTTTTTTTTTAAAACAACAAGAAAAAAACAGCCACAATTACCTGCACTCTAGTGATATGCAGGTACATGATACAAGCTACGAGGAAACAGATGCAGAAGACAAGAAGGACTAGTACCGCTGTGCCCCTGAGCGGAGAGAGAGAGAGAGAGAGAGGAGAGAGGAAGATGACAGGGTTAGTTAAAAAGACAATGACCCGAGGAAGTGAAAGACTCAATTAAAGAGATAAATGGAGAGACAGCAATGAAGAGAAGAAGACAATCTGCTGTACATACTGTGGTATAATGAGAAGATAGACAAGGCCGAACAAGGCAGCTAGGATTAGAGAGAGGACCACCGCGCTGGTGAAGTACTCATCAGGAACCTGGTGGTACTGTGTAAAAGTAAGAGACCAGATGATAGCGACAACATTCATTCCCACATGTAGAGCATGGAGTGTCTGCTGTGTCTGAGGTCCCTCACCCTCTGCTCACGCTCAGAGCACTTATACATGAGTGTAAGGAAGTTGAGGTCCGCCGTGTCTGACTCGGTCTGGCGGGCCTCGATCAGCCGGCCGATGTAGCGGTTGACCCGGGTTCTGGGGCTGCTCTGGATCAGATTCGCTTGGTTTGCGTTGGTGCGATTCCTCAGCTTCTGCGGAGCCGTCCGCATGGCCCTCCGCTGGTGGGATAAAAGAGAAGGAAAAAAAAATTCAATTCCACCGAAAATGTAGGACTTGGAGAAAGAAAGAAAAAAAAGGGCGGCGAGATAAATAGGTTGCAAGGCAGCGGCCTGTATTCTCTGCACTAGAATATTATCATATTAGGAACAAGGGTGAATGAGAGTCAACAATAAACACAGGCAGCTGATTATACTTTCAAATGAGGACATTGCCTTCACACTTAACTTCATTACTGACTGTACCCCGCTGTGTCTGAGTGTCTTCGGCAGCCAAAGTGAGCAGCTTTGCAAAACATTGGGCGCTGGAGCAAAGCCAGAGACATGGCAGAGTGGGTGTGTGTGTCTGTGTGTGTGTGTGTGTGTTTACATGTAAGGGAGCATGCTGGATGAATTGTGTAGCTCAGTAGTGCTGTTGATAAGTTCATTACCTGACATGAATGTGTGACTGCATGACTTATTTCTTTTCTTGTTTCCTGCTTCTGTTTTTTCCGCCTGAATTCCCGCTTTCTCTCTTCCTCCTGTCTCCCTTCCACGCTTCTGTATATATTTTTTCCTGTATATTCTTATTTACTTCCCTGCTCCACTTGTTCATCCATACTACCTTCCCTGTTTCTGCATAGTCATGCTTGCTTCTGTCTCTCCTTCTCCACTTCAATACACTCTTCCTGACAGGTTTTTTTTTCCCCCCTGCCCACTTCTACAAATCATCCCCACTTCCATTTTTTCCTCCCGATTTCTATATATTTTCCTTTCTACCTTCTTTCCTGTCTTCCTTCTCTTTATTTTCTTTACTTGCATCACTGCTTCCATACGTTCTTTCTTACTTTTTCCTTCCTTCTTTCCATCTTTAGTCAGCTTTTTCCTTCCCTGCTTTCATAAATTCTTCCCACTTTCCTTCCTTCCTTGGATCTGCATATTCTTCCATACTCCCTTCTTTCCTTCCCTACTTCTGCCTGTTAAACATTTCTTTTTACTTTCCTCCCTTCCTTTGGCGCAGTCCTCTGTACCTCATTCATTTCTCCCCTGCTTCTCTTATCATGTCCTTGCTTCCCTGTTTTCCTTCCCTCATTCCATCAACTCCTTTTTTTCTCTCTCTCTCTCCCCATTTCTCTCCCTTTTTAATCCGTGCCTTCCTCACACTCTTGTTTGTTATTTATTCAGCAGTAACACAGTGACCTGCAAATACCGGCTTCTCCCTTTGTCCCATATCGAAGTCAACATAGCACAGGACACATCATGCAGTCGTGTCTGCTGCACCAAAAATCCTATTCATTCATCCCTTGTCCAGTTTATACCTCAAATGCATGTGTTACTTCACATAAGTGTGTGTTCTGAATGTGAAATCAGCATTCAGCAGAATGTGTATTCATATCTTAACCTGTCCCTGCCATCTGTCTACACTATTATGTAGTGTGAGGTAGGCTACCACTGGATGCACAGGATTATAAAAGTGGGAAGATCATGCTTCTAATTTTAAACACATAGGAAGACATCGTTTAGACATTATCTTGTACCTAACCCTTATCTCACCTTATCTTTGCCTTGACCTTAAAATCAATTCTTAACCTTGTGAGGACTATTTTATAGCAGAAATAAACACACACACACACACATGAAAATCTGGAATAAAAAAGCTGGTGCAAGAGTTGTACAGCTGCCAGACCACAGGATTTCTCTTCAGGCACACAAGGTCAAGTAAGCTCTTTGACATGAGGCCAGAATGTCAAAGTCACTTACAGTACATGTGGGGGAAACGTGATGTTAGTCTGTGGCAGGAGCAACATGCTGAGCTCATTATAACTGACAGGATTATCACTGACCATCACTCCCCATACGATTTTTTTTTTTATGGTAAACTATACTTCATGTGAAACCCATTTATTTACTGACTAGTTCTCATAAACTGTGATTTAAAAAAAAATTCAGATAATGCAATAATAATGCATAATCTTATTTAAAAAAAAACAATTCTGACATCAGTGTAAGCCTGGAAAAGTATGTACGCTTCTAGAATAGTGACCAGTATGAAGGTACTGGGTGATTTCCAACCAGCTGGTGTTGGTTGGCGTCTCCTGTTCAAAACAAACAAACAAAAAAAACAAAAAAAACTCAAATAGCAGAATAATCTGCTATTTGTCTTGACTAATCATCTCATCTATAACGTTTTATAAAATAGTGACCACCACAATCTCCAAAAGCCCAAAGTGACATCACTAAAATGCTTGTTAACGTCAACCTGTCCAACTCATGCACTTAATTAGAACACAAGACAAGGAAAAGTAGCGAGTGCTCACAACTGAGAGTGTGCAACAAATGTCCACTTTTTAGCATGTTTGCACAAAGAAAACAATTATTAAATGTTTAATTCTTAATTTTTGACTGATTAATTAACTGTCAGCTCTAACATGTGTGGAAGGGAAACCCATAAATGGTCTTCTTCCTGAGCATCATCAAACAGCACTGTTGGACTTTAGACTGGCCCGTGCTACAAATATAAATGCAATGTTCAATGAGGTGATGGAGGACTTTTGTGCTATATGGATGCAGGAGCATCTCTTGCACATGTTAGTATCTACTGTATATCCAACGGTTCACATTAGGAAAGCCACAAAACCATGAAGGAATCCACCAACGCACATCGCTGCTCCTCCAGTGTTCGCCCCCTCAGATGATCCACATCTCAAACCAAATCCTGATGTGAAGCACATTAAAACGTTGCAGCATTTCTGAAGCGTCTTTTCGACAAGACACCCAGGGATATGAATGAACTGAAAATATTTATGAATATAAACAAGGATACTTTAAAATGTCTTTTAATTGCTCTACGGCGCTACAGAAAACATTTGCCTGAAAATGATTGTTGCTAAAGTAGCATTAACTGTACTGTAATGATTAAAGAGTACCATGAATAGAGGCAAAGACTTTGGTTATGGTTTAAATAAAGAGGTCAGACCACACTTAGGGGTATTTAGATATCCAGGTGATCCAAGCATGCATTTGCAACTACTGTATAAATCTCTAGACATTCAGACTCTCTATGTATTTTTTGTCTCTATGTAAGTAAATCACGGCACGAGCAAACACAGACACGTCAATACAGACACAGAGTTTATACCTTATCACCGTCCTCGCAGTTCATGGCATTGGAGAAGGGAATCTCAGCCTTGAACATCTTCCTGCAGTGCATAAGCTGCACTAGTAAGTAGCACACAGTTTTGAACTTCATCTTTTTGGCTGGCTTTATATCCGAAAGAATCAATCCCGGGAATATCTGTCACCAGATAAGAAACGGGAACAAGGATTTAGTCATAATACCCCACACAGTAATGTATTTTATGTAAGGGTCTAGAAAGCATGCACAGGCATTAGACAGTATGCATGTGCACATATGCTCATGCACACACACACATTCAGGCATTATAATCAGGCTCAGGTATTTAACTGGAAAGTAGCTGAAAGAAGGTCAGTCCCTCTGGTGATTTTAACAGATGTTTGACTTTGCTGCCCTCATTCTCTTTCATGGAGCTATTTTAGAAAGATCAATAAAGATGAAGCATTTGTTTAATAGTTTGAGGAAATGTCATGTGTGTAATTTCTTGCAAGAAATATAAGGTTTGCTCAATGCACAAAGGAGGAGTAATTAAAGGCACCATAGCAAAATGAGTAGAAGCCTTTGGAAGCCTGGACCATGTCTAACCATCAGCTCTATAAAGAGGATTAGAAAAGCCTTTGCATATCAAAGAAAAGTACACGCAACTGGGATGTTACAGGTTCACATAAGTACCTATGTAACCTATGTACAAGCCTTATGTTGCATAACATGAAACCTGCTGCAAGACATAATGAGGGAAGGAGAGGGAAGGATGGAGGAGGAGAGGAGAGGAGAGGAGAGGAGAGGAGAGGAGAGGAGAGGAGAGGAGAGGAGAGGAGAGGAGAGGAGAGCAATACAGAGACAAGACTGAAATTCCCTCTCCAGCTGCTTGTCGCACATCTGTTGGAGATGTGCATGTTAATGCGTATGCACCGACGCACACACTCATTTCTCTATGAGTTATTTATAGATTTGACACTGGTTGTTTTTTTGTTTTTTTTTATTCTATATAGGCTCAGTACATTCCGTTACAAGCTGGACGTGAGATTAGCTCAATAACAAACATGTAAAATCCCCATCATGTGATGCTTTATTGTAGATCTTGGCATAGACTTAAAGACAATGGTCAATGTACAGTAGTTTACGTGAATATGGATTAGCATATGAGCTGCAGAAACTTTGCTAATGTGTACTATCTACGTAATACAAGGTTCAACTAGATAGTCCGACAGGAAGTGTACTTTAAAGATACAACTGATGCTGTTATTTGAATAATCTTCCTCTGCTATAGACTGACTCGACATTCCTCAGCACAGAATAACAATATGATACCTTCCGTCGGTGAGATGGCACTATAAAGAAGGTTTCAATTTCATGTTTTTGGAGGAAGGCGTTTCTTTCATGTCCATTTCCAGGCTCCACCTCATAATCTCCATTTAGGCACTCCAGCGTAGATCTAGTGATGTGGACTTTACTGTGGAACATGGAGACAGATGGGAGAAGATAATACACAACACAAGTTGTCTCATAGCTTCCTATACAATGCTTGTATAGGATGTATACCAATACATATAAATAGGGTCTGACATCCTGCTCTTGAAGGAACTTTGCAAAAAATTAAGAAATGACAAGATTTAAATTGTCCAAGTCCAATTCTTTTAATTTTATTTCTACGCAGTTTTCTTCTGACTTGTCTTCAAACAATTAGCAGAATTTACTAGCATTAATACAGACTATTCATTAAAAAATATATACATTCCAATATTAGAAATATTAGAGCCACTTCTCAGAAACATAATACGTCATTCCAGAGCACCACAGTAACAGTAAAAGAAAGCTGGTGTCCGTAAGGACTGGTATTGATGTAAAATCTCCAGTACTGACCCAGGTAGTCCACCAGCCTCCATCACATTGGCTAGGGTCACATCATTGGACCACACATCATATTGCCATTTCCTGAGGCCCAGCACTCCGCACAGCACCCGACCTGTGTGCAAGCCTACGCGCATGTTTAGGCTGACCTCTGTGGCCTCCGCTACTGACCTGCAAGGGCAGAACACACGGAGGTCAAATCTATGTGTGATGATTAGGCACGACATAAAGAGGCATCATTGTAAATAAGCACCGCAGTTATTGAATATGGCTTGTTAAATAAATATTGCACTGTATGTACAGTATGACAGGTTCCCACCATTATTCCAAATAATAATTAAACATTTAATAATTGTTTTCATTTTGCAAACATGCTGAAAACATGAGAATATTTAGTCATTATGTATAATAATAATCTGTCAGAAATAACCATTGTCCAAAAAGACTCTACTTTGCTCCAGACTGTAAAACTTTGATGAAAATTTAATTAAAGTAATGCTGTGTTATTATCATATAGTAAAATGCTGTAAACTGCAATGCAATCTGGGAGAAATAATACGTGATTACAAGAGAATCACTTAAGAGACGGGGCATTATTTACAGGGCTGTACTGTAAATGTAACTGCAAACAGTAGAGCATCATGGGAAGGTGAGAGATAAGTGTGGGAGCTAAAGTTTGAAAACGAAACAGACACGACACAATCTGCTCTGCCTTTTGACACAGATGTCCAGAGCTGTATCGATGAGGCAACCTCCACTGAGAAACATACTGTAAGTCAGTGGTTCCCAACATTTTCATCCCCCGACCCCCAAAATAATGCAGAGACTCGCGAATCCCACTATCCCCAGAGTTGGTTGAAGCATACAAACATTAAGTGCCGATGACATAATTTTATTTGCATGGTTTTATCTTAAATTTAACGACTATTTATCTTTTGTAACAATTACAGCTAAAATAGACTACTTCTAAACATTTTTAAATTTAATTTGACTTCATCTCCCTACCCCACCATTAGTGTCTCGTGCCACCCCGGGGGTCTCGACCCCTACTTTGGGGGTTTATTCTCTCTCAAAACATCAAAATGTAAGGAAAAAGCATATCGTTATCCTTGTACTATTCCTATTAGTCATTTTTTAAAATCATTAATGTTATTTTTAGTAGTAGTATTATATAGTAGTGGCTCACTGGTGGCAACTGTGACTCAGGGGGTAGAGCAGTCATCAATTTAGAAGGTCTATAGTTCGATACCCAGTCCCTGCTGGTGTGCATGGTAACCATTGTGTGTGAATGGGTGAATGCTGGTTTGTGCTGTAAAGCGCTTTGAGTGGTCATTCAGACAAGAAAGCTGCTATACAAGTACAGTCTATTTTCCATTTTAGTATTAGTATTACAGTAACGTCATTAAATTATTAAATACATGGTATATACTGCAAATTCAAATAGTTTATATACTGTAAATATACAGTAATTTACTGACAAACCTGTGACCAGTATTGTGTGGTAAATTACAGGAATAGAGTATTGATTTCTAGTAATACACTGTAATTCTAAAATACAATAAGAAACTGCAAAAGCACAGTACTTCCTATCATAATCAGAATTAACAGGATGCCAGTAAAGATGTGAAGGTGTCTGATCCTCTGCTGCATCAATCTCACTTTCTTTTGGTCCTTTACTCCTTCCTTCCACACTATCCTGGCTGTGCAGGGGAAACAAGCTCTTTAAAGCTCAGTGAAATAGCTTAAATATATTCTTCCTCCAGTAAATCCGTTTCCGTCAGCCAACTGTGGTTCTGCTTGCTCAAATGTTCGGTGTTAGAATTCACTCGCAGCACACATGGCCGATCAGGCTGCAGTTTGCCCTGCTTGAAAGAAATCTCTCAACATCGCCTCAGTTAAAATTGTGTTTTTCGAATGAAATTAAGATGAAAAGGAAGATTTCAGAGCACAATCATGTTCTGTTGAGTGGATGGACGGATAGCAATGACGTTTACATGAATATATTGAACACTCACGTTATGGTGTCGATCATGTCCAGACCCATCTCTACACAGCAGTGAGCGTGGTCAGTCTTGGGTTGGGTGAGTCCAGACACACAGTAGTAACAATCCCCCAGAATCTTAATCCTGCGACAGTGGTTCTCCTGACGATCATAAAAAGAGTGAAATTGTGATCCCATGTCCTGGTGATCTGTCATAGGATCGAAAATTAACCTTTACTCCATTCACTTCATGTTAAAGAGCATTAAAACAGAGAACCAAAAGGCATCGTTCTTTCAGTTACAGCAAAATCACACCAATTCTGACATTTAATTATAGTTTATCCATTACACTGATTACACTGATCTATATCTGTCAGTGTGATTTCTAAGTATCGCTTCAAGCTACCCATTTCTGCTTCAATTTCCAAGGTCGATTTAGTTTATGGTGGAGGACTTATGGCCTTTAAAACTTTGAGGTTTAATTGTAAATTGCTGTATCCTCATTGTCACACTGTACTGTTTATAATTTGTTAAAAATATGTGATCCATCACTATTTTAGGTAAATAATGCTGTTGATGTAAGGCTTTTAAAGAATGCCTTCTAAGAAGCTGTACAGCAAATCATTTGTAATGAAAGCCTAACGCTGATGGCAGGTTTCTGGGTATATATTTACATTATTTATATATATTTATATTATTTATATATATTTATTTATATTATTTATATATATTTATTTATATTTATATTATTTATTTATGTTATTTTCATGATAAAAGTACCTTTACCAGAATAAAACAATATTTTTTAATCCATCTAGGTTTTGTCAATATCAACCCAGCAGTATTTCAATCAGACAACTCATGATTTGAAATGTTTATCACAGCAACAGAACATAGTTGCAGTGTGGCATCTGAGCTCCAGCCTCATCACTCCCTGCACATGTGTTTGCATAGAGATATTGGGGAGTGGATGCTACAGGTGGATGCTTGGTGGTGGTGGTGGTGGGACTGAAAGCACAGGCAGCAATACATATGCAAGGAAGCAGTGGTGCCTACGCTCAGAGGGAGAGATGGGAAATTGTTGTTTCTCAAATAGACCGCCAAATTGGGAGGGTGTGTTGAGTGACGACTGAGCAGAATGGGGCATGTCATGTGTGAATGTGTGTGTACAGAGGTGCAGCTTGTGTTTAACTGCATGAACTAGCTTGCAAGCTTCCCTCCATTTGAGACTTCAAATCTGCAGTGTTGTAAAAAGTTAGTCACCCATACGAATAACACATGAGTAAAAGACTTAAAGTATACGATAATCAATGTACTGAAGTCTTAGAAGTACAAATTATACACATATTTACATGTATGTAGCCTACAGTATACACTAACTTTAGCTGATTATGTGATGCAATATTCAGCATTTTTGTGTTTATTGGAAACAATTTGTTTTTAATCTGATTGCAGGTAACCTATATTTATACAAATATGCATTACTTTGGGTCTGATACAAAGTAACTAACTTGTAATTAAAGCTATCAAATGCAGTGGGGTAAAAAGTACAATATTTGTCTACAGAATGTAGTGGAGTGGAAATTTAAGGTGGCAGAAAATGGAAGTAGTAAAGTACATCAGCATGGTACATACTGTAAGTACAGTACTAGAGTAGTGTAACTTAGTAACTTAGGTACTGAAATTTCAATACAGATATGCATTGAAATGTAAATTGGGTTCGCTCCACATTTTCAGAGCATTTTCCAAAAATGTGTTTGCAGTGACACACTAAATCAACAGGAAGAAATATTAAAGGGATAGTTCAACATTTTAGGAAACAACAACAACAACAACAACAGTGGTAACAAAAATAAAAAAAACACATAAAAAAAGATCTTGTCAACCAACTGAAGAAAGCACAAAAACAAATAAGTGTATTTATGGAAAATTATGAACTATGACATCATGCCATCATATATCATCTATATACATATTATTGGACATTTATGCACACGGGTATCTTGCTGTATAGTGTACACCTTCCTGAATTCGGTATATTGTTATTTGCATGCAGTACATTGGTTTTGTATTTTACCTTCCTGGTTTGTTTCCTGTCCTGCTGTGATTCTGCAGGGAATCTTATTTTATCTTTTCTTGAAAGACAAAATTTAAAACCTATGGTCGATAAAATGAGCTCAGTGCTAAAATTAACAGCTAAATATCTTCTAGCTTCAAAGTTGTTTTCTATAACTGAGGGAGAGAAAAAAAACAGCGCTGGTTTGTGAACTCTCCTTTTTTTGATAATTACTTCACTCCATCGTACTGGAGGTGAGGCTGTTTCCTCAAAGCACATAGCTTCATTTCGAATGAAACACCTTAGAATAGATGCCACTAGCAAGGTATGACTTTAAGAGCTGGATCTCGATCTATTCACTTATAATAGTTCTATTGAAATGAATTGGTATGACACTTAAAGGTCTTTCACAATCTTCAATTGCCAATAAAAACTTCTTTTTGCCAATAAGATTGCCTGGAGATCACTGAGGTCATGAAGGAGCTGTAGCAGATGGTGCTATAGCAATACATGGTTGAAGCCACAGGAACCAGGGAAAGCCACCGTACTTCTTTTCCTGTGCTAATCTTGTACTGTGAGGGTTTAGGAGCTGATTCAGTCACAAGCTGGATTACTACCGTCACGTGACTGAAGCACTGTGGACAATCTGGGTGGCCATCAGCACAGAAGAAAGATGGGTACAGTGTATTAGTCACAAGTAGAGTGCGGCACATATTCTCAATTTAAATTGTACGATGGCTGTTATAGAATATATTGAAAGAGGGCGTTGTTGTATTACCGGGCAGCTTAGATACAGTATAGTCATATGCATGCACAGATGCAAACTAGCAAACACTTCAGTGTGCACAGACAAAGAGACGGAGACAAAAAGGGACACAGAGACGGGGAAGGAGAACAGTCAATAAATGATTATGAAAGAAAAGATGCGCCAGCTGAGAGAAGGAGCAGTTCATTTCCTACAAGTCCCCAAAGGAGAGCACACATCGTGCTTTGTTTTCATACAAAGACAAAGATCAGTGGCGTGCACGTATCGATGAGGCCAAAGATTAGGGCTTCCAACCCTGTAGCTTTGGGTAATGGAAAGGACACCAGACAGAGGATGTGCTTCTGCTTTGTGGCTATAATTCTTTGATCATATAGATTTATAGCAATTTTCTTAATTCTAATTACAAGCGATTACCCTATTTTATGGACTTTATATGATGCCATAACATAGACTTGGAAAATAAAACTTTTTTTTTTAAACTACCTTGGTTGTTGAATTATTTCATGTGTGAACATCTCATCAATAAAGCCAAAGGATAATTCATTGCAAAATCAACATTTCCCCTGAAAATCATCATTATCCAGTCGGTGGACTGGACATTTTACCACATCATTAGCTCTGTTATTGATCTAAATGCATATGCAATCATTTATGTGCAACAACAAATGAATAATATATCAACACTTCCCTACACTTCTCACCACAACCTAGTGGGTTGCAGCGAGTGGGTGCTGGAGACCTGGTAAGCAAACCTACAGCATGTGGATACATTTAAATTAATGTGAGGGGCATGACAAATATAGCAAACGTTCAGTGGTCCAAGACTGTTTTATTAAGATGGCAGTGTTTTCTGAACATTTGATTAGCATTGGAAACAAGCAGAATCTTTTACTGCAAACACCTTAATCAGCCTTGAGGCTCTATGTTCTTGACAGGGAATTTAATAAATCTAACATTAAGAAGTTTATAGGAAGTGCAGGATCCAAATGTCTTTGCAGGTTGACCCATAATAGTGACTGAAGACCAGAATGTCTCTCTTTCTGACCACGCTTTGACGTGCACAAGTTGCTTTATGGTCACAACGGCGACCACCATCATGGGTTCGGCTTCTTGAAACAGAAGTTTTTTCTCTTTTAGTCGTGTGTCAAGAGGTCACGCTGCCTTGTTTGGTTTGGGTTTTGCCTCAGTGTACAGTTTCTCACATGCAAGTGTCTGAGGGAAACTGCAGTGATCCTTGCACCTGCTCATGAGAGAAACCCAAACAGGGCTGTTTGAGTTGTGTTTACATGCAGACTTTGGTTTCCAACAGGCAGCTGACACTGCGTGGGCAGTGAACAGACCTTCATTTAAAAATAATACTATTTTATTTTATTAGTATCCTAACCAGTTGTATTTGTTCTATTTTTCTTGGCATATGATTCCACATTATATAAACCTGCAGCTGTAGAAATGTCTATAATTGGAACTATTTTTTTATTTATTTTTTTTAGAATATTATTTTTGCTGTTCAAATTGCTTTTCTCACAAACAGGAATTCAACATGAAGGTGCACATTTGCTTTGCCAGCTCTTCCAGCTAATGAACTACTTACAGTAAAATGTTTAAACAGGGAATAATAACAGTTCTGACAGGGAAGATGTCAGACATGCTCCTTCGGTGTTGTGCTGCTCTCTTAAGAATAACGAATAAATGCAACTCGGTGGTACAAATATGGCAATGATTTATATAATCTTCGGCATGCATGCATGCACTGCACATGTAATGCAGGAGTGTTTTGCAGGCTTTCACAGTCATGTATGCGTGAATGAAAAGAGAACCCTAACTTATCTGAGACGTAAGAGGCAGGATACATCGTTGAGCCATACTAAAAATGGAATCATGAGAAAAGAAGAGAGTGCAGAGACCCACGGGGCATAAAAGACACTGTTGAGGGAAGTAGGCTGCTGCATGTCAATCAAGAAGCTGAGAAACAAGGAGCGGAGGAGTCTTTAAGCTGTGATGCAGGGAGGTGTTGCGAGAGGAGAGGAAAGAATAGAGACAAGAATGAAAACCTTTGTGAAAATCTGCCATGGAAACGGCAACACACACACATGCGTACACACAAAAGCGCATCCATTCCTGAGCTATTAATGTTATATAGCATCTCTATGAGCATAAATTAATCACAGAGTCCCTCTCACAGCTGAAACTGTAGCTTTGGTTGCCGAGTGGTCTGTTGGAAACTAAGCCAGGGAGAGGAAGTGTTTATCAAGCATGAGGGGGAACCAGCTGGTGTGTTAATTTACATTCTTGTTATCCCTCTAAATAAATCTCCCACTTCTATTAATTTGCTTGAAAAGCTAACATTGCGATGATTATTGTGACGGCTATGTGAACCTCTAATGTGACCTCTATATTTAAACGAGCGCAGAGTCACATCCCTTCTGACGGAAAAGCCACGTTTCTGCTCAGAGTCACGTTTGGACCTTTTCCACAGCGCAGTAAACTTCACCTCAGGTACACATGGAATAATAATGTGTCTTCTTTGTGCATCATTCTGCTGTGATACTTTCACTATTTCACCAAGCACCAGGTTGGGATGGTGATGAGGCTTTTGAAGCTTTCGTGAGACGTTTGCGCCCCTTCTCTTGAGTCTCAGCGGTGGTCCACAGAGTCTCGCTTAGTGGTGGAGAGTTATAATTACTCGCAGCTTGTGTTCTTGTGGGTGGTGGGAATCAAACAGCAAACACTGATCAGTGTGAGCGAAATGCCTGTTGCCTCTTCAGTTTTCAAGGTAGACCCATTCTTGACATGGCACAGACCAAGGTGGAAAGGCTACTGTTTTCTAAGTAATGTAAATGTGATGCTGCTGTCCACTCAAGTGAGGTCCGTGATTCTCATCAGACGTTAGAAACAGGAGTCTGCATGAGCCTAAATTTGAGACCTGAATCTCTAAACTACGGTGGCTGAGAGAGTGCAAAAAACACTGCGAAAAACACACGAAAATAGACAAAAACACAAGCAAGTAAAGAAAACATCCTCACCAGTTTGCAAACACACAAAATAGCCAAATAGAGAAACGCACTATGTAAAGTTATACGGCTTCTGATGAGATCTGTTACCAACAGCTACAGGCAGCTGATTTCAGCACACAATTTGTTCATTTACATGGGTTTGAAATTCTCACATCTGAGTAAATCAAAGCCTCTTTAACACAAAATGGATAAACGTAAATAGCACACGTGAAAATTAGTGATGGCTGATATGGAGAAGGAGAGGAGAGGAGAGGAGAGGAGAGGAGAGGAGAGGAGAGGAGGAGGTTTGGTCACCTACATCAACAACACTTTAGGAGAACACTGTGTTCCTGGCCCACTTCCCATGCAGCTTGACAAGTCCAAAGAGTGGACAGGTGGTGTGGGGATGGTGCTGGAATGGTATTATGAGATGATGCCCAGTGGCCATGTGGCATCGCCCGCTCTTCTTATGGAATGAGAAGTGTCTGAGTGCCTACAGTGACCACAGCTATGAGTCACTGGCACTTCCACTTCCTGCCAAGGTGGATCAGAATGAGTGGGGCTTTGGGTCAGGTCAGGGCGGGAACATTTGATGGCTGGGGACAGCCTCTCAGTGTAACACGAGGCTCTGAGCTAACAGCCGAGCGGAGATCAGAACAATCTGTTCAGTTGTAACCAAAAGAATGAGACAGCTCAAATCACAACAGCAAGAAATTTGACACGAGTGTGTGTGACGTGTGCGTGAGTGTGTGTGTGTGTGGAATATTCTTGTTTGGGCTAATAGCATCTCAGGGTAAAATAGCAAGCTTATATAGATTTGGAGTGTAGAACATGCAGAATAGCAAACGCCAGGCAAATCAGTTGATCCAAGATAAACTGGAAAGACAATAAAAATGATTTGACAAGCCAAATGAGGCTCCCTTTTTAGTCGATTCTAATGTGCCTGTAAACAAACAAGTTAAAAATAGAAGCTCTCTGCACGGCCAAGCAAAACTTTCTATGAGAGCAAAAAAGGGTTAGTTGTAATCCTGTGGATTAATGGATTTTACAAGGGCATGTGCCTAGTGTAAGTAATAGAGGCCAGATTACATGCAGATAAGGCTGTGGCAGGGTGATCTGCAGGGGCTCAACCCTCTCACCAAACAGAGATACAGTATGTGTCAGCCAAACTGAGAGCGATGGAGACAATATCACATCTTTTCTGCAGGTAAAGGCAAGTCAAAGTACAAAGAGTATTTTGATTAAAAGATTCTGTAATACCACCACTGACGGCGTCATATTTTAAAAGCGCCTAGATTAACTGCAGCGGTCGGATTCATAGCAAAAAAATGAGTGGATTTCCTGCACCGAAATCGGATATTGACAGATGGGAGAGTTGAAATCTTTTCCACAAGCGAACCAAGAGAGATTGGGACAAGTGCATTCAAGCAGCCCCTTCATGCAGTTCATTCACACAACCAGAGTGGAGGCGAGGTTTAGCCCTGAGTAAATCTGGCCTAGATTAAAAAGGTCTGTCAACTCTTCCTCAAATGAAGCACTGGATAATCATATTAAGCATCATATGGGCTTCCAGTATTCAATGTGACATCATGTTAAGCTGCTACAGTAGTGGCATGTGCCAACAGCCTGTGGCCATAGCAGTACACACACACACATACTGTACACACACACACACACTTCCTTGCCATGGTAAAAGTTTGAATAGTGTGCATATAGAGAGAGAAAAAAAAACACTTTTATGACAACAGTGACTGCAAATGAGAGATAGGTGTTCAAGGAAGGAGGGAAAAACTCACCGTGGCAAGCTCATCAAACTTTCCAAACAGCTCATTCAGCAGTTTAACCAGTTCCTGGGCAGTGCACTGGGAGGCCAGACTGGTGAAGCCGACTATATCTGCAAACAGGATGCTGCAACAGAGAGAGCAAAGAAGGGTTTGAGTCAATGCAGCTCATCTGTCGGAAAATATTCCATTGCACACAGGAAATAACATTAGCCTCAGCCAAAGTCGTTTTCCACAATCTCTTTGGATAAGGTGTTTACAGCGAACGAATCAAACATTAAAATGAATGACGCGCAGCAGCAAAAACTAAAAAATTAAAAAGAGAGAGAGCCTGCTCCTTTCTCTCACTGACTGGCAGCGCAGTGAGGCAGAGAGGTTCAAAATAGAAACCAGAGCATCCTCATGGGGATCAAGGTGGAGACATGTCCTGTTAGGAGCTGTTCTAGGATATAATGCAACCAGCGAGGCGCTGTCACCGTCTGCAGGGGAACCTGTTTCCCCTTTTGGCACTTGGTATGTAGGACTGAGAGTGTTTGAGGTGTAAGGTTGAACTGAAATCATAATATTTATATAAATAAAGGTTTAATATTTTTTTTTACATGTGTACTGATGTGGTCAGAACTAAGAAAAACAAAATAACATGTATTGGATTTAATATAGGAACCCAGAAGTGAGTGTGGAAGGGCTGCCGATGACTCAGCAGGTATAAATACTTAAACAAAAAGTAGGGGGAGACAGTGCTAACATTAGCACGCTAGGCTTCCACTGCCTTAGTTAAGTCTAAACTGCTACCTTGCACTTTCACACTGAAATGCAAATGTAAGCACAATGGGTCGGATGTCCAATGGTTTAGTTTAGTTTAGTTTAGTTCAGTTCAGGTCAGTTTAGTTTAGTTTAGTTTAGTTTAGTTTAGTTAGTTTAGTTCATTTATATCAGGGACCATTTTTTTAATATATATATATCAGGGACCGTGTACAAATGTATAAGGTCTCAAAGAAGAGGGAAGATGCTTTGCAACAGATTTAGCCAAAAGCTAATTTCCATCTGCAGTCCCTGGGACGTTGATCAAGAACATGCACACACAAACAAACAAACGATAACAAATTACATAAGAGAAACATTGCACAAACTCTAAAAACACATTCATACATATAAGTTGTCAAGATGTAAAATTAATGCTGTCAAGAATGATTACTTAAAATCAATTTCTTGACCTCACGTGAGAAAATATGGAAGTCAGCGCAGATTTTCAAGTTGACGGGGAGCTTATTCCATTTTTTAATTACTCTATGTGAAAAAGCAGATCGTGTGAGGGTGGAGCTGCATTGTGGGACGCTCCAATCTCCACCTGAAGAAGATCTTGAGGCCCTGCTCATTTGCTCAGAGCGGAGTCGAACAAAGCTCCTCAAAGGTGGAGAGGAACCGTTATGGATTATCTTGAATATAAAATTAAATCAAACCATCGTATGGATGCAGGTGAAGCGTCTTTAATATGTCAACCATCCATCCGACAATACTGAATAAAACACAAACTGATTCTGAGCAATCAGCCAACACATATGCCCACTTATAATACTTCAAACTGGCACAACAACATTGGTTTCATGCCTGATTCTGAGCCAAAATATCTTCTTGTACATTATCTTCAATAAGACATCATAAAAGTTAAACTGCGGATTATAGTGTTTGGCTAAATACCTCCAGCCGTCTGTCATTCTCTTCAGACGACTGAGATATAACCTCAGACAAAATGAGTCATCGTTTCACAACCTCACCTGCAGTAAACATTCAAAAACCAGGTGGAAATGTGGATGTTGTTTAAATATGGAGATTGGCTTAATGATAATAGGTGTGAGGAGGACCGATGAACTGTCACTGTTTAAATATTTACATGATTTACTAGTACTATTTTACACTTAACACTTTCCCCCCCCCCCCAATTTTCAGTCTTTAATAAAAATCCATTTGATGAACAACGTAAATTATTTCAAAGCTCTGGTTTGGCTCCCTCAATCAATGCTGTCCTTTGCTCAGCCAGAAGTGGACTAGCAACGGATAAATTCATTAAGTAACACTAATGAAATGTATATTCTTGCGGCCAATCTACAGGCTTTGACTGCTTTTTCATTTTTTAGGAGAGTTGAGGTGAATTTTTCATTTTTGTAGTTTTCTGAAAAGAAAGTAAGATTGAGATTGAGGCCATGTGTGGCTAAAGAGGTCATAATGTGCTTCAGAGATTCGTCTCATTGACTACAAGGTCCCAATGGTTCATGTCCTCGTGTGAACTCAACACACTTTTAGTTTTGGCCTCATTCCAACCACCTGCACACCATTGTTCCTGTTTTCATATAAAATATGCATGGAATGTGAGATTTGTGTTCCATTCAGAAATCACTGTGCCACTGGAGATGTGTGCTCTGTTTGGAAATATGCTACAGATTAGCCTTTTAAATCAGTGTGTTGAGGAGAAAACTTTAGTGAAGAAAACAAGTGAGATTTCAGTCTCTTATTTTGAAAAGAGTTAGAAATCTACTGTTAGGTCATTATGGTGGCATGGACTGCAAACACTGTGGTAAGTGTGTGAGTCAATAGAAGGGTAATGTGGGTCAAAAGATGCTGCTACATTCAACATAAGACTGAAATGTTTATGTAACTGCGCAGCTTGGCACGTCACAAAGGTGCAAAATTTTTTTTAAAAACACAAGAATATCTGTATCCACATGTGCTACAGCAGGGACACTGAATCATAGACAAATATGAGCGTGTGCTGAGCATGAAGTTAATACCACAAACATCTGGCGCTTATTTCAAAATACACAGAGTTGCTTTTAATATATGACAGCCCAAGCCACCACCTAATACCAAACCTCCTACACTGTACTGCTCCATACGCACTGCTAAATGTCGAAACTTCATTTTAAACTCAGGTTTCTGACTCATTTACAGCAGGCAAAGCACAACAATTCAAATGATTAAGCCATGCAATACAAACATGATTTTCCCAAGGTGCTTGGAAATGATCTAATATCTAATATTGTCTAATTCAGCCTCCCTCACACCCTCATCCATTATTTCCTCTCCGATGGCACATATTTGGGCAAAGTTATTCCCATAATTATGCTAATCTCCCATTTCCCTCTGTGGGAGGCATTACTGTAGCTATTTTGGCTGATGTGAGTTCTGTTTAATTACATAGTGGAAGACACAACCCGTGCGCCAACTAAAGTGTTAACTTTGGACGGGCCCCTCCAGAGCTACAGTATGTGGGCAGTATATGTGCTGACATCGGGCTAATAAAGAGGCTAACACAGATGAGTGTGCAAGGTGCTTAGTACACATTTTAAGTAAATAAAATGTAGCTTTGCGACAGCGTTAATGATTATGCACAAATATCACAAAACCATTTCAAAGGCTCAACAAACTTATTTATCTGATTTTTTTTTCTAGCGTGAATGCCTCCATTGGTGGAAATGATCTTACATCGTTGTGTTCCTATTTACCGTGTTATTAATAGACATGCTGGAGATGCTTGTGAATTAAAACACAGAGTAGGGAAGATGCTTTCTGTATTAAAGCAGGTGCTAAATTATAAAGTGATGACGAATTTCAAAGCTCTTTCATTAAAAGAGCGATGTGATATTAAAGAGCGCCTCATACTTGATCATTTATATAAGAAAAATTACATTTATTCTGGGTGAGTGGATAAATTAACAAACACTTTGAAAAAAATGTCTTTTCCTTCTGCAGTCACTAATGTTTTCAGCTCAAGATCATTTTTACAATTTTTAGAAAAATAGAACTATATTCTTTTTTTAGTGATTGACCATTACTATTCCCCCCCCCCCCCGGCTGGATTCTAATCAAATCAAACACTGTCCCCAGTCTCTTAATGACGAAAACTCTGAATACAATGTGCTGCACACTGTTTACTTTCTAATTACAGTCCACCCAATTCACATAAATCATGTCTGCATCCAGTTTAGATCACTCTCAAAGGGTGGCGCTATCTGAAGGAGTTCAAGGCACAAAAGCAATCAGAGCTCCACTGGAATCTGTTCATATTTAACTGTGCACACACACACACACACACACACATACACACACACACACACACACACACACACACACACACACACACACACACACACAAACACACACTTACACAGACAGTGTTACGCAACAAGAATTTAGTCTCCATTGCATTTAATCCCCTGTAGCAACTTAATCCTGAGGCTAAGCAAACTCTCCTCCTCAACCCTTCCTGCTGCTGTGAGAACACAGAAGAAAGGGAAGAAAAATAGAAGACAAGGAAAGGATGTAAGGAAATGTTGGAGCGTGATAAAGGATATTTAACGATACAGTAAAGAAACACAGATTATACTGTTTACACACAAAGCGTTAAAAGGTCAATCACAGTGCAAGACTGATATACACACATTCTCACTGGTGGATAATAGATACGATTCTGCTGCTTATCCGCCTTTGATGCATTTTGTTGGTAATACTCTGTGATATCAATAATATTTTGAATGCTTTAAATGCAGTGTTTTACATTGTGTTGATGCAACTTTCTTAGGTAAAGAATCTTCTTCCATTGATGAAAGTAAATAAAAAAACATGAAGACATTAAATGGCAAACGTGCCACAAACATCACACAGATCTGATTGTTTTCTGGGAGGAGGGAGGTTGAGATTAAAAATTGCTGAGCGGCTACTAAATTTCTGCTATATATGTTCTCCTAACTAGGTCTTCTAATACGGTAAGTCTTCTGAAAAAGCAGTTACTATAACAAAGAGAGACAGAAACAGAGAGAGAGATAATATCCATTAACTCCCTTTTACAGCTAGAGGTTATGCAGTACCCTCTATGAGATGGTTTATATGTGGTAGCCATCAACCTGTATGGAGCTTGGCAACTGTGTGGACATTACAAATTGCCAGAAGAATGCCAAATTCGACAGTCTTGTTACCCCCCCGGGGCTACTGGGATATAATTGACCAGAAGTTTGCATATGCACCACTGGCTTTTTATCCTCATCAAAAATATGACCAGATTTAAGATAGCTCCATGTTGCCCATGGAACATTTCTCCAAAACGCACGGCTCATCTTAAACAATCGGAATGTGCAACATAAAGTCTTTTGGATTTGGATTTTGGAGGACTGATAATAAAGAAGTGAGTCCGGGGCCAACCGTTGATATCCAACATGAAGAATTAAATAATTCAGTTTTTGCAGCTTGAGGCAATGTTAATGTTTTTGGACACTGTTGGGTCAGATCACACTACATTGCGTGTAGCCCTCAGTGTTCTTTCCGAATGACATGTTTGGTCAGGTTAATCAGTTCCCTTTTAGCATATACCATAATGCATCGGGACAGCTTTTATGCCAGTAATTCAGCTGGAAATTCTCCAATGAGAAGAATACAGTAGCTACAAAACACTGCTTTTAAAAGTGGTATTACTTAAGTGAGTTCACAGCGAAGAAGGGGTTTAAATATCACCGGGATTGGCCTGCAGTGGGCTGGTGTTAATGGATAGGAGCCTACCTGACATTGTCATGGCGCTGGATGTAGATTTTGTGAAAGATCCTTTCTGGGGGCTTCAGGAAATCCTCTTTCATCTCCATAGCTACGTTCCTGGGCAACAGACTCATTAGCAGGCGCTCCTGAGTGTGCATGTGTGTGTGTGTGTGCATGTGTTGGAAAGAAGAAGAGAAAAGGTAGTTTGAATATACATTTATGCAGTCAAAATCAGAAGACAGTGTCAGTAGCGATAAGAAATGTGCCAGACATAAAAGTATGAAATCTAACGGAAATTAATCGTGTGTTGAAATGACTCTCGGCACAAGAAAGAGAGAGAGAGGGAGAAAGAGAGAGAGAGATGGAGGAAAAAAGAAGAAAAAAAACATAGACACACGTCTAATTTTACCAATAGTTCCAGCAGCATACAGGTGCCTGTACCTGTTTCTCGTTCTCGTCCTCCATGCGGAGCTTCTCTTCAATGCTGTTGCGAGCCTGTAGGAAGGCCTTCCTCTGGGCTCGTTCTGTCAGGATGCGCACAAACAGCCCTGACAGGTTGACACTGGTGAACAGCACCGTGTTGGCAACCAACTGCAAACAGAAAAAAAAGCAAAAAAACATGAAACACTCATTTAATTCTCACATACAGTCGGTATAAACACACAGACAACGTCCCGACTGTCAAACAATTTTCTGGCGTCAATTCATCCACTTGTGCTTAATAATGATGAATAAAAAGTGAATTTGTCCTTTTACACATGTGCCGTAAATAATCACATCTTAAATATATAATTTGATTGTTAATTTGTGCATTTGGAGTATACGCTGTATAGCTATGCATGACTTCACCTTCACCGCCTTGATTCCTCCATGTAAGTAAAGTGTTAATTTATTAAAACTAAATCAAGAGCATCAAACAACCTCTTAAAAGAGAGGTGAGGCGGGTGAGATGGCTGCGGGGCCCCACGTTTCTCTATTTTGGGGTCTGTGACATTAAAAGGCTTGTGAATCCGTGCCCTGGTTCATCAATCACAGCCAGTGCACAGCAGCATGGCTGCTTCAACCTTGTGCAGGACACAAAAGAAAAGAATGTTTTTTTTTACTTGACTGGCTGGCTGTGACTTTGTACACAAACCAACCAAGGTCCTAAATTCACCTCTCTAGTAAGTTGTCCCCCTGGGCAGTGATTACATATTTATAAGAAAGGAGTTTATTTCTTCATATCTTAGGTCGTTCATGTGTTTGTTTGTTTGTTTTGGTTGTTTTTTTTTTACAGCTGGGGTCATTAGAAGTATACAGTGATTTCAGTGGGTTTGTGTTTCATTTGGGATAAATACACCATCAAAGCAACATATACATAACTTCTCAAATTCAACAAAGTCCTCCCCATCCAATGAATAATGGATTGCCTTGGAAAGACTGTTTTTCAGCAGCAGTCTGGCTTGTGCTTGGAGTACTGTCTTCCCATTCCCTGTCAGCAGCATGTAGTTTCCTATAGTTTCATACAGCAAATAAAGTCCAACCATTACGCTATTTTCTATGTCAAATAATTGCTTCGACTGTGTGTTAATGTGGTAAACATAGAGGGCTTTCATTTCATGTTATCACTTTGTGTTAATGTGCAACAAAACAAAAGACTCCTTGGGGCTGATTACAGTTTTTATAGCAGTCATTATAATTATAGAGAGTGAATGTGCTGTGAATTTAGATCTAATATAATAGCAGACATGCGAGGTGGTAAATTAATGCCATACAACTCCAAACTTTTTGATGTATCCATCAATTATTTGTGGCTCTAAAAAGAATGGACTGGATCCTCTAGGCAGGCAACATTACAGTACATGACAACAAGACTCCCGGCTGAGGAGCAGGGAGCTAGAAATAACCTATTTCCAAGTTATATTCTCCACAACACTCTTTTCAGTAATAAGATATCTCAGGTAGACCAAGCCGTGAAAGCAGACAGTCCTGTAGGCTGAGTGTCTGGGACCTTGGTGGGTGGTTGGTGCAAGCCTGGGTTGTGTGGGGTCAGGCTGCACAGCTCATCTCTAAGCTTAATGGATTAGCTATCTCTGGTAGTCCAGCTAACACTGTCCTTCACATGGCTATACAGGCATCTCATATAGGAAAACAATCTCCTCTGCAAACGCGCTGTCATCATCCCAGGGTGTGATGAACTCATCACGTCTCAATTTCCGTTGCCGAGAAATGCACAGTCTCCGTGTCGTATGCTTGCACAGAGGCAGAAATGTTCCATAACCCCAGGAGGGTTTGACTGATGTGGCATATCTTCTCTCCTTACACCTGATGACAGTCACAAATGTGAGTGTGTGCTGCACTGTGACAGAAAAAGGTGCAAAGATAGAAATGTGCAGAGGGCGGTGTACCAAATGCTATTTCGGCTCGGGGAAAAAGGCATGCATGACTTTGCCCTCTTTTCATGACTGAAGCATATGGTGTGGTGAAAGTATGATGTGTGTGTGTGTGTGTGTGTGTGTGTGTGTGTGTGTGTGTGTGTGTGTGTGTGTGTGTGTGTGTGTGTTGCACCTCTGTTTGCCCTACTTTTGGATGTCACTCTTTTCCTTCATTCCAGCCAGCACCGCTGGGGCTGAATCATATCCCCAAGGAAACAGCCACGAGCATGTACAGACTGCTCTTTGTTGGTTTTCTTTTGAAGGAGCCAACAGGTATACATCACCACCAGCTATGGCCCCGTACCAGTATAGTTCACCCACCTCAGTATATAAGCAGAATTACTTAGTCATGTGATGCTTAGGAGAAGCAAAGAGCTCAGGCACAAGTTTGTGCTGTCTCACTATGTTAAGTTAAAGCCAAGCCTCTCATCTATAATTCTCCTGTATGTATGATTTTTTTGTTTGTTTGTGTGTTTTGTTTTATTTTTAACAAAAAAAAATGGTGGTGGCAGAATTATACTTCTGTCAAATGTGATCAAGTAAATCCCCAAATCAAACCCCATGGAGCTGTCCTTGGTGCTGAACTGAACTCCAAACAGTATCGTTCCACAGCATGCGTCCATATCATATATTATTATATCATATATGTGTAAATTATGATTATTATAGGCCTATTAATGGTGAATCAGCAACGCGATGTCCCCTAATTAACATGCGAGCATGTGCTTACCGTTCTCCATAGTTTCTGTGTTTTCACTGTGACAGAAGTGGCGGTCACAATCAAATGCGAGATCGAGACCATTATTCCCAACACGACAGCCAGGAGTGTCCGCACAGGCAGGAGCGCATAGGCGACGAATGTGACCAGGATGAGCTGCCACATGCCTTGCTCCGGGGACATCGGCGGCTCCATCCCCATCGCGCCCAGCGAGAAGGGACAGCAGAGGAAAGAGAAAGTGAAGCCGAAGAGCAGCGTCAGGTTGACTATCTGCTGGAGCTGAGTCACTTGCAGGTACTTGACATTAGTTACGATGAACAGAGAGACGAAGATGACACAGTGGACCGGATGGGACCCCTTGGAGATGGTAAGGCTGGGTCCGGACAGCAACTCCACCACGGCCAGCGTGGCGGACATGAAGATGAGGACGGCCAGGGCTTTGAGAGTGGACGTCTGCTCCAGCTTCAGGTTGTAGTTCTGGAAGAGGGACTCGAGCTCCTTGCAGTCGAACTCGTCCTCGCACACGATGGTGGTCAAGGGGACACCCGGTGGACAGTGACTTCTCTTCCGCCTGGTTTTGACTTTCTGAAACGGTATTTCCTCCATGTCAGTGCCATTCATAAACCGAATACCTGCTCACAGCTTAGGTCAAACAGAACACCGGATCCCACGCCGCCACAGACCGGAGCCAACGCGCAAAAGCAGGTTGGATGGAGGCAGAGCGTCACGGATAGCCTAAACTGGCCGGTGACCACCAGACGCGCTCCGCACTATCCACAGGTTGAAGTGTGTTGTTGGGAGGAATCACCCGTCACAGAAACCTTCATCTTCTGGCTTTATGTGTACACGATCTGTCTATCAGTTGTTTTCGTTTGAGCGCCACACGAGGAGCAGCGCGCACGACGTCTAGTTCCGATGGTAAAAGCTTTTCTTTTTTTCTTTTTTTCTTTTTCTTTTTTTTGCGGGGCTCAGATAGGATCACGCCTGCGCATTATGAGGTGAAGATAAGACAGGTCTCAGCTACTCAACACACAGTCAAGACGATTTGACTGGTGTGGCTGCACAGCTCCCCACACCAATCTTACACAACAGTGCGTATACATCATCCATCATTTCATTTTCTGCTCCACCTCCACATGTTTCCATCATTAAAGCCTGCGCAATCTTTTTTTTTTTTTTTTTAAATGTGTTCATTCAATTATTGCCTTTTCCTGTTTCCTTCACATGCATTAGTAGGAGGAGAAGCAACATCAATAGACACATGTATCAATGCTTTCAGACCATGAGTCATGAAAGTCTCAGTTTCTCCCAATATGATAGCTTCTGCATTTGCTTATTGGCACACGTGCGTATCATCCTTGCATGCCATTCATATGTTTTCTGTGTTGCCAATGAGGCCCCCACCTTCACCATGCAGCACCCTCTTGTCATTCAGGGAGTGGTGTCTCATTCATTACTAGGGGGATGATTAGTCATCCGTCACGGGCTGCCGCTGCCCTGACCAGTCAGTGCCAGGGAGGGTGTAAGGAGGTGACAGATGGATGCCAAAGTCCTGCACTCTACCAGGACGCTAACATGCCTTCTGCCCCCCATTCTAGCTTTCACTGATCTAACTCAGCTATTGAATGAATACGCGCAGTGTGACAGGTAAACAAAGAGAGGGAAGGGATGGTGCGTAGTGAAAATAGAAACAGAGAAGTAAAGTTTTTGGCAGACGACCAAATTCACAGAGAATAAAAGAGGCAGTGCTTTAGAAAAGACCAATCTGGCCATGGAGGAGCATCAAAGTGAGGAAAATAAGGCATTTGGACATCCTGTCTATTAAATAGTTATCTCTGAGTACAAAAAGCTCCAATCAGATGATCCAATAGTTTAGCCCTGTGACAGAAAATTATTCAGTCTCAATTATGGCACTTGATTAATTGGTCAAGCAGAAAACAGCAAATATTCTCTGGTCCCTCATAGCTTTTCTATATCAATGTAATATTTGGTTTTGGGAGATTACAACCCAGCCCTCAATCCAAAAAGGAAAATATAAATAGTAAAATTTGTCTTCAAATTTCACAAATGATCACATTCCGTTTTACTTAGCCTGTGTTCTACACAGCGTCCCAAATTGTTCAAAAAACAAGCAAATAATAATCCTAACTGACATAAACTCTTCAATCGTGAAGAAGCGAGACTAAATGATTTGTCAGGATACAGCTGTATTGCTTTGTCCACAAGCGTGACCCTTCCCTGTCCTTCATTTCTGCCTTGCCAGTCTCCCTCCTTTGTGTTATCTATCCCTGCTCCTCTGAGAGAAAGATGTGGGACACAGGATGTAGGGCACATTGCTTTTAGGCTAATATTCTGTCTTTTGCACAACGTTTTACTCTTGACTTTATTTGGTGACACACAAACACTCCTGTATCACTGTAGACTGCATGTCAGTGACAAGGATACCGTGGCAAAGGTGTTATGCAAATTAAACCAAACAGTGTCGTCATTAACAGTCTGTTGACCAGAGTGTCATTAATCTGGCATTGATTGTTTTGTCATCGCCCTAATCAATATCTCAATACTCCATGTGTAGCAGCTCCTAAATTAATCTCAATAATGAATGCTGCTGTTTGTCTTTTTTTCTTCAAGACATCGCCCGTTCCTTGATGTAAATGCCAACCTGTGCATTCGACCAAGATGAAAATCTGACATTCAAATTGCCATTTGTGTATTTGCACATGCAAGTTTGTATATTTTTGGACTGCGTTTGATTGACAGTTGGTCTCTTCGCCTCTGTGTGAAGGTGTGCAGTATTTCCAGGAGAACCTTTTGGCCTGTTTGTTGCCGGGAACATCACTGGAGGCAGAGCAGAAGGCATCGTAGGATATAAAAGTGCTATTCCCTGTGCTTCAGGTGTAAGTGCACGGTCGCACTCTGCTAGCCCTCATCTTCTGAGAACAAAGAGAGGTCTGATGGGAGTTCACGCCACAAAGCTGCAATCCAAGGGCATCGGACAAGGAGACAGCAGCCTCTTCCCTGCTGCGTGCCTCTCTGCTAAAAATTGTATTCACTTCCTCCTCCTATATCTGTCAAGTTCTATTTCTGTCTCGCACTCCTTCTTCACAGACAAAACCTCCCTGACTGAGAGACATCAAACAGCCAAGCGTCTGAGATGATGAAAAACAGCTGATTATGTATCTGATAAATTTACATTGCAAAAAAAAAAAAAATGTGAATAACAGCTTGATGACTCAACAGCTTGAGCTCTCTGGAGCAATTAACATCTTCTCAGCCACATGTCAGTTGTATAGCTTCTTTCCAAAAGCTGATCTTTAGCGTATAAAGGATTTTATCAAATGTTTCATGTTGGGCCTTTGGTCATGTCTCAAATGTGGCAGTGAGCAGTGAAAATGTCTCTTTCAGTCTCCAAAAATGCTTCAAAAAGATTTGCACAGCCTTTAATTCCCCCACCAGCAGGATGTTTCTGTACACGTTAACGGATAGCTCACACGCCATCGGTTTGGTCCAGGACACAATAAGATAAAAGGCAGATGAATGGGGAAAAGCAGAGCATGCCAAAAAGAGTGTTCAGAGCTGTTGCCTCCGTCTAAATACTGTTTTACACTCGCTGTCATCAAGTGATCATTTGTAATGATAGCCCGGCAGCCAGCGAGTCCCACCAGTGCCCAGATGTGGTTGAGGCATTGCTAGCCTTATGATCACAGACAAATTGGCTCAACACCAGCAAATGAAACAGCCAAGCCAGACCCAAGAGGGTATCGCAATACATGTTGTGAATTAGCTAATGTCAGCCTTAATTAAAATGTGCTAAGAAAAAAAAAAACACCTTTTCTCACAGTCACCAGTCAGGTGTTCTGCTCCGGTTTTCCCAAAGAAACATTCAGATCTGAGAAGGATCAGAAAACTGTAAAAGATGTATGTGAGAATATGAGCTTCATATGCAAGATACTTTGTTACATTACATAAAATGGTGATAAATCTGTTCCTTTTCCTTTGCTTATGAAAAAAGAATAGAAAGTATAAATCAAACATGGCCACAAGTCAGCTGTTCTCCACATAAACTTAAAAGAAATGCGCCCAAATCCAGCCTTGAGCGAGAACCTGCAGAACACCATCTGTCAAGGCTGAAAACATAATACACACATAATTACCAAATCAAAACTGGACTCGGGGAAAAAAAATCCACAAGCTTATCCTTCATTCAGTGGGGAGAATGATTTTCCCCTCTCCAGAACATGGCCACAGTCACAACAGAGAGATGTCAAAGCTGTGTTACTCCAGATGATTCAATCGTAATTCATCTGTTGATGCGCTTCTCGGTTCAGCAACAACAAGGTCATTGAACAGGTTTGGACTGTGTCAGAAAAAGCACACATTTCAGCTGGCTGTCTTGTAAGTATAGCAAGAAAAGACTAAATTAAAAGGATTTTTTTTTATTTAAATTTGTTATTTAAAAAATATCTTTGTCAGACACATTCTCAGGTAGACGGATTATGGAAGGTAACTTTATGCACACTTTGTTGCTGTTTTACTTTTAGTGTCCTCTGTTGAAAGAAATAAGCGTGTCTATAATAATTGAACATATGCAGCATGCATTACAAATTTCTGTCTTGAATCACAAATGTTTACGAATTATAAATCTGTTTTGGTTTAGGATCAATGCACTCATATCATCATATGATTTATAGGCCTACTATAGGGGCCTGTGAGAATGGAAATCTTGAGTGAAATACAACCAAATATTTGAACTAGCCATGTTAAAAGTCAAATGCATTTTGCATCTTCCAAAGGCCAGGGTTAAATCTTGATTGGTATTACATCTTTTGGAGGAGGATTGATTTACTATTATCATCAAATGTAACACTGATGCAGTAAATTCCTTCCCCAAAAGAAGAAAACATGGTACTATCCTGTCTTCTTGTATGACAGCTTGCTGATTGCAACCTTTTGCCTATCAGCCCAACACATCTCTGTCTCCTCTGTCACAGACAACACCACCCTTCTTTTCTTCCACGCACATCAGCATTGCTAATAAGCCCAACAGCTAGCGTACACTGTTTATGGACACCTGCAGACTGTGATGGAGAATTGTCAATAAGGTGTGGATTTCTTTTTGGCTGCTTTGTGTCCAACAACTCAATCCGTGATACAGACAGATTGGGTTATGCCATTTTTAAATATTGTAATGCAGACCTGAGTTGAAAATAGCACACTAATGAAGAAAAGAAGGTCAACGTTTAACACTGGAGAATGAAGAAGCGAGCCACAAGCGTGTTTGTAATGACACAAAGAAACAACCGCGCTGGTTCACATGTGTGTCTGCGTGCAAGCTTAAAATGGATCAATAACCATCAGGTGCATGAGAGTCAAGTGCAGCACCCTTCCATTGTGAAATCCTCTTAAAGCTTCTGATAGTTCAAGTAATCTTGGGAGTGGCAATGTGTGAGTGTTTGCGTCCAATCCATGTGCCTTGTCCCCTCCCACGAAGGCTGTCTTCCAATGGGTCACATGCCCCACTGAATTTGAGTGCTTAAAGCGTTCGCTGTGCAGCACATTAGGTGGTGACAGACAGACAGACCAGGACAGACAGACAGAAAGAGATAGAAAATAGCACTAAAATCAGCTCCACTAGAAAACTACACAACATTAGAGCCTATTGTGGGTCATTGTTTCAGTTCTGTTATCTGTTCTGATTCAATTGAAGGCACCAAAGTATCTAAATCACTATATTTTATTTTAAAATCAAAAGTAAGAACTTGGAAAATGTTGGCAAAAAGCCATGTGTGCACACAAATATGCCATGAGTATCATTTTTACCATTCACCTTTGCTTCCTTGTCCAGATTGGGAGATTGTTTAAAACCTCTATGATTAATTATTCTTTGGTGATGTTGCCTCAGATTGCAGCAATTTACTTACTAAGGTTATTATTACCAATAGGAGTGATGGCCAAGACTATGAAAATATGGCAAAGTTTGTTTGAAGAGAGCAGATTTCTCTTTAAAACCACCCTGTTCAATATATTTGCATTATTAATGGCTCAAATGACTTTGTGTAATGCATAAGGTGTCAGTCTAGAACCCACAGAGAATAAGCACCCGACTCTGAGGGAATCTCTCTATCTCTCTATGGAACATTTCATTGTGTTTCAGCTGATCGTTTTGATTTTCTGGCCCGCAGCTTTATTTGTTAACAACGACGACAACATTCCCATTTGAACAATAACAAGGACAACAACATTTCCATTTGAACAATAACAACGACCACAACATTCCCATTTGAACAATAACAAGGACAACAACATTTCCATTTGAACAATAACAACGACCACAACATTCCCATTTGAACAATAACAACGATGGCAACGTTCCCATTTGAACAATAACAACGACCACAACATTCCCATTTGAACAATAACAACGATGGCAACGTTCCCATTTGAACAATAACAACTATGACAACATTCCCGTTTGAACAATAACGACGACGACAACATTCCCACAACATAACCTCCTCCCTTGGCGTAGGTGATTACTCCCATAGTATTCCCATAGTATACCCATAGTAGTCCCATATACTCCCATTGACAGGCCCAGTGTGAAAGGTTTGACCAGATTAGCTTGCAGCCAAGTCTATCAAAAACACACAGGGAGTTCAGGGAAAGGTTAGTGAGAGGAGAGCATGAGGAGATTAGTGTGCTAAGTGTTGCTAACAGTCTTTGTGTGTGTTTGTGTTTGTGTGTGTGTGTGGGTGGGTGGGTGTGTGCATGTGTGTGTTTGTGCTTGTGACTAAGCATGAGTGTGCATGCATGTGAAACAACCCCGTTCTCCCCTCCAGTGCTGTGAATTGATAGTTGATAGTATAAAATGAAAACCCTTCATAACCCCCGTTGGTTAAGCTTTCCTCTAAACTAAAAGATAAATATTGTTTACATTTATTTTATTTTAAAACACACTCTATCGGTTATTTGGATTCTTATTATATCTGGTTAGAAACAACTTGTGTATATTTTTTTTTTAAAAGAAGAAGAGCATGGACATTATTATTATATCCCACATATTATTCCACCTGTAATAGATTGGGCTTTTTCATGCCATTTGATGAATTGATGTGAAATATTCCCATCAAACACTGAAAATATTTAGAACAGAAACCAGTCCACATATTGTGACTGTATGTTGACTGTGCCTAGTATCATACCTATGACACCGATGTTCTAGTGCACCTGTAAATAATCTGCTTCCTGGCCATTTATGCCTTAACACATATTTAAACACCCTCCTAGCAATGTCCAACCATCTTAATAATTTAAAATGTCCTATAATAAAATAGGTTATTTTTCAGAATTGAAATATCATACAATCTATACATGGGCCTGTTTTTGCTTTGAAGCACACATAGTCCCTTCTTAGGTGTATTACACATTCAAATATGCATTATTATTCTTAACAATATCTTCCAACTAATATCAAAAACTTTTTTTCTATTCAAACAAATTAAACAGGTGTTAAATGTCTGTACATTTTGTTCTAACTTTACTGAAATGTGGCCTTTTGCTGTGACCATTGCTTGTGACGTTAAGAAATCGAATTTGTGCAAATAAAATCTTTACCATTTTGGTCTCCATCTTAACCAAACGCAGTGACCTCACTTTGTCCACAGACCATGAACTTTTTTACATGTCTTGTCAATGACATTTGGAGCTCACTAACAAAGCTGAATCGCCAATATAGAGAGAAAAGCTACTAATCAAGAGTCAGATTTCAAATAATTTATCACAACTACATCAGGATGAATAAGGATCCCGAGACTGATACCTCTACAACACCATGTGCGCCATTAGTATTGTATCTGCGTGTACATATAGGATTATCTGGGTTTGATTTAAACCTACTAACTATAGCTAATCACACCCAGTAGCATCAGATGTATTGCATAACATTAGATGACTCACAGTATCAAATATAGGATGTGATATTAGAGTTGCCAACCATAATCTGGCTGCACTGCCGCTGAGCATTACACACAATGTCTTATCTATTATTAAAAATTTCTGTTACACTCGCTCCAGTCGTTATTTTCACACTTTTTCTTTTAATTTTATGTCATATTTGGACAAGATTCCTCTCTTTAGAAACCCCACTATGGCAGAATGAGCCACACCATGCCTAATGGACACAGTGCAACTATATACTATATGTATCTGTGTAATATTCACGGCTCCTCACCCACCCTGACCTGGTTTGGTCTGACACTTCTGCCAGTCTGCATACAGAGAGAAAAAATATACAACACTAACACACATTCAGACACATTCCTCCTCTTGGTGCAATTAAATGTACACACACACACACACACACGCACACACACAACTGGCCGTCATATACCACTGTCAGCTTTTACACTAACACAATCCAGCAAAATGAGTCACAGCAAATCACCCACAGACGCCATCTCCCGGTCAATGTGCTCTCTCACTCAAAGAGACAGAGAGATATTAGTAGAGCTGCCACCAATGATGATGTCTATCAACCTAAACACTTTAGGGTCAGATAAAAGCCTTTCCACTTCCCACTATTTCATCCCACCCGACTGTATTCAAGAATGAGCTGCAGGACACGAGTCGTCAACTCCCTGCCATGCCTTGTTCACATCGGCTCCAGAAATGGCTCCATCAGACGGCTGAGATTTCTCCTAAGTGTCTCTCCATGTACTTTTTCTCCTGATGACAAATGGGACTTTTCCTTGCCTCGCTATGAGTAGAAGCAGGAGAAATAGGAGAGGAAATGAGGAAATTTAATTATGGCAATGATGATATATATATTAACATATTTAAGGCAGAGGGAAAGATTTGATTTGGATGCTAATTGTTGAAAAGTGGTGAGGCACCACAGCGGCGATATATAGAATAACTTGAGATGAGAGAGTTCTGGGCATTTTCTCAGCGCCAATGTGGATCAACTGTGTTTGTAGTGCTGCAATTTTAAGCACTTGAACTACATGAAATGTAGTAACTCTGAGGGACTCCCCTAAGATATCAAAGATGGATTACATATGTGTGTCTGTGTGTGTGTGTTTTCCCACACATACAACCCTTGGCTGTACCGAGATAATTTCTTTAAGGCTATCATTAAATTATCATAACACTGTCTAATGGGCATAACCCTCCATAGATAATGTAAATGACTCCATGCCTACTGTCTCTCTCATTTCCACTGATTTAACCATGTTAGCTCAGTTGGTCAATGGACATAAACAAACCTGGGGACCAGACCCCCGCCATGCGGAGTCACAAGATAAATGTGAGGGGTCTCAAGATGATTAACAGGACAGGAAGGAAGGAAAAGAAATTTCAACATATATATTTAAGCCTCAGTCACAAGGTTGTTGACCCGGTCACACACCAATGGTGGCAAGCTACCGGATTTTTGGCAGGAGGAGCTCGGGATCGAACCGCCAAAGCTGTGATCAGTGGACAAAACTCTTTACTTCCTGCCATGTGACCCCGATATGAGGGGCCACAATGTAAAAAAAAAGGGTGGTAAACACTGCATAAGGCCACAGTCTAAAGAGAAAAAATGTCATCTCCAGGTACTTAGTATATCTTAGAGGAAATGCAGACCTAAGACAAAAACCTATGTAGACATGAGGTCGTTTTCAATGGTGTTAGATGTTACTATTTAATCTATGGTTGGAATAGGAAGCTACATGCTGGCATCTACTGTTCAGTTTTGGCCACAAACACTCCACCCTGTGTCATAAACAGCTTTGGATGTTTTTTTTTTTCAGTGGAGACAATGACACACAAAAACAGCAAGGGTACAATTAGTGTTTTAATAATTATGTTCTGCATAATTGCATCGGCAGTTGTTGTTTTTTTAATAGAATGCATCAAAGAAAAAAGTTGAAAAAACATTATTTTTATTGCTTTCATTCACAATTTTCATTTGAAATAGTGTAAAACAGACGCACAAAATGACATGCCATTCAGGGAATTATTATACATACAGTATATATGCAATATGAAGTTTGAGTACATGAAAGTAAAGTCGAAATATATAATATGCAACTAGAATAAATAGAATGAAACTTGAATATATGGAATGGATGAAGGAACTATTGCATCGCGTCATCGAGGCACTGGTGCCATCTTGTGTTTTTGATGTGCGGGCTAATATTATTCTATATGTTGCTGAAATAAGTGGGTCACTATGAGTGAATCTGCACAAACTTTTGCAGCAATTATGAGTAATGAAGAGATAATTAACACCAGGACAAATGAAGGAATGGGCCAAAATAACACTGGGAGTCATGTTCAATGTTTCTACTGAAGAAATGTATTCACTGTTTCAACAAGATGACCATATGCAGTAAACCTCTCAGGTCAGGCAGAAGTGGCTTATTGGGCAAATGATGAAACAAAAATAGTATAGAAATATTTCATTTTGTTAAGCCAGGGAATTTAGAAAGCTACGACTTTAAAGACTTCATTCAACATTCTCCAATTTCTACAAAAGGTTTCATTTCCACCTGTTCAAACTTCATATTATACATAATTATTTCCTAAATGGAACATTACATTTAAACATTATTAATGAATTTGTAAAACTGTATCAAATGTATCATGAATAATTCATGACATATACAAGTAACTTTACTGACGTCATAACAGACAGTCAATCCGCACGAGAGAGTAATTATTAATAATAATAATAATAATTATAATAAACCTCAACCTCTCTCTACCCTGTCTGTCCTTGGTCAGAAACAAACTCAATACTTTGCTAAATCTCTGTAAAGTTGGTTAATTTGCACTTGAGGGTCAAAGCTAGCATTTGGTCAAGGTTGGGTAAACAGTTCTGAAAGGCACAAGATTATGTCATGTTAGGTGTATCTATTCATTTGGTAGAAAGAACAAATAAGGAATATGTTCTGATCTACAGCATAGTTTTAGAGCATAGAATAAAAAATATAGTCATCTTTCACCAGCACCTAATATGTAAGGAATAAAAATACTGTCTGATATCTGAGAAAATACTGTCCTATGTAAGTGACCACTTAAATGGTTACACTACAGCTGCATATTAGTAGTTACAGCATAACTATTACCAGACAATGCACAATATTCCATTTCCAGTTAAGTGATATATGTGTATATTTATATCTGTATAAAGAGATACATGTACAACCCTCCCTCTACCGAGCAGCAACAGCTGAAGTGATATTAAGGCAAACATTTGGAGTAAAATATTCTGAGAAACTCTCCCCGTCTTAGAAAGCAGGTTAGTCTTTAGGAGAAGCCACTGGTCGCCGTCTGTAAAGTCATTTCTCTTGACTTTTAAATAATCTCGGACTCATGTCGTGCCAGAGCTGGAGGCAGTGTAGTTCCACATGGACCCTGGAAATGGTGCCTGCACCACGTCACACACAGAAAAACGACGAGACACTGAAAGTTAAAGTTTTACGGCAGCAGGTGGAAAGTCACACCGAGAGTTAAAGTTGCCTTGTAGGTTAAAAAATTTTAAAAAAATAACACTGCCATGTTGCCAGTGGGTGGCACTAAACATCAAGATACACATTCTCATTACCCACTGTTCTGGTTTTCACTTTAAATACATTTTCATGCTAACTTCCCTTGTAACAGAGCCAGCTAAGTGTTGTAGTTTTATCTTTTTCAGCATGCGCTCAGTTTCTCGACTTACGTGAAGTACTCAGTTTTTGGTGTTGTGTTTGTATTGAATTCTGCCACTGGGACGCCTCTGGATGCAATCTGGGGGCCAAACATGGCTGCTGGGTAAACAATCGAAGACGTGCCCACCTATGAGTTAAAACAGGGAGCAAATGACACTGGCATCAACTTGAGATCCATTGTACAGCATTGCATGTCAGATCCAGAACAAATATTTGATTTACATGACATAACATACGACGTGTTTGCAGGATAACTCACCACCAGGCAGAGATCACAAATTTCCATCTCTTTTTCCACCTTGGTCAGGATATGAGAGTCCAGAGTTTCTCCAAAAAACACCACGTTGGGCCTCAGGAGACCATGGCAGTCCCTTTCATCACACCTTGGAACAGCAGCACCAAACAGTCCTTAACTGGTCACTTTTATCATTCTGCATTTATAATAGAATAACTGGCCATAACACACAAGCATACAAACACACAGATATTGTTTTGCTAGAGGCGCAACATGCTTGATAATTAAAAATCATGAGGAGCGAAGTAGCAATGGTTTTCTGTCCTATACAGTTTACTGATTATGTAGAGCATAATCTGAAAATCTGCAAAGTCTGCAGAGTGTGAGTTAGAGGAGCTCATCACAGAGGTTGAGCACCGTAAAACTGTTCTGTTTGGAGGGCTTAGCAGTGGAATATCAAATAAAAGGAAACAGGCTGAAGGGAAGCTGTCAAGGTATTGGGAAATACTGTAGACTGACAAACTGCCTGGCTAATCAGAGAGCTAGAATTAGTAGCTACGGTTTAATGTTTGAGTGATCAAGCAAGGTTGGTTGAGACTTCTCTGGTGTTACTTCCTCAGAGCACATTCTGATGTTGTGCAGTGTGTTAATAAAGCACGGTTAAAGGACAAGTCAGCGGTGTCTCCGGCAGTTTGTCTGACAGGAGCATGTGGTGGATGTGGTGAACAGTGTTGGATCAACTGCGCCAACTGTTGCAGAAGTCAAAAAGAAGTGGTCAGACATGAAAGTTCAAGCCAAAAAACACATAGCTGAAAAAAAGATAGATGGAATCGTTCCCAAAATTCAGAGCATGTTTTTATCTAACCAAATATTCTGCTTCTGTCCATATTTGTTGGTTTTTAGCCTTTCAAAAACAATATTTTTACTGCAGTCAGAAACTGTTTGCCACACACAGAGGAAAGGTCTCACCTCCTGACTGATCCACAATGCTGCTATTCAATTAAAAATGTAACACCATAAACAATCCTCAAATAATTCCACCCATATCTGCATGCAAACAATATAATTACATTAAATTACCTTCACATATTTATGTATTTAGGCTCTAACAAATAAATATGGACTATATCCACGATTTGAGGGAGGCCTATACATTATAAAATATATATGTGCTGATGTGTTGTTTAACATTCCATCTGTGTTTTTACTTCTGACTGAGCTTTATTTTGTGATAAAACCACTTCTCTGAAAAGGGTGAAGGTATGCGTAGAAATCCGGACCTTTTTCTGCATCGAAATTCTCTATAAATACCAAAGTTTGCGGTGACAGATGCTTACACAAATTAGCAACCTTTATAAAGGAGGCCCCAGGTTACCACGTAAAACTGACACACTTAAGCCAATCCTCCTATAGTACCTGCACAAACCTTCCCCAAAATGCATTAAAAAAAATAGAAGACAGACCCACACATCACTGCTGCCAAGCAGAATTCAGAGTGAATTGTGTTTTCATGCTAGTGCACCAGTTTAACCAAGGTTTACTATGCATCAGAAAAGCAACACAAAAGGCTTAGTAACTCTGACCCTGAGTGTTATTAATATGAAGTGACCGTAATCTCACCTCGGCAGTTTATCCACAGGAATCGGGGCATCTGCCACATCTGGGCCAGGAGCACTGTACATTAAGAGAACAAACACAGTGGGTTAAACAGCACAGAGGAGTCAAACTGAAGAGATAAGGATACAAATCCTGAGTGTTTATCAGAGAGTATGTGCGTAGACTCCAGAGGCACTGGCGTTTACCCTTTGTCCTTCAGGGCAGCACATATGGGACTTTGCTTGTTCATGGTCACTTCTCCACAGCTAACACAGCGTGTCTCCATCAGACTGCCTGCAGTTATACAAAAAAAAAAAAAAAAAACACAGCTGTTTGTCATTTAAGCCTGCTGGAGTCATAGAAAACATCTCCCTGGCCACTGAACACATTGACAATGAAATTAAAGAAAGATTTCAGGAAAGGAATCAAGTCAAATGCTTGTGCACCATTTTTATCTAAATGAAAAAGAATACTTGCAACGATATCATCTCAAGAAACTTGAGAAAAGTTTAGTGCACTGGCATTAAATACTCGTGGGTCGGTTGTTTGTAAAAGCAGCAACTATAAATCAAAAAGTGTTTCAATCCCCCAGTAAAACCATGGGATGTAAGACGGTGATGTCATACTTTCCAGTTCTCAAGGACTAGAGAGCAGCTTCAGTACTGCAGTGCTAATTTACTTATATTAAATTATATATTCTATTTATATTCTGTTAATCCCCAAACAGAAATTAATCCCCTGCATTTTACCCTCCCTAAACAGTTTTGTCTGCAAGTGACAACTTTCGCAAAATCAGAAAACCGCAGCAGCTCTATTTTAGGGTAGATTATTTCTTCAGAATTAGTGCTCGGTGTAAAAAAAAAAGAAGAAAAAAAATGTTTTCTTAAATCATTTGAAAAATTATCATGAGTCTGTCTATTGCGTCCTGTGAAATGTCACTGTTTTAGGGCCCAAATCTGCCTCTCACCATGAACTCTGAGCACATGTTTGGACCCAGCCTGTTGGTGGAGGTCATCTATGCATTGGGTGATGACAACCACGGAGCGCCCCTGCTTCCTCAGCCGGGCCTCACACTCTGCTATAGCCAGATGGGCAGCACTGGGCTTCCTGCTCATAGCCAGCTCCCTCCTGTAATGGTAGAACTCCCAGACTCGAGACGGGTTGCGAGAGAAAGCCTCTGGCGTCGCCAGATCCTGGGGAATCAAAATTGCATGTCTTAAGGCAACATCAACAAGTTTTAGATCAAAACTCAGGTGCTAAGAAGGTAGTGTATTCATCACAAGCAAGAGCTGGACAGCGTAGATTGAGCTTAAACACCTCAATCAGAAATGATTACTTTTTCATACGAAAGACTATTTTTAATTCTTCCCCGGAGGTAAACCTTGCTGCAGCCCACCGCAAGGATCCAGATTATGCAACAAACACTGTTCCTCCCTTTACTGGCTGTTACTGCTGAGATAAATCCACTGAGCTGCTGAGATGTATTATGTAAACATTAAACACACCCACTCCACAGCAACAGCTCAAAACCACAGCTGGAAATTAGACCAAACACAAGCTCTGACCTAAATAAAAATACAATAAAAATAAATGAATAATTGATAGAACAAAGTGCATGTGTGTGTGATTTGCTTCTTTAAGAAATTACCTGGGACTGCCACTTCCTCCACTTCTCATTTTCTCCCCTGAAGGTTGGCACTCCGCTCTCTGCACTCACACCTGCCCCCGTGATGATTGCTATGTGCTTAGCTTTGGAAAAGAGCTTACGGAATTCAGACATGTCTAGGAAAACAAAAGGAAAAGCAACATATAATTCAGTGTGTGTGTGTGTGTGTGTGTGTGTGTGTGTGTGTGTATACATATATATTTACATTTACATTTCACAGATAAATAAAATCCATTAGAATGGCTCTGAAGTTGCATTATCTCAACTACATACTGGTGGCAGTGCCATGTCTCTGCCAGCTCTGCATACAATCGCACATAGTGGTGGAAAATCATGAGTTGTCCATGCCTGGGTTTCATTGTCCTATTGTTATTATTTTTCACGATGCTAGCAAAATGTGAATAAAAGAAAAAGTGATCCAGACCCTGCATCCACACACAGATACACCTCAAACTGTAATCAACTCTTCCCTTGGCCCAGGATCCACCCATACATTCATTCATCAAAATCCATTGACAACTTTTCAAGATATCTCGCAGACAAACAAGCAAGACCAACTGACAAATGCGGGCGATCACATAACCTCCTCCACTTCTCGTTGGCAGAGGTAACGATCATTATAACAGCTTTCACTTTACCCGAGTTTGGTCTTGTGTCCATCAAAGGTCCTCTTGTCACATTGGTGGAGAATGCGCGAAGTCCAAGTGCAAACACAGCTCGATTTTGAAGGAGCATTGTCACTATTGTTAAGAAGACTAGAAAAAAAAAGACAGAACACAAAATGAATACACATTTTAGTAATATTTTTAGCATTATGGTCAAACATTTACCTCTGATCTTTATTCTCATTGATTAGTTGTTCTGATTTACAGTATGTGGTGCAGATTTTTTTTTCTGTTTATATTATTTGCATTGAGACTTTTCTGTACTGAATACTCCTCTAACTTAACTCTGCTGGAGTCAAATGTAGGTCATATTTAAGATATCATGTTGTGCAACCAAGTACTGATCACACAGAATTTTAATTAAATTCTAGCAGGGATCCCAAAAGTGTCCAGATACTGAATACTTCACACTGCAGTTCGGACTTGTGTGTACAATATTATGCATTTAGCGGAACAGTGCGGCCATCAAAAGCATGCTGTCCTGTTCAGTTTACTTCACTGCAATGAATTCTATATGTGACGCTGTTATGCAGTACGTGAAAAACGTTACTTCAAGTGCAATTCAATAAAAGTGAGTCTGTTCTTGTGCAACTGTATAGATATGACTCCCTTTATATAGCATTGTTTAAACATGTCAAAGTGAATACAAGACAGCACTGCAAGTAGTGTGATTTAGAGTGTCCATTTACATTCATGTCCATTTACACTGCACTATTTTTAAATTCTCTGCTGCATATACTACTTGAATTGTGTCATGTTAAATTGTTGTCGTCTCGCCACTAGGCCTGCATATATTCTTCATATTTTTTATATATCTTGTGTGCACCTTAAGGAGTTTACCCTTTAATTTCATTGCACACTGTATAATGACAATAAAGGCTTTCTATTCTATTCTATTCTATTCTATTCTATTATTAAAGGTAGCCTGCAGTTACAAGAACACTTCCTCTAAATGGAATGAGGCAACCATTAATACAAATTGGAGTTTCTGAGGTGACATGTCAAAACGTCTGCGGTCCACTGGCTCTGATAGAACAAATGTGCCTAAAACACATTTAAAAAGTGATAGGTCTGAAGTAAAATTAAGAGGAAGGATTTAAATGACCGACCTCAATAAAACTGTCAAAAATACAAACAACTGGGCACTCCCTGCAAGCTTTGACTCACTTGCCAAAACAGGTTTTACAGGCTGCCCTGCCTAATGCATAGTAGACGTTGATTCACCATCATCAGCAAATTTAACAGAGCTGTAGACAATCTGCATATTTCCATAAATTAGAGCTAAATTGCAATCACTGCTGTCTGTGTGTTGGTCATCTTCTGCATTAGCCAGTTTCCTTCCAAGATATTCAACCAGTCAGTGTAATTCCAAAGGATTATCACTCTATGAGAGAATATATTGAAGGTACAACCAGCTAACTATTACTGACATGCTGCAGAAACGCCGTTTGCAAAACGCCCAAAATCTAAGTTAGTGCGTTAGCATATCGTGGTTTATAACGTGGTGAAGGTTAGTTAGGGATTAAAAAATGTCGTGCTTTCTATCACACACTGAAACGTTCAGCGGGGATTAATGTGCACACTCAAACGTGCATTTACAAGTTACTGAAAACACGACAGAAACATGCGCATTAAATTAACTTACCCTAGTAGTCTCATAGTACTTCACTTACCTACTTATATGAAGGATCAAGAACGAAACATCCGCTTGTTTACCTCTGTCCCTGCAGACGACCCGATGAGCCCTAAACCTGCTAGACTGTCGTAAAGCGCGTCGTGAAAAACGCACATAAACCGGAAACTGATATTAAAGGGAAGAAAAAAAACGTGTGGTTTAGGAGAGCCATCTAGTGGTGGACTGATGTAAATGTCGCTCATTCAGAATGATTCATTCATTCTCCAGTTGAAATCAGAAAGACGCACTGAAGCCCAATTTTGTTTTTTACTGAGTCATTTATTCATATTTATGGAGGAACGAAAATATGAAATTTGCTTGTATATTTTTTTTACCGCGATTCTCTACCATAACATTTAAATTTTAATCTATATTTAATCTTAAAATTTTAAATTATATATATATATATATATATATATGTATTATACATTATTGTATTACGTCGTGTAGTATACGGTATATCATATGTGTATATAGATACATTTGAAAAAGCAATGACTTGTCATTTTCTGACAAAAATATTTTGTTATTAAGAAACACAAATATAGGCTCCTGCTCCTGTGGGTCAAAAACTGCATGGCCTGACATTATGTTTTCATATTTTCTAAAGTAGACTGTTGACGAATTCTACTTTGGTGAAAGTGTTAAAAGTGTGAATCTTTCTTCACACTATGACATTTTCCACCGACGCCTCTCTCTCTCTCTCTCTCTCTCTCTCTCTCTCTGGGTGTGTGTGAACTCTCCCTCCTCTCCATCAATAACTACCTCTCTCTCAGTGTGTGAGTGGCCGTGGTTCTGCGTCTGCCCCCAGTCGGCCAGCAGCAGTCATCCCCGGACACTGGTTCAAATTGATGGCTACTCCAGACAGCAGCACAGACCGCAGACCTATAAGGAGACTCCGCTCCAAGAGCGACACCCCATATCTTGTTGAAGCCCGTCTCTCCTTCAACCTGCGTACAGGTAGGCGCACGTCCATTGATCCTGTCCCAAAAATCTTTCGACTGGATGTTTTTGCCAGACTGATATACTGTGTGTGATTTTAGCCTGAGATACGCCCCTTTAAAAAAATACTACAGTATATCTAAAGCCTCCTTGGGGATTGGCGCTATGTTTACATGGATGTGTGCCTCCAAAACGTAACATTTGGATAGATATCCGCACAGGGCAGCAAAAACTGACATGTTAGACTTATGCAACTTTGTAGAGGTTACTGGCGTGTCTGGCGCAAAACATCGAGAGTTCAGATATTGAACAGCAATTCTACGGTTCCAAATGTCATTCACGTGGGAATGTTGGTTTCGTCAGCGCTCGATAATTGCTCGCAGTGTAATTCAACGCAGTTACATAATACGAATAAGCGCCAACGTGACCTGTAGTAGCCCAAGCTTTGGCTGTGGTTGTGGTTGTGGTGCGCAAAATATGATGATCTGATGCTCTGCATTGTTTTGTAGATTTGATCACCGCATTTCAAACAGGCGGAATATATGTTCGCGATGATGCTCGTGGTGAATCTTCTTTCTGCATCACCCTTTGCAATGTTGCATCCCCTGTTACCATGGTGACTTGGTATTATATGCTGACTGAGTCAACAGGACTCAAATCTGTTTTTGCACACCATTGTAATCCAAACACGCGCTGCATCCAAAATACAGACCTCATGGTATCCATGTCATTTAAGGGATATTTTCTGTCGGGGTCACACATTTCTTTTCTCTTATTAGTCTCAATCACTGGGATGATTTGAGTGTGCCCACATGTGTAATGACTAGAGTGACATAAGAGGTCATATGCTGATGATGATATGGGATACAAAACATATTAGACCTAAAAGCTATAAGATGTTTCCAGATGTATCCCCCAGCTTCTCTTGCTAGAGTCACACCCATAGGCTACAGTATATCTGCTTAGCAAAGCTACTACTGCACACTGATGTTTGGATATTACGTATTTTAGGGAGATGATTTGTCATAAAGTGTCTTTTATTTAATTTTTCAGCCACTACGTTTTCTAATGTGTTGAGATAGCTTTTGTTTTTCTTGAATGCACAACATAAAGAACATGGTTGAGTGGATTTTTTTTTAGAGGAAATTAAGCATATATTATGTGGAAAACCAAAGTTTACATAGCATCAACATCTGCTGCTTTAAATTACAGAGCTTTTTGAATGACAAAGTAGTGTGTGCGCAGGTATGGCTGCAATTACTAGTTATTTTCATTATAGATTAAACAATTCATTAAATTAATTATTTCAGAATTCTGTCCATTAAAGTTTATGAAAAAGTCCATTACAATTCCCAAGAGACAAAAGCAAAATCTTTGAATTGTAATATTCAATTTACAAAATTTGTCATTTGAGTTGTTTATATTTATCTATTATATGTATATGTTGTATATATTTGTTTTTTTTATATCTGATATTGATTCATTTTTAAATATGTTGTTCTCCTGCTATTTCTGCACATGTTTAGTGTCTTTGAGTATTTTGAAAAGCGCTTTATAAATAAAATGTATTATTATTATTATTATTATTATTATTATTATAATAAACAGAAAATGTTCATCATACTTGAAAAGCTGCCAGAAAATCAATGAATCAACTAATCATTTTAGCACTAATGTGTTTTACTGTCGGTTAACTAAGGAGTTTGTGTTATCGGGGCAGCAGCAGCCCATACATTAGAGGTTTTGGTCACAAGCTCATCAGTTTAATCGAAAAGTGGCTGCAGCTTTCTCCAGTGCAGCTACTCAATAGCCGACCATACAGCTGCTGTATTGATAGCTCCTGGGTGTGCAACGTGATCCAGGGGACTGCTGGAAAAGAGCAAGAGTGCTCAGTTGTGTTTTGCTGCATGGCTGAATGTTGAATACAATCTGGACTGCTCTTGCAAATGAGTGTTTGCCCTTTGGAGACAAAACTGTTGTCAGTGGTAGGACACTGTCATTTGTCTCTATGATCCTTTTTCATTTCCCTACACTAAGATGAGCTCATATACAGTACATGAAGATGGTACGGGGGCGATTTGTACAACAGCACTGTTGACTCACTTCCACCTGAAGAAGTGGAGCAGGATATAGCTTGCTATTGCCAAGGAAACCAAAATCCTCGTAGTTGTGTGCCCATGTGCTATGTGCTATGTGAGACAAGAACTAAGCAATTATCTCTGTCTTGTTCTGGCCATGACAGTGGCTTTGGTTTCTCCTTGCTTTTCTCATGGTTATTATAAAGGTATAATAGCATTATAGCCACAAACAATGAGTGTGCAAAGAGTGACACAAGGGTGAGAAGACAATTTTACTGTGCAGCCACTGAAAATTTTGTGACTGAATCCATGCTTTCATCAATGAACCGGTACTTGCTGCTGCTGAAGGAGTAAATGCTCTTCAATCAAGACACTGCCAGTCTGGTGCTGCTCCACTGAGACCGACTTGTCAAATTCATTTTAATGTGTAGTAAATTTGTGTTTGTGATCATTTGGAGATGATCTGAAGGCTTGAAGCCAACTCGGCTGTTCAGTGTTTAAACAGCTGATGCTTTGCTTTATTGTTTGATGCTGAGTCCGAGCTCAGCCCGGCCATGGATCACTTCAGTCTGCAGGGACCTGGTCAGTGCTGCTTGCTTGTCCTTTGCACAAACTAGGCTCATCACATACAAATAATACAGATGGCTTCTAAAGAAATCAGAGCACATGTATGAAACATATTGCTTTTATTGCATTGACCTGTTTAGCATCTAATCTAATCTAATCTAATTTGCTTTGGCCCTGCACACAGTCACAAAGGCAATGATATAATGGCATCAGTTACTGTGCAGCTAGCTGTGGTTATGTCACCTCTCATGAAACATTAGAGCATGTAGGCGTTGTTACACTGAGCTAGTGAGCCCATGTGCAAAGCACAGAGAGATGAGGAAACTGGAGATGGAATCTAGGTGATGGTTTATTGCAAGTCGTAAAGGAAATTCATGTATATTTATCAGAGCAGAGGTGAGAGCCAGGATTGAGTCAAGCAGGATGTTCAGGGAGTATATAGGTGTGGCTGAGCTGGGCAGAGGTCAAGGATGGGGGAGCAGGGCTGATGAGACAAGAGGGTGGGAGACAGGGACTGGAGAAGAGTAACCAGGACCCCAAGGACAGGAGAAATGGGGCTAGTCAGCAATAAACAAGGAAATATGAGCTAATAAGGCCTGAACCAGAGACAAATGGTGCAAGTATGATTGAGCAGGGTTCATGTGGCAGTGCTGACTCTTAATTACAGAATGGGATGTAGCTGGTGAGGCTCTGCCCTGGGTCTGACACACCTGCCTCCACTCAGGCAGTCACACACACACACAAACCGTCATAGGGAACTAACAGCAGAGAGATTACAATGTTTGTTGAACCAGAAGCATTATTGTTTTCTTAAGGATCTCGTATATGGATTTTTTTATAGCCAAAAGACATACACATGTGCACGTGTATTTGTGTGTGCGCGTCATCGTGCATGTTTGTGAGCACCAAGCATGCATGCATATTGTCTCCTTGTTAGTGTGATGTGCATTTGTTGCCTACTGACACAGCGTTCCTCTCAGTCGAAGAGGCTGTCTGCTTGTTTTTATTTTCTCATCATTCAGCAGCTCAAATCAGCCCATCTGCTTCCTGTCTGCACCCTCATGCAGCACACAAGAAGCTCACCCAACTACAGGAGCTATAGCTTGTCTGATTTTCCACCAATATCCTCCGACCAAAGACACCAGACATGTTTGGGTTTTCTTACATTTTTGTTCACACATTCAACCGAATTTTTTCCTCCTTCTTCCTCTGCATTTTACTCCTTATGGTAGGCTAATAATCCTGTGTTGTTAATATAACAGACTGACTGTCTGGTAATATTATTGTGTTTTACACTACAGTACTGTTGTTAATGCCACACACTCATCCATTTATATGCTAATTTAAAAAGAATAGGGGGAAAATTTTCCCTTTTTTGAGGCAGCAATCTATGTAAACTTTGTTTACTTTTAATAAATTTGTAGATGTTCTCTGGGGCACCCTGATAGCTCACCTGTTAGAGTGTGTACCATGTATTATAGGCTAAGTCCCTACTGCAGTTGCGTGGGTTCTATTCCTGCAAGGGACCATTGCTGCGTTTTAACTCCTCTCCCTCGCTGTCTCTCTGCAGGTGTCAGAAGAAATGCAGAAAAAAAACTAAAACTAGGTTTTTGCATAATTACAAAAAAAAAACACAAAATGCTGTATTTAACAATGTTAAAGAAAGTGGGGAAAAAATTTCTTGATCCATCTGCTTATCTGATCCATACCAAAATGTATTGAGTTCTCTCCTGGATCATTCCCCATCCATTTTCCAAGTTTTGTGGAAATCCGTCCAGCAGTTTTTGCAGATTCCCGTTGACAAACAAACAAACCAATAAATGGACATGGGTGAAAATACAGCAAGATAAGTCTAAATAAAACTTCTCACCAGCTGATCAATACTATGTTTAAGAATCATGTGGAATATTGCAATTAAGAATGGGGGTAATGCATTTTGACATTGTGCCTTGCAAACTCCACACGCAGCTCAGCTTGTTCTTAAAGGCTTAGGATCTTCTTAAGTCTGCTCTGGTACATGGAACATTAAAGACAGCATGTCCACCGTACAGATGGTAACTCTGGTGAAGAGCTGGATGCAGTGTGCAGAGTGGAGGTGTGGGGACACGGATGGCTGTGCCTATGAGCACTACACCTGGTCGGCATGCAAATAGAAGATGACATATCTCCCCGACCCCCACAAGAAACTGTAGAACAAATTCATCAGTATGTGACATACTGTATCCTCCATTCATTTGGTGAGCCTATAGTAGTGTATATTGTTTTGGATATAAGCTATATGAAGATGACGGAGTTTCATAAAAATAAATTATAAAAAGGCACAACTACTTATTATGGTGGAAATATGTGTAAAGTTTAGTTAAGCTATAGTATAATCTGCGAGATATGCTCCAAAGAGAAGGTTATTATGGACAGACAGACATACTGATGACCATATCCCACCGTTAATTCATGGTTAGGGGCATAAAAAGTTGAAGCCAGATGACTGCATTGCAGTTGTTGGAGGATAGAAAATATGGGGTATACTTTATACACATTCCCCATGCAAATGTGTATTTTCATCCCTACACATACACAACATACTTACCCTGTATTAAAACATAAATATGCATTTTTTTATGCATATTTTTTTTAGGTATTTGGATATGTACAGTATATGCACTCTCTATTCTTCAATGCTCTAATCTAACTCTGTGTTGCAGCCGTATTAAACTTTAAAAAAAAAAAAAAAAAAGCTAAACTCATTCACCAGCCGCCACTCCCTTCATCTTTATTCCACTCTGCTGCTGCTCTGTGTTTCAATCCCTCTGTACAGTAGGCACAGCCGGACCACCGGATTACAATCAGTAGCTACACACCAGATGCACAGCGGGACGGGACAAATTTCTGGTGCAGAGCTCTGTTTACCAGACGACTTACAGTCAGAGAAACACTTCATGCAGTCAAGCCACAGATTTAACTTTAGCCTCTCAGCGGACGCGTGCAGATATTTTGTATTGTGTCTCATTCCCCTGTTAATAATTTAAGGATGATTCGCAGGAACTCTCTAATGGAAGAAGGTCTAGTCACATCCAGTTTTTGTTGGAGCTCAAAAGGCAGCTAAATGTGACTGCAAGGTCAAGAACAAGCAGAGTTTGTAATCACTAATTCACGCTGTCAGTCCTTCTTTCAAAGGGAGCGTGAATTTCAGATGAACTAGTTGGGCAGGCGCCAGTGCAGAGGCTGTTGAATCTGTAATGCTTTATGTGTTTGTAGCAACACTGGAGGCTATTAGCACAAGTCTTTAACAAAGTGTTGATAATTAGCGGCAAGAGATTTCAGTTCTTTTTCTCTGTCTCACTCACACACATGGACCAACAGCCCTGCATCTCAACAGACAACTCAGCATCCATCTTCCCTCTTGGTTGCACAAAGGCCTCCTTGTGCTGATCTGAATAAAACATGAGTGAGGAAATCAGAGAAAAAATAGTGATGCTATATCCAGGGCGCTTATGGATGCTCCGGCTACATGAAAGTTCAATCACCCAGCAGTGTCACCAGGCCAGAAAAACCTGCCAACCTTTGCAGCAAGGTGGTTTAAAGAAAAAGAAAACGACAGGCAGGTGTCTCCTATGTGAGCCTGCTGGAAGCTCCATGTTTCCAGCATCTCTCCCTCTGCTTTGCTTTCATCCCTCTCTTTCTGTCACTCTCTGCCGCACTTGGAAGAGTGGGAAAGAGCTCCTGGCTGTGATGTGCTTTCCACATGCCAGCTGAGAAATGACGCCCTTTTCAAAAGCCTCCCAGGCTGAAGAAAGCTGCATGACGATGTGTTTATGGGTCGTATTTATAGGAGGTGTGGCGGCACATTGGGCAGACAGGGGTAAAGATAACACTGCAATCTGAAAGGCAGCATTGCCAAGGACCACTTATGGTAGAGGAGAGAGCCCCGCCTGAATCACTGTCACCTTCTAATGCTGCTTTTACTGAAGCTCAAGCAACATGCAATGGATTCTGTTGAGTGTGAGGACATAAAACAAAGGAGGCAGTATACTGTATGCAGTCTGCTGCATGAAGGATGGGCTGGTGATATTCCTGATATCCATAGTGACAACAAAATATTTATTTTTAGCAAGATGATATCAATCAGGTGGGGGACAAACAAGGGGCATCCATTTAGAGGATGATGAATGTCTTCAGAATGGCATTTGCTGCTGGCGTCACCATTGCTGCTCCCATAGTGCACCAGCTCTTCGGGACATTTCTGCTGAGTAGGAGACTTTACAGAGTCAGAATTCCTTCAGCGCTGCTGCAAACCTGGGACTCAATCAAAGCTGCATTGCACCACTCAGCAGTCTTTAGAAGGTGGATTGTATTTCTAAAGATTATAAGGATACATTTGTGGTCTCATGCTTCCAAACCTGGTCAGGATTTCTGTTATTCAAAGGAGGTGAAAGAAACCCCTTATATTAACTGATTAACGTTATACCATATGAGTAGCTGCACCACTCAGTCCTCAGACCATGAGTGATTCTCAAATGTTTTGTCACAATATTAAACATAAACTGATAATATTCCAAGTGCAGCTTCCATTTGACAATAAGCATTACCATTTGGTGCATTTAGAATATAAATATTTCAGTATAAGTTGTCATGTCGCCACACAATGGCTCCCTTTTTAATTTAGCTATCAATCAATACAAATATTAATTGTCATCTCACAGTATAACCTTTATTTTGGAGTGAGGCTCTACACAGAACATTATGGTAAATTATGCCTGGACTTTTAGACAGTTTTGTAAGTCTGTGCAGAAACAGACATACAGGATAAATGACTGGGATCTGAAGAGAATAACTCTGTGAAATTAAGTCATTGAACCAGAAGGACATTTTGCTCCTATCTAGTCTCCACAGATCCAATGTAGAATTGATTTTGTAATCACATCACGTGATAATTGGAGTGATAAAATGGTGACTTTGTCCCCCTTTTGAAAACTTATAGTGTTCTAAGATTCTAAAGCAGGAAACATTCTCATAAAGTGGAATAAAACTAAACAGAATTCACTAACAGTATCTATTTAAGGGTGCAATGAGTCAAATGAAATATGTCTATTTGGAGACATGTTGTAGAAATATATGCAAATGGTCATTCCTAGAAAATCTGTGTTTGTTTTAAAATCTTGGTAATTACCGTAACCATCATTTGCTGCATGTTTTAAGTTATTTTGCAGACAGGTCAGTAAATATTAGGATCTGCACCAAGTAAATTAAAGGCCCTATTTTAAAAATGTATGGCTTTGTATAATCCCAGTTGATGTATCAAGAACCTCACTCTGACAGTCATGCAATGCAGCAATGCAAGCTTCAACGCATTTTAGAAAATTGTGATAATCAGAATAATTTAAATTTTGAACATACAATCACATACTGTACATATTCCATACATGGGTACTTTAAAATAACTTAACAGATAATCTGAAGGCAAACACTTAGAGGTCTTTTTAAAAAAAAATTAGATTCAGAAAAGGTTTATGAGATAAAAGTTGTATTATTACCTCCAAGGAGGTTTTGTTTTTGTCAGCATTTGTTTGTCTGTCTGTTTACAGGATTGCTGAAAGAGCACATTTTTATGAATCTATTGGAGAGGTAAGGTATTGCACAATGGAACAATCCATTAGACTCCATCCATCATCTAGATCTAGAATGTTTTAAAAAGATCTTTAATCATTTTTGGATAGGGGCAATTACTAGGATTTTTTGCCTCTCGTTTTATGGATAATACTTACAATGCTTGGACCAAAATTACACGATGACATCCCCACGGGATCTACCACATATCAAAGTCTGAACTGGATCCAAGTAATCTGGATCACCAGAATGTTTAAATTTATAGTGCTCATAAAGAAATTCACTACTATGAGATAACAAATGATAATGCTGCAGACCTGCAAGTAAGATTATATTGTATATTATTGTATATATTATATTATAATGTATGTATGTATGTATTATATTGTACTGTAACTGCTGGTGTCAAATGTGATGTATCTTCAGTTACTGTTACTGAACTAGATCCTTGAGGAAAACCACCTTTAGTGAAATATTGTTTTTCTTGAATAACTATCAAACTTATAATGACACCAATGTGATTCTAATTTCTAGGGGAAGGTTTTCATTTGGCAGGGAGTCATATTATGAGAGTCAAATTATCATGGGACTTATGCTTTTTGGTGCAATGACATAATTGGGAAACTAAACTGCCTTAGTGGAGGTTTGCACTCTCTGAGGGCTGTGTGGTTATTTATCTATTTGTCTTGGTTTTATGCCTGTATTAGATGGTTGCAGTGGACATATGTGGCAGGAAATATGTGGAGTGAGAGATGAGAATCTACATGCAGCAAAGGTCTGTGGCTGGGTGTGAACAAGAGACATTGCAAATCATACACTTTCATCCCAAAATGAATTCTAATTTGAGCTAATCTCAACAAAAAAGTTCACATTTTACAGTAGGTTACATTTATCAACTCATGAATTGTGAGTTCACGTTTCATAATAAGAGACAAAATTGTTGGTTTGAAGTCATGGATTGAATGCGGTCAGATGGAGGGCTGAAAAATAGGCAGAATACAAGAATAGAAAGCAGAACAGATTTAGAGTGTCTCATACTGTATCAATTGCTTCATCATGGCTGATGGTGAATTAACACCTGCAACACCTGCAATTATGACAGCAGTCGCGGCTCAGTAGGAATTAGGAAATCTCTTTGATGTTAAATAATGCTGAGCTGGCTGTGCCTGAGACCAGGAGATATTAGTCTTAACTTCAGGAGAGGCCAGAGGGGACCAAATCGTTTTCGTTGTTCATCTAGAAGGAGCAGAACAAATGGAGGTTTCACTGGCACAGCCCACCATAACAGTAAGTGCTGCAGAGCCGACTTCAGTTTGCTTTCATTTTGAGGGATATCTTCCCTTTTGAATTTCACTATGCTCCTGTCACATGGGGTGATTTTGTGAGCGTATAACCAAACCTCATTATCTCAAAATATGCTTTTGTGTACAGTAGCACATCCTGTTCACCGTCCTAAATAACTAGTAATAGGAAATACATGGTTTTCCCTTAATGCACCTATTATTAAGCAGGACTAGCAGAAATGTCCCTGCATCCATACCGTGTGGTTATTACGGAGATGTTAATTTCCCCCCAAAAAAGCTGCTGCCCTCTATCGCCTTAGCTGCAGCACAGTTTCTTATTTAGCAGACAAAGTGGGGCTGATGTCCGTCTGTGCTCTGCAGAGGCTAGAGTCTGATGCATGCGAAAGCATTCTAGATTATGCATTAGTTGCATCTATATCATGTCAAACCTCAATATTACAGTCATGCATGTCAACATAGATCCTGCACATAAAACGTTTAGGATGACTCTGGCTGACAGAACTGAGGCAGTCCCTGGAGCACTGCTGCTCCCTGGTGGAGCAAGTCTTTTTCTGCAGCAATAGGCTGAATACACACTGTACACCAATGCTGAAAGGATTTAATGAATTGTCGGTCAACAGAAAAGGAGTCAGTGATGATTTTGATATCTGATTTACACCTGAGTCATTTACCAAGCAAAAGGAGGTTATTGGTAATAATCTTACTATTATTACTTCTGACAAGGAGATTAGATAAACTATACTTTATTGTCCCCGTGGGGAAATTCTCTCTCTGCATTTGACCCATCCCTGAGGAGCAGTGGGCAGCCATTACGGCGGCCGGGGAGCAATTTGAGGTTCATGTCTTGTTCATGGACACTTCGACATGTACACTGGGGGAACTGGGGCTCGAACGACCGCACTTACCACCTTTTCTCAAATCACATCACTGTATACTACCATGTAGTGCACTGTATGTATACTTACTTTAATATTGAGTGAATTTCAACAATGCAGTCTCAAATCAAACACTCATACACAGCACACTTACCAGGATAGATGGCCTCGACATTTGACAGCGAATGTCTTTTATGAGAGTCTGCAATTTGGTGGTCCTAATAAAAAATCCGGGTCCACCAGATTTAAATATATTTTCATTTTCTGCCCTGTAAATTATGGTTACAGGGCTACGAGTTTTGAATAAGGCTCAAGGGAATTAAAGGGAACTGTTGTACCTTGGCAGAGGTATGCGCTTCACTGAGAGCCAATCTAGTTTTCTGAATTCATTGTTGAAAGTCTGGTCTATAAACATCATTATATAGTGTAGAATTGTGAGCCGGCCTCTTCCTATGTCTCTCAGACAGCCTTGAGATTCTTGTAGACCTTGGGGAAAACCTTGAATCATGTGAAGCTTGAGCCGAGCTGCACTGGACCAGCCATATCCACGTGTCACAGAGGTTTGGCTCTTGTGCTGTGGGTTTATACAGATTTCACATATGTTTTTCCATAGAATGTCTTCCATGGGTAACCACCATATGCGCTCTCGGGCCTGAACTCTTTCCCACAGTAGAAACAACCTCTTCCTCTGGTGCAGAGCAAGATGAGTGAGACATTTGAAGCTTTTCCCACACGTTTCACAAACACATGGTGCAACAGTTTTTCATGATCATTTAGTCTTAATTTTGAGTCACATATCTTTGAGGCAGCACAATGGTAATTTTTTTTTCTTCTGCTGCTGTCAAAGCAATTTGTACAACCTCTTAAAAACTCCTTTTGCACAAAGGACATGGATATGAGCCTATAACCTTATGTGACTGGGAATAATGTCTCCTCATAGGAGAAAAGTTCTTCTCACACATGGTGCACTTGATGGTGCGAGATTTAGCCTGGAAACCTTCTGCATGGTTGGCACGGATCAGAGTTTTTGTAGTTTCAGATCTTGTCTCAGCACGGCTCCCATCGATTTTGTCAGCTGATCGGAAATCACACACATTAACAATGAAATAGTTTGTGTTTTTTGCTGTGGGCCTCTCTCTGCTTGTTGTTTACTACAGACGATGCAAATCCACTGATGTTTGTCAAAGTTCTCTCTGTGATTGAAAACCTTACCACAACCACGAGAAACAAGAATCTAGTTAGCATTAGACTGTTCAAAGTTTAGAAGATGATTCAGACTTGATTGATTGATTCAGACTTGTGCTTCTTTAGTTTGTTAGGAAAAGAAAAGATTGTGGCCATAAACAAGATTTAAAGGTTTTTATGGTTTTCCTGACACTAGTTTTCAAATGGTGGAACAATTTTTTGTCCATATCATCATCATTAGACCCACTCTCATCCAAAGTTCCCAGTATTACCTCAACAGACACTCCCTGGTCTTCAGTCAGATCATCAACATGCTGTCTATTTCTTTCTCAACATTTTTTTGTTTGTCCTTTTATGAATCACTGACTAGTAAATTATCTCTGTGCCAATCATGTGAGACAGACATAGATGCAGATTTGACCATCGGGTCTCCTTCATCATCACCTTTGTTTGCATTTGGTAACTGATAAGACAGTCTGCTAAGGATGTAATCGTCATCAGAGGAGGACAAAGCTAGAAAAAGACAAAACAAAAACAAAGGTCAGTCAGGACTTGTGTGAAAAGTTCTACCTTGTGGAACTTAGAGGCCATAATGTTTATGATGCTGAATGAGTGTATGCAGGGGGCTCTGGTTGATTAAGACAGAATGGGAAAGCCTGAACCAATGGGAAGCCATGAAATGCAACAAAGCAGCTCATATCATTATCAGATGTTAGGATATTACATTCAGGAGCACTGTTGTCATGCATTTTATCATTTTCCTCTGTACTTTTGCATCAGTTAGCTTTTCTCCATTTCCCCCAAATGTCTCTCATCATCTCAAAGAGAAAGGAAACTGGTTGAAACTGGATATTGTTGCACGACAGCTGGAGGTTCCCTGATGGCTCTTGTCACCAGTGAAGGGAGCAGGCAGATCAGCTCTCAAATCCCTGTCTGCCCAGCATCCAACATACATCTCTGTGCCAGGTTTTTGTCTCTGCACCACATGTCTGTAACTTTGTTGTGTTGAGGTTCTGAAGATCAGAGTTTTACATAAGTGCCTGTTGTCGGCTGAATGGTCATCCAACTTCTGTTCCAAATCACGTTAGCAGAACTTTTTGGATTTTGGTCGTAATGCTTTATTTCCAACAAGACTTTTAGTCATGGGACATCTGGATCGTAAGTTAGCAAAGAAAAAAGTTGATCTATTGTTAGCAGCAGCTCTCCCAGAACTGTTATAATGTTCCAATGAGGGCTGCAGGGTGATTGTATTTCTTTGTGTCTTTTATCAGATTTTGTTTTTTAGAAAATTCCATTGTTATAAATCAGACACTGAATGTTTTCTGTGATTAATTATCCATTATGTGTTAAAAACAGTTATTGTTGCTAGTATGGTTGTTGGCCTTCCACTGACAATCCACACGAGGCCTTGCTTTAGTCTGTCAAACAATCAGAGGCTGTGTTCCTTACTTGTCAGCCAATCACAGCAAAATCATAAATGAAACTGACAAAAAGAAGTGTTGAGATGGGGAGAACAAGATCTCCTACATCTTTTAAATTATATTGGTGTTTATTCTGGTCAGATGAGCATGAATGGCCTGTGGGCTGTCAGAATGATCATCACAACTCTAGCACCACCTGATGGCATATCAAGAGAAAACAAGGAAGAAGTCATTTGTCAACTTCTATGTTTACATTGCGGGCAAAACTATCCCAAATCTTATTTGTTTATTTATTTATTTGTATTTTTTGTGTTTTTTGCTCTGATTTGACTCAGATATGTTTTCTTTCATGGCACAGCACAAAACCACGTGGAATCAGATCTTTTCCATTATGATTTGGGTCACTTTCATATGTGGTCCTAAATCAGATATACGCATCTGATTCCTGCTGATGGCTGTGTGAACGGTCAGATTTTTCTCACATCACTGTTACGTCAGGACAGAAGGTTGTACATTTAATAGATGTTTGGCATGACTGTTCAATGAATGCAATATTTGGCCTCATGGAAGTGATGGATTGTCACTAAAAAACTTCTACCATTGACTGTCATCTGTCATGCCAATGGCCTTCTCTGCTGTTCAGCACCTGGTCAGCAAGGGTCACTTTAAACCTCAGTGTGAATGTGATAACATTTGAGTATTCATAGTGAAAGAATAAATTACATATTGTTTCTCTATGTGAGATACGAAAAGCACAGGTATAATCTATATTCATGATTCTCTTTAGGAAGTCTAACATTACATTTTACACATTATGTTATAACGTATAACTGTTTAACAGTTTTTTTTACACACATTCAGTTTTTTAATGAGGACAACATATTTATAATTATTATTCTCTATTATTATTATTCTCCTCTGTTTTTCCATCGGATTACAAGCCAATGTATATATACAGTAAGTGCATACCGCCACCTACTGTGCAGGAGTATGCAATGACAGGGCTTTACAAATTTCAAGCCATATAGTAAGAAAACAAAAACTAACTCAAAATATATCACCATGTAATCCTGTATAGTTAAGAGACATAAAAAGCAGCATTATTTTCTCAAATTCTTCTCAATTTTTTTCTCAATCTCTAAAATTCCTTCTGAGTTCTGTCCCTGTCCTTGCTTGTCACATAAAATAATCTTTGATTATAATGATTATAAAATAACAAACATCAAATTCATCTGATAAACACCTTACCATCAGTTTATTTTTAATACAGTATGTCCAAATCTAAATCACTTCCTCTCTTCTGCACCTGATTAATTGTCACATGCCATAATAATGTCTCTTTTTGATATCTGTGTCCCACTTCCTTTGCCATGAACCTCTCCCTTTCTAATCCCATTCTTATGAATGATTTGGTGCCACCTTCTCCTAAAGGGAACATTCATTATTTCATCATCATTTAATTTGAACGATCTGTTTGCAATCCGTTCCGTTTTGTCATTACCCTTCATGAACAGGGATCCAACAGAATTTTTCATCAATTCCAACTCTTTATATTCAAAGCATTGTAAAATACTTCCATTGATAAATCATCTCTTACTATTTGTCTTAGATTTAAATGATCAAATAATTATTTAATCCACTCTTCCTTTTGTTCCACAAGTTGGGCCCTGGAAATATCCATGGAGGGACATTTCCACTCACAGTATTTAACCAATAATTGAACATATTTAAAAAATATTCTGCTGATGTATTAATATTCCAAGCAAAACATTTTTTGTTGTTGCATTTTCAGATCGTTCAGGTTTTAGTGACAATGGTTCTGGCAGAGGTGTGCGCTCTCTGAGAGCTTTTTTAGTTTGTGTTCTATTAAGTCAATTGTCACTGAATAAAAAAATGCTCTTTACCCACTAGGTGGGGGAATTGTAACATGTATAAGCTTTGCATCGCTTCAACTGACTCTGCAAGCATCTCAGTATTTAGTCTGCTTTTGGGGACTTTTAAGGGCCGTTTTCCCATCTTTGGTTTATTTCCCTGTCAGAACCGTTGACCAAGGCACTGGCTTAGAACTGGAATCAGTCCCCAGGTGCTGCACAGTGCGATCCACTGCTCCCAAGGGGAACACATTTCCTGACAGTGATCAATAAAGGATCATTTACTATAAGGAAATCAAAAAGACTTAAACAGCTTCTTAAGTATAATCTTTAAGGCGCATATTGAACAAAATATCAGGTGGCACCTGATACATTGAGTGTTTCCACTTCTTACCTTTCAAAACTTGTACAATATATCCAGTAAGACAGAAAATATTGAGACAGGAAAAGACAGACAGGAGAAGAGGAAAAGACAGACGGGAGTGAATTATGACACAGATGAAAAGCGAGCAGTCATCTGCTTACAGCTTTCTGGAACTGTAGTCACAAGCATCTTTACACGATCCCGGACAGTCTGTGACAGTACTCTATGAACACTTCTGTTGGCTTCAGTGGCTGAGCAGCGACTATTAATAACAAGAAGGAAAGATGTCGACATGTGCGGCCATTTATAAAAGCAAGAGGCCACATTTCTCTCTCAGTCTGACATTTGTGGTCTCTTGCTCCGTCTCCATGTTTGATTGCTTTTCCAATGATTACATCACTGCTTCACTCCTGAAGTGTTGCACTCTGTGGACTTGTCTTCACAGATAAAAAAAAATTGTGTCACGATATTCTGACGCCTGTAAAAAGGAAAATGGAGCCTAAAGGTGAGGGTTGAGCCAAGATCAATTTCATATTTCCCTGCAGTAAATAGGAAAAGTGGAAAAAAGGAGAGGCACTGTACTTTAGCCATCTAATTAACTGTCTTTTAGATTGTGTCAAGGAAATGTGTAACTATGAGAGAGTGAGACAGATTATAATGCAGAGAGAGAATGACAGATGGGAAGAGACAGACAGATACTGGGAGAACAGGAACAGCAGATTTGTAACGACAGGCTGCACAGTCACAAAATTCAAGATTGTTTAACTTAAAACCTGCAGCACATCCAAGGAAACCAGTTCAAACTGGAATCCAAATTATTCTAGGAGATGAAATGCCTCAAGTTTTCAGCTCATCTTAAATGTATTGAAATAAGTGTTGTAGAAACTATACTTTCCCTGCTTCTTACTGGTACACTTCATGGCAAAAATGCTATGAGCTAACACATCCATCTCATGTGAGTCAGAGAGGATTGGCAAATACTTCTTAACAGCTTTGAGTTGGCTTACTGTGTCAGTTTAAGTTTGTTGTGACACTTTGTGACAGGTTGTCAACCACAGGAACGTATATTTAGTGTTTGAAGAGCAGCGCTGATCCCAGCATTTTATGCTGAATTAGACAAAGATCTACACAAAGAAATCAGAATCATTACCTGAGGCAGGTAAGGATGTCTGTGGTCAGGAAATGTTTAACTCAGGACTTTCAGGACAGAATTTCTGAAGTTAAAGGATGACATTGATAAAGGTCATCAGCTGCGGTTTGCTTTGATTAAACTTAAGTTTACTGTCTCTTATTACTGTTACTTAAAATACCACGTTTCAGTCTTAAAAGTCTTTCTATCTCCATAGAAAAAAAAGCAGGACCATGTTCACCCCTTCTTCTGTAGGAACTACCCATCATAAGCACTATCTGCAGCGTTTACATAACCGCATCGCCACATGCGACCACGCTTCCTTGCAGCCAACACATGACCTGTCTTCTGGCTTTAATTATATGGTTCTTGTGAGAATGATCTGAAGGGAAAGTGAGGCCAGGGTGCCCTCTAGCTTTTAGAAGTAGGCCAATATACTGTAAGTCAACATATTTTTGAGGCCGATGCCAGTGTGGAGACTTGCACAAAACACACTTCGTGTACATTTTTAAATAATTTATCGATTGCAAGCATGAAAATGTGCACAGATGGGAGTGATAATTTGCTGCAGTCTTATCTATCTCATGCATGGCAAAGACCTTCTCTCCTTTATCTTTGAAGATCTGACAGCTCTTGCAAATACCTAAAAAAATAGCCCCTTTTCTCAAGTTTCCTAAACCTGCAACACATAAATGCAAGAGAGAGAAACTTTGCAGCAAAGGGAGGCAGCTGCTGTATTGCCCTATGGGGACAGTAAATCAAGTTCCTCTGTCCCTCATTTGAGAGAGGCGTTTGATGTCACTGGAATAAGCTGGAACTCATTGAAGGAACATCAAAGATGCTCACCCCCAGCCCACGACCAATCACTGCTCCGTAGGAAACATGATTGGAAATGCGGTCGGGGCCAATATCTTTCCCATAATTAACTGCTCATTAACCGACCATTAATGTTACCAATTACCCCAAAGTGTGCTCAGTAACTCCAGGGATAAAACAAGTGTCTTTTGTCTATGTGATGATAAGAAAGAATTTACATAAGTACATAGTTTTGTGAACACATTTTCTCAAAAACTGACGATGGTCGAAGAATGACATTTTAAGAGGTTTATTGTCTATTGCTGGAGATTAAGTTTGAAAATTACTGCAGAAAGATAATTTTTGCTTGAGTTACGGCCCTTGAGTCAAAAATGGCCTCGTGGACCATAGTATTGTTCATATTAACACTTATTCTCACAAACCAGCATCCACATCAGGAACAAGCATCATGTGGTGGGAGATATTGATGACAATGTCTTGTAATTTTTGAAACGCAGAAGAATATAGATTTGTAGTCATTTAAAACATATGCCCGGTATGACGTTTATGTTGAAATAAATATTTCAAATATTTTATTTCGACATAGTATAATTTTGTCTTTACTAGTATTTACTTGTACTTTATAGTGTTGCAGTTTCAGCAGCAGCACTGCTGTATGACAGTGGCAGTAATAGTAGACTAAGCAATGCTGGTTTCATTTAAATTTTCATCATCTTCATTTTCATACAAGGAGAAAATTGTGAATAGAGTAATGGGGGCCTGCGCCCCAGTAGAGCTGTATGTCTAGCAACGCCCCTGAGGATGGGTCTGTCAAATGAGGATAATGTAACTTTCTAAAAAAAAAAAAAATCAGTTTTAGGAATCCTATGATCAGACAGCAACTTTTCCTCCGTTCACACTGGCCTATTAGAGGAGCTCACCGTGCAGCCAATCACAGGCGCTCACTGCTCAGCTCCACTAATCACGGATTAGCCACAAGCGACTGCAGTCTACAGCTCTGGGAGGGAGAGGTGGCCGCTGCCATTCACTACTCACCCCCTGTTTTATTATTAGCTCACTTGGATCTGGCAGCAGTCCTCTCTCTCTCTCTCCCCCTCTCTCTCTCTTAGCCGCACTGGCTTTAGCATTGCGCATCCAAGTAGCTGCGCTCACTGCGCTCTCAGGTAAAGACGTGGGGATACGGCAGAGAGAGGCGACTGATTTGTGGTCGATGCTACCGCGGGTCATGTAGGACTCGATCGACGGGCCCTTTAATTTAAATCCACGCTCTTGTGCTACCGCTGTTCTCGGTTACGCGTCGCGATGTTCAAGACGGCCAATTACCCGACCGTGGATCCCGCGCCCACCATCATGAACGGCGTTTGGTTTACCACGGGATACCGAGAAAACACGCCCGTAGCGGTGGAGAAACCCAAGAAAAAGGCGTTCAGCCTGGTCAAAATAATGTCTCTCAGCAACAAGAAAGGGCACGGCCAACATCCGCACCACCACAACAACAACATACCCTTTACGATTCACTGTCACATCGGGAAAGAGATTAAGCACATTTGCAGCAATTGCAGTCGCGGGAACGACACGCAGGACGGTGAGTAGGCTTTTAAGCCTGGTGTGGTTTCTTCCATAGTAGCCCAGAGGCACCGACATCCACGATCTGTCGTTGCCTCTGCGTCGTTGCCTTATATATATATATATATATATATATATATATATATATATATATATATATATATATATATATATATATATATATATATATATATATATATATAAACGTTTGGCAACCAGACCAGGCGCTCCATCATGAGGCCTGTGTGTTTTGCGTCTCCTTCATGCGTCTGTTTGTATGATGATACTCATCGATTACAATTTAAGTGGGGCAGCATGTGAGCCCACATATGAATTCACTGTTGTGGAAACCACCTCTGACTGGATGAGATCTTCTTAGGTTGGACTTGTTGGTTGTTGGTTCGCGTCACAGATTTATTTGGATGTAACTGAGTTCATCATGTGGGAACCAACGTTTTAATTGACCCCTATAGAAGTCATTCCAATGGCGTGAAAGTGGGCAGACTACTGGCACAAAGCCATTACCAGTTCAGTGTCATTACATCATCACTCAGCCATCTTGGTATATGCAAAAGGGAGTTTTCAATCAAAACCAGACACATCAGTGTGTTGTAGGTTGGTTGGTGGAGAATGTAGGTTGCATGCAACAGGATGAAGATGCCTGATTGTCATGAAATGATCACCTGCCTTAAAAACAGCACATTTTGATCAGTCTGTTTGGATACTTGGAGGAGGATGCTCTACTTTTGCACATTGGGCTCCTCTCCTCTAAGACTTTTGCCAACTACACCATTACGCTCTTAAATTGTGGATATTCTGATTTCTGGTTCTGTGTTCTCAAACCTGAAGCAATTCGTTAAAAATTGATTGGGTGGTATTAAATGTAGTATTTGAGGATCATCCATCTTTTGCAATTATGCAAACAGACATGAACCCCTTTGGGTCGAGAATATACAGAGGGTCCATCTTTAAAGGGTGCACCATAGTAGATCTTGCATGTGTATAGAGGGGTTTCATAGCAGCATTGCTAAAATGGTTGGCTGCGAGGCACCAGAGCATTCAAGTGATGGTCTGTGGGGCTGATTACCGTCACCAAAGAAGATTTGTTTTCACTCTTTTCCATTGGTTGGTTGGTTGTCAGCAGAATTATGCAAAAACTCCTGGATTGATTTCCATGAAACTTGGTGGAAGGATGGGGCATGGGCCAGGAAAGAACCCATTACATTTTGTGGAGGATCTGGATCAAGGGCTGATCCAGGACTTTTTTTTTCTTTTCCCATTTTCGTTAACATTGTGTGATGGTACATTTTTCATCATTTCCACTAAGAACGCAAAAAAACACTGAACCAATTTCCACACGATTTTGTGGATTGGTGAGGTCAGGCAAGCTAGACAGACGTGTCGGATTGTCCGACCTTGACGGAGGTACGCACTCTGCTGAGTGCCGTTCTAGTTTCTGCTGCCATACTGTCACGTCATTTATCATGATGTCCCATTTTCCTAGGGGTCAGATTTGCCCTCGGAATGTTGTGTCTATGTTGCCTGACATCATAAATGTGATGTAATGATATCAAAACAACCGACTAGCACATTTTCTGACAGCATGTCATGGGTGATGATCTGATGCAATGCGGTGACACTGACAAGTGACGCGCCGTGATAGAATTCATCTCACACATTCAGACACTTGTTGATCCGGGCATCTTGTCCTTTTCTCTGTGCTTTTATTGCTTTTTCTTTGTATATTGTATATTTTGTATGCTCACATTTAAAGGACCGTACAATTTTTTTTTTTTTTTTTTTACTTTGTCGCAAATCCTATATCTTTAGGATATTTTTCCTACCTTTTATCGGCAGCTAATGGTCTGAAATCCTTCTGTGGAGACTCAAACCTGTCTGAGTGAGATGATGCTTCTGTTTTCATTCTAATCAAAGTTGGGTTGTCGTTGATCTCATGAGGCCTCGACGTCTGGCAGTGCAAGATTATGCTGTTGTTGAATATCCAAATAAGTTTGACGAAATAAAAGCAGAATTGATCGCTTGCCTATCTTGAGCAGGTATTTCTCTTCCAGTTGATTTTCATGCTGTACGGAAGTGATGCCGTTGTTTGACTCGGGGCATGGAACTTTGTTTTATAAAGCTTTCGAAAGACATTTATTGTCTGTGTTGAATTAGTGTTCCGGTAAGGAAATTCAAATCTAAAAGCACAAATCTAAAGGCACATCTTATTTGAATTTGTCGCCATCATTGTTCAAAGTTTACACATCTGTTTTTTAGATTTCAGTTTGAATATCCCTTTACGATCATGCCTCTGGTGCCAAAATCTTACATTTTGTTTTCTAATAACATGGCCTCCTTCTGCTTGTGCTCTGGTGCACAGTTTATTTCTAAGAGGGGGGTTTTTGTAGCCCTGAATTAGAGTATCTTTCAAACATAGCATAACATGCACTCACCATTCATTTAATCGCTAAATAGTTAGAATAAAATGCTTATCGTTTGCTTTTGATGTCTAAAGGGCTGGGTCTTGTGAATATTTGATGAGGAGTAGAAAGAGTTCCCTTTAATGAGGTGCTGATTAGTCTGCTTAGTGTATTTGGGCAAGCTGATGCCAACTGCTTCAAGCTGTTTAGACTCGGAGCGAAATTCCGTAATTCTATCCGATAAGCAGGTTTGTTTGTCATCTCCCAACCTCATCCAGTAACTAGGGAATTCAGAAAGCAAAAATTCTTGCTGCTTGGATCTTTTTAGGCAAAAGTGTCTACTGCATTCAGTGCAAGCTTTCCTGCATGATGACCTCAGCATCCTCACCTTAAGTAGACCCTGTTTTTTCTAAATTTGTTTAATTTTTTTTTTGCTCCCTTCCAGCTGAGGAAGCGGAGAGGCTGGCCGCCATGCGTTCTGAGTCCATGGTCTCTGGCGGCCACACTCCACCCATCCGTCGTCGGAGCAAGTTTGCCACTCTGGGACGCCTCCTCAAGCCCTGGAAATGGAGGAAGAAGAAGAGTGAGAAGTTCAAGCAGACCTCTGCTGGTACGTGGTATTTAAAAAAAAAAAAAATTGACAGTATGTTAAATGTACCAAAAAACAAAAACACAAGCAGATTATTTTATTTCCTGTCTGGTTGTTGAAAGAAATTCAGAGTACAGTCTTTGGTCAGGAGAAAAGAATATTAAGAATCGGTCTCAAGGAGCAACATTGCAGTGGCCGAGCTTCATTTTTTGGGGGGCCTCTTTGAGAGTTTGACCTTGCAGCCCAGTGTTGTCAGGGGTCTTTTAGATTTTACCATCAGCCTGATGAACAGGAGGAGGCACTTGGTCAGACAGTGTCTTGCCGGTTTGAAGCAGACTTTTTGCAGAGGATGAACCGTTGCACACAGATCTGTATCCAGCCTGAGCGGAACAGGATGTTCTATTTTAGCAACATCATTAAATTAGCATTTTTCCAGGTGCGAATTTGACGGATGAATCAGCCTCTTTCTGATTTGATCAGCCTCTCTTAGTGCTGATCAGCCTCTGCTGTGAATACAGGGGACTCATGATGCACAGGCACAAAACATTTGACCGATAGGAGTATATTACCTTTCAGCTTGTTGTTCCTAGAATGCTGTTCGGCTATAGTTTGTCTGCCTAACAGACTCTTCAGCACTTTTCTCTCGATTATGTGTTTTTTTTAATGATGCATTAAAGTGCTGACAAAATCTATTTAAAAAAAAAATTAAATGCTTGATTTTCATTTTTTGGGTGATTTATTGTATTCAATAGAAAGGCGTACTTGAAACAATCATGGAGATGCCTTTTGTTCATTGGTCCATTGATGTGCGCTCTGTGATAACAGCATGTCCCCTGTTGTAGTGATAGACAATAATCGAGAGCTGAGCAACAAAAGGCCTTTTTTTCCCTCTTCCAATGGTGTTAATGCACAGTGGAGCTGAGTGAAAAAGCTCTTTTCATGGCTTTTGTCATCCACTTGCTTTGTATTCATAATACTGCTGTCTCCCATTAATTCTTCACTCCTATTGTTCTATTCATCCTTTTTGATAGCTGCATGATGCTGGATTATGAGTTACCAGCATATCTCAATGGAGTGGCCTCTAAGTGGAATTTCTTTGTTGTTTCAAACGGTAGGTGATATGCAATCTTGCATGTGTCTTCAGTGATCGGGCAGGTTTTACCCATAGCCGTCTATACATGGACCACTGCGCTTAAATAGCCAAATCTGCACCAAAAATACTTTTATGTAAAGAAAAAAGTTCAGAAAAATGGCCCAAATGGCTCTGAGTGTGTGACGTGGTTCCTGAAAATGATGAACCGCCAGAGAGTTGTCATCAAATTCCGCCGTTCCCCTGCTCTTCCCAGTGTTTTAGCATTTTTCAGCTCATTGTCGAGTTTTACGGCCCACGTCGGTCTGTTTTGTTTTTACTCTGAGTGCTCTCAATCTCAAAAACCTCTTTTCCAGCCATGACAGACATCTGTTTTGGCTGTCAAGCTCTATAATCAACCCTCTGTATGCTTCCTACACAGCACAAAACACAGCAAACAATCTTAACTGATGAATATAGTGGAGCATTTAGCAGCTAAAGAGCTAAATGTTTCCCTCAGACATTGGTGAAGATCCAAACTGAGGCAGACACAGAAGAGCGATTATTTGAGTTTTTGATTCCAAGCGATGTCACTGCTCCGGGTATGCTTGATGCGTAACCAGGCAACAGTTAGCCTTTTCATGTTAGTCCTTTCACCGTTATTAGACCTTTTTATTCGTGTGATATTCATATTTTGGAGTTCCAAGTGGGGAAAAAAAATTGAGCAAAGCTGCTTAATAGATGGTAAAAAGCGAAACATTTGCTAAATTGTTGCCTAAAATTCAAAAGCATCTGTGTTTTTAAAGCTTTGCATGTCATTTTAGTCTCTTATAACTACAGCATTTTTTTGTGGTGATGTTTTTGTACCCAGTCTAGGAGAAACCCTGAACATCGCATAAAAAGTGACTCCCCCTCTTCTCAACACAGCAATTTGCAGTCCAAACGGAATTAGTTTATGAATCTTACTTTTGCATCAGGGTGGGCAAGGCCCGAAATACCAAACAAAACAAGCTCCCAGTGAAGAAATGACACAGAACTTACCTATAATTACCCTAATTACAGAAAAACCAAAGAAAAGATGAACCAACAATAGAGAGCTTCCCACCCCTACAGAAAACTGGACTGCAGTGTAGAAGATTTATTTATAATATTTACAAATGCCAAAGTTTCTTACACCGATCATGGAACTTAATCACTAACACACTCGAGGCAAAAAGGCACAAAGAGGCACGGTCAGGTCGGAAGCCAGGGAGAAGAGAGGCCGCTCGGGTCCACGGCTGCCATTTTAAAGGAGGCGCCATCACTCTCCTGTTCCATCCACAGCCTCCACCTGCAAGTCCAGAAGGACACAAAACAAGTTGACAGCATCACCCCTGGGCAGGGAGGGAGAACAACACATAAAAAAACAACCGCAAATACAAATTATGACTTGGTTGTGAACAGAATTCATCTTACCTAATCTGGGAAACACTATTGACTTTGGTTGAACTGCAGCCCCGTTATTGATTTGTGTTTTTAAAATGGAACATCGTACTCACTTTAGTGCATTTGCCCTAATTTAAATAGTTAATTCTAAGATGGCAGCCCTGAAAGGCTCGGATGGGATGACCTTATTTGAGGAAACCGCCGTGACATAGTTAAGATATTCAACTTCATTTATTGTACAAATACTTTGTCAGCTCAGCCCTAGGGATTGTTCGCCATATGCCAACCTGTTGCTTAGACAGAAATGGAAAGAATATCGGTAGCCGACATTCATCTAATTAAAGACAAAGTTCCACTTCCTGTTTCTTCTCTTTCTCTGCAGTAGTCTGACTGTTGACCATGTTTCCTGTGCCAGTAAGGCGCAGACCAGCCACAGGGCATACAGATGTTGTTGTAGATAATTGCACACCGAGCACAGTGGAGGATTATGAATGCGTTGTGATATTAAGCAGATGAAGGCCAGCTCTTGGGTGCAGCCCCCTTCACCTGGGAAAGGGAGGAGGTCCTATCATGCTTGGTACATTCTCAGAGCGAGCAGAAGAACATACATGTGGTACTCTGTTGTTATCTCCGTTTCTATGTCTAATCCGGTTAGTAAACAGATACCCTGAAGAAGACGGTCGTCTAATGCGCTACTCATGCTGTTACATTAGCATTTTTTAAAATTACAATCACAGATTTTCCTACCTTCCTATGTTTTATCATATGTGAAGATGAAAAACGGTCGTGAAATGACAAACCTGTCATATCCTTCTATGTGTGTCAAGGTCTTGTTTAGTCATATCCAAGCCTCTGACGTGTTAGCCTTAATGCTTGAGCTTCCCATTGATAAAAGTTTTAATAGACTTTTTGTGAGGCTCAGGCTGAGAGAAATGCCTCGATAAAAGCTTCCACTTTGAGTGACTGAGCCTCGGGGTTGGAAGGATGTGTTCCGACTATCTGGGTCACTTCGCAGTGGAAAATATTCTCTCTAAAAAAAAAAACAACCTAAGTGTGGTGTTCTCATATCAATACAGGCTATACTCAAATATGCCAGTGTCATTTAAAATGCTTTCAGCTGAGCCTCCCTTATGAGTGTCTAATCGTCTCATCTGGTTCAGACTGAGTGGCTGGAGTGTTGGGTTCTACTCGGGCCGTGGTGAATTGACGGAAATAGAACTTGGTGGATATTTAAGGAGATCTAGAGGAGAGTGTCTACTTTTTACACTCTGAAAAGGAAGATCGCATTGTGTTGGCCTCTAACTTAATCTAATTGTGAATACACAGCCATCTGGGGCAGCTTTGGTTCAGGAGATAGAATAGTCGATCACATAACCAGAGGTCGGTGGTTCGATCCCCAGCCCCTGCAAGTCTTCAAGTTGAAGTATCCTTGAGCAAGATCCTGAACCCCAATCTGCTCCCCGGATGCTGTAATGTAATGGCAGCCCACTGCTCCTCAGGGATGGGTCAAATGCAGAGGAAGAATTTCCCCCTGTGGGATTAATAAAGTATCTTAAAAAAGAAAAAGAAAAATCAAATGTTACTGAAGAAAATAATTAGATTGCATGTTAACCTGTCCTTCACCCTGAGCCATGACAGACTGCTATGCAATCTCTCTGTACTCCACCTCACACCTAAAGCCTTGCAGCTTTATTCTGAGCTATTTGAAGCTTAGACAGATCTCTTTTATTTCCACCAGTCCAGACTGCTGGCAGTAATCAAGGTGAGACAACATTAATGTCTGTGTCACTGTTAACGTTAGAGGCAGGGGTAAGAAAAGAGGAACACCTTCGACTGCACGATATACCTCTACCCATTGTCTTAATAATATCGCTATGTTTCTCCCATGACAGCTGCTCATCCAATGCGATACCAAGCAGCTTTGCCTCTTTAACCTGTTGCATTCAGGACAAATCTGTTCTCACATATTCAATCAAGCAGTAGCTGCAGTTCAGATTGTGTTTCTTAACTTAGTTATGTTAGTTGTATCATCTGCAAATAGAGTGACACTGCACTTATTCAAAACATAAGGCATATCATTGGTAAATACTGTATAGAGAAGAGTAACGGCTCAAGGCAGCTGCCTTGGGGCACTCCGCTAAGCATTTAAAAATAAAAAGTAACAGACCATTAAAAAACACAGACTGCATCCTGTTGGATAAATAACTATTCATCCAATTGTTTGCAGTTTCACAAAACCCATATGCAGTTAATATTGTTTTCAATAACCTATTGTCTACAAAAGCAAATGCTGAGCCGAAGTCAAGAAATACAGTACCAGTACAGTCTGCAAGTAATGGACCATACCAGCAGGCGATGATTTGGCATTCTGGTGACCCAGTCAATCATATTCTGAGTTTTGGTATGAAATATTTGGTGTGAGCAGCAGTTTTTGTTTTATTATATGATCCTCATAGGACTTTCCTGATGCAATGAATATGAAATTCCACTTCTTGCACACTCTTAATGTGTTCATTAAATATTAAGCAAAACAATTTTTTTTAGCAAGACTTCTGCAACTGCTCACTCGCACTTTATTAGCATGCAATATCTGTCAAATCTGAAGAAATATCTGAGCAAAGGCTTTTGAGTTAGTTAACGGTGTTGCATAACTGTGCACATCCCGTGGTACAGCAGTTATGTCATAAAGCTTTGAGTAATTACTTTTCATTTTGGATGAAACGGCAGCATAATCCCTGAACATGTTACAGTACTGCCAGCCATGCATCAACCTTTAGCCCTGGGTCTTCCCTCTCTGGCAAAGAGTTAGTCCTGATGTTTCTAAAGAGATTTGTCATTTTGATGAACATTGTGTCTGTCAAGCCAAAGACAGAAAACAAATTCCTTTTATGCCTCAGTAACTGGCAGCCGCGGCCGCAGGCATTGTGTTTTCTTTAGATTTGGCACGAACATCCACCTGAACCCAAGGATGAACTAATATGATTTTGGGGGTCAAAGGTCAAGATTACCGTCGCCTCACAAAAGGTATTTTGTGCGAAAACGCAATTTTCCCCTGGGACCAACTCCAGTTCTTAGCCAGTGCCTTGATCAGGGTACTGACTGGAGAATTAACCTAAAATACATGTTTCTGATGGAGGTGGAAACCAGAGCACCTGGAAGAACCTGGTGCACGGGGAGAACATGCAGTCTTGTCCGGGATTCAAACCCAGGAGTTCTTAGTTTGGATGAAGTTTTTCGAGAGCATTACGTGGTTTACTTTTTCATTATTCATGGACAACTCAACCGGCAGACATTATTAATCGAAACCTCTCCAGTGTCTGAACTTGAACAGTCTGAACCGGCTGCATTCGCTCTCAGTTGGAGAAATTCCTTGATACTGATTTTGGGTAAACTCATAAGTGTCAACAGTTGTTTTTAAATCCACTGCGTTGTGACTAAGGGAAAGGAAAAGAGAGGCGAAGCTCTGAGCATTTTTATGAATCCACAGCGATGACGTACCCGCCTTGAACACAGCGCCTACTGATTGAGCAGGGACAGGACCCCTGGGTCATATGTAAAGAACACACGGCACAATCTGTGTTCTCCTTTTCAAGCAGGAGCATCAGAGGCCTGCAGGGAGGTTCCTGCGTTAGTGTGCCGTGTTGTTTCCGATCCTCATTTCACATTTTTTAATTGGTTTCTATGCAGGGGTGGATTTAGAATTCGCTAGCATAATTTTTAGCTGCTTTTGTTCAGCCTACTGATAGATAAGTGCCTCAACTTTTGAAGCTAAAAATACAAGCAAGCACTTGCTATGGGACATGCTTTCTGGTGCATAATGCATTACTATGAGAAGTGTTGCTGGAATGCCTTGCCCAGCCTTTTCATCTGTTTTGTTAATCATGGTCCTTGTCGGTCCGTACGTATGTCTTATGTAACGGGATATGGTCTATTCACATCTCCTCAAAAAACGCTTCATTCAGTCAAATTTCACACATGCTTTGTAGGGGCAAAGGGGTGCATCTCATAATTGGGTTCTTCAATTTGCTTATTTGTACATTTGAACTGTGTTGACTTTCCGTTTGCTCACATTCACCTATGATAGAGGTTATGGTCCATCCACATCAGCACAAGTTGAGTTTTCCCAGTTGCAGGAGCATCTTCGTGTGTCTTCGGACACACATTTTTGTTGTTCTTGAAATGTTTGACCAACGTGAATAACGGCTTTAACATTATCTTCCTTTTACCCCCTCAGCTTTGGAGAGGAAGATGTCCATGCGGCAGAGCAGAGATGAGTTGATCAAGAGAGGAGTGCTGAAAGAGATCTTTGAAAAAGGTGAGCTGATGTTCTGGAGTCACAGTTGGATTTAAAAGAGCTGGGAAATGCCTCAGTTTTAAAGTCGACACGGCGAGACGCGTTTCGCTTCCGTTATTCATCTCTTCATTTAATCCGTAGTCTCTGAAGTGCAAAAAAAAAAAAATATTTGGCACAGAGCATATAGAGATATAATCTTTCATTATGGAAATTTTGTGGGGTTTTAAGAAGTCTTTGATCTTGATTTGATGTGCCTTGGACACCCTTATCCACAGCCAGAGACTGTATTTGAGTCTGACAGCAGGGTTTTCCATGCCTCAGGACATCACATCAAAGTTTCTGAAGCTAAGAAAGTCTCTCGACTCTGGTCAAGATATATGTGGCCTTTGTTCATCTTTTATTGTTAGAAATTGAGCTTTTTTTGGTAGTGTTCAGAAAAAAAAGAACACCGTAATGTCCCAAAAATGACCCAAATCAAGTACTAAATAGTAAGTTAACCTTACAGACACCATCCAGCTATGTAAAGTAGTCCAAACTGATGTTGAATAGCTTCCTCCCCTATCTCTGCACAATAATTGTGCCACTCTTTAGAATGTATATTAATGAGGTCAGGTGTGCTCAATTCTCCTGCCTAGTGACAACCTAGTTTCCATAATCAAAATAATCATGCCCAGCTTGATACATCAGCAGTGGTTATTTTTACATTAACTTTGAAAGCTGTATTTATGTTGTCAGGCTGACATCCAGCTGATGTCTAGATGCTACAGCAGAATTAATTGCCCTCCTGTATGTTCAAACTAGATGTAGATCCGTATAGATAAAAATAGAAATATAATAAAAAGAAGAAAAACAAAGTGCTAAAGTTTGATCTGATTAGCTACTGCTTTGTATTCATGTAATATAACTGGATGCCATCATTCACTGGCATTCGGCCACCATAATCTTCATAATGCTTCATAATGAGTCTTTAGAGGTGTGTCTGTATGATGACATCTGGTTGTAAGTACTTCACCTTAATGTCTAGAGACATTGCTCATCATACCATGATGGTATTCTTGAGGTTTGCGTTTTCAAAGACCGTTGAGATAAGAAGGGAACCGGAGACAGCGCCCAGTGTGAATGCAGTGTCTGTTGGAATATGTGAGCAGCATTTTCAGCCTTAAAATGGGATCAGCCCTCTGCACTGTAGAAGAATTAAAAAGCAAACGTTCTGTCACACTGCTGGTTTGTGTTGATAGAAGTTTCTTGATTTGGTTAAACGCTTGATACTTTTTTTTCGTTTGTAGCGACTGTTGAGTTCCGGTCCTCGATGGACGGCGGGGTCTGCTCTCAGGAGCCCTCTGTGAAGGCGTCCATGACCCTCGGCACGAAGAAATCTGTCACTTACCCCAGTGACCTTCAGGATACCCCCGCCAAACCGCCGCTGTACCACAAACAGCCTCCTGCTCTCCCTCCAAAGCCTTTCTCTAGGATCCCGAACCATAGCACAGGTCAGTGGTCTTAGTTTATGCGTCTTTTTCCAAATCGATATTTGTTGCACCCCACTACTATTCGTTTCACTGCCTCAGTCTGTCACTCACTAAATACCAAGTACTTGTTTTTATAAAAGAGCCGTGGTCGCTGTTGCTTTAAACTCAACCTGTGGTGCCACGTGCACAGTAGTCTCGTTTAATTCTCCTTCGCATAGGTCAGCTGGGCTACCCCTGTCATAGTCAATCTGTCAGTCAGAGGGAAGTGGCATTACCCTGGCCTAATTCCCACCACTCTGCACAGACGTCTGAGCCATGTTTGTCTGATCGTCTATGAGCTCTGTAAAGTATCTGCACCAGCAAAGTGTAGTGGATGCAAATTGACACAATTCAACCCATTAGAAATGTTCAGTAATCCGTCTTTCCGTCTCGCTGTAATCGATTCATTTTCTCTCTAGATTCTTGCCAGCCGATGAAGTTGCCCTGTATGCCCGGTGGTAAGCACTCTCCGCCCCTGCCGCCCAAGAAAGTGATGATTTGCGTGCCTACAGGGAGCCTGGACTCTAAATCCCCTTCTCCATCCCCAAACCCCCTCAGCACTCTGTCCCAAAAATGCCCCCTTTCCCAGGGCATGTCCCTCCACCATGGCACCCTGCTGCCCTCTCAGCTCGCTGGTCTGTCCAGCCTTCACCAGAGCCACGGCCACCCGCTCCAGCTTCAGTACGGCAGCTTGCACACGCCCAGCCGCATCATCGAGGAGCTCAATAAAACCCTGGCGCTCTCCATGCAAAGGTTTGAAAGGTTGGTAGCGTCAACAGTGACGGCAGGGAGGGATTACGGATCCGTCTTTGTCTTTCTGTCTTTACATCGCTCATAATATCTTCGTTGGATTTGGGGAATGAAATGTGTCAGTGTTTCATGCTGACATAAAAAAAATTGGCAGATGGAAGTAAAAGCTTGATAGTGACTGGCCCAAATGGTTTCCGGTGAGAACATGTTTTACTTTTATAAAGACTGACTTTATTTTGAGCCTCTGGTTATATTCATAAAATGAATGTCTTGGTCGTAAAAGCTGTTGCCGAAACGGCTCTAATCAGAGTTATCACCTAAAAAAAAGCATTAGAATTAGCTTAGTCTAGAGTGTCCTGTTTATTACCTCCACTGGAGAGGTAGTGTGTTCACTGGTGTGTGTTTGTTTGTTTGGAGGATTACACACACACACACAAAAAATACTTTTCATACATTTTCACACATTTTGGTGGCAAGTTTTGGGCACTTGATAGGACAAAATAAATTTTGTAGTGGATTCAGATAAAGGGCAGATTTGTTTAATCATTTAAAATTGCGAGATTAGGGCTTTTTTCCCCCCATTTCTGTCTATCACGCATAAACTGGATTGATTTTGATTAAATTACGTGGAGGTGTTGAGCGCATAGTAAGAAAGAACCCAGAACATTTTGGAGTGGGGTAGATAAAGGTGCAGATTAGGGATTTATTTTTTTTCTTCTTTTGTGTCATTGACGTCACGCGTAACCTCAATAACACCAGGTCTGGTGCCCAGGTCTAAATCAGCACACTGTCTCACAGGGCAGCGTGGTCTAATTTTGAAGTAAATGTGTGCATCTGTGGACACAGGCTCATGGAGTGGGCGTCCCGCCAGCAGTCGGCCTGACATATCATGACCAGCTGCTCCTCACGAGATCTGCTTTTCTTTTTCGTGTTTGGAGAAAAGGGACAGGGTAGCGGATTGGGCATTATGTAACCTTCTGTATTAGGATCTCTCTGTCACCAAAGCCATTTGGGCAGGGATAAGGAAGGAGTGGTCCTGACATCGCTCCCAATTAGTCTGAAAGCTCTAAAATGGTTACATAACAGTGGCTTATCACGAGAAGCTCCAACCAGACTGTCATTAATTCATTTACCTAATGAGCCACCGGTTGGTGCTTGCATGCAAGTGATTTGCCCTTGAAAGTGAAGTTTATTACCGCTGCCAAGGAGGTTGTGTGTTCACTGGTAGCTGTGTGTTTGTTTGTCTGCCTGTTAGCCGGACTACTGTGCATAAGCTACCATGAAACTTGGTAGGGGGTTGGGCATCTAGGAAGGAAAAAGCCATTCAATTTTGGAGTTGATCCGGATAAAGGGACCAGGGCGTTTTCACTATTTCTTTCCCTTTCTTTGACATTGCTGGAGGATTGCATGGCATTGCATAGGATTGCACAGAATTGTACTTAATGTAACCTTTGTGCTGGAGTCTCCCATCTCCCATCATCATATACTTGGATTAAAATCCCACTGAACGATCATCTGACTTTTGGGGATTGAAGGTTTATGAGGGTCAATGTTTTGTATTATAATGAAGATATAGAACTAGGCTTTAAATACGAGGTTAAAAATGAGGTCAGTCAAACCAAATGACGTTGACACATTGCACTAATGCCCACGTTTGGTCGCTTTCACTTCTCAAGCTCTGCACTACACGGCATCGGTCAGTGTGTACCCCTGGACAGAAGAGAAGTGCCATCTGTGATCATCGACTATGAGGATGACAAGGAGAACATGCCCAACGAGTCGGACTACGAAGACCTCCCCAGCATGTATAAGGACGAGGACGATGACGTGGATGATGACGAGGACGAGGACGACGAAGATGACGACTCGATATTTACGAGTGAGTGGAACGTTTGATGTTGAACGTTGTTGAAATTGGACAAACAGATTTAATTAACAGATGGCTATAATCTGTCTTTTTTTTAGGATTTTTCTCTTCTATTTGTTGTTGAAGGTAAAGGCAGATTGTAAATAAACAACAAAACAAGCACTTCTCGCTCACGACCACATCACGGCCAAACTTCTGAACTGTACAAAGCTGTCTGCATCTTTGATACTGTGTCCTTGTTTCCACATGGGAGCATGTTGGAGTTTTTGAAGGTTGTGACCGACCATGCGTAATGGAATCGTTTAATAGGTCGCATCATGGTTTTAAGGGGAAAGTATGAGGAATACCTAAAAGGACAAGAAGCGTGGTTTACAAGCTCGTATGTGTAGGTTTCATGTGTCGTGAAACGCATCCTGAAGTGACATTAATCATTAAATCACAGGAAAACCACCAAAAGGGTAGAGCAGTATTCCATATTTGGCCCTTTTTTTTTTCCAAACATGGCAACCATTTAAAATCTTAGCATCAATATCATCAAATAAAGATGACAACATTTAATTAAAACTGGCAAGAAAATGGCCATTAAAGAATGGAGACGTACATTAGGGTAAAGAAAGAAGTCATTCTTGTAAATGAGGCCCTGGATGTATGTATGCCTTCATGCCTGCAGCTTCTCTCGCGTTTGACCGTGACGTGTGGTTTTAGGTACCCTGGCTCAGAAGGTGCTGAGGAAAGACTCTCTGGCCATAAAGCTGAGTAACCGTCCTTCCAAAAGAGAGCTGGAGGAGAAAAACATCCTGCCCATGCAGACGGATGAGGAGAGACTGGAGTCTAGGCAGCAGATAGGCACCAAGCTCACGAGGTGAGACACGTTGCGCAAGTGCATTTAAAAAAAAACTTGACTACTTTTACACACACGCGTGCATTATTCATCAGTAAACCTGCTTGATGTTGCTGTAGTCAACTCAACAGCAGCTGCTGGAAAATGGCACCGACTCTCTTTCGCCAAACTGAGCATTTTGTCCTGGTTTGGACTTACGATGGCTCAACATCCAGGCTGAGAGAACGCGCTTTTATATCCTTTTCTTTTTTCACTGTCAACATCTGATAAGGATAAAAGCTTCATCTTGTTAAAATGGGCCTCTGAAAATAGAGCTGACCTAATTTCTGCGATGCACTAGCCTCCTCTCTGTTTTTCCTTCTCGCGTCTTCTCTCCAGCTCTCTCTCGCTCTCTCTCCCTCTCTCTCCCTCTCCCTCCTCCTGCCTGACTTCCTCCCTCGCTGACTGAATCACCACAGTGATGTACGTGCCAAACTATCTCAACCCGACTCCTCCACATAGCAGAACCACGCAAGCCACTTCATCCTAGCAGTTTGCACACACAAACACACACACAAACGCGCACAAACCACCCTGGTGCAATGCGTACAAATCACAGAAATCTGTATACATATGTTGAGATCATAAATGTGTGTTCTAGTAAATGAACGGATCAAACAACATGATGATTTTCCCCCCCCCCCCTACGGATCCCAGGCCTCATTTGATTTCACTCTTCTCTTTGAACAGTTTGTTGTCAGGATGAGGCAGATGTTCTGATGTGTTGATAGAGAAAAAAACTGCTAAGCCTATGAGCGAAAAAATGAAAGCCCAGATTGTATAATAAGATTTGAGACAGGGGAGATATGGTTGCAAGGGAGGGATGGATCATTACCTAGACTTTGGCACACAAGCCACTATTCCCCACTGTGATTGGAACACAGCGCGCGTTCCCAGAAGGCCTGGCTTCCTTCCTGCCGTGTTCCCAAATGCTCTGTCACAGTGTCCTTAGCACAGTGTCATCTGAGGCACAGCTCTTCATTTCTCGCTTTTTTAAAAAACAACATTGTGTCCTGTATTATTGGCGCTTTTGTCAAGCCAATCAGAAATGGTAATGCTATTAAAGGACGGGCTGACCTCGAATTACTTCTGTGGACCTGATTGACTGGGAAAAACCCTGGAGACCCTTTATCTTAAGAGAAAAACTGAACGGAAATGTTTCAGCTTTTACCCTTGTGAAAGCTGATAAACACTGTTGTCTCTCGGGCTTCTTGTTTGTGATCCTTTGTGTGATAAAATTTTGAGGCAGATCGGGCTCTAGATGAGGATCCAGGATTGTTTTTTTTTTGTTAACGTTGTGAAATATTTTACCATTTTTCATGAATTCCTCAATTAAAAAATAAGCTTCAGGTTAAATTGAAAAAGGAAGCATATTTATGTGACTAATATTTCTAATATTTTGCAATTTAAAGTGAAACATTCTGATATATTAAAATGTATAAATGTTTAGAAATTTAAATTCAATGAATTTTAATCCAACTATTTGAATGGACACTTGTAATTCTGTGTCAATAATTCTATTTTATGTGAAATTTTTTTTTAATCACTTTCATGGTTGTTTTTTTCGACATTGATGACGTGTCTCTGACAAACAATTAATAAAATTTTTTCTTGTTGCCTGATCTGGAAACTATTCCCTAATTGGGTTTTATTGGCAGAGATATGCCCTCTCTGAGTCCGTTCTAGTTTTCGCCATCTCGAGTGGTGAAACCTTTTAGTTGGCATGTGACCGTATCATTGTCCCCTTTGCCTTATTCAGCTTTTGATAAGAGTTGATTTTTCAGGAACACCTGTATTTTGCTGGCCTTCTTCCCTGCAGCGCACGAATGCATTATTATGCAGACATTCATTTAGAAGTGTGGGGGTTGTGATCATGGCTGACAGAACCTAGGAAGTGCACATGTCAAGTCATCATGAGGTACTAGCTTAAAAAAGATGCAGCATCTTTCTCTGACCCATAGAACGTTTGCACACATTTTGAACAATGACATGTGAAATAGGTTGATTTGCATTATGAACCTTTGCTTTTTTCCCCCCATATTGATTCTGTGTTGCCTCGCTGACCTAGTATCTGTCATTATGTGCTGACCATGGATGCATGTTTCTAACCAGGCGCTTGAGTCAGAGACCTACAGCAGAGGAGCTGGAGCAGAGGAACATCCTCAAACGTGAGTGTTTTGAAGGATTCAGGAGCAAAATGTCATATAATGTTCACAATTATGTTTTCATTCATGTATTATAGTAATAATAGTAATAATACAGTATAATAATAATATAGTACTAATATAATGTTCTGCCATGTTTCAACTGTAGCCCTGAACAGACAAACCAAACACAGGCTCAAAGAGGGCCTTTCACGGTTTTCATACCTTTTTAGCTGCCACCACAGGGAAGGGTGAGATGAGTGATGTTCACTTGGTTGCAATCTGCCACCATACTGCCAGATTCCACTCAATCCTACACCCCGGACCTTTAGCATTCCCTCTATGCTGCTAAAAGTTCCACAAAAAAATGTAACAAAACTGCTAAATATGCCCTCTCTAGCTGTAGCGAAGCATCGCTCCGTATTTGCAGCAGCCTCCTGTGCATGCAGGCTTTGTGTGGCGCAGCCTGTCTGAAAACTAGTGGCATACATCTCCCCCTTTTATTCCTCCTTGGTCGTTCTTTTCATCTGAGGCAGGCAGGCAGGCAGGCAGAAGGGCTCCCCGAGGAGTCATGTCCAAGGAGACTGGTTCCTTAACTCAAACACATGCGGTATCAGAGAGGAGCAGTTCTGTTGCCTGGGACTCGGCGGCTCTGACTTCAAAGACTGATTTACCAGCAGTTGGAGCTCTCCCAGAGGCTCCTGCGTGATTGGCGTGGTGCAGGAGGAAAATACGAATTTGAAGAATTCATGAGCGACAAGTCCTGTCCTCCCTGTCACTCTCCTGCACACACTTGCAGGGTTAAACAAACAGGGCTTTATTTTTCAGGAGAGGCACTATTGGGATTCCAAAAACTCTGAGTGGTACAACATAAATGCAGGTTGACTGCTGAAGCTTCTGCAAACAGGAGCTGTGTCCCAGCATGCTCCTTGTTTATTCTCATCTCTTCTGTTAATTTGTAATTGACTTTGAATCTACCGAGCAACACAGATTCGTTTTAGATAGACGTAAGAAACTAAAAGTGATCAGCATTTTTTTTCCTTGTAAATTTCTAAATAGGTCAATCACTTCAACATAAACAGCAACCCAAAAGCCCCAGGACAACTTAAAAGGAACAAAGCAATCGTTCTCCCCTGACGCCCATCCCTAATAGTAATAAACAGCCAATGATGGAAACTATTTTAGGCTTTAAGATACTTATCCAGTTTAGCGTGACTCTAATGAGCCATATTATGCAAATGCCGCGTTTGTTCACCCTTCATTAGTTTCCAAACATTTCGTATACGCTGCTGCATGTGCCTGTACTCGCTGCATATAACGCTCACCCTCTCATTCTCTGCAGCTCGCAATGAGCAGGAGGAGATGGAGGAGAAGAGGGAGATAAAAAGACGGCTAACACGAAAGGTGAGTCCAAAATGGCTCCAAAGGTGCGAAGGCACACTCGAGTCTGAAGCACTCGGAGGGGGTAAATTGTTGGCCAGGAAAAACAAACACCGTGACAGTGACTCATCTGTAGTCTTCTATGTTACGGCCCTGTTGTTGTCGCACAGTCTCCACCTGGAGGCACACATGTCCTTGCTGACCTTGGCTTTTCAGCATTTTGGCTGCCAAATCCCTCCGCCCCATAGGGGAGGAGTTGAGCGTGTTTCCCGTCACTTTCAATTAGATTATAGCACTTTGTGCTCACCCGCAGACATGCTGCTCAAAACAAACGTCTCACAGCTGTAAACATGCATGTAAACAGTAGTATGAAAATGTACTGTATGTTACTGTAGATCACACTAACTTTGGTAGTCATATAGCAGTAACTGAATGAGTGTTTCTTAATTAGATTAATTCTCTCAATCAGATGGAAATATGACAGTCTGGCTATTTCTTGTATTTTTTTCATAAGGTTTGTAGGTAATGTATTTAGTTTTGGGTTAGGTACTGTGAAGGTTATATCTATAATGCCAGATCTCATAAATACACGCTGCTCTTGAAGACAGTTCAGACTTGAAGGTGACTCAGCACATTTTCTCTTGTCGACACTTGTGTTGCTGATCTTAAATTCTCCTTGATGAGCATAAATCCGCAGTAAATACTTCTGCATCCGTCATCACCCGTCTCCTGAGACCTCCTCGCCTCGCCCCATTAGATTTCCTTCACAATAGCCTACTTTAATTTTTGGTGTTAAATATAACACAGACTATTGCCTGACCGATACTGGATGTTGGAGGTGAAGACACACATTTAAGATTTTAAAAAAATCTCATAGTAATGAATCGGCTTATAGCCATTTGTTTGCATAACCGTATTAGATAAGATTTGTGACGAGGATGCCTTTATTCATTCATTCAGTCAGTTATTTATTTATTTATGAGTCATCCAACAGCAGTTTGGAGCATTTTACTGTGGAAAAGCAAACTTGTCATTTTGTTCTCTGATGAGCCAACAGTGTAATCACTGTATTTTGATTCCCTCAGGCATTCATGTACTCAGTTTCTTGTTATTCTTCGACTGTTTTATTAGCCATTACTGATTGCTCTGATATACCTATTTTAGCTTAGTTTAATAGTGACCCTAGCTGAATTTGTTCACATGATTATGATGCACTCGTCTTGTTTTTCCATTCGCGAAAATTGTTTCATAGTCCGTTGATGGCTTTTATATCATGTTACTTGTTTACATTCAGGTCATAAGTACTGTCAGCTGTTCCCTGTGATGCTCATCAGTCAATTCAGCTGAGATGCAGAGTCGATGTGATAAAGCGCTATTACGTATCACTGTCACCTGTTATATTTGAGTAAATTCATACACTAAAGAAGGCCTGCAGAAGCTGAGATGTTCATTTGCTACACTGATTCACTAAATGTCCTGAATGCCAGAGCAGTGTGACATTGAACTCCTCTCTCACACTCCTGCTTAAGATATACAGGAAGTCTTTTTTTTCAGTCTTTCTGTGAAGATTTGCTAATTCTGAGACGCTGTTAACTTTGACAGGGACTAGAAATATTTTTCCTGGTTTTCTGCTCTTGAACTTCTTTTATTTTCCCCCCCCTCTGTTCCAGCTGAGCCAAAGGCCCACCGTAGAGGAGCTGAGACAGGCCAAAATTCTCATCCGATTCAGCGACTACGTGGAAGTGTCAGATGCCCAAGACTATGACAGACGGGCAGATAAGCCCTGGACCAGGCTTACAGCAGCTGACAAGGCCAGTATCACTTAAATAAACTAGTATTACATTTAAACTGAGATAATCTTTGAATAATTTAAGGATTCCTCCTTGCCTGCTTTCAAATTTCTTCAAACCCCATCAAACTCCTCTTGTCCCATTTTTATGCCTGATACGATGCAAGCCCTAACGCAGGAGGTTAATGTACAGAGGATGTGTTCAACTTCCACTTCAGCTGTTTGGTTCCTCTTTGAGAGAAAACACCCTGGAGCAGTCCTGGTGCTCATTGTCCAGTCCATGCTTCTGACCTTTAATGAGATCCTGATCTTTTTTTTGAGCAGCGATTCTGCCTCCTTAGCTTTAATGTGCGGCTCTGAGCACTGCCAGGTCACACCTGAGGACCACTCATGTGGAAATCACGAGGAGTCAGTGTTTGGATTACGCAACGCCTCCCCTTACATAAGAGAGTATTTGGACGAGCAACGCCTCAGGACCCCTCAACTGCAGTGCTGCTCTGCTCACATTTTCTTTTTCTTGCTTCTACAGTCTAGCACAGATTTGAACATTGTTTGCTCTCCTGTTGCAGAAGCATCCTCCCCAAGGCTAAAGTCAACCCCTTGAGTCATGCTGAATAGCAAAGGCAGTGACTTCACCTGGTTGGGTTGCTGTCACATGACATTTTATTGGGATGTATGGGGAAAATGAGAGACAGATCACGTCATTTTATTTCCTGTAACACTGAATCATCCTGCCCTTAGGCAGGCCACTCAGTCCTCAACGGCTCCATGGTTTACTGTGCATCCTCCAAATTTGTGCGTGTATAACTCTATAAAAGAGTAACGGCTTAAGTTTGTTCTCAAAACACCTTCCTGGAAAAGGCATGTTTTGAAAAATAATGTTACCCCTTAAATGCCTGTCCCTCATCTTCACCGACATTGAACTGTGTTACTCCTTGTCTAATTTACTCATATGATTCATTCAATAAAGGATTAAACTCCTATAGTTTTTTCAAAACCATATTGAGCAACAGTAGAAATGCATTTTTTTTAATGTCATGCCGTCCTGTTAATATTAAATATCAGAGGCAAATTACTCTTGGATTACAACATACTTCTTGGATTCTCTTGGATCTCTTCCTCCTCTGATAACGATAAAACCTGAGAACAAATATCCTGCCATATTCCCATTTAAAAATCGGAAAGGTTTGACAACTGTATACAAATTAGTACTGTTATCCAGACTTGCATTAAAAGTGACATATGCCGTGATTTGATTTAATTTTTTTTAATAGGAAAATAATGCATTCGGACACACAAAAAAAGTGCATGTCATGTCATTGACCCATTTAAAGAAGTGATCACAGTCCCCTAGTTAAACAATCAGTTTACACAGATTTTTCACACCTGATATTTGTATGTTGTTATATCGGTCAGTAACGCATAAATCTACTGCACAGCTTAGTGTTCTAAAAATACACCTTTATTGGTCGAAACCAAAAATGTTTATTCCTTTTATTGGTGTGTTTTAGCATCTGTAAATCCACAGTATCACCTATTTGGTGAGAAATTTGGGGCTCCTTTGATGTGAGAAGAGAATTCAGCAGAATCATTCAGGGCCTCCAGATGAGCCTAAACGTTGCATGAAGCGTGCAAAAAAGGAGGCGCTGCATTTTAAGTGATAAACCTCTGCAGCTGTTTTCAAACGTTCCTTGTTGGTTCTCCGCAGGCAGCTATACGGAAGGAACTCAACGATTTCAAGAGCAACGAGATGGAAGTGCACGAGTCGAGTCGCCATTTAACCAGGTAATGAGCAGAGTGACAAGAACCCCATGTGTCTGCACGCCTTAATATCAGTTCATGTACAGGTGCGGCTGTTCGTATGCTGGAAGTATTGGCTGGTGTAGTGCAGCGAGCTGTGGTAGAGATGATGAAATGCCTCAACAAACTGCTTTGTATGTTCATCCTTTAGGTTTCACAGACCATAGTAGACCACCACTCACTGTCTGGAGCAGTGCCGGACCAGCGCTCTCCGCCACTGAGAACCTTAAGTGCTGGACAATAAAATGGTGCCCGTTTCTACAATAAGGCCATGTCTTCTGAAATGCCTTGTCAAGATACACACAACTGAGTCGGTACACTCCTAGATGCAGTCACCCACTACTCCATCCACTGTAGTAGCACTTAATGACTGACTCACACAGCCCCTCTATGGAATCTGCTCGACTGACTCTCAAACTTCTCCCCTGAGCTCTCAGGGAGGGTTGGACTGCGCGGGAGTCTTTGTTTGCAACTGATTGACACTTTCAACGTTTAGCTGAGGCAAACTGTGTCTTGGTTCGTCATCAACCCCAATGGACTTGTCTCAGTGGACATCTTTTTATCCCTCCTCTTTATTATGCTGTCACTCCAGACTGTAGTCCGGATAGAATATTCTGTGCAAGAATGTAGGGCTGACTGTTCTGAGCTCAGATCCAGCTTTCCTCCACCCGCTGGGACATTTTGGAAAGACACACAGAAAGCGAGTGAGAGGTTTAAATTTAGAATTATGTGCAATATTTTTCTCCCCCCCCCCCCTCTGCTTCTCCCGGGCTACAGCACCATCTAGAGGCCCTTATGTGTCGTCACTAGGTTGTCCTGACATTTTCCTCCTCCCTGGTATGTGCAATTTTCACTGTGCTGACAATGTTGACATCTAATTGCTAACTGTGAATTTGAGAGTTTTGGCAAATGCCTGTGCTCTCTCCAAATGTACATTTTGTTTATATTAAGAAAAATTACATTTAAAGAAGAATCACGCTTGACCAAGTTTCATTCATGTCACAATCTTCTTATTTTAATGTAAAAATGACTGGTGGAAAATATATTCTGCTCCCAGTGAGTTTTAATAAGTATCTGTTTTGTTTTGTTTTTATTGTTTTTTGGTTTTTTTTTCACAGAGCCACTTGGATAATAAATGATTCATTTTCGTGTTTTTACGTGTCCCAGCTCAATAGCTGGCTTACCTTGTTGTTCTCTCTGACATAGTGTTTGCAGCAGTACGTTAAATGATCTTTTTACATAATGTCTTTATTGTATTATACACTTTACTTTTATACTCATAAGATTTTGACCAAGCAATATCAGTTGTTTGTAGAGAAAAGCTTAAACGACACGTGTACTTCCCACCGTTTTTTTTAACCGTTTACTTATACACCACACTTCTCTTTAATTTAATTTTATACTTTACTTTAGGAGGGCTTTTAGACCAGAAACACCTTCAACAGCTTAACTACACATTCGGATGAGATTTGATTTTCAAAAGTACAGTTGAATGTGACGATGTACTCTCAATTTTGAAACACGAGTACAGATTTTAGTGATTTTTTTTTTTTTTTTTGCTGATGGCTTTATAATAGTCACTTTTAAAGGTCAAGGATCAGATGTGTAAAATATTGTTGGAGTTCTGATCTGTGACTGTTTTGTTTCTTCCTTAATCTTGTTAACTGGTCGGTGATGCTGCACCAGTATTCCAATGCTCATAAGCTTTATGTACACAGAATATTTTTTATTACTTTTTACTGTCTTACTTTTAAAGTTGCAATATGACATTCTTCTTTGTCAGATAAAGAAAAGTAGTAGAGGTCAAAGGATGTCAGCCACTTAATATAATGCATTATTCTACAAAGGAAAATGTGTTCTCCCTTATTTTCAAGGTCTCGATCAGTGAGTGATGGAGATGATTGAAAATTGTTTTGCACTTTGTTGTTTTTATGTGAAGTAATAGGGGTTTTGTTGAGTTCGGAGCAGTGTCTCCTCCGAATCAGTGCACAGGTCACGTCACACTGGTCCTTATTTAAAATAAAAATTTCATCATCTGAGAATTTTTGTGGTCGAACCAGCTTCTGTATGATTCCAGCATCATGCTATTATTTAACATTTTCATCCTTAGGTTCCATTCAATAGAGCACATATAGGAATGCGTTTACACAAATACGCGCCACTTCTCATTCCAGCTCTAAGAAACAAACCTGAGCCACTGGGCTAAGTGCTTTGCTGGAATCAAGGAACATGAATTCAGCAATAATCGGATTCTTTTTACATGGTGGTGGAGCAACTGAATGCATTTGAAGGAGTTCCTTTTTTCATGTTTTAAATACAGAATGTCATGTAAAGGATACATCATGCCAATTAAATTTCATTCTGAATGCATTTGAATTGTTTGATTTTCATTTTTGAGATTCAGAAACAAATTTCTCCTCATGCTTTACTTATACAGACACATTTTAGACTGTTAGGGCATTTATCACAGTGGACTCTTGATAATTTAAAGTTAAACTCATTGCCTTAAATTCTAATGTTGTCAGGTATTCCCAATGAGGCTTGCTGCAAATAATGACACAATAAAAATAATAAAAATCTGCTCATCCATTGAAGTCTTAAAAACATGTGATTCTAAAAAGGTGCATTTAACACTAAAACAATAGACCTTGCTTAATAAACAATTAGGACATTATCTGTTCTCACTTTAATATAAGTTTGACATACTGTATCTTCCCATCTTAAACAATGGGTTTCAGGTTTCCTAAGTCAGTCAACAGTAGTCCATATGTAAATTGAGACAATGTTGAAAGTAGCTTACTTCTTTTGGAAATGTATTAGGAAAGAATCTCTTGAGGATGAATATGAACATGAAGAATGATCACAGTGAGCAAAAACTGCTTCAGCGTATATATAGACATATGAATAGTTTTTAAAGACTAACAAATACTCTTATGAAGACTTAAAAATGTTAACCTATCCTTTAATTATGGGAATCACTCATTATAAATATAATGAGTAATAAATTAAATTGAATTAAAAATAAATTAATAAAAAAAAATATTATTTATATATATATATATATATATATATATATATATATATATATATATATATATATATATATATATATATATATATATATATATATATATATATATTTGGAGACAGGCACCATGCTTTTCACTGGAAAACAAAGGTATGTAAACTTGTGATCTGAAACATAACTAGTATTTATAACTGTCAGATAATTAGTAGAGTAAAAAGCACAATATTTGCCTCTGAGATGTAGTTGGATAGAAATAGCCCTATAAAGGTGCATAAATTGGATATACTGAGGTCAAATACATGTGAGCCTACCTCAGATTAAAATAGGCCTATAGCAGGTCTGATTAGTACAACCCTGATTCCAAGAAATGTAGGTCTCTGTAAAACATTAATAAAACAGAATGTGATAATTTCCCAATCCTTTCTGACATTCGGTTCAATTGAAAACAGAACAAAGACAATATATCTTAAGTTGTACCTCATCAACTTTATTGATTTTTGTAAATATACATTTAGTCTAAAGTCTATGCCAGCAAACACGTCTCAAAAAACTTTGGACAGGGGCAACAAAAGACTGTGGAATGATTTAAAAAAAAGGAGAAAAAACCCCTGATTGAATCATTCCACAGGTGAAGATGTTAATATGTAACAGGTGATAGTATTTTTGATTGGAACATTCCACAGGTAAAGAGGTTCATTGATTACAAATGATAGTATTTTTCATTGGATGATCAATAACAGGTGATAGTATCATGTCTGAGTATATGAGAGGGTCATCCTCCAGAGGTTCAGTCATTCTCAAGCAAAAGATGGGGAGAGGTTCACCACTTTGTGAAAATCTGCAAACGTTCCAACAGTTTAAAAACATTTATCAACGTACAATTGCAAGGAATGTGAGGATTTCACCATCTACAGTCCATAATATCAAAAGATTAAGAGAATCTGGGGAAATCTCTGCGCTGTCCCAGGCATCATATTCATAAGGAGTGTATATTAAAGAAATAAATAAAAATCAGTTTGAACATCAAATATCTTGTCTTTGTACTGTATTCAATTGCATTTAGGTTAAAATGGATTTGCAAATAATTGCATTGTTTTTATTTTACATTTTACATGATGTCCCAACTTTTTTGGAACTGGAGCTGTAGTAATCCAACATATACGTAATGTCTTTAAACATTTCAAAGAAACCCTTCATGCACTTTGACAATGAACTCGATTTCAGCGTGTAGTAGCCTATAAACTCATTCGACAATTTTAGGAAAAGGGGATGACCTAAAAAAAAACAACAGTAAACCTCCGGGCTCTCTTTTGATCAGGCAGGTCACTGTGTCCTCAAAAAGAAAAGAAAAGTTCAGGTCAAGCGTTGCGGTCTGCTCCACTAGATGGTGGTAAACACATTAGAATAAGAGCCCGTCGTCGGGCTGAGGCCTTGTGAAATGGCGTCCTGAGGAGATGGTGCTCAAGTTATTTGCCAAGTCACCACTCGTCGACAATAAACAGACCTTTACATCTTACCAAGGCAAAGTCACATTGCATATAACTTGGTGTGAACGGAACCCTCACAAATGTACATTTCCTTTGCTATTCGACCACTGACAGCTGATAAGTTTCGTCTGTGTGTGCAATACTTAAACAAACTGATAAGTGGTTTCCCTCTGTGCGCATTCACAGTCAGAGAGATAACACAACAGCAGATAGGAAGGCGTACTTCTCGAGCGGCACGCCAAATATTTTATAGGACCCCGTGTTCACGCCTCTCATCTGTTCACCGCCTCATTTGACGAAAAGCTTTCTGGGAAATGTATTCATGACATCACGTCCTTCCCGCACGCCGTCCTTACAGGGTTCTCACCGGCGCAATCCACTTCCCACAATTCTCTGCGTTGTTGTTAGCGACCCCATCTTGTGTGCTCCTCATGAATATATATTAGCCAGCATTTGCGTAGGAGGTCGGCCGACGTTCATTTCATATTCCAGCACTGTATGTCGGTCTAAACGGGACGCACAGTCACGTCTCCGCCCTGTCGTCCAGCCTCCTTCGTGCGAATTGAGTCGGTAAAATGTTCTTTCTGGAGCAGCGAACGAGACTCCGACAGGGAACTGAAGGCGAGAATTGAATGACTACCAGTGGACTAAGTCAGCAACACCGCCCAGTCGGCGGACATTCACCACGGCGGGCACGTATTCAGGCTTTTAAATGTAGAGGTTGTAGGTGTAACCAAGTGCGCACCGTTATTTATTTAGAGTGGGAGACTTTTCATTGGCAGAGATGGAAAGTGAGCAGACTGTCGCTCAGGATGGCGCGTCGGATGGAGGCGCAACCAAGTTAATGAAGAAGCCCAGCGGACTGTCTGTCGCCCGCGGGACTCCGGCGGATGATGGCTGTGGACATTTGGCATCCACCCGCGTAGGTGCAAAAAACGGGAAGAGCCTGTCTCACTCCAGCTCTACGGTAGGATCCAGTACGTCAAAACGAATCGTGGCGCCTAATGGCCGGTGCTCATCCAGCAACTCCAGCACTCTCCTGTTGCGACGGAGGCGCTTGAAGAGGAACCTCTCCGCCGCAGCTGCAGCCACCACCACCTCTGCTGTCACCGCCGCCTGCGGCGCCAAAATGAACTCGGCCCTGTCCTCCGCGTCTTTACATACACGGAGTCTGGACAGGAAGACTCTGCTGAAGCACCGACAGAACACGCAGCTGCAGCCCGTCGATCGTGAGTGGGTGAGAGCAGATCTCCACCGGGGCTCCATACATGTCCACGACAGACTGACTCCCTCATATCCCAGACCGGTCCTTTGTACTATGGACACCACGGCTAGCGAGGTGGCGCTCCGTCTGAGTAAAATCTGCACTAAGTCCACCTCTGTTATGCGCATTTTTAGTAAAGATAGCCCCAAGACTGACCAAAATGGCAACTGCAATGTGAAGTATGAATACAACGATAACCCATCTAAGGTGAATGAAAACTCAAGTATAAAATGCAACCACCTCTCACCCCTGGAATCCACAGAATTAAGGGGACGTCCAAGTGACAGGTTGAGACTGCTGCTCGTGGAGAATGCAGATGGGAGGCAAAAGCAACAGGATGTTGATGGAAAACTTTTCTCCCCAGATTCAGAGTTGCATGACGACATAGCGTGTTCACTGTCAGATTTGAATTCTAACATAGATACCCCCAATGATGATGACATGGAGCACAGGAACGGCGTGGACAGCTATGGATTAAATTCTGGCTCAGACGTGGAGAGCAGTGCATTTGATGACCTGAGCTCTGGGGCCCGGCTCAGTGAGCACAGGGATTCCCTTAGTGATGACATGGTCCTGGGCACAGAGGCATCCATCCTCAGCCCCTCGTTTGACAGCGCCACTGAGGGCCACGACATGTATGGAAGCTCCTCGGACGAACTGGAGCTTGACTGTCCAGCATCTAGTACGAGCATGGACCCCATTGCCCAACATCATACCAATGGAATGGGTGCTGTCTCTGCCAGCTATGAGCAGTGCAACATGGAACATTTAAACAACATGGCAAACAGTATGAGGCCCGACAGCAGACTCAACCCACACAGTCTGGGCAGCATGCCACCCAGCAGTAGTAGCGGCTCATTGTCAAGAGCCTGTTCGACAGGTAATACACCTGACATCCAAGATCCAGACTGTGGCCAAAGGACTCTAAAATCAGGGCTGACAGCTGATCTCAGTGGGGATTCCTGTGATTCCATCCCAACGCTGTATGTTCAGCTGCATGGTGAGGCTGTCAGAAGGCTTAGCCCTGATGAAAGGCCTCTGCAGATCCAGAGTGACTTTCTCTTTAAGCTTGGATTTAAGGACCCTTGGAGAGTTCAAGAGGAAGGACTTAACACAGAAATCGGCTCCTTGTTACGTTTCTATGCAGGTAAGTAAAATGATACATTCAGGTATGATCTCATTCACTTATGATCAGGTGTCTGCTCATCCTGGGACTTTCTTTTTAGGCCTTGCTCTGTGGTAAACTACATAGTTGGGACTGAAGATCCTTTGTTGTGGTGTTTGTAATGGTTTGTCAACCTCCATCATCACAGGTGCATTCATGCAACTGTGTATTGACATTGTGCTAATAGTGCGAAGCAATACATTATTTCCTTTATTTTGTAGAAACGGCAAGGTCGTGTTTGTTTCCTGACCAAGATCTGAGTGCAGATTGTTAGTAGCACAATCCAGTGTTTTGGATTGTTGCATGACGGATAAGAACAGGCCCGGATGTTCCTGCTAGTACTGCCACACATGCTTGTGAATGTTGAAAGGCAGTGTGACTGCAGCAACCTTGCTAATAACTGTAACAGCAAATAAATAGGGTTATTATTAAAAGTCTAGCCTAAGTGTGCCTCCGAGTGATCGCTTACTGATTAGGGTTTGGCTGTGTGCTGGCATGAATAGGTCACAGTGATGTCATCTACCTTGCCACAGGGGCTTTTAAATTTTTAGGTCTGTTTTATTTTCTTCTGTCCTGAACTGTGTTTTTTGGACTGCAGCAATACACTCTGCTCCCATGGACACGCATGACATCGCCACAAAGCCATCACCACAACTTATGGTGCTCAGACATGGGGCCCTTTCCGGCTTTTGCCCCATTATCATCCTAATGAAAAGGCTGAATGCCTTTGTGGTTGGATGGAGAGTAGGGGTGGGAACAGTATGGCTGGGAGGACCATAAACCCTCTCTGTGGACCCAGTGAGTTCTGGTCATTGAGATGCTGCACAGAGCCTCTCCCATTGGCATCCAGCTCGGCTACTGTCACACTAACTCACTGCCTGCCAAGATGGGTTAACGTGCTCCTCCAAAGCGCAGGAAGCCCCTTTACTTCATCACGCCACTGTCTCCACCATTGCAGCTATTGCTGTTGCTACTGAGGAAAGGGGGGGCGTCTGGTGGGGACAGTTGAGGATAAACTGTTGGCTCTGAAGTATGGACAAGAGAGGCGCTAACACTCTTGAGCTTCCTGTCCCGAGAGGCTATTGGAACTAGAGGCCACTTAGCATGAAGCTGAAAATGGCCACATGCGCCCCGTTTGCAGTCACATCTGCCACATCTCTTCCTGACCTACCTTGCCCTTGAATCCTGACTTGCTTGAGGTAAAACGATTTGATTTCAAATCATTTGGGAGTCTGCATGAGCATATATGTTGGGACTCATGTGTATGGATGTGCGTCTTGGGGGTGGGGTGGGGGGGACAAATGAATCCTACACGTGCCTGTGCAGTCAGCTGAGCTCAGCCAGCAGTAGCAGCTGCTGGGGCAAAAGCGGCCCTGATGCCCCTCTGAGGGCAACGCCTCCGCATCCCATGTGAGACAGCTTAGCTGTGGTCACCTGAGCTCTCCCTTCACACACACACACACACACACACACACACACACACACACACACACACACACACACACACACACACACACACAACCAGTAATACCAGTCAACGTCCTGGCTGCAGGCTGCATTGAAAGCCTCAGCCACACATATCCATTCACTGTAAAGAGAAAGCTGATGCTCTTGTGTCTGACCTGTGATGGAAGCATGTGAGGAATGCACGCTGGCTCGTTTAGAATGTCATGTCTGCTGATGAGGAAGTGTGTATAAGTCTGTGTGTGTGTGCTGTGCTGACACATGTTGGGCTGACTTTGAAAGGTTGTCCTACCCAGAGAGCACAGACAGTGGTTAGTTTCAGCTGACATGCTGGCTGACTCTTAGGCATACAGCTGCCACCACTGTACAGTAGAGCTCAGCCATACTGAGGGCCTTTTTGTCTGCATGTCTGCATACAGAGTGGCCTAAACTCTTTATTGTTTGTTGCTCAGCACGAGCGCTGTTCCACTTAAATGCTGCATATAACATGCTGTAGAAATTAGGTTTGTGAGCAACCAACAAACTGTGCTGTATCTTTCATAAGAGCAGCAGACGAGGTGTTCACTTAGCATGATGAGGGATGGAGGAGAATGATGGGGAGAGGCTGTTAAAAGTTGCCATCGTGCGTCTTGCCAGATCTTTGAGACGTTGCAGAGGCCAGTTTGACTTTGAAGGGTTCAGGTCGCGCTTTGAGCACACAGACTCTGCAGCAGTGGCCAGATGAGTGGACTCACTTTGCCCTGCTAGAAACGCACACACATACAACATTTACAGAAGGCTGGCCAGATCAGAGGGCCGCTGTCTTCTTTGGCAGGCTGACGAGTGATCCTTTCAGAGCTGCCAACGCAGGAGTCTCTCGTGATGCTGATCCAGCTTTATTAAAGTTTTGAGTACAAGGGAGAAGAGTTCAAATCAAATACAACATACAAAACAGCTTTAAATGAAAGTGCTCTCACAAGAGAGTTGGGTTTTATAGGTTTTTCTTTCTGTACACTTGAGGCATAGCCGTGATTTAATTGCTCGTTCAGGTAAAAGGGTTCAGGTCAGTGGCGCTCACTTAAAAGGCTGTCTGCTCTGAGGACAGCAGATCCTCAGCCCAGCGAGTAATGAAGCTGCCCCCTGCTTGGATGGCACTTGCCTTAGGTAGGTGTGTAGACTTGGAAGAAAAGGAAATGGTGTGCGGAATCCTTCCACCAACTGGCACAGGGTTTCCCTAGAAGCGGAGGATCCAGGGTTCCTAACCAAACCAAAGCAGCGCACTAAATTATTTAGATTCATTAGGTTTCTCAGCTTTGCAAACACTCTCATCCGTGCACTTGAGTGTTCCCTCTGTGTTTGAGTGAGCTCTCTACTTAACCCTGTAAAAGTTGAGATGTTTGCTTTTTTTAAAAAAAAGCAGTTTCTTGTAAGTCTTAAGTGGTGTTAGGACTCTGCCAGCTTTATGAGTGAGATTAATGACCACTGGCATACACAGGCCTGGAATCTATCATGGTATTAATTCCTCCGTGCTTACAGCTCAGGTTCGATAACAGTTTTCAGCTATGTCGTGCTGTCAGTGTCTTCATGGAAGGCAAACTTGGCAGGAAGAATTTTTCAAAGTGGGGGTACTGAAATTTTGCTTTTCCAAAAACGAAAGTGTCGAAACTGCCTGTTAAGTTTTTAAAGCTCTGCACGTTCATGAAGAAAACATCAAATTAAGTTATGATCATGATTAGAAATGAGATTTATGACTCACTTTCTCAAAATAATACTGCACAGTGCACCGTTTTCATTGCATCAATTTAATATAAAGTTTATCTGCAACACTCAAATCAAATTTTGATTTAATGATCATTGCCTCATTGAGTACTTATTTAGAAAATTCAAATAATAACATCCTATTTTGTAGCTTTGGGGCCTATAGCTACAAATCCAAAGCGAACATTTCAGTTACAGTGTCATTAATCAACACTTGTTTTAACTCTAGAGCACCGTTACATGACAGATTATCATCTTTTTAAAGAACCAGTACCAGTGTTTTAATATCAGACGCCTTTAAATCCATAAATGTGTGCTTTATGCACTTTTTTTTCACCTCTTGCTTACTGTTTCAGAGCTTTTATGCATCCTCTCTTACCGCTGGCTTATTGTACTTAATTGTTTCATCACAGTCAGGAGATTTGTTTTATAGCTGCACAAATTAAAAGCAGTAATTAAAATTGGAATTAAAATCAAAACGAATAAATGAAACACAATGCTGTTATTGTCAAATTCTGTTGTATAAAATCTGCTGCAGTACACTGTACATACGTCCTTCATACTGTTGTGGCTTTAAATCTTACCAGTCTGCCTCAAGTATAAACAATATAAGATGCAATGCAATAAAAGCACTCAGCTCACCACCAGAAGAAAATCTGAACAGACTGAATAATGGAAGCAGCCAGACTCCTACTGATATCATGTCTATATTCCATGTAGCTGCAAGATTTTAACATTTTAAGAAGACGGTTCAGTTACACTAAAAGCTTTGAGGAATCTGTGTCTCTCCAGTCTACCTCAGGCCCTCTCTGAGGAAGTAACGGCTGCTGACATGACGACTTAAAGACTCCGCAAGGTTTAAAGGTTTCGTGAAGCCCTCAGCTTTCTCCAACCGGCTATGGCAGCTATTAAGCACACAGAGCCACTCGCTCTGTCCTGTCTGTGCCACGTCCATCTCTCTGTACAGTCAGGCACGCCAGATTGCTATCACACTCACTCTTGCATCTCTATGAAAACAATTTTTAAGGATAACAGTCAGCAGATTCTGTCGTTGTTTTTTTATGTTCAGCCACTGATCATCTAGATAAAAATATGAGAATTCGCTCCTAGTGATTTTGTTTGAGTGCATTTTGCTATTCAAATGGTGATTTACTGGTAGGGGTGTCGGTATTTAGCAGTATTGACAATAACTGTGATAATAATGTTTACAATGTTGATATCTTGTTCATAGTATGTGATGATATTGTGTAAATAATCTGTCAGATAAATTATTTTTCTTTCCGTTCTCGCTTTGCCATAGTAGGTAGTAATAAGGCACACAACAACACAATAAGCAAAGTTAAAGGTGAATGACTGAAAGGATTATTAGGGCTGCACAATGTAACATTTCAGCACCAACATGGCAGTGTGCATATGCACAATAGGCACATCGCAGCCAAGGAAGTCTAAGGCAAATGAACCCCAACACATCCTGCTACAACATTTAATCTGCTTGATACCAAAAGAAAACCTTTGTGGTTCTCATTTTCCACAACTAATCTACTAGAAAAGTCTGTCCGGTGGAACATCTTTTACTTCAGTCTAGATAACTGGTTTAATGAAGGTATTTTCTTTTTATCTATATTTTCATTTTGTTATCATTTGTCAGACATCGCGCTTGGCAGCCCTCTTCATTTAAAAGTATCAAACCCACGGGCAAAGTAGAGGAGACAGGATGAATGACAGTAACCCGAGTTGAGGACGATGTCGGTATGTTACATGCAATAAAAACTCCCCCCAAACCAACAACGGACAAACGTCGACCCCAATGTGCAAACCTGGGCAAAATATCTGCATTTTTCAAATATGTCACCATACCGCCTGTCACAGTCCAACCTGAACCTGGTACCAGTGGTGAGGATGCTAATAGCTCCTCTGCTCCTGAGGGGAGGGAAGTTAGCCCTGCCCTGAGCACTGACACAGCTGCTCCCAGTGCAGCACAGGAAGACAGGCTTTGACCATCTGGGCCGCCAGAGAGGAAATACTCCTCCCGGCTCCACTAGACAGATATAAGTAAGGTTTGGCGTAAAAGTAAATAAAAATATACAATTAATTACACCATACATCTTGAAGCACTCAGACCACAATTAAAGTCAAGGCAACAGGTGCACCATCATGTGTTTCCATGTATGCAACACTCCTGGGAGGCTGCCTCGTCCTTTCTCACAGCCACGACCTGGCCTGACAGCTAATGGTCTTTCTAAATGGCCTATTGCTGAGTCATTATGTAATTGTGTGATCAGATTTCACACGTTCCAGAGCTCAAATCCAGTATGCTTGCATCTGTGTGCGCTGAGGTTTTTGCGTTCATCGGTGTGCTCAACAAAAAAGAAAAAGAGCAATCAAAGAATAGTTTCATGCATTTCATTTCTCCTCACGTGTGAGCTGCACGTGTCGAAGTGGATTTATAAATGAAATGTTGGCCGCACAGCCTGGATTGTGCGTATCTGCCATCGAGTTGTTCCGTGTCTCGGTATCTCCGATGGCTCTGCCTGCCTCAGACAGTAAGGGGATGGTGGTGTCAGCTTGTAGCAGTTAAAGCCAGGGGAACTGTGTTCTGTCTAATATAGATTGCCTTCTTGGCTGACATCCTCCCACCCTCCTCTCGAGCCAAATCTTCCTCTCTCTCTCAATTTCTCTCATGATCGATCCTCCTCCCTCTTCTCTCGTTATCTTTCCTCTTATCTGCTCCTCCCTCACACCATCTGATAGTTTCAATTTATCTTCCCATATCTCTTTATCCCTCTCTATCTTATCATTATACCCCACCATGAACAAAGTGGGATGAGGGATATAGGAATGGGTTCTGTCCCGTCTGTTCGTCTGTCTGTCTGTCTGTCAGGTTTCCTTTACAGAGTATAACTAAAAAACTGTTAGGTTTTTTTTTTTGTTTTATACTAAACTTTCTAACCAAGCACTGAAGTTGTACCTCTTGCTATTTAGGAACTTTTATAGTTTCTATTCCTTCCATCTGCATGGTTACAAATTGAATTTTGGCTCATTCTGTGAGTGGGCTTTGTCTTGTCCTGGGCATAACTTAAAAATGGTTCAGTTTTATTTTTTCCTCAAAACAGATATGCCATTAACAAGAATTGCAATTAACAGGAACAACTTAATTAACTTCTTTCTAATTGTCTCTCTTCAGTCAGATACACCCGTGGTGGGGGGTCCAGAGTATTTCATGCTTGTTGCTTTCTGTCTCTGAGAATTACTGGTCACCCTCATAACTGTCTTAATCTGTGTGGTGCACTTAAAGTCACTTTTTCTCACTGACTTATCTGTGTGTCAGCGTGAATGCTTTGGTGTTCAGACCAGGCCGCCTGTGGAAATGAGCAGGGCGAAAAAAACCCACAAGGGCATGCAACTGAAATCCTCATTGCCTTTGTGGTAAGCTAAATTTAACCAGAACAATGTCTTGCTGATATGTCACTGCTGTCTGTCTGTCGACACATTCTGAGATACAGATTTGGGGAAGGGGCCAGGGAAGGGCAGTGGCCATGACAGCCTTATGGGAGCAGCCCGGCCCCTCAGCTGTCTGTCAAACTGCACATGCCGAATGCTCCCCAGAAACTTCTGCGATTGTTTTAGGGGTAGGTGGTGTTCTCCACAAGTAAAGGCGGTGAAAAGTTTCACCCTTCAACGGGGTCATGCGGTGGCTGACTGTCCCAGAGCAGAACTCCGGTCCCTGCCCCAATTGCATGCATGAGGGGGATTAGAGGCAGGCCAGCAGGGGCTCACTCTCTGCAGCTTTGATCTGCAGCAGCACAGCCTAATACCAGTCAACATCTGCAACCCTCAGCATTAAGAGGCCCAAAAATTCCGATTAGGGAACACACAGCCTGCTTGCCTGCTAGCGGACAGGACAGAACTGTGTCAACTCCTGGATGGGAGGTCTTTAAATACCACTGCTTCAGTGGTGCTCACACTGATTTGTTTTACAAAGCCAGGGTCTCTAGACAGGTTATTTAGTTTCATATTTCAAAGTCAAATTTCTTAGTATTTCAATTTTCATTACAAAAGGATAGAAGTTAAGTTTTAGGGCAGCTAGTTCATTGGATAGTTTGTTTTTCCCCAAGAGACAGGAGTGTTTGACCAACAGCACTGTGTGAATGGAATTCAGAGCTTTACCAAACTGTCCCTCAATCTTTGTTTGTGTCATCCAGACATGACCAGATAAGTTGTGTTTGGGTGGAGCTGAGCTTGTTTCTATGGACTCTGCTCTAACAGGAAAAAAAAAGAGGCTGAGTTGTTGATTTGAAATGACCTAGTTTAAACTAGCTTCTCTCAAAAAATGCTGAAGCACAAGAATGATACTTCCTCATTGGCAAGCCTGCATTTAAAAGAGGCTTTAAAAGCTGGCAGAAGGACACAGCCTCAACTCAATATATGGACAAGAGGGTCATTCCATGAAAAATCAATCAGTTTTAACTTACCCCCCAGAATCAATTTGTTTTGTACAATAACCTCATGATATTTAATGAAGACATGCAAAATTTTACCTTTATACTATGAATATTAGTTACAGGCCCTCCAAGTAGATAAGGGGTTGATGAGAATTTAGTAAAATGTTGATTTTTTTTTTAGCTGTTTTGAGCCCTCATTACTTCATAACGACAGAGGATAAGCACATAAAATTTTCAAGCATGAAAAACAAATTGAGCACTTTTGTTAACTGCAACAAAATAATTTTGCATCCACCCCAGGTGTCACAAGCTAAAGCCAAAATTGGACAAATTTGAGTATCAATATCATGGGATATATCATAGTTTCAATAGCAAAGGTGCACAAGTCTAGTGCCTGTGACACAGAGGAATAGAAACAAGCATTGCTGGCCTGGTTGTGTTTTCTGCTTTCTGATAATTCTCCAGAGAAAACTTTAAAAAGTGCATTTGGGGCAACTTTCATGAGTCAGTTGGCCAAAACAAGTTATAGCATATGAAAGGTCTCATTTTACATGAGCAAATTTACACAATTACCACAATTAACAGGTGCACATGCACTGATCCTGTAGTTATATCCACAGCACATAATTCTTATAGATGCTCCAGTTCCAGATTCTTACTTCCTTTTCAGCATTGTCCGGCACCAGGTACACATGTGAAGTCTACCTGTGGTGGTGCTGTACTGGTAGAGCTGGAAGACTTATTCAGATCATTTACTTAAATAAGGTTGCAAACGCCACAATGTCGGCTATCCACTGCTTTAAAAGCATTGTTTTTAACTGCAGCAGTCATTCTGCAAAAATATGAACCCTGTGTATGATATCTGCCCTGCACCAAAACAGCAGACAGACCAAATTAGCAACTATCTGGTGAACACAACAAAGCATTTAGCAGCTCAACAGACACTTGTTTCCCTCAGGAGTTGGTGGAGAGCAAAACAGAACGAGAAAGAGAATAAATATTGGACTTGGATTCACCAGGTTCCCAGAAACACGACTCAGTGAATGCTAATGTTGCTCCCGATCTGCTGCATGCATAAATAGAACATGGTTTGATTACAAGTTAGCCATGTCGACCTAAAATGTTAACACGCCAGTTTTGTTTCCATAGCTTGTTTTCACTGACAAATAACCAATTATTGAATTTAAAATCATCAAACCCAAATATGCACAAAGGCCCCTAAAGTTATTTTATTACAAATGCATTACCACTACAGATGCGTTCATGTGTCATCAGCTTTTACTGTTACTGGTTGAACAAGATGCCTTTGGTTTGTTTGATCTGTCATATTGTATAAAGTGATCATATGTTTTGTGTGACAGATCTTAATCTGCTAAGTATGTGTTCAGTAACTACAGTTGTCAGAAAATTACAGTGAAGTTAAAAACACAGTATTAGTCAACGAAAGTATCTCAAAATTATACGGAAATGCAGCACATTCCCCACTATACCATCACTGTTAAGAGGCATTTCTAATATTCTCCAAAAATGGAACATATTTGTCAGTATAACACTCCTCATGAACAAATGTCCCAAAAACCAGCTTCATAAACACAAGGAGTTTTTGCAGGATTGTTATATTGGATTGCATTAAATTGCAAAGATGTTACCTAATACACTGTGGTGTCTTTCCTAGGTTTGTGGAAGACTTAGTTGAATGTCCTCCAAGAACGGCATGCACAATTTTACAAAATTGTTACTATTATTATAGTATCTATGTAAGAGAAGATAATGAAAAACAACACTCAAAAAGCTTAATGAGAAAAAATGTCCACTGGGTACAAACTACAAAAAATTAGATGAAAAATTCAATTAGTTTTGATGCTCTCCAGTGATTTTACATCCATTCTGCTTAGGTGGTTCCCTAAATGGCTTGGCTGCTGCAACCTGAACCTTATAATGGTTGGGAATATCCTGAAAATGGTCGACCAATCAGAATAATGAAACTGAAAGTCCAGTTTTCCTTCCAGAGAAACCTAGAGATACCACTGAATGTGCAAATCTCAATCACTCCCATGGTAATTTGGTTTTCTCTGTTAGCTCTGCAGTTTGATAATCACCCAATTACCAGGCTCTCTCTCCCCATGGCCCTCACCTTTGCCCTCTGCTTTCTCTTGCACATGACTATTATTTGCTGGCCATTCTTATTTCGTCTTAAGCTCTTGATTCTCAGAAACATATTTGTTCATTTGTTTCAACTACCTCCCAGTCCTTTACTAACACACTGGCTTCCCAGCAAGTCCCTCTGGTCAAAGACTTCCCCTCTTTTATTTCTTCTTTTCTCACCATCCATCGCTCTCTCTCTCTCTCTCTCTCTCTCTCTCTCTCTCTCTCTCTCTCTCTCTCTCTCTCTCTCCCCCTCTCTCTCTCTCTCTGTCACTGCCCACCCCCAAAGTGCCACTGTGTTCACATGGCCCCTGCATGTGACACGAAGCTGAGCCAAAACACCCCGGATGCCCGCTTCAGCCCTCCACTGTTCCAGACCTTGTTAAATTTTAAACAAAACAAAAGAAAGGGAGAGGGAGGTGGTGGTGAGGGGTGAGCATGCGGGGTTAGGGGAATGTGCAACTACATCACAATCTCATTCATTCACTTGTTTCTGTGCATCAGGAGAGAGAAGCCCTGAAATTCTCTCTCTCTCTTTCTCGTTCTCTTTCTACCCCTTCTCTCTTGTCTCTTCCTCCTTTTTTTCTCCTTCTGCTTCTGGACTGATCGTAGCTTTAACCACAGATCTTGGGGTCTGATTACTTTGTGGGATTAAAGAACAACTCACTCTTGCTGTTGTCTCCTTGGAAGACTTCCCACTACTGGCCATCAGATGCATTCATAATACATCATGGAAGAGGAGAATGGCTGGACTGGGAATAATATCAATGATTGTTTACCTTTTATTATTGCTTGTGCTCTCCCCTTGTATGGATCTCCTTATTACTCTCCTTTTCCTGCACTATCAGAAGAATGCCACAACATGGCAGCTTTTAATATGCCCGCACCCAGTGGCTTGCTGCCAGATTTAGCTAAGCAACAAGAGTCCTTCATAGCCTCTGATAATAAATGACATTAGAGGTTTAAGTAAAACAATATCAGTAATGTACTTGTCTGTATGGCAGCGGTTTGACTGCCTTTCGTTATGGATTAGTGGCTAATAATCTGGCCCACAAATTATGTCCGTCACCACTCACCACCCACATAAAGACAGTTTTCTGGCATCATGCATAATGGATTATGATGCATGAGACACTGGACTGAGCTGGGCCAAATTTGTTGGCAAACGATATAACAGCATGCATTGTTACAGGGATGATATTTTGTGTTGTTTACAGTGAGTTAGTGTGATTCAGTGTGTATTTCTCACACAGTTCACAGTTAAAAAGTATAAAGTCAACTTCGGTGTATTTATGGTATCAAATATCACAGATATTTTTACTTTCTTTTCCAAGTTTGAGAGCAAAACGAGTTCAGACTGGCAGGCTCGACTTTTATCCCACCAATCTCACACACATACACACAGACACACACTCCCCATGATATTACAGTGTAGTACACTGCCCTGGTTATCACAGCTGTCTCTTACTGCTATTCTCGTACTGCATCCATGAAAATGCTGCTGTCACCCACTTAAATCAGCTTTTCTCTACTTCTGCTCATTGATTGGTAGCACATGCTCAGCACATAAAATCACATCTGTTCTCTGGGGAAAAACCAAGGCTGCCATGTCATCTCTCCAAAACACACACACTGTGTTATCGTTTACAACACATAAAGGGATCCTTGCATGGATGTTTACGTGTTAGCATGCTAATAATGCCTGTGGTACAGGTAACTTAAGTATCCAGATGGAAACAAACGTGACATAAAAGCAGTGCATTTAAAGAATGTTTGTTTCTCTCACACATTTGGAGATAATTCCAGCATAAGTCAGGATAAAGTCACATTATTTTCATGCAAATTGATTATAATTTAATGAATGAGAATGATTCGTGGTTTCGGATGGTTTGTAATTGTAATGTTTGTGCCCCCTCTTAAGGGGGGCATATAGGGTTACACTCCATATGTATGTCCATGCATAACTGGGTATGATGTATCCACATATACTCTAACCGCTGGACAGAATTCAATTAAATTTCACACATGCTTTAGAGGGGTCCGAAATTTGTGCATCTCATAATTGGTTTCTTCAATTTGCTTATTTTTAAAAATATTTTTAGGCACATTTTTATGTAATTTTGTCAGTTCACATTCACCTATGATAGAGGTTATGGTCCATCCACATCAGTACAAATTGAGTTTTTCTCTTTGCTTAGACACGAATATTCTAGTTACTTATTATATCTTTGGTTTTTTGACACTGTATGATTCCCTTTAAATTTGCTGCCTGAATTCCTCTGGGTGTTCAGTGTCAGTGCTGGTTAGAGCTATATAATCCACACTCAAAACAGCTCATAAATCAGGAAGTGGATTATTTATCCTTTGCTAAGTATTGGCAAATGTCATAGTATCACGTTTCACCCAGTGCTGCAACACGTTTTTTGATTATCTTTTGCAGTTTTTGACCCTTTAAATGTTCTCTTTTTAATGGATATTCATGCTGGCCTTAAGCCTGTTGTGATGGAGCAAAGTCCCCATTAATGCCTCAATTTTTGCTCGCCAAAAATTACACATTGAACACATGAATTAACTTTGTGATAAACTGAAATTTAAGAGGTAGCTAATTTTTTCTCTCCAGTTTGGTAAAACATTAACAGTATGTTTGATTATGGTGACATTAAAATAAAGTTTTAAGTAATTAAACTTTAGAGACTCTCTCCACTATGGGTCTTTGGAAATTGATTGATAGGGTTAATATTCATGGTCCTATGTGACTTTGAACATTGCTGCTGTGTAGCTTCAGCAGGTTTACTGAAGGAGAATTTATGATGCTGGTATTGAGAAGGAGACACGCCGGGAGGCAACATTGGCAATACTGACCATGACCGTGATTTTGTTTAGAAGATCCATGAGAGCGACATGGAGAGAAAAAGTGAGGGATTGAGAGCTCTGAAAGTAGAATGTCCCTGCCTCGTGTCTCTCAGCGACGGCCATTATTAATGCAGTGGTACAAATGAACAGGGAGACCCAGCGCGACAAACAGTCGGGAGTCCCTGCAAGCTAATTAATCACTCGCGTACACATAAACACAATCCAAAACTCAAGAAGTGCTTATTGCGTGTGTGTGTGTGCTCCACCAAATTCAGCTGTAACCCTTTTCGTAACATCAAACCCTCACTGGCTCGCCAATTAGCGTTCTCATCTCGCCTCTTTAGCCTCAGTATCACAGGGAGGTGCTGTCAGCCTGCTCCTTTATCGCTACTCTCCCTTCATCCTCAGCTCTCACATTTCACCCTCCCGTGATGCACTACCCAGGGGAGTTGAATGCTAGGTAGGTAAGCCTAAACCTCTGCGTCTGGGAGGGGGTTATTGTTATGGTGCTTAAGACGACAATACCCTATTCCCTTCTCATTCTCGCTCTCTTTAAGCCCCCCATACAGCATAAGGCGCTGCACTTTAATCGAGGCTGTATAGAGTGCTGCAGAGACAGACTGCTGCCGTATACAGGCGGTTGGCAACTGTGGAGTGACAGAATGCGGAGGCTTGAGTGACACTGCTGATGTCCCGAGTTATCAGATGACGTGTGTGAAATATCTCACATGATGTGTGTAAATCCATAAAAATATGTGCAGAATTGTAATCACCCTTTTCTCATCTCACTGGTCTGATGATGGCTTTACACATCTCATCTTGCTATAGCAAAATATGGCAAATACACACAAACTAGAAAAGAGTGGGCAATTTATTTTGGCAATTAATGACTTTTTTTGTTTATTTTTTTTAGATTAATCAACTACTAATTTGTTCCGTAAAACGACAGAAAATAGTAAAAAAAAAAACTGCCAATGACCTTTTCCTGACCAATTTGCACAATTTGTACTGCTGGTTGCACAGCAGACATTTTGACATGTCCAAGCAGGAAACTCGTATTATGGATTACTGCATTCAAAAGTCCTGCTATTGTGCGTACTGGTTCACTGTCACTGTTACCGGAACACTTAATGGAACTGAACTGTAATTACTGTTATTTAGTTTACCTGTGTTTTTCCTGCTGTGACAAGTCAGAATGTCTGTTTTGCAAAAGGTCCATTGCAGAATTCACTTTGCAATGATATACTGAGCAACAGTGGAAACGCATCATTTTAAAAACCCTGTAATTTCTATTCACTAGCCCTAATCTACTGAAACAAACAATCATGTGATACACTGAAAAGACTTTTTTAAGAACCCACAACCAAAACATGTTAAATCATGAATAACCATCATGTAGTCATAACATAGAAATAACAGTCATTGGTGCATTTCAGAGTAAACAATGATGTTGGTGAGATTTTTTTCTGCATGATTGAAAAGACCTGGCAAAGGCGATTATTTACCGGGTCTAAGCAACGTCCTAGAGAAACAAGTGACGATGCCACGATTCACCAAAGAACTTGCGTGCAGTTGGGATGCTGATGGCTGGAACTCTGCAGACACGTGCAGCACAGATGTTCCAGATGTTATGGCTGATTGCAAAGTGGACGGAGATCACATTTAGTGACAAGTCCGAATTGAACTTGTACACAGCTGGTGGTCGTTGGCGTTTGTACCATCGCCGTGGAGACCGCTATCCTGCCGCATACGTCCAGGAAGTGGATCGTTTAGTGGTGTTGTCATGATGTAGGGGGCCACTGCTAATGGATGACAGAACTCGTCCACAGTCACTGTACACCGGCAGCCATCTGTTACCGAAATACAGTGCTAGGTCCACATGCAACACATGAACAACTTGCCACAGCACTGCAGGAAGAATGGCATGTCATCCCACAAGTCCAGAATAACATCTTATCCATTCAGGAGGTGTATAAGTAGTGATAAATGCTCGAGGTAGTTCTCTTTGTTCTCTGTCTCACCATCCACACTTTCTGACCTATAAACACTAAGGCAAAAACCACTAATCTGCACAAAAATGATTTTTCTGTCTGGCTAAAGGGTGAATAAAGATATGTGAACCATAATTTTCCTTTAATATTTAATATGAACAGGATGGCATGACATCAAAAAAAAAGAAAAAAAGCGTTTCTACTGTTGGATAGTATATAAAAAGGGAAAAGAAACATTTGAGAGGCTGGAAGCTGCACGTTTGGTAATTTTACTAACAAATGTTTGTTTGATTGTTAAAAGAAGTAGTTGTTTTGAGCACTTGTAAGGTCCTCTGGAAAGAGCTTAGTTTCCAGAGTAGTTTAATATTATATTTTTTATTCATAAAAGAAAGCCTATAACACGTAGAGTCAAGAGCATACCACCCTGCATGTCACTGCACATGAGAATCTTTATCAACTGGAGCTGCAGTATTTTAGAATTTTCCAGCTATGGGAAGTTTAACGCTATCAAGTTGCATAATGAGGCTGCATGGTGGCGTAGTGGGTACCACTGTTGCCTCACTGCAAGAAGATTCTGGGTTCAAAGCCACCCGGGCTTCCCCCCACAGTCCAAAAACATGCAATATAGTTGAATTGGTGACTCTAAATTTCCCGTAGGTGTGAAAGTATGAAGTGATAAAAAAACAAAAAAATGCAAGAATAGGAGTGCTTCCTGGACTCAGATTGAACTTGTTGGAGGTGCTCTTTGGATAAGGATACATGTAACTTTTTAAAAAATGTAAGGAAACTCCAAGGCACTCTCTGTTTACATTATTAAAATGCCTTTATTGTCACGGCATGATCATGTTAGACCGTAAAACGCAAACTCCAACACATTTAGGCATCAAGACTTCATCCTGGAGTCAAGAATATAAGCAACAAAAAGAGAAAAGTTATTATTACTTTTCTGTCTCCCCATAAATTGATTAATCAACCAATCATTTCAGCATTAAATTTACATTTCAATGATCCAGGAAGACAAGAAACATTCTCAGTATGGAGCGTAGATGGGATTTACTTGATGCCTCAGTTCAGACCTCGTTTAAAAGCTCCTCTAGGCACAGAATCTACAGCGTTGTAGACATACAGAACGTTTTTTGGCATCTTTGAATTGCCTTAATTCTTCACTACATGCTTGCAAAAACATACACCTTTGTGTCATTGTACATGCATCGCCCGTGATTAAGCCTGATTCTGTGTCCCCTTGTGTTAGTGAGAGAGCTGTAGGGCGCTGAGTGCCGCATCATTCATGCGCCACCCTGTGTCACGGATTGCAGTGACCCGTAGCTGTCAACGGCGTATCCTTGAGCACGATGGCACAAGGCTGTGCTGAGGACACAACTGCAGGAACCGCTGGCATGTGTATGGCTGAGGATGGGGGGTGCCAGTCTGAGGCCCGGAGGAGAGGCTGGATAGGACACTAATATTCGTGTAGCCTCATAAATTGTCTTTCTTTTTTTCCTCCTTTCTCTTTCTCTTTCTCTTTGCGGAGGCCAGAGAGAATTATCCGCTACAAAGCAGCAGCAGGACACTTAAGCAGGATGGACCCTGTACAGACATATTTCAAGAGTTCCTGGGGCTCTTTAAGGGTGTGGAGACAGAGAGGTGGCCTAAGCTGGCCTAAAAATGGTGATTCCCTGCCAGGACAGACATGAAACCATTGAAGCCTGATATCATATTCTTTAGGCATAGACCATCTTTGCCCTCTGAAACATTACAATATGCACACGTAATTGAAACCTTGCCAGTCATAATCTTTGTGTGTGTGTGTGTGTGTGTGTGTGTGTGTGTGTGTGTGTGGGTCTGAGTGTGTGTGTTAGTGAGGAAGAAAGAAAGAGACACATTACATAACTACATAACCCTGGCTCTCCTGCCAGTTTACTATCACACAACGGTAACTCGGCTCACACGTGTGCAGGCTTGCTTTATTTCGTGTGTGAAAAGCCTCTCGTTTGTTTCTCACGGATTCACGACCTGCTGGTAATTCATTATTTCCCAACATGGAATAACCATTCTCTTCTGCACCGGTGAACAGGTTTACCATGCGTTTCAACTCAGTCTACGTTAAACGGCGTTACATAAACACTTTGAGGGTTTGGCTGAGAATTCGTTGAACCTTTTGATGGCAAGATGTCAAACGTTCTCTGGAAGTGAGTGAGACATGAATGGGTGTTTTTTATCCTGAAAAGGGAGAAAAAAACATCATTTTATATTAATGTGTGATGCAAGCTATTATCAGAATGCTTGCTTGTTTCCTTGTCCTCAGTAAAAAGAAGAAGAAGGGGGCTTAACGCTCCTCTTGTAGCATCTCTGCTGATGAAGAAATGCTCTTGCCTTTTTTGCACCTGTAAGACTAAAGTCTGTCACAACTATTACATAATCACCTGATTGCGATTTTATGAGCTAACTGCATTGATTTTTGCATATTAGTTAGCTGACTGAAACAAATATGTCATCTCCCCATCACTATTTCCTCATAATATTCTGCCGTTTGTTTGCCTGGTGCTCGATAATGACATCATGTCAGCAATGAGTGGAGGATTAATCTCCGACTGTTTATCTCCGGAGGCGCTTGACTTTTCATTGAGCGTCTATTGTGAACGTCACGGATCATTCAGCGGCAAAGCCAAACACCTCAGCACCACTCTAGTTCTAAACATGGCAGCGCAAACAAATGGCTCCTCTTTGTTAAGAGGTGTATTTGTATTACAACGCTGTTATGAAGCGCGTAGGATAAAATGAACAGAAGACAAATCATTAATCACAATTAAGTACAATGGTTGTCAGCTAAAATCTCATGATCATGGCACACTTTGCATTTTAAGGGTTAATCGTGGCATTTTATTATTTATATATAATTTGAGTCCATTCCTAGTAGTTTTTGGTCATCGGTTGCAAAAATACACTATAGCCAAGTTATTTTCCAGGAGTTTGCAAGGAGGTGACAGAAATAAAAAGTTTTACGACAAAGCAAGAAAGACAATAATAATACAAAAATGTACATCTCTCATGAGCCTTTCTACCTGAGGTGACAGGATTTACCTGAAGCCAGTTACCTTTTTATCCATGTATTTATATGTAGTATTTTCTGGATTTATCTTGTTTTCTCTTTCCATCCTAAACACTCCTCTTTATGTCAATTCATCTCTCTCTCTCTCTCTCTCATGCCCCAGTCCTCTATACCAGCGTAGCTCCCCGTATTCATGTAACGCAACAACCATCTATGGACTCATTATTTTTTTCCCTTTGCTTTCATGTATTTCTATACACAATCACCCACAAACACACTAAATTATTCATTTGGGAGCTCTGCACACTTTCAGTGCCTCACAATCATACTCAGGTTTAAAGCCATGCATTCAGCTGATTTATTGTATATATATATATATATATATATATATATATGCACACACAGAAATTGCATGCACGAGCAAACACACATACGCTTTTGTCCACTATTGTCAAACATTTGGATTTGCGCACACACAAACACAGGAAGCAATCCCCAGAGCTGCTGTGTGTGTATGTGTGTGTGTGTGTGTGTGTGTGAGCTATAGCCCATCAGTGGGCTCCTGTTTTCCGATGTAAGGTTTCGTAACGCACACTCATTACATAACAGCAGCAGGAGTAGAGCTATGAAGAGGGGGAGTGTAGGGGAGGAGGAGCACACACATCTATTACGCGCGTCAGCATGCAACCATTCTACTGACAGAGGGAATCACTGGGGAAAATCTGTTGGTTTCACACACTGATGCCAACACCTGCGATTGGAAGAATCCACAGCGCTATTCTACTCTCTATATGCTACATCTGGATCTATTTTTAGTAGATATTGATTGATATGATGAAGCATGTTCGCAGTGCAGCGGCTGGTGTGGAGGACTGTGGGGCTGATGAAAAATGCTGTTTTCTTTCACTTAAGGCCAAATAAGTCATTTGTTTAAAAATTCATAGCTGCACAACATGATTTATTAACCTCTTGTTGAGGCCACTCACACTGTAGTTCCTCATTCCAACTGCCAGACGCATGAGTTACGATTGCATATTCACACATTTGTATCTGCCACTTTTTTGTTTTTTTGTTTTTTTCCTGCATCTGTCTGTCCTTCCCATAATTTGCACCAGGTTAATGTGACCCTAATCTGCTAAGACCTCTGTAATGCATGAAGAAAATGTTAGAAATTAAAAAATGCACAAGGGTTACTGAGTGTGCAAGTGGGTCAAGAAAAAAAAGGAAAAAAGAAGAAGAAGAGGAATTCAGCATTAGAGAGCACATTACTGTACAAATCCTCCCCTCAACTCGCCCCCCTTGCTTTAATGCATCCCCACACTGCCCCCACAGGTGGTGGATGGTAATGCATTGACCTGATAACTGGAGTTGAACAATGCCTTGAACAGCACAGAGCTGTTGAGTTTCCTTCTCCCCAGGGGCAAAGGGTAATAATGGTTTGATGGGGAAGATATTGCAGGCTGTGACCTCATTTGGATTCAGGATGTGTTTTACAGGATGGAGAGAGGAGGTTTGTGTAGCATATGAGAGTGTGCGCCTTTCTGTCCGATCGTGTCCTTCCTGGTGACAGGCTCATGAAAGATGAGCCATCAGAATTTGAGGACATCTATCAAACTATTAATTATCCACTCCAGCCTATCTCCAGACATGGGGGGGGTGGGCATCTCATGGTCATTTACATCCTGGCAACATATTCTCTCTCTGGCCATGTTCCCTTACACTACATCGCACAGAGAAGGAGAAGAAGAAGACGAAACATCTCCTCAACAGAGCTGTTTAAGGTGAAGGATGGTCAGAGTCTGACAATGGACACTGAAAAGCTGTGTGACTCTGCTTTGTCCTCCACAAAGCATCTTAAGAACAAAACATAAATACACACACAGGCAGCCAGTCACCGATCCTGTATACTGTTATAGATATTGTATTACATTTCCAATGTAATGTACCTTTAAAAAGAAAAAAACAACAACACACATTTGCAAGTGAGGTCTAACCCATCCAAATGCATAACAGTGTATTTATCTTTTTAACTGTTTCATTACTTAAAGAGATAATGAAAGCAAATTGTATGATTCAATAAATCATCGAACCAACTAACTGATTGTGGTGCTGCAGAATTTACAGTTGTTTATCATCATTTTACTATGGCCTGTAGTTTTGAGTTGAGTTTGCTTTTCTATATAAAGTTATTTTGTCTGACTACAAAAAAGAACATGACTTTTTTTACACAGAGGTCACACAATACTGCCACTGAACCAAGCACTGTCAGCATTATCCTGCCCCAGTGTGTGATATAGCATGCTGGCGGTACAGAAGAGGCTTCAATGATGTAACATTCCCAGTGGGCTACATTAAATGGACTTTTAGCTTGTTTAGCCTGTTAAATGTTTATCAAGTTCAGTCTTAATGTAGCAGGTTAGCATGCTAACATTTGCTAATCAGCACTAAACACAAAGTACAGCTAAGGCTGATGGGAATGTCATTAGTTTTGCAGCTATTTGATCACAAAGCAAAGTGCTCGGCAGAAATTGTGACACAATGATGTGAGAGGAAAAGTGGAGTCGTTTTTTTAAAGCAGTAGTTTAGCTTAAAAACGACACGTCAACCTCACTGTGGAGAAACAGGAAAAACAGGCTCATCATCTGGGGACCATAAATCTACATCCGTTAGCTGCTGAGGTATTTAAGTCTGAATAAAAGCGGTGGACAATCTGTCCTGACTGACAGACTGACTTTGCCATCCTTAAAGCTATACTGCAAGCGTGGCTCAAAATGACCTGAAACTAAATAAAGCTATTCTAGTGCTCTGACTCAGCCTTGATTGATGTTTTGACTACTGGGGATTTTGTTGGACTCTTAGCCTACCTGACAGTCAAAATATTAAAAGCATATATAATGCTGCACCTGTCGGAACACGCGGACACGTGTAGGCATATGCAAATGCTGTTTCACACAGCGATAATGCATGAACATCTCACTTATTTCCCATGCAAACAGGCACCTCTTCTTCTTATCACACAAAGGACAGCTTGACACATTTCACACATCAACACCTCCTTAGTCCCAGAGGGAGAGGCAGCCCCTTCTCTCTCTCTCTATACATACCCGTTTGTGTGAGAACTTCAGGGAACATTTAAAGAACTTTTACATCTCAGAAAACTGTGCAACTGTTGGGGTTTTAGATGGCCTTCCACGAAGGTGAAGAGCACTGAGGCGAGAGCAGCGAGCAGCCCATCAGCCGCGATGGCCTTTGCCACCTTCGATAGCAAGGCGTGTCGATTGCTGCCTCACAGGGCAGTTAACTTAGCACGGCCTGCCGCTTTATGGATCTACGCAATCACCTCAAGTCGTCCACAGAGAATGAGACTGGGAGGAGGGACGAAGAAACAAATAAAGAAATCAAGTGTAGCCATGCGAGGAAAAAAGGTGCAGCTGATCAAATGTGGATAGCACATCGTTCCCTTGCCTGCAAACATACAACTATAAGTAGATGTGCTCTGACGTGTGTGTTTTGTAACAGGACTTTGCAGTTATTTGTGTCGCAGAGTAACAGCTGGCATCACTCTTGTCTTACATCTACTTCTATATCTCTCCTCCCCAGCTTTCCTCAACTTTAGTTTGCTCTCTGTAAGTTAATATCTCTTGCATTGAGTTTTATTGATGTTTCCTAATAGGTAGATCTTCATCGAGATGCTTTAGTTGCATACAGATACAGCAAAATGGGCTAGAGATGCAGTTTTGCCAGCACCGCCTTAGAGGCACTCATATTGTAAGTTCCAGACTCTTTCCATTCAGTACATCACATCTGTCACTCTACAGAATAAATGAAGTGTGGGTCTACTCATGCTCCGCTGCGACTTATGTGGGTCGTTGGATGCCCTACGGTACGGCATGCCCAGTCCTGTATAGTGGAGGTGTGCTGCTGATGTCAGGTTGCATTTAGTAGGACATGATGATTAACCAGGGATGTGTCCTCGTAATTACTGAGAAGAGCCAGAAGAAAGAAGCATTGATCTGTTCAATGGGAGACGGATCAAAAGAGGTACTGATCACTAACGGTGGTGGATAATGGGGGCGGCAGGACATCTGGGAGGCTTTTGTGTAGCCTGGTAGTGTAAATATTAGCTCGCAGTCCTCATAGTAAGGAATCAGGATTTTTTTTTCTTTCTTTGTGTCAGTGTGGTCGGCTTCTTAAAATACACCATATGTGCTGTATTAACACATACTGCATCAATATTCAGAGATGTTTTATTGATGTTGCACAAAGCTCGTCATTCTGTTTGTGTGTTTTCACAGGCTTAAAGGAGCACTGTGTCAGAATTTTAGTTTAAAACATTCACAAATTGATATATATAGAAATAACAGTTATGTTAAAATGTATTGGGTTGCAGAGATATCTACTGAAGTTACTATGCTAATAGCTATTCTCAACCCACCACGTACAGAGCATGAATGGGCCTTTAGGCCGACGTATGTGGATGTTGACTGATGCCCGACCTCCCTCTCACTCCTCGCCCCTGCCACACTTCTCTTGGCTCCGCTTGAATCAAACACATTTTTATCGTCCCAGGACAGATTTTTGTACCTTTGTACTTTACTCCTTATCATCACACTGTCCTGTGTCTCAGAGGCTTTGCTCCGTCTGGTCTGACCACGTTGACTTGAAACAGAAACTGAAACCTGGAAACATATGCACTTAATCTACAAACTGTGTTTAAATCATTTTCAATGTGTTTCAGTTGCATTATTGTTGTATTTTTTGTTATTTTAATACATACAAAGGGCTCACTCAAAATCTGCATTGATACTAAAGTGGATTAAATAGAGAAATAAAGTCAACTGATCATCACACAAGAAGAATTAAGTGCCACGTATGTCTCCCAGCAATCATGTTTCACAATAACATTTAAAAATTATTTATTCCTAATGTGAACAAACCTTTTAAAACCGGGTTCTAATTTCGAGCTTATGTATTTTCAGCGCCGGGGCTTTGTGTTCATTTGACTGATGGTGCCTTTAAGCTTCAGCAGAACCATTTAAGTAAAATTAGTAATAACAACGCGCTCTACGAGCATTTGTGTGTGCGTGTGCAGGGGCGCACACACGGGTGTTGGAGGGGAAATGGTCTTTTCCTGAACTTGGGGGGGGGAAAGGAAGGAAGCCATCTCCAGTAACCAACACACACTGTAGTGCTCCTGCTCCCACATACAGCAGGTCTAGGAATAGACAAGGACTTCTGTACATGAGCACACCCACCTTGCAGGGCCTGTCTTATTATTTTTAAATCCATATTTTATTCTTCAGATAGATTATGGGATGACCACCGTGACTAACATCATTGCCGCTCAAAATATTTCTAGTGTAGGTGGCCTGTGGTTCATACTTTTGTAATAGAGCTACTGTCTCTTATAATTTCCTCCCCCTACAGGAGGGTTACTATGAGATCCTGTAAACAGGATGCTCACGTGGGAGTCCCACCCATCTCCCTTGCTTCCTCCACCGTACCTTCCCATGGCCAGCCTGAAAGTGTTCGCCTCCAATCCGAGTCATCCGCGTTCGTGTGATATAAATCGGCACACAATCCACATCCACTTTGGAGAGGCTTTCAAACTTCTTTCATCACAAAAGCAACCCACTCAAAATGTCTGTATTGTTCTCGCTCTGCAAAGTCTCTCGCTGCTTTTGGTCCATCAAAAGCAGTGTGAGTGGGGGGGGGGCAATTAGATGGATGCACATATGGAGATGGTTAATCACTGTCACTGTGTCAGTGTGTGTGTGTGTGTGTGTGTGTGTGGATGGATGTCAGCAAGGAGAAGAGTAGGAGGAGGAGTGTGTTTGTTCATATGCTTGTGTGGGAGAGAGCACATTCCAACAAAAGGCCTAAAAATAGTAGAATATGCCCATGTGACATATTGAGGCTAAAAGCTTGTGAATAATTTGTCTAATGCAACACATACCCCTTCCCTAAGCTCAGCCGTGAAAATATGGGCCTGCTGGTTACCTCTGCCAGCCAGCAAAGTTGGAAAGGGGGTAACCCAGTCTGTTCAGTTACACCACTCAGTTTGTCTCTCTGTTAGCAAGATATCACATGGACTTGGATTGAATTCAGAGGATGATAGCTCTTTGGTTAAAGTACCTCTTTGGATTTTTTTTTTGTGGCAATCTAAGAATTTAAGTTTTAGGCGTATTTATTATGCTGTTTTTATTTAATATACATCAATATTAGTCACAGTTCATGTACTTAATCCAACACATATTTAAGCATAAGCCTTATTTTTCTTAAATCTAAATAGCAACATGGTAATTTCAATAGATTACTCTTTAAGCCTTTTAGCTGCATGCTGACAAATTTAAAAAAAAAAAAATCAAATCTTCCTCATCTGATCTTCCTTATCTCTCCGCCCCCATGTTTCTTTTTTAAAGGAAACCTCAGTTCCCAGTCGGTCACTTATCTGAACCACTAATTGGCCAGTGAAAATGATAGTGGACACCTATATATATTTGTCTGATGCCTTGTAAAAGAGTTTTTGTGTGCAGCTGTGTGCTTCAGTGCAAGTTTATGTCAGAAAGTCGCCCATCAATATGCATGGAGAGTTAAAAATAAGAGTGTGAGGATTTAGATTTGGTGAAATTATATGAAAGTTGTCTAATTGCTTTTGGTGTGTAGTTGGCTCCTTGTTGGTGCATGAAATTTATTTTACCATACTCAATAGTTAATATGGTCAAACTATCAAAATAAGACCAAAAAAAACAAACTCCACCATCAACTTCTTTCTATCCTGCACCACACAACAGTACAAATAAACCTTTTCATTTAATATCATTCTATGAGGAGCGGATGGTAATGATGACCCTTCAAAGAGACATAAAACCCTCCAATTGCATTCTCTCCCTGCACACTCCGCTTGTTTCTGGAGTGCAATTAAATGAGTGTGGAGATAAGCAGTGGAGGGGAGGAGGACAGAGGAGGCACAACATTCGCTTGCGTCTAATTTTCAGTCTTCACAGACAGAACGGTGCAGAATTTGACAACTGAAAAGATGCACTTTTTTTTTGAAGATGCCTTCAAACAGCAGAATTTTAATGCCTCTTTAAATCGTATGCCATCAATTTTGCAAATTGGATATTTTTTCTCCTTCAAGTTGCGAACCACCCACCTACTTCAGTGAATCTGCTAATAATGTAATGACAAAAGGAGTGGCAGCAATATATTACGAACGTCATTCATGTCCCTACTAAAACCAGAGTGATGCCAGCTTTTCATCATTGATGTGAAGTCAAGGCAGACTACCAGAGCACACAGAGAAAGAGGTGTACTTTTATTCCACTTAAATTGTCATGCAGCATATCACAGATAGCGCTACAGCTTTGTGCACAGTGGGACCTGCTTTTGCTATTGTGGGACCATATTTAAGTTGCCATTGCCTCGTGGCAGGTTTATAAATAGTCTTTCACTTACACAACCACACGCTTGTATTAAAGCAGTTTAATCACAAATGAATGCTACTTTTGCTTCAATTCTACCCCGCAAATCATCAAGTGTAATTTCTGGAGTTTGCCATTCCATATGGAAGAAATATTAATGCTACATTGCAGTGTTATGGTATGCATGCTGTTGCAAAGGTCTGGCACGTGTCGAACATGTGTGACTTTATGATCGAGTGTTGCATTCTCATTTTATTTTTTCCTCAGAGAATTTCATGAATACGACGGCGGCATCTTTGCATCTTGCACAGTCATTCAGAGGGCTCGTGCTCCTCTGCATGCCCTCTGATAGTACCAGGACAACTCTCCTTTGTAGTCGCACATCACTCACAATCAACACTTTACAATAGGGTTGTTATGTTGCACACTCAGCGTTTAGTCAAGGCAAATACCATTTTGCAAACTAGGTTATTGATTCTGCTGTGAACACAAGATTAGCCAGTGGCATAGAGGAAAGGTCAGGGTTCAGTGGCTGTGTTGTTTTTCTTTAAATTATGATTGGATGAGGTGCATTCAGCAGTGTATGTCACAGGCATTTAGAATAAAATATGTATGCATGTCATGACTTCATGTTTAGCCTCACCAGAACATTATCAGACTCTGCTAATGTGATGGATGAGAGCACTTTGCAATGCAGTAGTCTATACTAGTCCGTTTTAACCTTACAGTCAGCGAGACCTGAATTATTTAAAGCCATGAGAGCATGTGCAAGTTCACACTTGCTTACCCTACTGACTCTTTTTTCCTCTCTTTAACTCACCTTCACCCCCCACCCACCCACCCCTCTGCTTTGGTCCGTGTGCACGGAGTGGAGTGTGAAAGAGACAGTTCTAGATGGATGCATCTAGTTTACAGTTCGACAGAATGTGAGACATTCTCTAAGGCCATCTGTCGCTTGGAGAGGAAAAACCTCCGCGGATCTCAAGGCCGAATGAGAAAACGGGGGAGGTTAAACATGCTCCAAGCAAAAACACAGATAGAATGGGGGAAACTGGAAAGGCAGGCAGCCGGACAGATAGAAGGGAAATGATTGGGGGGGGGGCAGCCCGGGGAGGTTTTTCGCGGAGGTGGAGGTAGACAGAAAGCAGGTGGATGTTTCGACAGAACGATATGACAGCCTGGCTGACAGAACGCCTGATAAGCAGCCTGACAGTCAGGTTTGGCAGGCTGGCAGTGAAGCGAGAGGACAAGGCATGCAGTAGAGGTAGACAGATGGGTAGAGCTGAATAAAGGTAGCATAGAAATTGGAATTAGAATAGGTGAACGTGCTGTTGAATTTGATACGATATTAATGTAGAGCGGCACCGAATGCAAATCCAGACTATTCAGTTCCATGTGCAAAGTAGGGCAATCCAAGGCTGACAGTATGCTTACTGTATTAAGATCTTATGCCAACCCTGTATTGTGACAGTATTGTGGTGAGAGCTCTCCTGCCAACCCCCGTGGGAATATTTCTCTTTTTGTGGCATTTTGTATTGGGTAGCTATACTGGTTATTTTTAGTCATGATAGCAGCTGTGTGGAGTGAAATATCTCCACAACTATTCAACGAATTGTGTACAGACGTCCATTGTCCTCAAAGGATGAAGCCCACTGAATTTGGTGACCTGACATCATTTTTATTTTTTATTTTTTGCTTATCCAGTGAAACATCTGATAGTTCATGGTTCCCTGATTGATGTTTTTCAATCATTTGACTTTTTCTGTTGAACCAACATGAGGTTGGCATTTGTTTTTTTGAGTGAAATGTCTCAACGCGATTGGATGAAATTTGCATGTTGCTCACGGGATAAATCGTAACAGATTTGTTGGTCCCTTCACATTTCATTCAACATATCATTAGTTCAAAATGGGTCCAATTTGTTGGTTTATGACCCAGTACCTGTTAACATAATAGCATTCCCCTCAGCTGAACTTTGCGTTTAAAGCTTATTTGCAAATATCAAGGAAAGGCAAGTTCATAAATTCATTCACACATTCTAACAACAAGGCAATCCAAAGTGCTTTACATGATATACGTTAAAAAAAAGCATTCACACATCATAAAACAACATAAACATAACAAAAAAGGCTTCAGCCTTTATTTTAAAGAGCTGAGAGTTGGAGCAGGCCTGCGGTTCTCTAGAAATTTGTTCCAGATATGTGGGACATAAAAACTGAACGCTGCTCCACCATGTTTAGTTGTGACTCAGGGTACAGAAAGCAGACCTGTCCCAGATGAACTGAGGGGTCGGGATGGTTCATAACAGAGCAACAGATCAGAGATATATTTCGACCCCTAAACCATTCAATGCTTTATAAACTAACAGCAGAATTCTGAAATCAGCATATTAGAAACTGGCACTTAGCTAAAAGCAACACTGTGCTCAAGTAGCAGATAGCATAGCTGAAGATTCTCTTATTCTTATGTGGTTATGACATAATATATGTTTAGTGGTATTGTGTACCTGTCTAGGAAATTACCACAATTAAAGTGAGACGACGGAATGCTCATGTTTTTCCTCATACTCTGACAGACTTGTGCCAAGGTGGACAGTGCTCACCACATCTCTCTTTGTTACAGGGAAGCCCCAAAGCATCGAGAGCTCCGAGCGGGTCCAGCTGTCGGGGATGTACAACGTTCGGAAAGGGAAGCTCCAGCTACCCGTCAACCGCTGGACCCGACGGCAGGTCATCCTGTGCGGCACCTGCCTCATCGTGTCCTCCGTCAAGGAGAGCCAGACGGGAAAGATGCACGTCCTGCCTCTCATTGGAGGAAAAGTACGTCTTAGTGAACGAACGCACAGCAGGGCTCAGCTGGCATCACGTAATCCTCTCTGGTCTTTTATGGTGACGATGTGTAATTCATACTTTGGATCATAAACTCATAATGTCATATCTCCAGAGTGACCTGATAAGTCTCTCTTATTGCTCTCTACAAATGTCTCCCTGCAGGGTGAAGTTTGTTCTTGATAATATTTCCCCTTCAACAGCTATTTGTCCTTTATGGTGGCATCCGTAATTCTTCCTGCTCTGTTCTTTTTAGCTCAAGGTCAGGAAGGGATGATGCAAGCCAGGTTTTAATAATCAAAATGTTTCATCGTGTTTTTTGTCTTCTTCTATTCCGGAACCAAGACATGCTGTAATGTTTAGTTTAATGGACCACTTTTGCACTTAAGCAGCTTCATTTCTCTTTGAACATTCTCAGAGTCTCCGAAAAAAAAATGACCTTTATCCATTTATTGCTTTATTGATCTGTGTATCTGCACGGCTACTAAACCCTTGGCGCTCTCCTTTTCTGCCCGACAGAAAAGGTGCCCCATGCCCCACCACACCCACTTTATAAACATTTGACACACGTCACGGGACCTGCGGTCAACCATTCATCCATACACTGCCTCTGCATGTGCCTGTGTGAGGCGAGTTTGTGTGTTTGTGTGCCAGCATTCAGTTCAAAAACCTTAACTAGTCAGCCATTCACTCACACAGACTTCTGCACATTTACTCGCTCATGGCATGCACATGTTTTCAATATATAATCATGCGTGCTTATATATTTTCATGAGTGTGCTATCCGGTTGACTGAATTTGTCTAAAACTGCAGCCATCAAGCATCTTGTTTCCTTCAATGAAAGCTGTTTCCAATAACAACTAATCTATTGGGACGTCCATGTGTCGGGTTTTCCTCCTGCTTTATGACTTTAATTCCACAGGCATCAAGTTGTTGTTTTACTCAGAGGTGAGTCAGAGATGTCCGTATCAGACTGTAATGTCACTGCTGTGTGTGTGTCACGCTGCAGGTGGAGGAGGTGAAGAAGCACAATCACTGCTTGGCCTTCAGCTCGGCAGGGCCTCAGAGTCAAACCTACTACGTCAGCTTTGACAGCTTCACGGAGCACCTGCGCTGGCACAGACACGCCGCCAAGGTACTGTGTGTGCGCCTGTGCAATGCATGAGAGCTGGAGGAGGGAAAGAGAGAACATCAGCATATGCTCCCAGGCGCTACTTACGGGTCAACTGCATTGTACATCAGAACGTGCATGACTGCAAGTTGAATTATGAAAATGCGGCATTGCCCTCTTGAGCTGAGTGGATTGAAACCTGCACACATCTCAGTACTGTCTGCTCTGTAGTATGTAACGTGTCTCTGGGTGCACTAACACACATAAACACCACTTATGGCTCTCTCCTTTCTCCCATTTGAAGTCAAGTGGGCCATAGCCAGAAGACCTCTTTTCTAAATATTAACAAGGACATGCATGTCAGCAGCACCCAGAGGGCCACTCAGAATAGAAGCCTGGATAGAGGCAGCACGTGCCCCAGTGACGACTGCTGAGCCTCTTGCTACAGTAGCTCCACTCTGAAAAGCTCGAGTTCACAGACTGCAGATTTCCTCCTTTAAGACCAGGCTGACTCTATAATGCTGTCATTTAATTTTAGATGGCAGCTAATGTGTTTCTACTCCTGTGTGTAAACTGATCTACGCACCTGCAGTTAACTAGATTACTCAGTGATGTAACGTGTGATGTTAGGTCACTAACCTGTTGGACTCTGCCTTGGCCTCCCCCGACTCACGACTCCCTAATCCTAAGACGATTGGCATTTGACCCCTTAGCTTCAGGCTACGCACCAGTAAAATCGTGTGTGGTCGAGATAATCCTTTTAACTCCACGTTTCTCTTTCTGTTTTCCCTACCTCTCCACTCCTCTCACGTTCCTCCCCAATCCTCCCCACTTCCATCTAGATGGTGTCCCAGAGAATCAACTCAGTAGATCTGTCCTGCTGCAGCCTGGAGCATCTTCCTCCCAACCTCTTCTACAGCCAGGATCTCACCCACCTCAACCTCAAACACAACTTCCTGCCTGCAGACCAGCGGCTGCAACAGCTGCAGAGGTACAGTGCTATGCTAAATCTACAGTAAACACTCCTCAGACATAAGTAGGAGGGGATGAGGCAAAAATAAGTGATAGAAAAGAAAGTTATTACTCATTTATCTAAAGAGTAAAACATGGCAATATTAACCACAATAATGATAGACAAAAGAAGAAAGAAAAAAGACAATCAGACATCAAACCTCCTCTTCACCCTAAAAATTGAAAACAAAAATAAATACAGGCAGGCTGGCCCTTTATCATTGGACTCTTTCTGTCACTAATATCTAAGAGTGTGAATATTTTGGAGCAGAGGAGGAAAAGAGAAAAATAAAGGAGGAAAAAAAGTGGCGTAGAGGTTTGATTATCGTTTTTATTTGATCCTCCCATGATCTGTTTCCGTTTGTCCAGATTCGTCACTCGTGAGAGAGTGGATGGACTTGAGAAGGCAATACGGGGGTCAAGGAGACCTCTCAGGGTGGTTTGGATGGGCTGGTTCAGGCAAAATGAGACTTGAGAACATTTAGCAAAGCTTAACATGATTTTAGCACAACAGGAGCTGGCCTAGGCTGTTGCACAAGGGGGGGGGAGAGACGACACAAATGCACAGCCAGGCTTCACTGGACACAGCAAGTCATGGCTGGCTGGTTTGGACAGCTATAGCTTTTGCTTACAATTTGCAACCCATCGACCTGATCAGTCTAGGACTGGGGCCATTGGCACGCTGGGCCAAAGATGCTTGTCAGGGCTGTCTGTGCCAGGCTAGGCCAAACGAGCCCAGAGCCTAGAAGGGCATCTGCAGGGAAGCTTTTAATGTGCTTGGCCTCCCTCTCTCTTTCTCTGTCTCTCTCTCTCTTCTCTCTCTCTCTCTCTCTCTCTGGGCACCATCTGCTGCATGCTTATCATGGTCCTAGATTAAAACGCACAGCCAAGATGTGTGTGTGTGTGTGTGTGTGTGTGTGTGTGTGTGTGTGTGTGTGTGTGTGTGTGTGTGTGTGTGTGTATGTATCCCATGTATTTGCATTCATATATGAAGTGTATACAGTGGTGCATGTGCACACCTGTCACAGCCCTTCTTTCTGAACATTATTGCAATTTAACCGAGTGAATTGTTTAAGTCTGAGGGTGAGTTAGCAGTGTTTGCGCAATGTACAGTATGTGTTGGACGTAGAGAGGGTTGCTTATGCACAACAGAAAAAGTGGCTATAGGCTAAAGATTCTGGGTCAGTGCAGACGGTCTCATTACAGTAAGGCAGTTGTTTGTGTAGATTACTGCACTGTCTGTAATGTGTATTAGTGCGTTTGGGGTGATAAAGGTATAATGGTGCATGCATATCTGTCCCTCTGAGTGATTATGAATGAGTTTCCTGTTCTGAGTTGCCTTTTTTTTAATTCCTCTAAATAATTACTTAATAATTAATTAATCTTTGAGTGATGCACAGCTCCCCTACTGGTCAAATGTGTTAACATCAATTTAGCTTTACCAAACCTAAGTAGGCTCATCCGCATTCGGCCCAGTATGACAAACAAAGAAGTCAGTAATGAGAAAGGCATGACTAGTTAGTTGAAAATAAAGACATTCAGACACAACCATGTTAGCGGGGTTACTCGCTTAGCACCTGAGAGACAGGAGCTCAGAGTCAGAGGAGCTGGATTCAAAAGCAGTAGTGCTCTACGAGCAGTTTTTGTGTGCGGGTCTGAGTGTTTTGGTGAGGACAGTTGCGTTAGAGTCTGTTTTTGTTTCAGTATTAAACACTGGCTTTTTCTCTGACATCCAACATGGGGTCATAGTGCTTTGTATTTTTCCAGGAGGAATGGAATGTGTGACACTGCCACATGCACCCCCCCTCCAACCACCCCCTCCCCTCCTTTCTCTCTTGTCAGTTACTGACTGGTGGGTGATTTGCCAATCAGATATGCACAATCAGTTGTCTGGAATACTAGCTCCTTCATTTGGCATAGGATTTCCTTCCCAGCATGCATCTGTGAGACAGAGGTCACCACTCCCTGTGGGGAATATCTGATGTTCCGTGCACATGTTTGAACCTGTTACTTATATATATATATATATATATATATATATATATATGTGTGATACTTGATCGAGTTCTGTTGGTCATAAAAGAACTGGATATGAAGGGAAAGGGAAAGACTTGATTTGAGTTGGAAGGGTGCATTTAAGGCCAAGTGGAATGACTCAAGTTGCATTAATTAAAATGAGGGAAGGGGAGAGATGCCAAAACCATAATATTGACATATCATCACCTGATCAAGTTGATGTGGTGAAAGAGTTAGCACACATTTGTTTATTTACACAGTCAGCACACACAGAGCAACAATAGCATTCATCAAGAGTTTTCCTTCTGTTCACCATAATAAACCACCAGTTTTCCCTTTCCTTCACCTCTGATTTTTGTTTCACTGGCTCCCGAGAAACAGATCCATCTTTTTAGCTTTCTAAATGCTGCAATGTGTTCAGCAGCTACTCGGACAGGACAGGAAGCAAATGCTGGATATTACTGAAAGATAACAGTGTTTTCCAGCAGCTAGAAAAGATATTGACAAAAAAAATGATACCTCAATATTTTTGAGATTTTTTTGCGATTATGATAATTACAAGATATTTCGCATCCTTCAAATTGTGTTTGCAATATTCTTATATTGTACTTACTCGCTATTGTTAATAGGACATTAATTATGTATAGATTAATATGTATTATTTATTTACCTAAAACTAAAGCATTCAACTACAAACCATGTCTTTTGTGATGTACTTGCTGACAGTTTGTTTCTGTGTCAGTACCTTAGCTGGTTTAGATCTGTCATTGACAGCTGGCTCCTGAAGCTTTTCATATTCTTCACATTCTGAGCCGTGGTTTGTTCTGAGATGGTCAGACATGTCGGTTGTGGAGCTTTCCTTAACTGCAACCGATCTTTTGAGCAACATCTGACTTTTTGAACCCAAACCACCGCCATGGAAGCGACGATGATCGCCACCTTGCAACTAAGTCTAACAGCGTGGATGGCAAGGCCGTTGCTTTCCTGACATGGTTTCTTCATTTTTCAGTCACACTAACTTTGTAACTTAAACTAACTTTGTGGTGTAGTGACCATGTACGCCTGCCTAGCATGCATTCTCACTGCACACCTGCAGTAGTCTGTCCCACTAGGCTACAGGAAGCAATGATTGCGTGGACTCACAACGTGTGACATACTCGATAATGTCAGCTTGCACGTTTATACAACCATCAAGATATCTTAAACCATACATATTGCACACCCCCACTTCATAGTGCTCACGATTTATTAAAAGTTAGTACTGGTATAATAATAATAATAATTTATTTGTATAGCACCATTCGCTCAAAGTGCTTTACAACAAAGAAATTAGATGCTTTAGATGTGCTTAAAAACTCAGAAAGAACATAAAACAGTATAAAACAGCATTAGTATTAGAATTCGAGATGCATAAAAACAGGGATAATAATAGGACAAAATAAGCTACAATAAGGAGGAAAATGAATGGCACGATGGGACAGCATGACACAGACAGGAGAGACTCCGAGGAGGGGGTATGAGCATTACTCAGCAGAATGCAGAGTGGTGGAAAGGCATTTTCACACACAGACACAGACACACACACACACACACTGCCTGCAGGAGTCACCCTCAGATGGAATTACCTAATCAATTGCCCTGACGTCTCATTTGCCATTTTCTCCATCACCGTGATATACTGTGTGCATGTGTGTGTAACCCTCGTGTGTATATCGGGAGGGAAATCAAGTAGTGCCAGTTTAAGCAGCTGCTCCAGCCTGCGGTGCTAATATGGCTCACTGCCCAACTCCAGTTTGGCATACCTGCTCTCTCTGTGGCCGTGATAGGTGATAGCAGTTTGCATGTGTTTGCCTGTACTGTATGTGTGTAGATGGATAAATAAAGACAGTCCACAGAGCCCCTTTCACCTGCTGTGCCTTGTCCCCCGTCCTCCCCGCGAGGGGTTAACCCCTCTGAAGGTCACCGCTCTGCCATAGGACACCTCTCCAAATGCCGCAGGTCACTAGTGTTTGAATGAACAACACAGACGTCAATGCTGAGCTTGTTTGCTCAACAATAAAACGTGAAGGTTTAGCCCTACTATAAAAAAAAACAGGCTTTGGGTGTGTTGAAGCTGTATGTTTGTCACTTAAACAAATTCAATGTAAGCTGTGCTTTACTACAATGCTCAAGATTATGTTCATTAATATATTTATGATTATCTTCTACCCTCTTACAATATTCATGTTGACAAGATGCATCTACATCTCCAGTCACTTGCTCCTACTTCTCTTCTCTTCTCTTCTCTTCTCTTCTTATATTTGATAATATTATTCGATTATTATTTGTCTTTAATACTTTCATCCTGTTTTTCTAGATTTACTCATCTGCGGAGCCTCAACCTGTCCAACAACTATCTTGGCCAGTTCCCCCGTGCCATCTGTGACATCCCCACGCTGACGGAGGTCAACCTCAGCTGTAACTACCTGACCTCTGTCCCGTGCTCTGTAGGAGCCATGACTAAGTAAGTAACAGCCAGACTTTACTGCAGATACAGACCTGATGTTACAGATGATTGTAAGACAACAGAGGCAGAATAGACAAAAAAGTTCAGACATATTGTCGCCCTATTCTAAACACACTTTAGTTGTTCTTTGTCAGTGGTTATTCCTCTATTAATCCTGTTTTTGTGTGTTTACTCTACCTCTCCAGACTCTTGCCTTGTGATGTTTGTAATCATCCAACTCTTTAACTTGTTGTACCAGAGCTTTACTGCTAATTTGAGGCCCATGTTTGCTTGCAGTGATGCCGTCTCAAGGCTGGGAAACGAGTGAACCTTTTCACAAAGCTACCACATTTTTGCTGGTTTGAGTGTCAAAAGTTTACATAGTCAAATGGGGGAGTTACCTAGCAACAAGTACATGGGAAAACAAACCACCATCATGTCCTTTACTAGTTTCAGCATGTGAGCAAACAACAACACAAATTGCGCAGATCATCTGCAGGGCTTCCCTTTGACGTTTTGTCCCAGTCATGTTTTTGCTCATCTATGCGAGCCAGTCCACTCCAGAGGATTCTTATTAACCCGCTGTTTGAAACATCAATTTATATTCTCACCTTCATTTTAAAAGTTTGTTCATTCTCTCATTGAGCCAGTCTGCTGTGGAGAATCAAGTTTTGTCTGCACACTGTTGCTTTTCATGGCAAGCTTAATCGTGCTCTGCCAGTTTTACTTTGTTTCTTTGATGAACCTCTGATTTACATTATTTAAAATGAATTATTAGGTGACATTCTCACCCTCATAGAGTTCCCATTTCTAAGCCAACATTTTCAAGCGGATGCAACAAATTAGATCCTTCTGTTTGAAAACCAGTATTTGTCCTTAGAATGCTCAGATCATTCAGAGTTTTGGTTGAGCTCCAGTATCAGGGGCCACTCCTTAAAGAAGAGTCAGCAAAATATAAACATTATGTAAGATGAAATAAAATAAGGATCTTCAACTTGATGATGCATGCATTATTCTGTCTGTCTGTACATTCCTGCAGTGGCCAGGGGGGCTTTTGTGCTGCTCCTGCCATCTGCTGGACATTAAATGTACTGTTTATGAATGATGAGGTTGTTGAAGAAGTCCTAGTCGGCACAAAGCCATTGAACTTGTGGAACACTACAGTATTTCTGCAACAAAAAAAAAAGAGAGTCAAATTTTGATGAAATCCCTGCATTCATGAACGAGTTCAGTCGTCGTAACTCATGTTCCTCTCTCAGTTTGCAGACGTTCCTGTTGGACGGTAACAGTCTAGACGAGCTTCCCAATGAGCTGGGTTCCCTCCAAAGGCTGAGTTACGTAGGCCTTTCCTTCAACCAGTTCAACCATGTGCCCCAGGTGCTGGAGCAGTTAGCCTCTATGGAGAAGCTGTGTATGGCTGGGAACAGCCTGGAAACACTCACACTGCAGAATTTCAGGCTGCTCCGTGTCAAACACATCGATCTAAGGTATGGAAACAAGGGCAGAGTATTACAAATGTTTAAAAGAAATCAGGGTTTCATGGCTGATTTTTCATCAAATACAAATATCGATGTATCACTATATATCCTAATACTATATCCTCAGTCATGCTTGTCCAAAGAAATGTAATCAGTAACACTTGTCATCCCACTAATGCTGGAAACAAAAACACTAAACACAAGCAGACAGCACGGAATCAGGAAATCATTTGCCTGCAGTGGCTCCATCAGGTGTCCTCCCACTGTTTGTTAACGCACAGAGCTGGCGTGACTTGCACTGTTCCAGTTAATGCTTCACTCTGAAATAGACCAGGTCATTAAACACATTTTCCAGCATTGTCACCTGTTCTGTAAAAAGATCACTTGTTATCTCTGATGACGAAGTGTTTTTTTTTGTGCGTCAGTGCTACTGTTATGTCTCTGTTGATTTATATTCCAAATATATGTTCAGTTAAATGCTGAAAAGATCAGCCAATTAATCAATAAATGTATATAGTAAAGAAAAACTGTCCATCTTAACATTTGAGAGGGTGAAACAAATAAAATGATCAATTTATTGACAAAGTAGTTTTTTTTTCGATTATTTTTCCGTCCAACAATAATTTTGTAATCATATTTTCAACTCAAGATGATTTGATTGACATGAAATTAATTAACAGCGATCAAAAATCAATTAAATTACTGACTTACTTTCTTAAATTGCTGAACATTTCCCGTATCGAGCTTCTCAAATGTGAGAGTTTGCCGCTCTTTCCTGTTTCGTGTCATTTTAAATTCAAAACCTTTGAGTTTTGGATTGTTCACTGGAAACAATAAGCAATTTGAAGAAGTCATTTTCTCTTAAGTTACTTATTTATTTAAGTAATTTTCAGACTAAACCACTAAAAAAGGTTAATTGATGAGATTATTTGCAGGTTAAAAACATTAGAAATCATTAAAAATGAAAAAAAATTCATCAATAGTAGCAATTTAAGGTTTTATAAAGAAGGACGAACAGTAGATGGACACCTCAGTTTTTCAATGTAAGATAAATTAGACACAAGGAAATATATAATCCTAATATAAACTGCAGATTAAATATGTAAACCATTAAAAGAAGTCATCTCATAATTAAGAAATGTTGAAATGTCTTATCAGTTCATGTTGTCGTCTGTCTCAAATAGATGCTCTCTTATGAATGCTTGAACGTTGTAAGATCTCGTTAATGGGTGACGGACATTTAAATTGAGCACTCACTTTGTAATACAAAAAAAAACACTCGAATCAATGTTGTGAACGACAACAGTGGCTCAGAACTCAAACAACTTCACCCGAGGCATGTTCCCTGCCTTTCAAGAAAGGCCACAGCTTGTGTAGTTCAGCCTGATCCAATTGGCGCTGAACCTTTGCCTCCTCCCTTCTCCCTCTATCAGGTTAAATAAAATCTCCAGCATGGTGCCAGATGAGCCTGACCTGCTGCGGCACGTGACCCAGCTGGACGTGCGGGATAACCGGCTGACGGACCTGGACGCCTCCATCTTCCCCAGGCTGGAGGTGCTTCACTGCGAGAGGAACGGCATCACCAGCCTCAAGGCCAAGGGTTGCTTTCTCAAAGGCATCTACGGCTCCAACAATGGTGGGTTTTGGCAAACGGGACTTAACGTTTTCTGCGAGGGTAAACGTGTGTGGTTGGAAAAGACCGATCCCATTCACGCCACCAGCACCTCACTGGTTTCTAAACTGAGATCATTAAAGTGAATATTCGCTGAACCTGTAAAATACGTATATTTTGCGGTACTTTCTTTTCCACACATAACTTAATTTTCTCCTATGCTCCTCCCTACATGCATTGATTTTTTTATTTTTTATTACCATGTGTTGCAGTTTCATTGTCGCTCTCCACCATCCCCATAATCCTAACCCCTCAACCCCAAACGCTGCCCTCCATTTCCCATCTACCTGCTCTTGTAATAGACCATGTCTGTCCTTGCCCAAGGTTAATGTGTTTGGATTTCTCTCCACAGAGTTACGACAACTGGATGTCAGCCCCGTGCCCTCCAATCTCACTTACATGGACATCTCGAGGTGAGGAAAATCCGCATCGTACATGCACACAAAAGTTGAATTTAGTTTTAAAGATGATTTCACAACCAAAAACATTCTATACGGGTGTTTGAAAGTGTGGTAAACTGTCAGAGTCGATGTTAGAAGACGGTCATTCAGCCCTGACCTTTCACCTTTGATTGTGAAGTGAAAGATAGCCTACTGCACTTCTTTGTGGTCAAAATGAAAGGCCTGGAAAAAGGTACTTTTAATTTTAAGTGAATTTATTTCCTCCACCAAGAGTTTGAGGAGGTAATGTGATGTTGAACATGAACATGTTTGTTTGTTCGATTGTCCATGAGATATCTCGAAAAGTTGTCAACTCATTCTAATCTGTGGATCTTGAGCCATGAAAGAATTTATTACATTTTTAGGCGGATCTGGCTACAGATGTGGAATCTGGATAACTTTTTACTTCAACATTTGAGATACAGCCTCTTTTTTTTTTTTAGCATTTTGCGTAGGCATGGACAACTCATGATGCTCCACTGTTGTGCACAATTGGATCCGGATCCAGATCATAGTCTGGATCAGGGAGATTAACATATATATTTGCAGAGGCTCATTGTGACACAGTACGGTGACAGAGAGGGACAGAGACATGGCACCGCCATCAGTATTTAGCTGAGATGATTCAGAGTCATTCAAATGGATTTCATGTATTTGTGAAAGGTAAGAAGTTATGTCTAGATGAAAAATAGATCTGGTGTTTATGGAAAATCATATTTTTGTTAATAACTTATAAACTGCTGAAGATAAACACATGATTCCAAATGTGAGGAGCAGGTTTTCCAGGTCAAAGTATCAGGTAGTGCTACTTAATGTGGCATGACGCAGATGGGAGTAAAGCTGCGTCATCATGGCGACATCACCATGATCTACTGATACATTTTGTTACAACGTCAGGAATGTTACTTGATTTTGTTTGGACATAGCCTGGAAATCATTTTCAGGTTTTAGTGACAGTGGCGTTGGTGAAGGAATGATCTCTGACGGCTTTCTAGTTTGAAAATGTTTTTAAAAAAAAAACTTTTTCCGCTTAAGTCACACTTTAGACAATCTGTTTAATCATTATTGTCTTTTCTGTCTGAATGACAACACAGCTGGGATTTAAATTACTTGATGACGTGAACCTGAAATACTATAATATATAACATTTTCAACTTGGACAAAAGTTGCTGCCTCCACTTTTCTAGGAATTCGTATCCAGCTGTACTCTTGGAAACCTTATTCCATGTTGATATCTTGCTTTACAAATTGCACGTCATTTATCATCATCATCACCGCCTCTCCTTTTGCAGGAACCATATGGAGTCCTTGCCAGACTGGCTATGTGAAGCTAGGAAACTGGAAGTTCTGGATGTGAGCCACAACCTAATCACTGAGCTCCCAGCACGGTGAGTCTGTCCCTCTCAGCGAATGACACTGAAAGCCTGTAAATCTACAGTACGGTGCTGCATTATTCTCCCGGGCCTTTTGCCGGCCAGCCATCGATCCCCCATAGAGCTTCATAAATCACACATATAGCCTGTAACCTCCAGAGTCTGCGTCCATTCTCCTCCCCTTTATGTAGCCTTTTAGAAGGTCAGCTCAGAGGCTGCTCAGTTCCTGTCATCCTTCCTCCCTCTGCTCCTCTCTTTTCTTTCATCTCCCTCTCTCTTCCTCTTCGTTCCTCATTGTCTGCAGGTTGTTTTGTTTTTTTTTACCCAGAAAGTGTCAGAATGATGAATTCCAGCTGCAGGCTTTTGCTAGTGGTGCTGCTATTTTCTGGTTTCACATCCTCATCCTCGCCCCCCCCCATCCTCCTCCTGAAGTCCCTGACTGTTTAAGCATGCTACAGCCTAATGTATGGAAGACTCATGTGTCATCTGCTCTCTATTTACTCCTTTACCTGTGTGTCTATACACTACTGTAGGTAGGAGTCTGTATGTTCTAACACTGACCCAGCCATCTGTATGGTCTTTGTGCCGCAGGTTGTTATGCAGCAGCAGTCTAAGGAAGCTGAGTGCAGGACATAACCAGCTGCAAAAGCTGCCTGAAAGAGTGGAGCGCCCTCTGCTGGAAGTGTTGGATGTACAGCACAATCAACTGGTGGAGCTGCCCTGCAACCTGTTCCTCAAATCTGACAGGTAGCATTCATCACCAGCTGGAGGCGATTTGTTTTTGATTAGATAATGCACCTGACATCCGAACAGATGATTAAATTGCAAGTGCATGAAGATTAAGAACAGAAATGATGAATAGGATTCAAATTGAGGACGAGATGTCCAAGGGCAAGGATGGCAGGCGATAAACAAAACAAGCATTCTGCACAAGGATGTGAGCGGGAGAGGTTTTTAACGGGGTCATAGAGGCGGGAATTCATGCAGTAGTTTGTAATTAAAGTGACTCACAGCTGTTTTTCATGTCATCGTATAAAGGAGCACAGTAATGCATCTGTGCTTTAATTTTTTTTTCTTTCAGCTTACGATGCGTAAATGCATCAGCCAATAAGCTGGAGCACCTGCCCCCATCCAGCCTATCAGAGGATAGCCACAGCATCCTGCAGGAACTCTACCTGACCAATAACCGGTTGACAGATAAATGCGTACCCATGCTAACCGGCCATACACACCTTCGTGTTCTGCACATGGCCTACAACCATCTCCAGACCTTTCCTGCCAGGTAAAGACCTTACTTTTTCTTTTTCTCTCTACTTACTAACCTGTAGTTTACATTAGGACCGGAACTTATGGATGTTTTCATTATCAATCCATTTGATTTTGTATTAATCTGTAAATCATTTAGACCAAAGCCTGACCGGTACTGGATTTTTGAGGCTGTATAATTTGATTTGATAGTATCTGTCCATCCATTCATAATTTTCTTCCACTTATTCGGGGAAAACCTCCAAAGAGAGGCACAGAGGAGGCATCCTAACCAGATGCCGGAACCACCTCGACTGGCTCCTTTCAATGCGAAGCAGCAGCTGCTCTACTACGAGCTCCCTCTAAATGTCCTAGCTCCTCACCCTATCTCTAAGGCTGAGCCCAACCAGCCCGCAGAGGAAGCTAATTTTGGCCGCTTGCATCCGCGGCCTCATTCTTTCGGTCACTACCCAGAGCTCATAACCATAGGTGAAGGTTGGAATGAAGAACGACTGGTAAATCGAGAGCTTTTTTTCGGCCCAGCTCCCTCTCCACCACTCCAGTCCCATCCAACTCCAGCATTACTGCTGATGCCGCAACATACTGCCTGTCCAGACCCCAAGATACTTAAGATATATTTATAGCGTTTATTTTTTTTACATTTGAAATGCAATAGTGACGTTTGAATTACCTCAAACAAATCTTTGGCAACTAATACATAGACGCTGATATAAGTGATAAATAGCTCTTAATTTATTTTATAACATGTCAGAAAATAGTAAACTATAATGTTCAACTCAATTTCCAAGACTCTAAGTCTTTAAATGTATTGTTGTTATAATAACATTCAATTTAGAAGGATATTAAAAAAATGAATACACATCATAGCTGCACATTTGAGATTCGGGAACCGTAGAATGTGGCCATAATGTGACCTTTTGTTAATTAACTAATAATAATTTTATGTGCTTAGCTCACCACTCCTTTCTCCTCATTCCTCAGTAAAATGGCCAAGTTGGAGGAATTAGAGGAGGTGGACCTTAGTGGAAACATGCTGAAGACTGTGCCCACCACTATCATGAATTGCCGGCGAATGCACACGCTCATCGCCCACTCCAATTCCATCGAAGTCTTCCCTGAGGTCATGCAGCTAATGGAGATGAAAGTAAGACCGTAGTAACGGCACATTTCTGTGCATCTTTATATACAATATTATGCATGAACCCCCCCCCAAAACTTGTGCTGTATGTGGATGTTTGTGGCTATTCTCATCTTCTCATCTGTTGTCAGTGCGTAGATCTGAGCTGTAATGAACTGAGTGAGATCACTCTGCCAGAAAATCTTCCTCCCAAGCTTCAGGAGCTGGACCTCACTGGAAATCCTCGTCTCAACCTGGACCACAAGACCCTCGAGCAGCTCAAGTGCGTCGTTATTTCTCTGCAGATCTTTTTGCTTTAGCTACGATGCAGATCTGACATTGTGACTAGCTATTGTTGTTAATTGTTTTTTTGTACTTTTTTGTATTATATTACTAAAAAAATTACCTTTTCTATCTATCTATTTATACAGATAGATAGAAACCACCCTTTAGTACATACCCAGAATAGATTCCTGCCAGTAACTCATGTGTCTTTTTTCCTCCACATGATAACAATGAATTTCATCTATTCTATGTTTTGTTGTTTTTCAGCAATATTCGCTGCTTCCGTATTGATCCGCCTCCAACCTTTTCGTCAAATGAGACATCTGGTGGGCCTGCTGTGTGGAGTCATGGTTACACGGAGGCCTCGGGCGTCAAGAACAAGTGAGTTCAAATCAGTCAACGATGAAAAATCAGCCAGCATCAAGCCCATCCACTGAACCCCCACTAACCTCTGGAGAATGTTTTTAAACTTCATGACTCAAATGAAGGAAATATTGAAGCAGTTCTTATTGGAAACATAAATCACACACAGTCACACCATCTATTCATGAGCCAGCTTTCAAATTCAGCACTTAATTATGGATGCTAAAGGAGAGATTCAAGCTATTCCTCACATTATTTCCACATTTCCAAATACATAATTTGCATTTAATAGGCCAGCCTGTTTTGTCCGAGCTTCATACAGTTCGACCAATCATAAGAGGCATTTTATATTATTGTGTGGAGTCGTTAGATCAATATATGAACAGGCGGGTGCCCTTATTGTTTCCTCACTGAGCTCATTCCCTGATGACGTCATGACCTTCCTCTGTTTCCTTTTCAGACTGTGTGTCGCGGCTCTGTCTGTAAACAGTTTCTGCGGGAGTCGTGAGGCTCTGTACGGTGTGTTTGATGGCGACAGGAATGTGGAAGTGCCCTACCTTTTGCAGTGCACAATGAACGATGTGTTGGCTGAAGAACTGCACAAGACCAAGAGCGAAGAGGACTACATGACCAATACCTTCCTCGTCATGCAAAGGTACACGACACACTCCTTTTTTTTAATCTGCTATTTCTGTTACTAATCATCCGTATTATGTTGCAATTGTTTAATGTTAAAGACAAGCTATAATCTTTACAGTTCATTAATGGAAACCCCCCCCACTCCTTTTTCAGAAAACTGGGAACTGCCGGGCAGAAACTGGGCGGCTCAGCAGCTCTGTGTCACATTCGCCATGACCCCACTGATCCCGCTGGTTGCTTCACGCTCACAGCTGCTAATGTGGGCAAGTGCCAGGCCATCCTATGCCGCGATGGAAAGCCGTTATCTCTGTCACTGCTACATAATGTTGGACTTGAGGAGGAGTACCTCAGGATCAGGCAGCACAGGGCCATCATCACTGAGGTACAGAGCTTTGAAAATCAAAGTGAAGTGAATTGATGTAAGCGTAATTTTAGCTTTGCACTGCATGATCACTGAATTTAATGTTTTTGCTATTTTCCTCAGGACAACAAGGTGAATGGCGTGACCGATTCCACGCGAATTATGGGCTACTCCTTCCTATACCCATCCGTCATCCCTTGTCCTTACGTGCAGACAGTCACTCTCACGCCCCAGGATGAGTTCTTCATTCTGGGTAGCCGGGGCCTGTGGGATGCTGTGTCTCCCACTGAGGCTGTGGAGGCTGTTCGAAACGTCCCGGATGGCCTGGCTGCTGCTAAGAAGCTGTGCACACTAGCACAAGGCTACGGCTGCACAGACAGCCTTAGCGCTGTTGTGGTGCAGCTCAGTGTGAGTGAAGACTGCTGCTCCTGCTGCTGTTCTGAGCCTCCCCAGCCGCCTCCTAGCCCAGGCTTGGGCTCCTACCACCCATCGTCCTCTACCATCAAGGAGCGGCCCTCGGATGGCTCCCTCCCTGTGGTGCCCTCCTCCTGCAGTGAAATAAGCAGTGAGATAAGTACCAGTGAGATGAGCAGTGAGGTGGGTTCCACAGCGTCGTCCGATGAGCCACTGCAGAGCTCCCTGGTGCTGCTGCACGAGCAGCCCCACCACCCTCACCTCCACCTGCACCATCAGGCCCACTTGCTGTCCCTACAGCATCAGCAGGCCCACACAAGCACCCAACCCTGCCAGTACCTGTTCCCAGGTTCGGAGCTGCCCTCTGCCCGCAGCTGCTGTGCTCTCCATCCTGCCTGTTTAGCAAGCTCCTTCCAGAGGCAGCTGTCTAGCGCCACCTTCTCCAGCGCCCTGTCTGACAACGGGCTGGACAGTGAGGACGAGGAGCCCATCGCTGGTGTTTTCTCTAATGGGAGCCGTGTGGAAGTAGAAGCGGATGTCCACTGCCTCAAAGCAGAGTCCTCCTCCTCGTCACCCCAAACATCGTTACCCTCATCCTCCAGCCAGGAGCGCACGCTGCTGACACTTCCCCCACCTCCTCCACCGCCATGCACCCCAGAGCCCCTGGAGGAAGGTGTCGACATGAGCCTCGGTGAGGCTGAGAACGGGTCAGAAAAAGACGAGTTATGGCAGGGAGTTGGAGCCGGATGTGGGGATGGAGGAAAGTCAACAGGCAAGAGGAGGGTTAATGGGTCGGTGGCACGCCAGGAAAAAAGTCACAACCTCATTGAGGTGGCTGCTGATGCTCCCTCTAAGAAGTCCGGGGGTTACTTCACAGCTCCGGCCCAGCCCGACCCAGACGACCAGTTCATAATCCCGCCTGAGCTGGAGGAGGAGGTGAAGGAAATCATGAAGCAGCACCAGCAGAGACAGCAGAAGCCACCCGGAACCGACCAGCCCACGGACTACTACGACACCCCTCTCTGAGCAGCAACACCACCAGCTACAGCCTCATCTCCCCCCCAGCTACAACATGCACAAACGCCTGCCATTCATCTTTTCCACATATGGACACAAACAAATGAGTTTCCTGAAGAGGCTGTAAAACGCACATGAAAAAGTTTCATCATACTTTTTCCAAACAGCCTTCCTTCCTCTACAACAGTCTCATCATTGAAGAACCATGCACTGACCTGCTCCACCTGTGTTTACCCAAACAACTCCTGGAACGAAACAAGCAAATGAGCCCTTTAATGATACTCAACCCTCTGGTGTCCATGGTTGTGTCCTTCTCACAGACTCTGGAACATCGTTTTTACATTAGACAACCAACTGAGTATGTAATCAACACTAGTCTCTCTGCAATAGCATTAGCTTGCCACAATACTCGTCAATATGGATAACAATTCAATGGTTTGTTTGTTTGTTTTGTAAAAACTTACCATATCTTTTAATGATGAAGCAGCGAAGTTGGTGAAAAAAACTTTTTAAAAACAGAGACACGTTATCTTTTTATTATCAATGAGCTATTCCAGATGGTACACCAATAATACCACACTTAACTGTTGTAGATAGGGCACTTAAAATGTTATATTTCTTCAGTAAATCATGGCTCTTGGCCTGTAAAATGGCATAGAATTTTTTTGTAGAGTTTTTTAATACTAACTCCTAGGAGTTGCATACTCTTTATGGTGACTCAGTCACTTTTACTAATCTTCTCTGAGAGAAATGGTGATTTTTTTTTTTTCCAATTATTGTAAATAAGAGAAATGTTGTATACTGATGCTTTTTAAAGGAACTGTGTACCTGCATGTCGGTGAAGGTTTTAATCTGTGAGGAGGATGTTTGGTTCACCAAGAGTTTACTGTAACGGAGGTGTCCCCCCCCCACCCACCCACCCTTTTCTCTTACAACATAGACCTACAAATACACACACAAATACAAATGTATATGTTCATTTGCAGGTCAGAAAACCCAACATTCTGCGATATAACTACACAGAGTTGCTATGGTTTGCTCCACTTTGTTTGATTGTGATGTCCTGTAGTCATCACTGTATTTAATGAACACTAATAGACAGATCTTTGCATGAACAAACATACACACACACACACACACACACTCAATATTAGTCCCACCTCCCTCCTACAGTAACTGTTATCACCGGCATGACTGTGTCAAGTTCAGTAATACAGATATACAGTATATCCACATGGAAAAGAGACGACACAAATGTGATGTTCCTGTCTTTGGTATAATAAATTTTAAATTTGTGAATATAAGTGATGTTGTCTGGGATCTTTAATAATTACTGTACAGTTGATTTTGAAAAACTCACATAGACTTCAGAATTTCAAAATAATTTATTTACAATATTCTGTTTGCTTTACTGTTTTTGCATTGAATGACCAGAAGGGGGCAGGCTTATATAATAGTATGATTTGCAGGATGTTATTTACCCATAGAGGTTTTTCTTTCGGGTTAAAACCTATAAATCTATCAATTCAAAGCCTGCCTCAAAAAATATTTGGCTTATTAAATATTCATCTGAAAACACTGATTAATTTTACTTCGTCCGTCTTGCTTCTCGCTGCCGAAGTTCAGACTCTCCCACTACAGTTTCTTAAAGGCATCCATATTGACCAAAACAACGCTGTTTTTGCTTTTCTTGTACTTCGTCTTCAGACAGATGACACTGACTACTGTAATCACCAGCATGACTCCCAGCACAGACAGTGAAGAGGCGAGTGCCAGGGTGGTTTTGTCCTTGGTGGAGCCCTTATGCTGACAGCTGTCCCCATAATACCACCAGTCATCACCCACCACACACCTGGAGAGCAAAGACAGAGAATGAAGATTAGAGAGGAAAATCATATAACATGTGTAGAGGGTGATAGAAAATGGACAGAAGGTAGGCAAAATATCAGAAGAATTCTACCTAATAGTGTAAGATGGGATGGAAAATGGTTCAGTACTTATATGGAAGCTTTTATGGAGTGCTACGGAGCCCAGGAGGGGACATCAACGAAACATACATTTAAAACTCGTGCGTTTTAATTTTTTTTTCTCCTGCATATTACTATTACCCGCACATTTTTAATATTTTTTTCGTCCATATCCCCTAACCCGGCTAAGTAAAGTGCAGTTCTTGAGAATCAAATATTTGAAATATTCACCCACAAAACCAAACTTCTCTCTGTGACGTTTAATGCCAGAGGGCTCTGAAAGGAATGGTTCCAATTGTTGGGAATTACGACCACTCAGGCCAGCTTGGCTCTGTTCAAAGGTAGCTAAAGTAGTCCTGCACATAATAAAAAAACATGACGTGTCACACGTTTTTTGTGCAGTTTAAACAAACAAGGCTGAGTTTAAGACCTTTGGACAGAGGCAGGCTGTTTCCACCTGTTTCTACTCTTCATGCTTAACTGTAACACTTCACTTTAAACCCCCTACATTATTATTTATGAGCTGTACATGACCTTAAAATAAATTGTTCATACAGCGTAATGTCCATATGTTGAATTACACACATTGGTAAATGTTTATTAATGTGCAGTATCTCCAACAATAAAAGCTTCTCCTATGATGATGATGATATATATATATATATATATATATAATATACAATATATATAATGGGAACTGTTGTATTGTGGATGCCTGTGGATACTTTCAAGTTGTTGAAAACTACTATACATTCACGAGACTTTACACTGAATGGTCCCAACAGTTGCCTTTTCAATTCCAGCCAGCGACCTTTGTTGCATAGCCCTCCCACTTGTCTGCGTTTTTACCTTTCACAATGCAAAAAAATCTATAAAAAAAAAAGCACACACCTGCACGCAGGCTTCCCTTTGTCCTCCACGCAGACTCCATCATTCTGACATTGCACATTCAAGCAGACATTGGGGGATGTAGTTGTGGCAGTATGTGGGGGTGTGGTAGGGGAGATTGATGTCGTTGGGGGAGGCAGAGGCTGAGTAACTGTCAGATGAGAGACATCTGAAGAGGGACAGCAAACGAGAGAGCGGTTAATTGGATCCTCTTGGAGAGTGTGGTTCAGACAAGTAGGCACGTGAATCACGGACGTAATCCTGCATCACTCGTATGCACGATCCCACAAATACGCAATTTGCATGGGAGACAGAGATGAGCATGCAGCATACAGATGTAGAAGTAATTAATATGATGTATGACAGGATGGATGTGGCTTCACGCAAACATGATGGTCACATAAATCATCAGCTTGTGGGGCAGACATGTTTTAATATCTTTGAACGCCAAGTGTTTTATTCAATCTGTTGTGTTTATACTGTGACGTGATGCTTTTACCCTCCATGGTGAGCAGAAAGATTGCATCGCCGCCCTTTATAAAATCCCTGCTTCTTGCTCGGAGGTGGGTGAGGTACACCGCAGTGCCGGCGCCTGGCCCTCGGAAATACTTGGACCCATCTGTATCTGTCACCTCAACGCCGACCTTGCGAGGGTCATCCCAGAAAAATAGCCCAGAGCCTGTTTCAAAGGATGTTGAAAGGGTATAAAAAAAATACAGCACTACAGAAAAAAAACAGTATGTTTAGGATGTGATTTTACATAAACAACAAGAAATGTGAATCCTTTTGTCGGTGAAAGCAGCCACACCTGTTGCCTTCATGTTGGGGTCAGTGGTGACACTGCGCTGGTTGGACATGCGCTTTTGGATGTGTGGGTGCTGGTCCATCAGCATCATGGTTATCTGTTTCCAGGGGCATGGCCATTTCTGTCCAGTGTCTCCTTCACGGGCCACCAGATGAGCATAGGCCGACAACTCATCAGGGTAGTCAGCCTTACCGCTGGGGTACAGCTGCATTTGGAAGGTGTATCCCTCCTTAGAGGTAAAGCTGGGGCTGAAGATTGACGTGTTTGTTGGGGTGTTTTCCATAACAGCACTGAAGTTTTTTACCCGCCATATAAACTCAGGGCAAGTGGTCTCAGAGAGGTTGATATCATCCAGTGACAGTCCCCCTGTCGAGGGCCCAGAACCCTCCTTGGTTCCTTGAAAGACAACCCGGAATTTTGTTTTTACGTCCAAACTCACGTGGTGGAGTTGCCACAGCTCCTGAGGGGATCCTGGCACAGAGGATTAGGCAAAAACACACACACATCACAGCAGCCAGATTTAACAGACAATATTATTATAGATGTTGTGCTTTATTAGAATGTAGCAAGAGTCACCATCTATGGTCTTTATAAAGCGCAGTGTTCCACTGGGGTTAGCTTTGTCATACTCTCGGACATAAATCTTCAGCGTGTCGCTGGGGCCGGCGCTGCTGTAGTAGAAGAACTGCAGACACTGGTATCCTCTCTTGGGGTAAAGCAGCCTGCTCTCCAGCAGAGCCGTATCCCCCGCGTTCGCTGTGCCAGTGTTGAAGTGCATGAAATACCCTGCGCCTAAAGACAAAGTAAGAATGTAAGGCACCCAGTCATCCACATAGCAGCAATTCAAGTCTTCACAGTCATATGGAGCTTTGCTCACCGAAACAGGTTGAGGTCAGTGAGGCTTCATCTTTCTAACAGTACTCTTTTAACCCTCCTGTTGTGCTCGTTTCCTGTTAACTGCTTCGGTGTTCCCGGTCAAAAATGGCCGCTCCATTCTGGCTGATTATAAATCCATAATAATATATATATTATCACCTAATGTTGTGTTTCATCTTTCTATCAACTATGTTTGGAACTTCCATTTGCTATTCATGGCCTGTAGGCCTCACTGACCTGAGCTCATATCTCTTGACCATCATGCTGCCACAGAATGAACTGTGAGCAAGGCCTCAAAAGAGCTTTATATACCAGAGCTGTGACAAAGTTGTATATACCATTGAAACAATGTTGCAGTTGTTTTTGACAATTGCCAAGAGGTGTGGTTCCCATGGGGTAGGAATTCTATTGGGCATTGTTTCCCGTGGGGGTTGCTATGGAAGCCAAAAAGGGACCGGGAACACCAAGGGTGTACACAAGTTCAGTAAAACACCCAAAGTGTTCATAAAAGTTCTCAAAATGTATTTTGTGTGCCCAGATGCCATGTGTGAACAAAGCCATGGAACCTTATGACACACAGATGAAATTAACTACAGTTTTTAGAGAGAAAACTTGTAAATCCGTCAGATTTGACCGGAACACAACAAAAGGGTTACTAAGCCAGACTTGAAAAAAATGTGCAGACTCATGCATCGTGTATATTCCTGCATGATCAATCTCACCAGTGCATTTGCCCATATTGGAGTAGTCTGTGTTGGGCCCTCCAGCAGCTTTAGCAACCCTGACCCAGTCCGCCACATCCCCTTGTCCCTGAATCATACCACAGATGTTTTCACGTTCAAAGTCACATGAGTCCAGGAATGTGGAGCCTTGAGCTAGAGGACATTTCAGAAAAACACATACACAGGTGTAGGACTTCGAACTGCTATAAACTGTTTAATAATGAAATAAAGAGATTGTTTGTTTTATCGCATTAATTCAGGAGATAACTCACCACCTTACCAACAGATAATATCAAGATTACCAATAAAAAAATAGATCCAATCACGATGGTGTTGCAAGCTGACACTACACTTCTTACAGGTCATAAAACACAACATGTGTGGTTGACTCTTACTGCAGTTATAGAGGCGGTGCAACTTGAGCAGGTCACTGTCGCTGAACTCCATTCGCTGACCAATGACATCACTGAAGGCAGGGATCTTGGTGACGATGGTGGACTCTGTGCCGTTACGGAAGGCGTTTTTACTGTAGTGCATCATGGAACCGTAGTCGTAAGGTACGCCCAGAGAGCTGGAGGTGGTGTCATTGTAGGTGTTAAAGTTGTGCTCTTTACCTGCAGATCAGACAAATAAATGTGTCAGTGCAGTTGGGGGGGGGTCACTCATAAAACATCGCTTATCTCCAGCTAACAGTTGTTTAAAACCTTGTCAGAGGATTGCTGACAAATCATAAAAACGCGCTAATCACAGCCTTTAAAAGTAGATTTACTGATGATTTGAAGTGCAAAGGTCAATTAAACTGAGATACAAAAGTCTGATATTTCTTGATTTGTTGGTGAGATATTTTGCTTATCTTGTTAAGATTATGGAGCAAGCAAAAAGGCGTGTGTGCATGTTTATCGCACATGCAATAAATCTGCTAATGTGATGTGCTTTCCTTCCAGTCTCGGATAACAAACTTCTTAAAAACTACATGAACTGAAGTGATTTTTTTCCCCCTGACTTATAATAGAATTAATAGAATGTAAATGTAAAAAACTGCATGGCACTCGTCAGTCTGACACATATGCAAACAGAAGTCATGAAGTGAGCATGTAATAAAGGGACACATTGTATGTGGGGGCATAAATGGACAGTGGTTAAATTAATCCTAATATAATGAGGTGAGAAGCAGCGAGAGGTTGAGTACCCTCTGAGATGTGGTCCCACATTATTCTAACGTAATCATCGCGGTCTGCCCTGGACTGCTCATGCCAGAAACCCAGAGCATGAAGGAATTCATGTTCAATGGTGGCGATCCGGTCACAGTTTCTTCCTATAGACAATCGCTGCTTGCCTACTCGCCGGTTTCCCACAGAGGAGAAACAGCTTTCAAGAAAAAAAACATGGTTTTTATAAACATATGAAATCCACAGTTTCTTTTCTCAGGAACTTTCATACAAATAATTTATAATTCATTATTTTTTTAAGAAAGTACAGTTTTGTCTTGCTAAAGGTTCTTTATGCCTTACCCACTCCCTTTAAAGATGGAAATGTAGTTTTCTTCTCCACTCCAAGGTTTGAAGTCAATGCAGCTCTTGAGCCGATACTGCTCAAAGGCCTTCAGAATAACACCTTTAGCATTGATCTCTGCAGAGAAGTCAATAAATCAAACTTGTCTTTACACATTGATGCACTATAAATTCATAAAATGTCTGTTAAGGTTCAAGATTGCTTCAATAAGGTTTGCATGTCTGACTCACCGCATCAGCTTTAAATGGCTCAAACATTATTATATTATTATATTATTACTATCTACCCAGAGGTGATCGTGTGCTACCTCCATTCTAAACTGGCAACTCTGAGGTGAATTTTGTAATATCATGATTTTGTAATATCAACTTTTGTAACCATAGGTATCAGTTGGTTTAACCCTTGTGTTAGCAATTTTAATTATTGTTTTTATTGTTTTTATCACTCAAACTCAATGTGTAGAAGTGGTAACCCTTTCCCTTAATTACCACAATCTGCACTTGCATATTTAATAAAGGTGAAAAAATATGGAAATAGCCATAAAGGATTGTTATTACACCGAAAATGTTGTACTTTATATGGCTGCACATTACACATCAGGTTTTACTGTTGCTGGTAACTTTGAAACTATTTATCAAGGGGATTAAAATGTTTTTTGCACACTAGGGTGAACTAAATAATTAGTTTGAAGAGTGAAAAAGGTCATTAAGAAAGTAATTTGCTGCAATGCTTCTTCCCAACATTACATGTAGCAATTGCAGTCTTTCTTGTAATTTAGTCTTATTTTAAAAACTTTATCATGCCATTTAAAATAGACAATAACAAATAAAAGCCATCCATCCAAAATTCAAGTAAGCATAAAAAAATTAGCAACTAAACTTGCATTAAGTATCAAAAGTAAAACAAGTCATTGCGTAGAATAGCCCCTGTCACTGTTATGACATATTATCATATAAGTTTATTATTTTATTACTTTATTACTATTATATTACATTATTATAGTTGGTCAGGTTGAAGCTATTATAACTGCTTTTTATAGTGTTGGTAGCTTAATCTATAAAAATACTTAATATTCATTTAAACTGATCATGTATTTTATAAGTAAATAGAAAATTAAAATACTCAAGGGAAGTAGAAGTACCTGAAAAGCACAGACACAGATACTTTATATACTTTACCCAAGTCATCTTCCATGTAGTACGGGATCATCTTAGACCACCTGTACTTATCTCCAATGATGGAATTTCGAGTTTGCCTCTGAGGCGGTCAAGAAAAGCAATCATAAGGATAGAAACAACATAATAAGTCAAGAATAATATTCCACACAGTTCTATGTTGCAAGAATTAAAAGCAGTGAAGTTAACGTACCTCGTCAAGCACAATGTCTCCCTCCACAAGATTCAACCCTGCCTCTACGGTGGCCACAAAGCAGTGGGGAAAACTGGTTTACAAAGATGTCTGAATAATGATCTGGAGAAAAAGTTTTTATCCTTCTTTTTGCATACCTTCGTTGATGTCAAAAATGTCAAGGTCCCGTCCACCGTCCACATCATAGTCTGTATTTGGATATGATACGTAAATTTAAAAAAAATGCTATAGGTGTAGGTCACATGCGCACTCACAAGCACAGAAATACTAATTATCTGCCGCAAGATCAAACTGCATGTATTTTAAAGCAATGGTTTTTACCAAATGTTGGCAGAAACCATAAGTATATAAGTCACTTACCTAATATTTTTGCTGTAGGCTAAAAAAAAAGGAGAAATACAATGTAAACGTCACTGATTCTTTTTTGCTGCTGATAATATAATCAAGTTTCTTGTCATCATAAATGGTTTTTCAACAAAACACATTTCTCACCAAGCAAACTGTGGTAACACAAAAGAGTAAAACAATGTGAAGAACAAGTACGCCTGTAGGTTTTCCTTCTGCCATGTCCTAAAATGTCCCTCTCCCTGAGCCAGTGCAGGTGAGACACTGAGCACATACAGACAAAACAGAGAAGAGCATACTGAGGATAAAGCAGAGCATTATAATTACTAGTTGGTAATTGACAGAGCTGCAGATGCCTTGAGTTACACAGCAACTTCAATCTACTCTGCCCTTATCTGCTAACACAATTTTACACATTTGGAGATTAGCTGCAGTGAAACTAAGCCAGGGGGCAGCATGTCTACAGTCATGTAGCCTCTTTACCTCCCAGTGGAAGGCTTGTACTGTAACAGCCAGGTACATTTCCAATAAGATCCAATTGGAAAACTTAACATTATGATATTATAAGACTTTGTCTTCTTACCGGGGTTCTCACAAGTAGTTCAAACAATAATTACAAGCCAATGTTTGTGTATTTAGTTATTTAGTTAACCTTTATTTAAGCAGGAAGTCTGGTTGACCTTAAAAATCTCTTTTACAAGAGAGACCTGGACAAGGTAGCAGCCAATCACACATATTAAAATGCAACAAATACAACATGTTATACAAAAGTCCACACTAAAACAACATGAACCATTCATACATACTGTAGTGGCCTATAAAGAAAAACAAGCACCATTCTTCATGATGCCTTTAAACTTGTCAAGTGATACAAGCTAATCTAATTTTAGAGCATTTTGTAAATTGTTCCATTCCCATGGTGCATTGCAGGAGAATGCAGTTTTTCCCAGATTTGTTCGAAATGAAGGGTCCATTGAAAAGCAGCCACTTAGAAGAGTGTCGCTGGTAACTTACCAGAGCTAACACAGAGATAGGCTGGAAGTTTACCCAGTATTGCTTTGCAGATAAAAACGTACCAGTGCTGTTGTCTGTGGGTGGTCAGTGACGTCCAACCCACCAAATCATACAGAATGCAGTGGTGAGCGAGGGACTTTGCATTTGCAATGAATTGTAAAGATGAAAGGTTCACTGAATCAAGGCCACGTAAAGTGGATGAGGCTGCGTGCATACACATGTGTTACAGTAATCAATTACAGGCAGAAAGGATTACCTTTGGCTTCCTCAGAGCAATGCTTGATGGGTATTTTGGAAGTATGTATGCTTTGTCTAGAACTGAAAATAAGCATTAAGAAAAAGAATTCTCTGCATTGTGCTTTGCTCTACAATACTTTCAGCTTCAAATATTGTGACGTTAGTTTAAAAAAAGTTTCTATTTTCATTTTCCTCTTTGTGCTACATTGATTTTTGAATGGTAAAATATGATGGAATACTCTAATCCATATATTATCTATGAAACATAGAAAAACTGCTTTTGCATGAAATGATACTTAGATTATTAACAAAACAGTTACCTTATTAATTTTCTGATAATCAAGTCATTTAAGAAACTGTTTCAGCTGTACTTGTACATTTCCTATAGTACAGGAATACCTGACACAACTTACGTGGTTTATTTGTTTACTGTTTACCAAGTTTATACAAATATTAAATAATTAAAACGTAAAATATGAATAGATTAATAGATACACGTAGATATCTCTTACTGAAATGTCAACAAATGACATCAAGACAGACAAATTTGTTTAAGTAGTAACACAATGCTGCCGTAGGCTTACTGTGATGACATTGTGATGACATTTGAATGGAATGGGAGATGAGTCTGTTTACTTGTGATGCTTAGTGGCTTAGAGGTGATTGTAAAAATTTGAATGCTCTCTTTTGGATCTTTATGATTAGTGGGTATCGTCCTAATTCTGCTCTGGTTAGGAGTTTTTCTCTGGACCCGGAGGATTGATTTGCAGGATTTTTTGTTTTTTGAATATTGTTTGCACATATAAAGTATTTTGTCAGTGACGTATAAACTACTTGACGGATTATGAAACTGGTTGGAAAGGTGGGTCCTGTGCCATGAAAGAGATTTCTTGAATAACTATCAAACTAATAATGATACCACTGTGATTCCAGGTTCTAGGGGTAGGTTTTTGTGGTCATGGAGTCACATTATGCGGGTCAAACTATCATGGGACTATTGCTTTTAGGTGCAGTCGTATTATAGGGAGAGTGAGCTGCCTTGGCTGAGGTTTGCACGCTAAGTGCTCATAGTTACTGATTAAAATAAGATAATCATTAAAAGTTAATGAGGAATTTTTTCATATAACCACCCAAGTAAATTTGCATTAAAAAGAGAGGTGTGTTTTTAAATCCCTTAAGTATATTTTGTATTTTTCACATTACAGCTCAGGTCATTTCACTTTAATCTGTTGCTGTTTAATCTCATCTCATTTTCCCGTGGAAAATCAATATAGATGCAGCGAGTCATTATATACATATAAGAGGAAACTGTGGCCTCTTCAGCAGATTCCATCCACTCGCCTCCCAACTTAACTACTTTACTCCTCGTTGCTGCTTCAGCTTTAGCTTCAAGAGGTAGAAATGTTTGGTATGATCAATTTTAATTAAGATTTACTTTCCAGTTCTTTACATGGCGTCGATAAAACATTAATGTGATTTATAACTGGAGGACTGCAGGTCCATTTCCTACATTATTTGCAGTTCATATCTATATGGTTTTATTACGTTTTTATGAGTGCCCCAGAATATGAAGCCTGCTTTTATATGCTATTTGATTGAAACTAGAATGTTGCAGGTGCCTCCCTTTTATATCACAGGGATGTTAACACCACAATAATTGCAAAGATGTCAATATTTAAGTACAAACACCTGTACACATTGTAATTACTTTAAATACAGTACATTACTGCTATAGCCAAGCTTTTTTTTTATTTATTTTTTTTTTTTATTGCAAGACAACAGACAAAACATTAGGAGACAAAAACATCATTAACACAAAAAAGACAGTCACCATAATTTCTTGTAGGTTGGTAGTGTGAGTGTCAGTCCGTGGCAACATCTGTTCAAGGAGGACGGATAATAAACAAGAAATAATAATGATAATAATAATGATGATAAGAAGAATAACTTGTAAAGTAAAGTGGAGAGCTGCCCATCCACAGGCAGTGAAGCAGGACTGGTGCGCTGTGGTAACAATCTAGAAGCGTCAGTCCAGCAGCATCTGTCAGTTTGAGATGACTGGTTTTTATCAAACTTGAGAACTTAAAGAGGCTTTTGTTTTATTCTATTTTTGTTTTGTCTAGTTTTGGTCCTGTTCTGGGTCACCTCCAGACCCTTAAAGGAGGCAGCTGATCCACTGTGGACTTGAACCCAAAAATTAAACAGCTCCCAGACCCTATGGAGAGAGCCAGTTTATTCAGGATCACTAACCAGTTGATTAGGATATAGTGATTGTTGAGAGGGTGGAATAAGTTGATCCTGCCACTCTTCCAAACATCTATTTATCTATTTATTTTTCATTTTTCCTTTCTGCATTATTGTAAAAAGATTGTAAGTTATAATCTTGCTGATTGTACATACAAAAATACAAATATTAAAGTTTTAAAATATACATCTGATACTTCAATGATCATTATACGAACAACTATTATTAAAATAAAATAATAATAAATCAAAGAAAAAAAGGAAAAAAACTACACTATTACAACCAATAATACTAATACTAATACAAATACTACCACTTTTATTACTCCTCCTGCTCCTCCTCCTCCTCCTCCTCCTCCTACTACTAGTAATAATAATAATAATAATAATGATAATATAACGATAATAATAATAATAACAACAACAATAATAATAATAATATTAATAATGATATAACGATAATAATGATAATAATAATAATAATAATAATGATACAACGATAATAATGATGATGATAATAATAATAATAATAATAATAATAATAATAATAATATAACGATAATAATAATAATATAACGATAATAATAATAATAATAACAACAACAATAATAATAATAATAATAATAATGATATAACGATAATAATGATAATAATAATAATAATAATAATAATAATAATAATATAATACTACTACTACTAATAATAATAATAATTATTATTATTATAATAATACACATTTGCAATGCTTTGCCCTTGACATTGATATGATGCATATCACGTCCAGGCAGCCTGTGAATACCTGGAATAGCTTGCCTGTGCATTGGCGTCTGAGCTGATTGGATACATTTGCATCATACAAAATTACTCTCATATCGGCTGGAAGTGCTGTTGAAATCAACAAACATGCTCTGTGCCAATCCTCTGTCATGGTTAACTAAGCTTATACATGAGCACACACAAGGCAAAAAACAGTGAACAATGAATTTCATGATGCACCGTTCTGATGATGCACATGAATGAAACTGTAGTTTGGACAATGATAATGAATGATGGGATCATCATTCGCGATTCTTAAATGAGTTCGTTCCACTGTTTAGACTTCCTTACAAAAAAAAAATGAAAACAGTTATCTGTACATGAATATCCTCTGTATTTACAGACCGTCATGTGCAGTGATAGCAGCTGTAGATCAGTCCTGCTGTGAGTGGTTTCAGCACAGCAAGGCTTCAGCCCCTCCACCACCTCATTAATAACAGGCATCTCTTTCCATTGATCTCAGAATCAGAGGATGCAAATGTCCCACATTCATATTTTCTAGTTTACATATAGATTAAAATTCGCCCAGCATGGAGTATCCTATTGGGAATATAGCAATACAGCTTTTCATTATGCCATCTGGATGTTCAATCAAGGCTCCGGCTACGTTATGATACAGATAATGTAACTTTAAAACTACCAAAGAAATACGATTTTATTCTACACAAGTATGTTTACCCTCCTCTTCTCCATCACCAGCAGCGTACAGGCAGCGTCCATGATCCATGAGGATTTCCAGCAGAATGTTCAGGCGACCCCACTGGATCTGCAGCACCAGTCAAAAGTTTGGAATGGGAAACTGTGTCCAAATTTCTGACTGATACTGTAGATGTAGAATCATCATGCCGCCTCAAGGATTATTTAGTAAATGCAGGATTCTTGCCAATTCCTGTGTCTAATGTGCTGAGTCAATAATCCGTTTTTATCTATGAATGAGATATGAGTCCAAGCATTTATCATGCTCATGTGGTCGAAGTAGTATTCAACTGGAAGTGTGCAAAACTGTAAAAGGTGCAACACTTTTGGTTAAATTTGTTATTAGAGATTGTGATTTGTGGGAATTGGTAATGTGTTGATGTCATGTCTTTTGAATAGTGTTATCGTTTGTGTATGTTATGCCATGTATGAAATGTCGCTGACACAGAGTTTCCTTATGGGAACAATAACTATGCCATAGAGCTGCTGCTGTGACAGTAGACTCAGTCTTCTTGTCACCTGCACTGATTGTCAGACTATAAACTTGGTGGATATGAGGAAATACAAACAATATATTATATCAAATGTAAAGAAAAGTCAGAAACAGATTATTTATTATCTGTCTGTATTAGGATAAAATAATGAGGATGATTGAAGGAAATTTCATTTCAAAATTCCATATGTACGGGTCTTTGAAAGTATGGAGTGAAATTGTGGAATTACCTGGAAAATGACTTTAAAGCTCAAAAATTATTCAATTAAATAGAATTTATAAAGAAAAAATAATGGGAACTCACTGAGTAATATTTACTTTAAGATGACTGTTATTGATTGGATACGACGATGTATTATTGACTTTATCTCATTCTTCTTTTAATAAAATGTGTAAAAACATCTCCCTCTGTTTCTATTCATTTTCTACATATGTCAGTACTCCCTTAGAGCTAAACAGTGAAGATAGCTGATTGTGACAAATTCTAGTAATAGTGGACAACATCATAGCATTATTATGTTTCATGGACTCCATTCAATTATTTTCCAGCATGTGATAGGAGAGCCTTTTAAATGTAGCCCTCAGAGGCTCTCAGTCCATTGTGTGGATCAGCCTGCATGCTGTAAATGAGCAACATTCCTCAAAAAGCCCTGGTTATTTCAGCAGATCTGCCCATGGTTCTTTTGTTTGTTCAACACACGCCAGTATGTGTGAGAGCATTATCCAGTAAATGCATTTGTTTTGCATAAAAATGACTCTGGGGCCACACTCTGGTTGAATTATATGAGGAATGTGACACATGGCAACATGCGCGCCATTTTTAATGATATGGAATATAAAGAAGAAAAACAAATTACACTTTGGTGTCCTTCATATCTGATTTATTTGTCCTACCAATAGGGGATTTGACTGAGGACTGCATAAACCTGGATCAATTTACAATATGTGTGCATACTTGCACAGCTGGATGCAAGGGAGAGATGGATTTGAAACAGCAAAACCCCAGAGAGGCTGAAGATATGAATGACATGCAGGTTTCGTGATCTGAGTTTTGTCTTTTAGGTGAGACGAACACATGACATTAATGCAGATCACAACAACTTTGTGGATACTAACAGAAGAAATAGAAGACAAATTCAAGGAATTCATTGCAGTCAGCCATAAAATATAGTCTCACATCGCAAAGCCATTAATTGTTGTTTTCATTCTTCAAATTTTGTATGGATTAAATAAATAAGACATGATTATTTACTGAGCTTCATTATGTATGTGCCACTGTGTGGTTTTTGTTTCCTCTGGACGGGCAGCTGTTTCCCAACTGTCTGCTGCATGTAGCTTCACTTTTACAATGCAGACATGAGAGTTTCATTGTTCTTCTAATTCATCCGTCTAAAAAACTCAGATGTGTATTTCCCAGAATGTGAAACTATTCCTTTAATTAGATTGCCCTTATTGGGGCCATGGTTATAACTCCTGTTAAAATGTCTACTAGCCAGCCAATCAAAGTATTTTTGTTTTCTATTGTTAAATACTTTAACACGTCTCCTTTCCTGCATGTTTCAAAGGATATGGGTGTTTTTAGGGTTGTTTTTCTAGTTTCACTTGTCTAGTAGATGTAATGCTGAGGGAGGAAGACGGCAGGCTGTGGAGGAGGTTCATCAGCTGTTCTGCACCTCATGAGCCTCATTGACAGACTGAGTTAGGGATATTTAGATATTTATTTATTATCTAATATATTTTCCAAGGACTCCTCATCTGCTGATGAAGATTATGCTGTATAATAAAAAAGGTCCACAACAGCTACTAAATGGACCTTGCGTTGAGATTGTTTTCTCATTTCCAAGGTCAGGAAGGGTCATTAGAACGATAGAAAATTATAATTAGTGCAACAATCATCATCATGAAATTGTCCCTTACATTAGGAAATAAATGGGACGGCAAATGAAATTATGAAATTACTTTTCAGGTCTTAAATGACATGAAAAAATGTCCCAGGGAGATGGTGCAAATATGTAAATCACTGTATTGTGTCGGTTATACCTTTCATTGCTAACTAGAATGCTCTGTTCTGTAGTGTTTGAACTACTATTGGTGCATACACTGTTTGCATTAAAAAAAGGGCCAGAGTACGGGTTCAGGGACACTCAGACATACTTGAAGGGGTTCCCCAGAAAAAGAGTCTTATTATTTTTACTATAAATCGACCCATTTCTGTTTTGGTCGTGGGTTCCATTCACTTTCTGTAACAAACAGCTAAAGGAAAAATGCTTGTCAGATGCGAGACCCATGGGACAAAATCTTATCTGATGAGGTTCTTTCTAATTTGTGTTAGTTCATGGGTCCTTGATCTGAAAAGGTTTGGCCACCAGTACTTCAGAGACAAAGGCTGATTAATATTCTCCCCAGTCTTTTGTCGTCATGACTTACCTCCAGGCAGCTGCAGCTTTTCCTCACAAGACAAAGTTTGCATTCTTATTCTGCATTCCTATGAGACCACTTTGAACTGTGTTTTATCTTATCCTGGACATTCATTTCTTTCTACCCTCTGTGGCCATGACAATTCTTCGACAACACCGCTGTGCCTTGAATGCAGCTTTCATGTCAAGCGTTTGGCTCAATCTTTTCCAGCCTCGACCTGTGTGGTTTTGTGTGTGTCTGTGTGAGTTCACACGTGCAACAAAGGAGGAGAGCAAGTGGCATGCATGGAAATGTTTTCGCTATGTGCAATTCTTTTGAAGATAACTCATTCCTGCGTTCAAAGTGTGATCGATTGTTTCCTTTTTGCATATTCTGAGACAAACTCAAAATTACCTTTCGACATACAGTATGTGGCAGTTACTGTAATTGATTTGATTTGTTTACAGGATGTGTAATATCTGGTTGTAATTAAAAGCAGCAGCCCTTGTTTCATCATTGGCTACTATAGAAAGGGATGTTTACAGGGCTGAGATTGGCACTAATCCCATATAGCACTACACTTCTGAAGCAATAACGTTCGCATTTAACCATTTCAATCCATGGGACCCTTTGGCAAGTCCATTATTACAAACTCATTTGTGTGGAACAGGATTGCTCAAAGGATTTCAATTTTAATTCCATTTAAGATTGGGAAGAATAGATATTGCAGCATTTCATGCTGCATTACAGAAAAATGTGAAGAGAATGTGAAGAAAACGCCCGAAAAAGCCTTGGATTTGAATTCCACTTGAGGTGAAATCGCTGCAGAAAGCAGAATTTGTATTTTACCAGTTGCAAATCAAAGCATAATAAATAAATAACACCATAAATTACATTTCTTAAAATGTGGCACATTAACCAGCACTTAATCGTGCGAGCACAAGATCAATAATAGGGAGAGAAAAAAACGGACTCATTATTAAGTGTAAACAAACCGGAAAAAAAACCCCGCATAATGTTCCCTCCACCAAAACACAAAGTAGGACCCACAATAAACCCACGTGACTACACCTGAGCGTGTGGGTGAATTGTAATTGACGTCATTAATTGATGAGAGCAGTTTGCTGTTTGGGGGGGATCTTCTGCTCATCAGTGAAGCCTCCTGCTTCCTCCACACAGACGATCAGAGGGATCCCGTCTGATCTGCTCTCCGCCGCCGCTGCTCCGAGGTGTGAACGTCTCTGTTGCTCCATTTGGCGCGAGTGACACCGAATGGGGAGAAGGTTTTGAAAGTAAATTTGGGAATTTACCGGGAAAATTTAATCGGATCAAGTATAGAAGACGCGGAATTAAGAAAACTCAGCGCTCGTTTGGCGAGGTACGATTTTATTTTGTCATTAGTTAGAAGGTTATGTAAGAAATGTAAACTCTGCCCGACAGAATCATGTAGAGAATTTTTAAATAAAATGACTAATTTGTGAATATATGTTCCGTCTTTTTGCATGCACCTAAACGCACCGCTGCAACCACGGTGCAAATTTAGACAGTAATTAAGGGATATTCAAAAACGTCAAACACAGGTGATTATAACCCTATTGATGTTTTGTTTTTTTTTGTTTTAGTTTTTTTAGTATAGGGAGAGGTTGTAACGCTTTTTGCTACACCTGTAACTCAAACTTTTATACAAAGTACCCACATTTGTTTGCTGAAAATGGCCCTAATTTAAACAGCTCCAAGAAAGTCCCAGATCTCACGAGTTGTTGTCAGATACCTGGTGTTTCTTTGTCACAATCTGCCCCACCACAGGGGTAGATTGTGACACATGCCGAGGTAAGTTGTAACAAGTAGACAAAAGAATGAAAATCAGGGTCCATACCATGTCATATATGCTACAGATGAGGTTTATTGAAAGTGTGTCTCTGTGTGTGAGATTCACTCTCTGTAATGATGTACAGTACATGCAGAGTTCAACACTGTGTACATGTTTCTCTGTGGTCATTGAAGATCTGTGGAAACATGAAGTCTTTGAGAATGGACCTTGTGTCCAGCTGTTAAACTTATAAAACATCTGATCATCAATATATTAATTAAATGGGGAAGAAGGAAACAGGTTCCATTTTAAGTATTTAAATGCGTGGTGATTTTATATTTTGCAGCAAAAAAGACACACATTGGAGATTTGTTATATCTTTATACCTAAATTCTATTTGTCTGCTAGTATTCAGTTCTGCTCTGCTCTCCAGTGGCTAAACTGTCAAATGCTCACCTTCATGGAGTCGATCCATAATACAGGTCTGCCTGCCTGAGTCAAATAGTGAGCCAGCACTTCCTCCTGCACCTCATAGAAAAAACTTTGCTGCTCCGGTAACAAACACTGTACCCCAGGATCTTTCAGACTCCATGTGCCTTCACAACTGATCCGACTGACTTGCTCTTCTTTGTGACCTCATCAGATGCTGTTCTTAAAACAAGGGCAGGCACATCTCTGTCTTGTCCACTGGCTATAGGCATTCTGTAAAATTATCAAAATATAAAAAGCGTTCTTAGTTGTATGTAAGGGGACGGTTGTAACACTTTTAAAAGTTGCGTTACAACCCACCCCATCCCTATCAGCCATTGTTTAGCAAGGTGTATTAGCATGGTGGTTTGAAATTACCATTGGAAACAATGCGTCGCATTTTCCCGGAGAAACTACAATTTGATTTAATATAAGTCATATGATTTTGTCTGCTATTGTAAAAAAAAAAAATTTATATATATATATAATCTTATTATTTTTATTTATTTATTTACCAGGGACAGTGCAGATTAATCAACATTTCAGTTTCCACATCAATGTAAATGTGCCGGAGTTAGCTAATTAGGTTAGGTAATTAGTGCTCTCTCTTAAATCAACAGGTAAACTATTCCAGTAAGTGGGTGGCTCTAACTGGGAAGACTGTTTGTCCAAATTTGCTACGCCTGTATTGTACAACACAGTTCCCTCTGGTGGTAGCCTTTGTTTGCCTTGGTCAAAAAAAAAATTCTTTCATACATCAAAATGTTTTTTTTTCTTCTATAGGATCTGCATGCACCTGCTCCAAGCCTTAATGTAGTATCAGGTAGGAAGAAGAGGGTAAAATGTGAAATGATCATATGACTCCTATCTTTTCCCTGAATGGCGGAATTGGTGGTGTTAAAACTCTGCCCATGTTACAACCATCTGGTACAGATCCGTTCACACTGATGCCACATATGGGTCGCATACAAAGACGAATGTGGACAGACAAGGGAAAAAGATCAGATATGAAGACAAATAAAGCCTGCGCTCTAAGAGTGCATCCGGACATTGACTAGAATTTAAAATAGGCCTACTTGATTGAACAAGTGCCGAGGTTTACTAGACATCAGTGTGGGGGAAGCTACTTTGGGGAAAAAAAAATCTTTTCAAGGTACCACTAATTTCACACTGACTATGCTTGGGAGAATTCTACTAACACTACTTAGAAAAAGTACTTCAAACTACACTCAAATGATTTAAAAACTACCACTAAAAAAAAAGCAAAGAACATAAGCACCATTTCCCGGATAACACAACTGGAGTACAGTATATTTTACACAATCAGTAATTAGTGTGTCCCCCACCAGCATTGATTAGAGCAGTAATCCTTCTCCTACGCACAACGTCCAGATGATGTCATGCTGTGGTTCTTCAGTCGGAGCTTCCTGGAGTTGCTGCTTAGTCTGCAGTCTCTCACTCAACCAGCCCCACAGGATTCCAATGGGGTTTCGGTCGAGCGTGCGGATACTGGTCATGTTGCCCGAGCCGTGTCACTCTGGCAGATGTCATTTTCTCCCCAATCTTTGTGCTTTTTCACACGGGTGGGTAAGTTTAACAGGGGAGTGGTCATTTGGGATGAGTTGGATCAAGGCATATTGTGGCTATTTCTCCAAAAAAGGTGTTTTTGAGATTCACGACTACTCACAAAAGTCAGTCAAGCAGGACCAAATCTTGTATGTTGACAATTATTCCAAAACATGCCCTAGATGTACAACCAAATTTAAAATAGAGGAACTTTTTTTTTTTTTTTAAATTGATGAGTGGCTCATTTTTAAATCCCTTTAGTTTAAAAAATATCAAACTGACAAGTTGGATGTTGTACAAAATATGAAAACGTACACAAAAATATACAAAAAAAGTCATTCGCCTGAAAAAAATGTGAGTCAAAAAAAACGCTAGTAGTCCATCTGTCAGGTGCCTTTAAGCCAGAGTCCAGTGGGGTGGATTCAGTGCTGGGAATGAGACAATAATGGGTTATTGCACCATTTATTACTAATGGAATTCAGGTTACAACAGCATTATAAAATGTGTTTGAGGCGCATTCTCCTGTTACCTGTTATTAAACCACTTCTTTATTGACCCTCATGTCATCCATTGATCTCTGTCTGTCAGTCTCCGCCTGCCTTAAGCTACTGAGGCAGAATTAAACAAGGACATGTAGAGTGTTGATGATGTGATCACGCAGGGTAAAGGCACCCATGGAGACACCATCACCATGCAGTCATGGGTACTGAAAATATTCATACAATTGCAAACTTAAGTCAATTATAAGCCAAAGTCTGACCTAAGAAACAAATGTTTCCTGATTATTTCCACGTTTGAACATTTTTTTCAATTGTTAACCTGAAGTTTCACAACTGAAAAGAAGAATTACACTTATGGAATTAACCTTACAACCTCGCACAAGGCCAGCACTGCCACTGTAAACATTCAGTAGCACAAGACAGCTTCAAGTACACGAATGGAGTTCAGTCTGATTTTCAACACTTCCAGGACCCATGTGAAAACTGCCTAAGTGTGACTCAGGACTGCAAAGTAATGTGACTGTAGTTTGTTGGTAGGTAGCCGACAACCTGTAGCATTGTGCATTAACACCGGTCTTTCCTGATTTGTCCACAGGGAGAGGCCAAAAATGATTAAAAGCTACCACATTATCAGTCAGACCAACCGCTAACATTCCTCTTGCAAAAACTCATCACTCACAAAACTCATCTATCAGTTTTCAGATGGCGAAGGTAGATGAAGACATTGCTTTCCATTCCAACATACCTGTGCCAGTGGATATAATGGTGGCTGTGGTCTACTCCGTTTTCGGTGAGTAACATCCACTGAGATTCAAACATGTTGTCCCTTTTATTCCTTAACAGATGACTGGAATCGCACCCAGCAGAGCACGTACCTCCGCCAAGGCCGAACAATGCTACACATCTGTTTGGGTGGTTATAGGTCCATGCCCCACCACTCCACAGACGTTTGTGGACATTGGTTGTGTCGTTTTTGTATAATTAGGGAAGTATGCAAAAAACTATTTTCTATACCTGCTTAAGTCTGTCGTTCCCCAGACATGCATACATCAATGTACAGACCCAGAGAGGCAGCCAGTGTTGCAGATATCCATGTGTTATCTGTACTTCTAACACAACAACACAAAGGACCTCTGATAATGAATTCTATGACCCCCTATGGTCCAGTTCAACTTTCATATTATATTCTTTGATCGTGGCAACAGAATCCAGTTTAATTTAGTAGGAGGCTGCACATGTTAGAAGGAAAATACACTTTTTAAATTTGAAATTATATATATTTTTTCAATTATATTGATTTGCCATTACTGGTTTGTCATTAAAGTAGCTCAACGCATGTTGTGTTAAGTTTGTGTGATCAGTAAAGAAATGGAACTTGTGATTCGGTCTCTGGGCGTTGCTTTACCTGCGACCTGAATGGAATGACACTACTTCGTTCACACTGACCATTTCTGGTCATATTATATATATTCAATTGATATTTTGCAGATTCTGCTACTGTACCTTCAGATGGAACAGTCTTTATATGCTAAGCTAGCCAGCTGCTGATTTCCCTGACATTAGCACCTCGACGCTCCCTCACAATCAGCGGGTTTGGTCTTTTTTTTCTGCAGGAATATGTTCACTGATTGGCAACAGCACGCTGCTGTTCATCTCCTACAAGAAAAAGCACATCCTGAAACCCGCAGAGTACTTCATCATCAACCTAGCTGTGAGTGACTTGGGCCTGACCCTGTCCCTCTACCCCATGGCGATAACTTCTAGCCTCTACCACAGGTACAAGACATGGCACGCATACTTTAGCATTAGATGGATGAAACAAAGCATCTGAGAAAAAGATAAAGCTATAGGGAATATTGTTAATAGGTATCGCTTTTAAATATACAGTAGACTGCCTTTCATATGTTATGGTTCATTTAATTATACTGACACATATGGAGTGCCATGCTCATGCAATTTCCTCTTTCCCTCTCTCACCCTCTCCCTCATCGATTTTCTTCTCTGCCTTTGCTTTAAACCGTCCTCTTTTTCTTTCTCACACCCCCCTTGCCCTCCTACGCAGGTGGCTGTATGGGAAAACAGTGTGCTCCATATACGCTTTCTGTGGCATGTTGTTTGGTGTCTGCAGTCTGACCACTCTAACCTTGCTAAGCATGGTGTGCTTTGTGAAAGTATGTTATCCGCTCTATGGTAAGTCTTCAAAGAAGCTATTTTTGCCCAGTGAAATGACACAGGGATTAACCATCATATTCCTAAGTGGCTGGCTGCTGAGGAAACAAGATGATAATCCCTCCATGAAGCACCGTACATTAGCCTCCCTTTGATGACTGACACATCCGGGGGCTGCACTCAATAAGAATCACTTGTGATGTTGGTTAACGCGGTGCAATGGGGTCGTCTAATTGACCTCAAGAAAAAGTGTTTTCCCAGGCACAGATCTCTCAATTAGACACACTTTGTAACAAACCCTATGTGCATTATTTTCAAAACAAAGTCATCCTTTGAAATGTGGACCTTCCAAAAAAAATGTTGTCTTCACTTGCTTGTATTTTTATGTCTCCTGAGGTGACACCTCACCTCAGTCGTGATTTCTGCATACTGTATATTCTTGGCAGACAAGATCCCTTCTTCTTGCTTCATAGGCTGCAGTCACTGCCCTGTTAATGCTCTACCTGAGCTACCTTGACAATTATTAGATGTATACCATGAAAAAAAAAAAGGATTCTGCATTAATAAAACACTGCTCAAAAGCCCGTCCGGAGCCGGTTGCATTAAGCTGTGTAGATTCCAACTGAAACTGTGTGTATGCATAAAGACACAAGCGTTCATACACATTTGTTTTTCAGCCTGTTTGCCTATCAATTATTGTAAAGATCAATCATTGCGGAAATGCCCATGAGCTCCTCTTCCACACCCACCACGATCCATAACTGCAGAAACATCCTCAAACAACTGTTTGCATATTGATGGTCATGCCAGCTCCACCACATTAGACCTATCAATGAGAGCAGCAAGGAGGAAGTGCAATTTAACCAATTATGTTTCATGAGTGAGGTTCTCCAACAGCGTCATAACTGCGGTCAAGTGCAATCATTACAATAGTGCCTGTGCCACTAATTCATCCCACATGTTACTGTGAACCATCATCACAGTCGTAATAATGATCATTATTAAACACCAGAGGGATAATTCATGACTAATCTATGGAGCTCTTAATAAAATAGATGTATGGCTTTGCCATTTGAGGATTAAATGAAATTATCAATAGCAGAAGAGTGATGATTTTATTTTTTATTTATGAGTGATTTATCAACTGGTCCAGCTGTTTCTGCTCTGCTTGCCTCTGGCTGGAACACGCCACAGTTGAAAACCCCGCTGACCACTGTGCCCCGTTTAAGCCGATCGAGCCGATCACCTCTGTTAACAATCCGAATCTCACCAACTTCACCAATGAGGAAACAAATCTGAGTGCGGGTAGGAAGAATAACCCTAATTCATCTCCTGGAGGGAAAAATCTATATCCCATTAAGATGCTATTTGAAGGACCGTCTTTCCTGGAGTTTGAAGCCATTGGCGGCTCTACCGCCCTCCATCAGAGTGGCCAGCTAGGCCACTGAGAACACCTACTTCTCAGGCGATCATAGTCGGCGAAGGCTATAAGGCAGCAGCATTCGTAATGAAAGCTAACAGCATTGGATGTTCAACACTGGTTAGGATGGTCAATATGACTACGACAATGCAGCTTTATCAACTATCAAGTCGGGTTGTGGCTCCATGAGTAACACCAGGTTGCACACAAACTGATAATGTGATGACGCACATTTCCTCTGTGACTGCAACACACATTCCTGGATTTGTCATCCAATGGCAATCCCCTGTGGGGAGAAGGGGAAACATTCATTAAGCCCAGACTTGTGATGGAAGATCTCTTTTAATCACCTGTGAACACTGTTTTATTGCCCAGCCCGCTTTCCTTGCCTCGATTCCTTCGACTCCATTCAGAGTTAAGAAGACTCGTCCGAGCCTTTCATAAGCCACACCCGTGCAGATGGAAGAACGTTTCCACTAAAACATAACGACAGCCAGTTACTAAAAGGTAGCCTAAAGGCATCAACTTGCCAGGCATGGCAACTTCACAATAGCCACTCTCAGACAGGCGTTGCGCAAGAGCGCTGAAACAAATTCCCTTCTCTGTGATCCCTTCGGTGTGTTGAAACTGGACCACACCAAGGCGTCACAACCACCTCAGTGTGTGCGTTGACAGTGTATACCGGCGTTCTGCAATGTTAAGGGACGCAACAGCGATATATTTCATTTCATTTCATTTTCTGTGCTAGTTCTTCAGACAGGCAGGGTTACCAAACAACCAACATCTAATTCATTCATTATAATTTGGGGCTGCAAATCAATTAGTAATAATTGTGCCATCATTTTCCAACCATATGGATAATAAAATCCAATCTTATTCTGTTTTCACAGGGAAAAGGTTTAACTCTGTTCATGGCTGCTTGCTCATTGCCTGTGCTTGGTTCTATGCCCTGCTGTTTGCCTGCTCCCCACTGGCCCACTGGGGGAAATATGGACCTGAGCCTTACGGCACCGCTTGCTGCATTGACTGGCGCCTGTCCAATCAGCATACCACAGCACGCTCCTACACTGTGGCGCTGTTCATTTTCTGCTACATCTTGCCATGCTGTGTTATTGTAGTATCCTACACAGGGATCCTGGTCACAGTGCACGCATCTCGCAAGAACATGGAGCAGCATGCATCGAGGCAGACACACATGAGCAGCATCCAGACAATTATTGTTAAGGTAAGAGGAAAGTCTGATAAACGCAAATTATTACACACCCTTTTCCTCCTGTACTATTAAGTCCATCTTTCTATTAGAGTCCAACTTGTAAGTACTGACTCTGATACAACATGTTCCAACACTAAATCCTTTAAAACACCTTTGGAAATGACTTTTAAGAAAGACGTTTGTGAGCTTTGCTTTACTGCTTCTTCAGTCTTTCACGATCCCAATCTCTTTTCACCTTTAAATGCTTGCCCTTGTCATTAGTGTGTCTCCGTACAATGACGCCCCAGAAGACTATTAGTAATCCATTGTTCTCTTTCAGCTATATGCAAGCTATATGGCACACAACCACATGCAGACATAGTCCTAGGTTCAGTTTATTCACAAAACGGTTAAAATACAACCACAACAACGACATATAATGGAGATATGTTACATGAGACACCCTGAGGAGTTATCTGAAGACTGATAATAGGGGCCCTGACACTATGTAGATTATGGTTTTGTTTTTCTTCTTATCAATATCTTTATTGATTTTCTTATTCTTAAACAACAACCATTTAGAACATATAACAAGGAAACCATCTCTACCTCCCCTGCTAAATAAATCAATAAATGAGTAAAATATAATAATAAAAAAATAAAAATAAAATAAAAGAGTTATATGCAGATTATATTTAAAATAAATGTTATCTAAAGCATCTAAATTTGAGAAAGGACATGTATCATACAGTAACACTTACAAACAACAAAAGCTGCAAACCTAAAAAGCTAAAAAGCTAAGTATGAAACTTTGGTTTGTGGGACAAATGTGTGACCATGATGTGATGCTTGATTCTCCGTCTCATAAGAATGTTTAATTCGAGCATTACATGGTTACCCACAGTCCTTCACACTTGGCATGCTTACTGTATGTGAGGAGACAATTGGGGGTCTAAATGTACGGATGAGATGAGCCCTGGATGGATTCCAGACTCCCTTATAAGGAGCTGAGAGATGACAAAGACCCAAAGTTACACAGCTATTGTCAAGAGCCCTCCTCCTGTCAGGTGACATGATGATATGAGTCTCTACGATGTATGAAATGCTATATAAAGCTGAAAAACTATGTTACTTTTAGGTTTTTCATGTTTTTCATACTTTGTTCTTTATGTGTTTGCAATCAAGTAAGAACAACTGAGGCGCTTCAAGTTTATTCTTCTCTTCATCAAAGATTAGACTGAGGGGATGCACACGTTTTTACACATTAGGGGTAGAATATCAAAGCGCTTCTTTGGAGACAACTCCTCTGGAGAGGTCATCACTCCTCCATTTGTTAAAGAAATTGGCTTTGACCTGAATAGATCCTCCAGTGATGCAGCTTCTCATTAGCAGGAATTGGCTCTGGCTGCGCTGTGATGGATGAGAAGCTACTGCTGCCTTTGCTGATAAATGGTCATCACCATATATCCTCCTCCTTAAGAATAACTGTGATTCATGCAGAAAAAGGGCTCACAAACACACCTTTTGTCAATATAGTTGGGACAGGATCGTGTTTACCGTTGTGTTGCATCACCTTTTCCTTTTTGGGAAGAGGCGACACTAATTGTTGAAGTTTTGAAAGTGAAATTCTGTCTCATTCTTGTTTGTCACACGACTTCAGTTGCTCACCAGTCAGAGGTTTCTGTTGTCCAATTAGAAGTCTGACATCCACTGACATTTTCAGTGGGGGTCAGGTCTGGACTACAGGCAGGCCAGTTTAGTACCCGGACTCTTTGACTCGGAAGCTACACTGTTGTAAGGCAGAATGTGGTTATACTTTTCTCCTGTTTTCTCCTGTTTGCCATGTTTCCCTGCAAGCTAAGTGTAGCTGTCTGCATTGGTTTCTTTGCGGCATGGAGTCCATACGCAGTGGTGTCCATGTGGGCTGCCTTTGGACAGATTGAGAACATCCCTCCTCTGGCATTTGCCATGCCAGCCATGTTTGCCAAGTCCTCAACCATCTACAACCCAATCATCTACCTCATGCTGAGGCCGAACATACGCAGTGACCTGAGCACGCTGTGCCACACCTGTCTGAAGGGCTGCCACTGCTCCGAAGGGCCAGCTAAGAGCTGCTCCAAGCCAGAGATCAGGGTCAGACTTCGCACAATCCAAAGACAGACCAACCAGTTATCTTCGTCCAACTCCTCAGCTCAACCTGCTGTAGCAGCATTAAAGGGCCACAGCTGTGAGAGGTGCAGTGAAACTAACCCTGCTGCCAATGGGGACTTAAAGGAACAGGACACTCCAATTCCTCAAACACATGAGCAGAATACTCAAACGGTGTGCCGCAAGAAGTCTCTGCTGGCCACCATGTGTGCAAAAAGGACTTCAGAAATCGACGACTTCCATATTAATCCAGAGATGGTTCCAGGGCCCACAAAAGTGGCTTGGCCCTGACATTTTGCCTCATTTATAAAGTTAACAGCATATCTTTGGACATTGTGCAGGTTATGTTGTTTCAGATGAGAAATCACTGAATCTCTATCTTATCTTGTTCAGGAATGTACCATATGCTCCCCGTGTTGAGGAACAAGCCATGCAACTTATTTATTTTATGTCACCCACTGCATTTTATTTTGGTTATGATAAAAAAAAATTGAGGATCAATGCAGAGAGCTATAATATGAATGGTATTTTATTTGCAACCCATAAACTGATCTAATTACGTTGCAATATTTTCACTTGGAATCCTATTTTAGGCTTGGTGTTAAACAGTGTATTGTCGTTTGAGTCGGGCCTGTCCCTTAATCATTAACCCAGGCTATTTTCCAGGTATTCCTTGGTGTCAGTGTCGTCTTTAAGATCTTGTTCTGATTTAGAGACCATCTGAATTTTAGGTGGCGCATTAACTTATATTTCTATTGAAATCAATAATGTCCGGCCTCAAACGTTCCATGAAGCACTACTGTCAGAATCATCTGTCAGGTATTAATGCTTGTGCGTATTACCTCGACAGAGCTGAACTTGAAAAAACGCTTCCATTTTACTTCCTGGTTCGAAATTTTTTTTTTTTTTTTTTTTTACAATACATTTACAATAAAAGTATTTTTTATATTGTTGAATGAATCAAATCCACCAAACAAAGCTGATAAACACATTTATTATTTATTAAGAGTTTAACACATGCTCACATGCATCATGACTGACGGTGATAAAACAATCCAGTAGTAGATTCGGCTTCAAATGTTGCTAAAAAAATTTGTCCCGCTGACTTCAAAATCAGAGAGAGGAGCACCCGGAAAAAACAGGAACACAGCAATCTGTCATGAAAAATATCAAACTGTTCTGGCAGAAAATCATGTGTTCATGTAGGATCGTATCAATTATGGTCAGAACCTGATTTGAGAAAAAACACCTGAGCTTTCTAAGTACATGTTTTAATGTTTAAAAGACAAAGAAAAGAGTGATTTCTGAGTTTCAAGCCTCGAGATAGTATTTGACTGCTCACTAAAAGATTATAATCTAATAAATAAGCATGAAATAGGATTAATGTTTAATAGGTTTTAACAGTACCTCTGACATTCTGCACTTGTGGACCACATGTATTGCTCGATGTTATTTTTACTAGTCAATGCTACAGTAGCATTATCTTAGTTAAACCTGTGTCTCAGGAATCACTGGCTGGAAAAAGTATGATTGTCACTGATGACCAATGACTCGTTTCATATACATCATGTGTATCATTGCATCATACATGAGAAAATGAATCTAATATCAAAAGCTGTAAACAGTCCTATGACGACGTCAGCTGAAGTACTGCTTACTCTTTACAACTGCAGGTATTTTACTTATGGTGCTTCATCAATTATCTATGAACACACTGTGCAGGACACAGTGCTGCAGCCTAACATTATTATTATTATTATTATTATGGCATTGTGCAGTATTGTCTATCTATATTATGAGAACATTATTTCACATCAACAAAGGGAGAAAAAAAACCCTCCTTGGTTGGAGGCAATAATGCATTGTAGATAAATGAAGTTCATGTTGTTTGTATTGTTGTGAGTAAATCCATTGTGTCAAGTAAACATGAGAAGAGTGTATGCCACAGACTGACTGTTACTGTGTCTAATCCAATTAAAACATTGCTTTAATGACTTGTCATGCTTTATGTCCCATTTTGCAAAGAACACTGCTTTTCTTTTCATTCGACTGCTTAATTAAATTTGATCTATCCATCATCGGGATGCCAGTTGAACAGCGTACGTACAACTGATAGAAAACTAATGTAATTACTGTTGAGGAACCCGAAGGTCTGTCTTTATTGGAATCCCAGGATCTTATCATCAGTTATTCGCCGCCTGGAGGGATTCATTTTATCGTGTTTAGTGAAGAGATTATAAAACTCACAAGGTAGGGAAAAAAAGTAACAGCAGCGGTTTTTATGATCACATGTTTAATCCATTAAAATGTGATTACAGTAGTCAAGTCTCTTCAACGACGACAGTAAAAAAAAAAAAGAACATTTCAGAGAAATTAAAGCGGATCATATCGTAAAACAAACTGCTGTTTAAGGAAAAAATGACATTTTCAACAGACTACTTTCATGTAAATGTCTGCATAATCATACTAAGCCTTGGTTATTGCATGAAGTTTCCCACAGTGTGATTATTGAATAAGGTCAAATAAAACACATTACATTTGTATAAAATCAGGTTCAAACTGTGTCTTTAATGGGTCATAATTAGTGAATACTGACTTGACTGAACTCTTGCCTGATCAAGCTGCTTTAAAAGGCTTTTCCAAACACATTAACGTTATGCAGTTTACACTAATTGTCTTAAAATACTGTTTTTGCTATTAGTATCCAAACATATGAAAATACGTCACAGGTTTGTTCCAAGAAGAAATGATTGTTCAGTCACACCTGAACGCCTTTGCCGACTAAACTTCACAGTTACATCAAGAAACAAAATTATTGTTTTCTGGAGTGTTCACTCCTCTACCTCCATCTAAAATTTGTTTTCATTTCAGTCGTGCATTGCATTGTGGGAGAATGGTGCCCATCAACAGCAGGGTCAAAAGTCATATGCTTTTTAGTATGCACACAGATTTTCTTACATAGAGTAACCATATTTAGTCACTTTTCCACTACTTTCCCAACACTAGCTTAGACTTTCATTGTTAGTCTGTATTGTGGAATTGGGTTGCCAATTTATTGTCATGTTTTCAGTGTATTAATAACCATTAAAAGGGAGCACATAGTCTGCAACAGGTGTCAGGAGAAAGACTTAAACTGACACATGAATACTGTTAATTATCTACGGATCCCCCACTGGAGATGACAACAATAAGACACATGTCAGAGTGGAACACTACACTTTGGTTTCTAGGCTTTACAGATGACTTAACTTTACCTGCTCTGTGTTTGGAATCATTGTGTTTGTGATGGGCTGGAATAAATGTGGGCATTTGTTTTCAATTTGTCCAGCTGTGAGCACCTGTCCATTCCCTTTGCTGGGAGTTATTCTGTTAAAGCCACGGTAACCGTATGCAAACTCATTTTCTTAGCATCATCACAGAGAACCATTTCTGAAAAAAAAAAACAACAACAAAAAAACAACTGACAATATTTGACTTAAAACTATTACATTTTTAATAATTAATTTCTTTTTTTCTGTTTTGATTTGGTACATGTCAAAACTGATCATTAATTTATAGTAAATGTCAAAATACCCCCCACCACACTTTAAACCTCCTCAGAAAAACGCATCTATCCACTCTGCACTCTTTTCATAGCACTGTGCTTCATCAACTAATCCATTCCACTTTGATATTGACAGAAAACCCAAAGCAATTAAAACGTCATTTATTTAATCTTCTATTAGTGCCATTATTAAATTAGTCCATACAACTGGGCACCTGATAATTGTGTGACATTATCAAATTTATAATATGAACAAAAACGAAAAAACAACAACTCCCTGAGGTCAATGTTGGTAATTAAGTATCGCATTCTTTTCAACATTAGAGGACATCATTGGGTTCAACATGTACAATTTGTACTTTTAGCCATAATAGTATATATAAGGGGTCTGTGTTATTATGATGTAATCCAGCTAACTTAATGGATTTGCTCAAACATACCTGCCTCAACTAAACACTTATGAATTCAAGACAATTGTATTTCATGAAAAGGGGCAGATGGTTGTTAATATTGAGGCCTCTTGTCATGAAAGGTTTCCCTAAATATTTACTGACTGCTTCCTGGTAGCACTGTTCCTGTATGTGTGTCTAAACAAAACCACCAAGATAACTGGCTCACAACATAAAATGCAGCTTTGAGTCCCAGGCCTCAGCAATTCTTTACAGTACTTGCAAAGATTGGAAGATGAATGAAATTTATTGGAGAGCGCAGGTGGGGACTTCAGTTCTTTTCGCCACTTTACGCATTGATTTGATTACAATCTTAAAATTGATTTAACAAATTGCAAGTGCATGATTTAAATCAACAATGAGAGGTTATTATTAGAGATGGATCTCAATTAGGCATTTAATCAATATCTGTACTTCAACCTCTTTAATATCTTAAGAAATGTCTCTTTTTGGAGGAGGACCCCCCAGATTCTCATTAGATTGTCTAACATTTTCGGTGCTTCCTACACCCATTCAAAACAAACAGTTGATTGAAATTCCATGATTAGAGGAACCTGAAGCCTGATCATCTCTACTGCTCATACAGATTCAGTTTTTTCAAATTGTGGAGTCCGAGCGATCATTCCAGACCTGCCAACCTTGGACAAATATTATGTAACCGAAACGCCGAGCTCACATGCTTTGCACCACTTTTCTAAACACGTGTTCATTTACCAACTCACCGTCATATCAAGTTATTCAACATAAATCGGCTAGGAAGAAAAACAAAACAAAACGATCATATCTTCTTGAGAAAAACTCTTTCAATTAAAAGACACATTAACATTTGAAATAGACACACGAGTCACAGACCTGTTTATGAAAGCTGCATTGGGCTATATTATTATAATATAGAATGAAAGTCAATGTTTTCAGTCCACCTGCTTAAAATGATTTTTTTCATGATTAATATTTAATTATATATGTGCTTATTCAAACGTATAACCTTCAGTAAATCGCATTGGATTATTTAATAAAAATGGAAAAATTTATTTTGTGCATTGTAACATTTATTCATGTTAATTATGACTAAAACAAAATGTCATGATCAGGATGTCCACATTATTTAATAATTAAATAATTGAATCAGCTCGTATAGGGATATGTCATATGGGCCCGATGAAAAAATCTAGCCTACTCATTTTTAAAAAAAAATAAAATAAAATCAGTGAATATGGGCCTTCGTAACTAGAGGTTTACATTATTGTCAGAAGCTCCTTGGTAGCTAAAATCAAAATGCTAATTGCACATGTGGAAAATGCATGATTTGGCTGCAAGGCGTACACACACACACACACACAGACACACACACAGACACACACACACACACACACACACAGACACACACACACACACACACACACACACACACACACACACACAGACACACACACACACACGCCTCCTGGTAACTTTCAAGGTAAAGTTATTTCTGCAGCACATGCCGTCGCTTTTTCATCTAGCTACAATCATCTGCTCTCATTATGGCTACAGGTTTGGCTGCAATATAATTATGACTCCGGTGTGTTGAAAAGTCACGTTAAACCAGTACGACTCACGGACATTTTGCCAACTTAAATGCACGGTGAACAAGCAAGCCAGCCAACAAATTTAGTTAACGTTAGGCTAACGTTAAATATTTTCCAAAGATTGTCAGGTCTGCGTTAACTTTGATTAAATCGATTCAAAATTTTCATCTGTCTTCATCCCTCCCTGCCCGTTCACCTTGTGGAAACTGCCAAAACGAGGAGAGGTAACCAAATAACACTGAATATCTTGAAATGATTAACATTACACATTTGTCAACGACCACTGTTTTGAACCCAGTACAAGGATTGCACTGGCTCGTCTTCTTCTGCTGCTTTTCAGAACAAAGTACTGCGTGTGCACATTTGAACTTAAAAGTGTCACCACCTTTTTGCGTAGTTTAGGGTGACAAATCGTATCGGTGTACTTTGATATGCATAGCTGCTATGCAAGATGCGTACAGGTTGGCAGGTCTGTCATTCAGTTTAGTAAGGTATCTGAGACAATTTCCATGTGGAAACAGTTAACGGCGAGCTTTGCGGTATCATGAGTAACCAAGACATTTTGTCAGTGACACATAAAACCACAGGGAACCTTTAAATTTCACAAACAGTTCAGAAAATATGGCCCTCATTGGCATAAAGTTATTTAGAGGGAATCTGTTGGCAGATCTAGGAGGAAGAGCCACAGGTTTCCAGTATTTTCCAGATGAGGTCTACCTTTATGCAGCCTTCCAGAGCTCTACACAGCTTCCCAATTGTGCAGCCGACACTTCCCTCTTTCATTTTCCAACGATCCAACATCTGGTGCACCATCTCCGGCAGACCATCACGGTAAAAGTCGTGCTCAATGGTCTCTATTTCCACACTGGTCAGACCCAGTCGTCGGGCACAACGCTTCCATTTAGCCCCGATGTTTTCCCTCAGCAGTTCCAAGTGCTCCTCTGTCACAGCCTGGTCCTCTAAATCACACAAACGATAAACGATATGTTTCAAATTTAACTCTCATACGTATTTGCTGCACCGTTCAATGCATTACTGCTTATTGAGCTGAGGCAATTAGTGGATTAATCGATTAGTTGATCGACAGAAAATAACATGCAACTACTTTAAAAAAATAAACTCTACGTTTGAGTCATTTCTGATTTCAGCTTCTTCAATGTGAGGATTTCATAGCAGACTGGATTCCTTTACGTTTCAGAGAGCTGGTCGTAAATGATAAAATAGTCAGCTTTGGGATCTGGGAATCAACAATAAGTATTTTTCATTATTTCTGTCATTTCGTAGCAAAAGCAATGAATCAGTAAAATAATCTGCAGATTCATTAATAATGAAAGAAACCTTCCTAGTAGCCCTAATCGCAACTGAAGTGTATGGACATTCTACATAATATTTGTTAGATGGAAGAAACGTTGGAAACAATGGTAAATATGTTTACCATATTTCAGAATTCCTTCCTTGATGGGTGTGTTAGCTGAGACATTAGCGGGTTGAGACAATAAACTATGGTAGGAGTCAACACCTCTGATACTCATCGTGTTGTGGCTCCCAATCTGGATCCCGCTGGCATTCTGAATGAAAAGAGATGCTGGACAAAAAAAAACAACCCCAAAGCAAACACACATTAACGTTGCTTCTTCAATGCATCTAAGTCAAAGGTGACGGGAGCAGCTGTGAACGCCTGAGTCATCTAGATGTAGAATTTACTGAAGAAATGCTTCATCAAACACATTCATGCATACCTGGATCTTGCAGCACACTGCTCTTGGAGGGGGCCAGGAGACGCCCAGGACTGATTTCAGGAGCAGATGTGTCTGATACTGGGTAAGCTGGCCACGACTGCTGGCGGTCATAGTGGGAATGCGGATGCTGCTGGTTAAACTGTGGTAGGGAAGAGGTGCTGGAAGACATCGGTAAGTAGGATGGAGGGGATGTCGAATCACAGACACCAGAAGCGGGTTGATATCCAGCCTCTTCTTGGCTGGTGGGCTGCACCGGCTCAGCTTTTGTCCAGGATTGGACAGAGGATGCATAAGAGGGTCCTTCTTGTTCTGGCTGCCTTATGGCATGATCTGACGTGCTTAGGTTTAGCGGGGAAGGATTGAAGCCATTGTAGTTGGAAGCACCAGGCTGGATCTCAGAGTTATAGCTACCATGTTTGTGGTACTGAAGCTCTCGCTCCAGTTTCTCCTCCAAAGCTGAAGGGCCACTATCTGCCCTTGCATCTGCCTGAATAGACTCCCCAGATGGCTCACAGTGGATGTCATGCAGATCCTCAATACTGGCTTCAACTGGCACGGATACACCCCTGTCTGAACTCACCAAAGGAGCTGGGCAATCTGAAAGGTGAGGAGAGAAGTTGAAGCTGTAATGCTACTCAATCAGCTCTTTAGACCAAGTATTCACACCAGAGACGGGGATTCGGTGAATTGAGACTTGACTCGTGAAGAATCTTGCAATTTTTGTGCACTAACAGTGAGGGAATGTCGGGCGAGCACAAGCTGAATGTCATTCCTTCCCATATTATCATTACGTATCTGGTGCACACAGCCACAGATGACGCATGAACTCTGGCTATAACGTCACACGAGGCCGAAACAAAAGAATTGCGACATGCAATGTTGGCAGTGTCACAATAAAAGATGCCAGGCACCTGAAAAAACACCGGACAGGTAAAAGACACTGGATAATGTGAAAATTAACATTGGTACCTTATGGAGGCTTATCCAATTTTACCTTGCAACTAGCTTTAAAGCTAAGGAAGTTATCTTGATTAGCCATTTGAATATTTTTGAAAAGATGAATAAATGTTTTTCCTGTATTGATTCAGTCTGTACTGAGTGATCTGTCAGCGTACTTGATATTGAGAGATTCAGTAGCGCGTATTCTCTTTCCTGTCAGCACATGGAGAGCTGACTTTTCTCCAGCTCGCTAGACTGGTCCAGTGTGTAACAGTCATCTCCATTTCCTCACAGCAGTAGGCTTTATTTGTTTTTACTGCCCAGACTTCATACCATCATGGAGAATATTAAAATATTTTATTGCACAGTGCAACTGGGGCACTTATGGAGTTCTGTGTCGTGCAACACATGGTGCAAAAACTGGGCATGGGTTCATATTGCAACGCAAGAGGCGGTTTAAAGTAATAATTATGATAATGCACACACAAGCATTCTCTGCGTTGTTCTGAGCAGACCAGATGGCATGCAGCAGTTTTTCAGACAGCTCATTACAACCGCGAGAGACTTTAAACTTGACTTGACCTTGCAAATAATGACTTTGATACAAGTAATGCAACCTTTTTCATTGCTCTCACTGTACCCACACAGGAATATAAATCACATAAGAACAAGAGGAAAAAAGAGCGGAACAAATAAAGGAAATGAAAAAACAAGATTGTTACGTACACAAATACAGTATGTGAAAAAAATAAGTGCTACTATAAATATATACAAAAGATTTCAACAATTTCTCTTACTTTGTACAGATTTAGAATATTAAATGTATGGAGGCCAGTGGACCGTTGGTATACAATACCCAGGGCAACAAGGTTACCAAGAGTGCTCACCTGCTGAAAAACATTCATGGGTCATTGATAAAGATTTCATCTTCTCAACAAGGTCGTCCGGGCCTTTGTATGAATTCTGCATAAAACCACAGGGGAAACCATGATACAAAGTACTCTGAATTTGTTTTCACCTGGCTTTATTTTTACGTTAAATGTACTGCTTGTGCATACGAGACAATATGACCACATCAAATCCTTAAGAAAACATATTTACCCTCAGATATTCTAAGTCTTCCACTACATGTGGTTCAAGCTCCTTCATGTAGAAAGGAAGGAAGACCTTGTGGCTCTCTGTAAGGACGGGAAATGAAGGGAAAGATGAGATCCACAGTATAAACTGAAAACAAATGACTTAAGCTTGAAATTCACGGTCGGATTTTTATTTACCGTATGCCTGGACAACACAGAGGCAAAAATTCAAGAACGTCCTGTTTATTCTAAATATGTATTTATTATATATATAATATATAATAATTATATATTATTATATATTATATATTTATTTACACACACACATATATATGTGTGTGTAAATAAATATAAATAAATAAATAAATATAAATAAAATATAATTAATAAAATATTAGAATAAAATTAAGCCCCGAATTTCATTAAAGAAACAACAATGGAAAAATTTCAGGGAAATTACTCAGAGAATGACTCTTTGTATCTGATTCATATTCTTAGGATCTACATCGGACCCTCCCTGTCTTTTAATCTTCAACATACACAATAACGCACACAAAAAGTGTACCTTTGAATGGTGGCCGCTGCAGCGGATTGCGATCCCAGCACGTCTTCATCAGCTGAATGATCTCTGAGGGCGTGTCGTTTGGGATAAGGCCCTCTTCCGGTCGGTCGCCCTTTCTGACACACTGGCATATCTGGTCTTCACTCCTGGCATCTGAACATAGAAAAGATTGATTTGGCTGTCTGCAGGCACATATTACCCACAAAGTGCCTCATGGATAAAACGGGAGCATGTTTTGGCATCCCAACTCACTTGTGTACGGCTCTTTCCCTGTGAGAACGACCCAAACCACAATAGCAAAACTGTAGACATCCGACTTCTCAGTGGATGGTGTATGTATACTCTCCAAGTGCTCAGGGGCCATGTAGCTCAGTGTACCCGCACCTCTCCCCCCAGTTGATGGTCCCTTACGACTCTTCCTGCGAGACTCCTCCTTTGTAAGTTTGCTCCATGCTTGGCAGGTGGCCAGGCCAAGATCTGCAATCTAGGAAACACAGAGGAAAAGCATTGAGATTACCAGAATTGTATGCATGCTATCAGGATCATAAATGTGTCATGGGCCAAAGTGTGGAATATGCCTTGATGTGAAAATCCTTGTCCACTAAAATGTTATCTGGCTTGACGTCCTTGTGTATAATGTGTCTCTCTGTGAGGTACACCATCGCTTCCAAAATCTCTAAGATGATTCTTCCCTTGATGGATACGGGTACAGAAACCTAGAAACAGTGAGAATTATTGTATTAATCCTTCAGTTAATAGAAAAATACCTTAAATCGCATTATTTAAGGCTGCAAACTATGGATGTAAACTAGCGGATCTACAGAACATTACATTAATTATGTGCAGTTCATTAATGAATCAATCTATCCCATTTCAGTGTGACCACAGATGTTGAACCTGCTGACCGTCTCAAGCATGACCAGCAGGTTGCCTCTGGGGATGAGCTCCATGACAAGAGAGCAGTCTCTGTCCTCCATAATCACACCCAGCAACTTGACCACCCGTTCATGGTTCAGGCTTGCCATGATGTTCCCCTCCTCCAGCAGTGACTTTTTATTCTCCCTGTAAAGTACAGTAAAAATAATGAGAACCAGATATCTGCCAGATAAGTAAATTACATAATATAGAGGGGCACTCATGGGATATGGATATTATTTCAAACAAACATGAGAGATGTGACTGATACACATTAAAACTGGTATTTAAAAAAACACTGTTTTAATTTACAAATAAGCGTGTCTAGTTTCTGTTGTATGAAATTAAAAATATATATTTTGTTCCCTCTAAAAATAACGATCATCTTAATTAATTAATCAGTAGCAAAAACAACACTAAAAACATAAGCACCATAAATTTCTCAGGTGACACAACTGGAGCGTTCAAAATTTACAAAATCATTAATCAGTTTGTTCCCCATCAGCACTGATTACAGCAGTAATCCTCCTCCTCATGGACTGACACAACCTCCGGATGACGTCATCCTGTGGGATGGCGGCCCTCTCTTCGGTCAGAGCTGCCCGGAGTTGCTGCTGAACCTGTGGAAACCAACCCCTTAGGTTTTCAGTGGGGTTTAGATCAGGGGTTCATCACCGGGACAGAACGGTGATCTCATAAGCACAGAAATAAGCCCGGCAATGTCGTCCCATCGGCACAGCATCAGCCGTAAGGCCGTTGGGCAAGATGTCCATCATGCCTCAGATGATGTCTTTATTGTTTTAGCATGTTCAGGCCTACTATACATGTAAATAAGCACGCATAATAAGCAGGATCAAACTCGAATGAATCACCAAACGTTTCCTAAATATAGATGTAACCAATTTTAAGAAAGAGAAAACGTTTTCTCAAACTGGGCCAACGAGCTCCATGCAGTGAATCGCAGTTTTTAAATTTAGGGAAAAAGAGCATCTGATGTGGATAAGTATACTATATGGGCAAAACAGGAATACAGAGTTTGGGTGTTAGTATTGGAGGAGATAAAGGTTGAGTGGACATACAGGAAATCCCATGTTATTTCTGCAATAGGTTGTTTGTTTTTTTAGGAGAAGGGAAATGCAATGCTGCACCTACAGAAGATCTGTTGTTGTTCCATCTCATCTGAAAAAAATGGATGTTTGAAATACATCCGCATCTCAAAGGATCTTATCTCTGTTAAAAGGAAGTAACTCTGAAATCAGTGCATGTTAGTCATAACGCACAGCTTGGGGATGGACACACATTGCTATAACGACAAATTAAGGCTTCACAATAATGCAAACAGGCAACAATATTTCCATAGATGTCACATAATAATACACAGCAAATTTAATCTTGTCGTAAGATTATTAAAAACGCTCTATTAGCCGGAGTTGTGTGGAGGGAGCCTGTCTGAAGAGTCCAGCAGGGACACATGACTTAAGTTAGCAACAGGAACAGGGGAATACCCCGCAGAGCCCATACAATAACATACAGACAGAACTTACTCGTTGCGAAGAGTGCCCGTATATATAGTCTTCAACACCACCAGGCCGAAGGTTACATGGTAGCACAGGTACACGTCTCCAAATCCTCCGTAACCCAGCGGCTCTTTTTTAATGAGATCAGTCGATCTCATGTGAAGCGACGGCTGTGGCGCGGTGGCCATCCCCCTTATCAAAGGCACAGCTAGGAAACCTCTGGTAGCTAATAACGTGTTCGCTGTCTGATACAGCAAACGCAAAGGAGACGAAGGGGATTAAATGAACGACTGAAGATGCGACTCGACAGTAAATAACTTTTAAAACCTCAGAAGACGTGCGCTAGCGTACGTTTCAGAAAGTTTTAGGCAACAAGACAAACTTAGCTCTCGTGTCCTAAACCAGACGCCTCACCCGAAAAACAACATTGTACCTCCACTTCGCTATCGATATCAACAAAAGCTGGAGTGAGACGGTCCCCCAAGAGTGCTGTGCAAAGTGGCTCACTTTGGTTGTAGTTCCGGCAATTCTTCGACGTTTCCTTTCAAAAGCGAAACCAGACAAACGACGTAAAAACTACAAACAGCCGTACAAGTCGATAACAGAGCAGGGCGGGTAGCAGTGTCTGCTGTTTGTGGCTTGAAAACCCTAAAACGTGTTCTATAACGAAACAAACATACTGGTTATGACATGAAGTTGTTTTCATTCTAACTTTGTTCATTTAAAAAAAAAAAAATTAATTTTTTTTTTAATTTTGTAAATGTGACATGTTGCATTGTCGCCACCTACTGGTGTATTTAATTACCGCAGACAAAGCAAACTTTTTGCCCTACCTTTTTTAGAGTAGATGGTGATACTGATGAACTGATCGAGTTGTCTTTACATACACAGTTTTCTGCTGTATATAAACACCATCTATCATCTAAACGACCAGACCTTCAATTACAGAATCGTAAAGAATGTGGAAGCAAACTCTAATGATTTTGATATTTTGGAAGTAGGCCTACAGCAACAAACTAGCTCAAATTAGATTAGATTCAACTTCATTGTCATTACACATAGTACAGGTACTAAGGCAACGAAATGCAGTTTGACATCTAACCAGAAGTGCAGAGGCAGTGAAGTGTGATGCCATAATCTAATTTAAACATAGAACAAGTTCAATGATAAAAACAAGTGTTCATCTTAAAGTAGAGGGGAGAAACCACCTGTATTGTAGCCTCTGACAGCATGGGCGGTGTATGACAAACTCACGCTATAAATTCATCCCCTCTCCCAGTTAAGCCACAACAAAGCAGTAAAATATTTATTACTTGTCTTGTATTGCCTCAATCCTGGTGAACTTTTTTTTGTTTCTCTATTAATAATGTAGCTGGTATTCTACAGGTTATTTTGAAAACTTTCCATATGTTAAAGTTTTATATTGACACTGTGACAGTGAATTTAAAAAAAAACATATCTGAATCTATCTATTGTTTAATTTCCAGAATTGTTTGGTGAACGACTTAGATCAAGTGGTCAGAACCATTTAAAAAAAAATTCAGCCTTACTCCATTGCATTCCTTTAATAGTTTCTCCGGTGTGTGTGTGTGTGTGTGTGGCTAATTTCGCTCTGGTATGAGGTCTGTTGTGGTCTATTTTTAAAGTTTATCTTCGGAGCAAGTATTTGCTGTCATCTGACCACAGGGTACGGCTATTAATATTCGGCTCATATCTATCCAAAAAGTCATGATTGCGTTCCTAACAGGAACGAACTACATATCCCAGGATTCAACACGGGGAGCTAAGGCAGCGGCTCCCGTCTCATCAGGACGTGTAGCTGCAGCATTTGCGCCCCCACAGCGGGTTTGGGAAGCCGAAAAGCCGCTGGATGAGCATTTTTAAACAGAAAGGAACGCAGCGTGGCATTTCTTGTCACTTATTTTTCAGACGAGTTTTTCCAGCATGGGTAATGGCATCAATAAGGTATGATCATCGACTGCTGCCCTCGGATTTGTGCTCAGCCACATATGCGAGTGGTAGCTGCTCGGTGTTTTGAGTGGATTCAACGAGGTGATCTAATGCTTGACACCTTCAGCACTCTTTGAGAGGAATTAAACACTGTTATTGTTCACTCAAGTGGTCTGACTATGAATGTTTGGCATACGTTTTACCGGATATTTAATTTGTAAACCACATGATCTCAAGTTTAGACTATAATTTCAAATTATCACTTCCTATATGGATATTCATGGTGTCATTTGAGTCAGCTGTTTCAAGTTCTTTCAGCTGTTGTATGACCTCACTGTATCAATAATGCTTTTAGCGTGTTTGTTTCAAGATTGTGTATTTATGTCCTCATAGGTTCTACCTGACTTATATTTGGGGAATTTTAAAGGTGTGTGTAAGAGTTTTTTCAATTATTATTTATGATTTTGTATTATTTTGATCAGTGTCATGTGTATGACAGCACATACCCATGGCCTTTCATGTGCTCTTGTTTATTTCAGATGCAAAAGACAGAGAACAGTTAGCCAGAAACAACATCACACATATCCTGTCAATTCATGACAGCGCAGCTCCCATCCTCCAGGTGAGAACCTTCTCCATCTTCTTATACCTAACACCTTCATCCTGGTGTGCATCTCAAATTTCTCATGAATCTTTAAGCACTGTTATCAAGCAAACAAGGCTGCACATATGGGATTGGCTGAGACCCCGTGAGCTCTGACACACTCCATAAACCAGCCTGTCAGGTTGTTCCAGAAAATGCCATTACATGCTGCCTCTTGAGCAAACTGCTGTCAGTCCGTAGTCAATCAACAATAAGCAGGAGGGTTCTAAATCAAGTGATTGTTGGACTGCGGTGAGAAAAAAAAAAGTCAGTAACAGCTATAGGTCAGTGTTCTGAGTTGTGTGCTTTTATGTCAGTTTGAGAGTAGGTGGTTGTTTTTGCCTCAGCCAGTGTTTTTCTTTGTCATTGGTTTGCTTATAAAGTTTCTCTAATAGCTCCAAGAGTAAAAGCAGCTTTTGTCTACTTTTGAAAAGGAGCTTGAGATTGTTTTCATCCTTCCACATACAACAGCTCAGCCCGTGTTTGCCATCAGCAACACACCCACATGAAACCTTAAGATCACTCATGTGCAGTGGTATTAGTCACATACTGTTAATTGATTTGTGTGAAATGCATCAGAACAGCTGACTGCAGACAGGTGACTATACTATACTTTGTCCCACAGGAGATGACTTATCTCTGCATTTCAGCAGCTGACCTGCCCACACAAAACCTGTAAGTATTAAAAATGTGCAGCACAGCGACGCAGCTCAAACCAGTGAAGGGCTGTCAGAGAGAGTACATCTTCCATTTGAGGCTGCGTGTGTGGGCGTCTGAGGTTCATTTTCTCCTGGATACGTGTAAATGATATGCTTTCACACGCTAAATCTGTAACTGTGAACTTACTGTTAATCACAGTCGCATGGGTGGATTCAGTTTTTGGCGCGCATCTGTTCTTTTGCTGTGAGCACATGATATGTATAAAACGCATACAGTTGTTTTTAATGTACCATGAGAAACTGGGGAGGAACAGATAATGAGGGTGGTGCCTGTATCGCCAAGAATACCCCGATTCAGACACACACATACGCACTTACAAGTCTTAAATGGTCAAATTCACATTTCAGGCAGGAAGGAAGTCTCACAGCTCTGTTCTGCAGTTTTAGCACGATCGTTGGCTCTGTGCCTCCATACATATGTTCCCCCCCCCCCCCCCCACACACACACACACCCACCCACCCACACACACACACACACATGCACATACTATATACACACACACATTATGTACACCCATACCGCCGCCACTCTCACTGCCCTGCTTGTCACATACCTCATTGTGAGGTGTTTGAATGCTGTCTTGTGAAACATGACACTACCTCTCTCAAACCTGAGATGAACACACCCTCATCCTGATGCATCCAGGATAAGAAATGAAAGGGTTTGACATGTTATGCCATGTACAGAGGGGGGAGGGGGGGGGGGGGGGGGGGGGAACTCACATATGCACAAACAGTCATCCCTCGGGTGCATGGAGGAGCTGCGCGTGTCGCTGAAGACGAAATGACAGCACATAGTTGCAGTTCTTACAGCAGTTCTTGGTGTGTTTAATGTGATCATGTCTTCCTACAACACTTTCATGCTCCACAGGACGAAGCACTTTAAACAAAGCATAATGTTCATGCACGAGTCCCGCCTGAAAGGAGAAGGCTGCCTCGTTCACTGGTGAGAGCAAGATCACTTGTTGCATCCTTTACTTCAGTGCCAGAGTCAAGGTTGCTACTTAGGTAGCTGAACTTGACAGATTTCCTCCATCTGTCTTATAATGCTATGGTAGACATGTTATATATAAGTCTATGTTCACGTAGAGCTGAATAAGAGGTACACGAGTGAACCCGTGCGTAACTTCTGCAGAGAGGAGATGAAATGATAACCAAAAGCCTGTTCTTGAACTTCCCAAAACAAAGTATATTAACACAACACAGCAGAACAAGAGGCTTTTTATGAGATGATACTATTTGCAGTGTCATAGGTTTCTCTACTATACTTACAGACCAACTAATTTACATTTGACTTGAATCTGTGTGCAGAATGTATATTTAATCAGTTTCCAAACCTCAGTTCACTTATTTTTATCAAATAATTCTTATATTTTATTCCCTGTCCTCTGTAGTTTGGTTGCTGTTGCCTATAGTGTCACCTTCTCTATATATTTAATCTGATATTTATTACTGGGAATCTTTGAATTATTTCACATAATCCTCAGTTATAAGATTATTATTTTTCGAACTCTTGTTCTGTTACATTGTGTTTACGTGCACTTTTGTACCCAATCTGATTTTAAACATATTCAGGACATGAAGAAATCCTTCTTCCCATCCAGCACAGAAACCTCAGTAAGATGTGTATATGTCACACTATGCTGGTCTGGATATCATAGGCATGTGTGCAAAATTTAGCTATAATGCACAAAAATACGCTGATCATGCATTTACACATTGAAGTGGAAAGCACATTATACTGATATTTAAAATAATGCGTGTCATGTCGTGCAAACGTTTAATTTTAGGCATAATCCTCTTTGTCCATCCCTCACTTCTTCTTACAGTTTGGCAGGTGTGTCCCGCAGCGTCACCCTGGTGGTAGCTTACATCATGACGGTGACAAGACTGGGCTGGGAGGAGGCGCTGGCTGCAGTGAAGGTGGTCCGGCCCTGTGCTGGTCCCAACCTGGGCTTCCAGCGACAGCTCCAGGAGTTTGAGGCTACTCAAGCTGATCAGGTGAGTCCTAGGATCTGAGTGTGAAGATAAGAGAGAGAGAGAGATATATATATATATATATATATATATATATATATATATATATATATATATATATATATATATATATTCATATTCCACATTCTTGTACTGAGAGAGTGCAAGAATGAGTGCACAGCTACTTAACTTCTTTCTTTTCCTGTAGTTCAGAGAATGGCTACAGATGGAATATAAGGACAACCCCTTCAATGACGAGGATGATATACGTGAACTGCTGGTCAGGTTATCTAACGTCAATGGTGAGGGGGTGAAAAAACAGGCATGTACCCCACCGGACGGCATTTGATCACATCTTTTAATGAGATATATTGCAGCTCAGCCTGGAGGATCAAACCACCTTGTGATGCACATTACTCTTGACCTATCTGGAACTGCTTTTGAGTGGACTAATAGTCAGGATGTCTATCACCACTGGAATGATCATCTACATAGCATGAGCACTGGAAAAAAAACGTTTATTTATTATTTACTATTGATTGATTGTTCTGATGTTGTTTTCTCTGATTTCTGAATGCTGTGCTCTTTTTATCCCCGTGTTACATTGATTTCAAATAGTAAAATAAAATGATTAAAATGAATGCCTGGTGAGGTTGTCATTCAGTGGTCTGCTATATTGAAGCTGATTCTGCTCTGAGCTCATGCCTCTGTTTCCTGGTTGTCTTCCTGTTTGTCTAATGTGCGAGGGAGGTCATGCATGGTGACATCAAAAACTCCAAGACGACGTTCCTTTGTCACCCTATATCTTCTATTGCATGTTGAATTTACAGGCTTTGTATTAAAAGAAATGTATGTGGGGGAATATTTTAGTGTGCAGTAGGTGATGTGTACAGATCATTGTTCCATTCCATCTTGGTGTCTGCTCAGGGTGCCACTAAAGGTATTCCCCACTGCAGCACTGTGTGGGCGCTGAGTTTCACAGAAATGAGCGCCCAATTGCTGCATACAGTATCTCCACTTGAACGTCTCAGAGCATGAGAGGCTCCTCCCTGTCACAAATCAAGATGTGATTGCATTTAAGTGTGGGACACAGAGAGCTTGAAAACAGATTTCACCAGGGAACTCAAATAATCAGAGGTAAGCAGCAATAGCAGCTCATTTTTAAATGAATGATGGTAGTTTAAAAAAAAATAATTTTAATAGTTAATATTTAACCCTGAGGGCTTTCAGTCACTCACCTCTAATTTAACAGGATGAACATCAAGAAAACATTAACTTGTGTATTTAGAAGTATAGCAGTTGTGTTCACACCGTTTTAATTGTATAGCTGCATGACTGGTGGTGTTTTTATCCGTATCTCAAATGAGTCACATTTCTTATTCACAGAAATTAAAACAGTGATGAAAGTGAGTAAGACGATTACCCTCTTCAGCCTCTGCCTCTGTTGTCTGGAAAAAGATATTAATTCATTTAGTAAAATTTGATTTAAAGTGATAACCAATATATAAAAATAAGTAATTTTTACGTTAGGAAGAGTCAAATGAACCTACAACTGCTCACTTTACTGTGTCTTGTATTTTGTTTGAAATGCTTTATTCTCTTTTGCAGAGATGAACCTGGAGGAGGAGAGCGGCCTGTCAGTCAGTTGTGGCAATGGCAAATTGAGGCAGTGGCTGATTGATCAGATTGACAGCAGGAGATATCCTGGCTTGATTTGGGAAAATGATGATAAGTCCATCTTTAGGATTCCGTGGAAACATGCAGGAAAACAAGACTATAACAGAGAAGAGGATGCGGCACTCTTCAAGGTCAGACCCATCCCACCTGCAATATAAAATATATATGTATATAAAATATAGTAATGTGGTTATTCTGAAGAGCTTTAGATTTTGTTCCATTTCTCAGACCCCAAACTTTTTTAAAATCAAGGTACAAATGAACCAATTCCATGATGTTTTAGGCATGGGCTATGTTTAAGGGAAAATATAAGGAAGGAGTTGACAAGCCAGATCCTCCAACATGGAAGACCAGATTACGTTGTGCTCTAAATAAAAGCAATGACTTTGATGAGATAGTGGAAAGAAGCCAACTGGACATCTCAGTGCCCTATAAAGTCTACAGAATCATTCCAGAGGAAGCCAAAAAGGGTAAGTGTGTATAAATTTCATCTATTAAAGATACAGTATCATTTGTAAGAATTCTATTCAGCTTCCCCTACATGTGGTGACAGACTGCAACCGTACAATCAAAAGCTGTTCCACAGCAATGGTTCATTTCCATGCAGTATACTTCTGCATTTCACAAAGCATCACATGTTGTTATAGACTATTGACATTTTCTTATGAATATGCACCACTGCAGTTGATTCTGATGGGGCAGGAAGCAAAAAGGAAGCCAAAGTATGTGCCAAACAGGCCTGTGGTGCTTTTTTTAGAGGGCTTCGGTTACTAAGTGCAGAGTGCATGTAACACAAACAGACCACCTCCAGCCTTGCATAACTAAGTCTCTGCCAACATACAACACTTTTTGTCACACCAGAGCAGCTCTTGCTCGAAATGAACAAGATTTAGATCGGCTCTTGTCTCAGTCATGTGTGCACAAAATGTATTCACAGGTCAAACCTGCCAAATGGAATTAGGTTAGTTAAGTTCACAGAAATTAGCACCACACATGTTCTCATTTTATTGTTAATCTGCACAATAAAACTATGCTATGATCCTGGATTATTGTCAGAGATGTTCAGTTTTTTGGAGGATAGGAGGTATCATTATGGATAAGCAATGACTTCATAATAAAATGCATGGCCTGTATTGACAAATATATTTATGATTTTGTACATCTACAGGAATTAAGCTGAGCAGTATGCAGGAGACACCATCCCATGTAAACTGCCATGGCTATATTCCTCCATACACACCTCTGCACAACCAGGTCAGAGGATTTTGTTTGCTACAGAGTGGCCTCAGCACATGAATTAATTTGCGAAGGTTGCAAATGTATTCAGAATCTGAATCAGCTTGATCTGTCGTGTGTGTAGGCATCAGTGGCGGATCTAGGATTTGTCTAAATCAGGGGCGATTAAGGGGCCAAATTTTACACAGACGGGCCGAGTATATGTTCAAAATCCACACACATTCCTTATTCAGTAAGATGTGTATACATTCTTTACATACAGTCATTCCTTGTTTGGCTTTATAGCTTTGAGCTATAAAGACACAATTAATATACATACATACATATATACATGTGCATATTTTTGCACATTGTGCCTTGGTCAAGCACATAGTGTACGTTAAAAAGTCTTAGGAACAGAAAATTCTCAGGTTTCATGTTTATTGAATTTTAACCTGGGATGCATAGGAAACGTAATACATTAGACACTTTTTTATCCAAATGTGTAAAATTGTACAAATATGTATTTTAAAATAAATACTTTAAAACAGATAATGTACTTTTACAGGATACAGCAGTGCAGAGTGTAAAAACAACTCGAGCAGACCTTCTCTTTCACATGGCATAAACACGGCATCACTACAAAAAAAAAAAGAAAAAGACAAGTGACATGAAAGGGGCACTTCAGGGTCCAATCAGATCAGGCCCAGTGCCCATCCCCTTGATCCGCCCATGGTACACATAGAAGGACTTTGGTTAGAATCTTGGTTGAAGTGCCACGCCTATGGTCTGTTCTCAGGTACCTGGTTATATGGTTTCTCAGGAAAGAAAGGACTGGAGGGATTACTCACCACCAGAACAACAACCTCTGCCTACTCCACATCACCATGGGCCACATGTAGAGGTTCCATATGGTCAGTGCCACTACCCGCCTCCATTTAGCCGGGCTTGGCCTGCGTCACACATTGAAAATGGTAAGATATGGCCTTACACACATAATACAACAGTTAGTGCTATTCAGAATTTTAAAACTGTGTGACTGTAATGCTCAGCACATATACAGTATGATGTAATGTCTATTTGTAATGTAATCTGGTGTATTACATAGATTTTCAATTAGCTGTATGCTGTATGAAAATACGCATTTTTCAGGTGTTACAAATATCCAAATAATGGCATCATTTTCCTTGCTGTGACATCATGTCAGTCCTTATATCAAATGAGAAATCAGATCTAAGATGGAATAAAAGTATCACTTTAATAATTCAAAACCTAAAGAACACTTGTCATCATGCTGATTTGTTTCACTGTTTAATATTCTGAGCCATGAGGCTTAAGATTCCATATACAATGAAAAAAATTGTTTGTGATGCTCAGAAACCTCCAAAATCTGGTGCAAATCTGGTGTATATAAAGTAAATAAATGACATCATAATAATATCATATTGAAAGGACACATATATACAATTACCATTATTGTAAATGCTGCTATATGTGCATTCTGAGGAGATGTTAGGAGTGAAATAGCCAACATTGGTTGAATCTGCAGCCATGCAGAGCTGATCACTGGTCCGTGCAGAAAAAAAGTGTTGATCTTGATGGACTGGTTGTTTGAATTAGGTTGTGTGTGTGTATGACTGGAAGATATGTGATACAACAAATTAATTCATGCTATAGGATCTTCACACATTCTCAAGACTTTTTTTTAAACTTTAATAATGATAATAATAAATTCACATTCACTCTATTCATGACCATATTTATGTAATTCATTCTGTGCAGGTTTTCAGTTCTCCTTCCATACCTACTTGTCAGAGTCCCTACCACCCATGTATACAATGGACCACAACAATCCCATAACAGGTGAAAAAAAAAAATCGTCTTTGGCTCATTTAAAGAGACACACGCACATTTTTTTCAAATATTTTTGCATACACAGATAAGAATCTACAAATCCTTCCTTTTTAATCTATCACATGATGATAGATTAGAATGGAGTGTTATTGAGATGCTTGGAATGGTAATATTCTGCACGCCAAAATGTCTGACAATTAGGTGGTATTCAAGTTTGAGATTTCAGGGCCTCCATTTGATCAGGCTTTGAGGCTCCAGTTGTGATGTTTCCTACAAGAATATAACTGCTATTAAATGCCCATCCCTTTCTTCCAGATTTCAGCTTGCATGTGTCCCTATACTACAGAGAGTCTTTGGTGAAGGAGGTCACCACCACCAGCCAAGAAGGTTGTCGGATCACCTTGTCTTCTTCCTCCTCTCCATCCTCTTCCTCCACTTCTTCCCCATGCCCAGAGGACAAGTTTCACAGCGCGGCAGAAGTTATCCTTTTTCCATTCCCGTACCCTGAGTCTCACAGGAAGGGTGTTGAGATGCTTCCTAATGCGCTGGAGAGGGGGGTGCTTCTGTGGATGATGCCAGATGGGTTATACGCTAAGCGTCTTTGTCAGGGACGAGTACACTGGGAAGGACCTCTGGCTCCATATACAGATAAGCCCAACAAGCTGGAGAAGGAGCAGCCATGCAAACTGTTTGACACCCAGCAATTCCTTATTGGTAAGAAATAATATTATTATAGCGCTCTGTTCACACCTGCAGGTTTGGACGCAATGACAGAAACAGCCGTGCAAAATGATGCCATTCATTATAATAATATTCCTCCATTTCAACCTATGAACAGCATTGCATTGTCAGTCTTACAAACTGAAAATGTTCCTGTTTTCATGGCTTTATTTGTATAAAAAAAAAGCATCTTAAGGAGTATGAAAAATGACCGACACGTCAAGTCAGTATTTATTTACATAGAGCCAAAATCACAAATCACAAATTCACATTGGAGGGCTTTGCAAACGATTCAGCATTTGACACCCTCTATCCTTAAAATTAGCAATATAATAAAATGAAAATATTACAAGTAACAATTAGAACTTCTCCTATGACAACATTTGATGCTATTAAAATCGAGGGGACGGCAGGGACAGCCTGAAAACTCAGATAAGAGGGGCAGCGACCTGGCCACCGCTGCCGGCCTGCAAACCAGAGAGCGTTGAGAGGATAAAGGCCGAAACACTCGGTGAAGGTTGGGCACCTCCTGATGACCTCGTCCTGGGCCAACGCATTGAGAGGATGCAACCAGCTCCAACAAAAGTATATTCGCTGTTTGATTGTGGCAGCCATCGATTTGTGCTGTGCAGGATACTTTGTGCATGCAGGGCATCGATCAATCAGTGGTTTGTAATGTCTCACGTGACCTTTTAGTACCTGCTCGGCTTTCTTGGAACTGCAACGGAGGTGGTAATAAAAAAGTAGTATCAGGTACCAGGTACTTTGTAGGGTCGAGTCGAGCTGATACTACGTAGTGGAAATGGGGCTTTAGTGTTGAGGTAGCACTAGGAAGCCAGTCACAGCATGGGGCCAGCATGTGTGGAATCCCCACCCACCCCCTGTGGTCCACCACACAGCAAGACAAGATACCGTTATAAGTGCCATTTTATGCTGAAATTTCCATCACACTCATCAGCGGTTTCCAGAAAATAAGTCATCAAGAAAAGTGATCTGTGAGCAATTTGGGGATTTTGAAGTTTCTTTATAAAACAGATGCTGGGGTGTGTGATTAAATAGCACATAGCTGGTTTGCTGTGGGTGACGCACCTCATTTTCTTCTCGTGTCTTGCTCTTCTTCTTCTTCTCTCAGAGCTTCAAGATTTTGCCCATAATGGCCGACATTTACCGAGACACCAGGTGGTGCTGTGTTTTGGAGAGGAGTACCCCGACCCCCAGGAGCCGAGGAGGATGATCACAGCAAAGGTACCCATACACTACAAAACCTAGTAACTTAATGCATTTTCTTAAAGAGCATAGGAGCTATTACAGCCTCTGGTACTGAATCTGCAAGACTCCAAGAACCATATGGGCTTTTTTTTTAGGTATTGCGAAGGGTTTATTATAAAGGGAAAATAATCAAGCTGAAAGGACATAAAAGGAAGACATATTACAGTCTTTGTTATTAAGTTTGGTAGCTAACAAAGACTTAAAACATCCTCTTTTTTAAGAGTTTCCTGTGTGTGTGTACTGCTTCCCTTATAGGACAACATTCAACATCAAACAGTCACACTAATATTTCATACAAAAACTTAATTTAATTTTAGGTGGAGCCGGTGTTTGCCAGAAAACTGGTGTACTATTACCAGCAGAACAATGGCCTCTACCTGAGGGCTTATGATGACATCCAGGAGCAGAGCATATCTCCAACAATCGACTATCCTTCCCAGAGACCTGTGCAGCATAACCAGGAGTGACAAGCATACAAAAACACGCAGGAGGTCACGAGTGTCACCGTAAACCGCTGCCTGTTTTTCATGCCCTGTGTCTGCAGCGCTGTGTACTGTAAATGGCTGTCGTAGCACTGAGGGGTAGAGATGGGGAAGACCCTGCTGTTTTCACCTGCACACCTATGTGTCGTAGTCTTTGTGTCTGTGACTGTGGAGAAATGTTTTTGTTTTTTTCTATATAGTATTATTGTGAGAGTGTGAAGGATGCGGTTTGAGGGTGTGTGTGTGTGGGGGGGGGGGGGGGGGGGGGGTATGAGGGGAGCGGAGGGCAACTGAGACAGGAAGTATTAGAGCAGGTGCACAGGAAGAATGGCCCCTGAGACGAGCACTGATGTGTCAAAGGGATAAAACAGAGTCTGAATAAATGCTTATTTATTGTATTGTGTTGTATAATGTGTCTAAAGTGTAACATTTGTTTAGATGAGCAAGTGAACAGACTACAGGATAATTTCTTCATCTACTATAGACCTCAGTTCTGGCTTTTTCAGTGCAGAAGGCTACAACTAGAATGTGAGATGTTATCATCTGGTGGTGTAGAAGAAGTTATCGTTGTTATCACAGATTGTTTACCTCTGGACTGCTACATGTATTGCAGAACACACTGAATTGAACCAGCTTTTAAGAATATCTCATTCCTTTTAATTATGTCAAACTGATGAACCAAAAAACGCCTTGTATGTGACATTTTACTGGTTTGTTTCCATGTCTCTCTATTGATTGTTAGCAGTGGAATGCTGTGTCTAAGGTTATAAGTGCAGAAGGTTTTCAAACTTTTATTGTCCGTATGAAGAATTAATCACCAGATGATACAGAGGTATCTTTTTTGCATTTGCCATATAAAATCATCTTTATTCATTTATAATCATTGCCTCTTTCTTGCTTTATCTCGTAAGCCTTTTACTGTTTCAAGTATCTGAAAATCATGCAGATGAAACAATGTGCTTTGACAGGCCTGATTCAAAAAACTTGATATGTTGTGTAAAACAACGTGTGTGTGTGTGTGTGTGTGTGTGTGTGTGTGTGTGTGTGTGTGTGTGTGTGTGTGTGTGTGTGTGTGTGTGTGTGTGTGTGTGTTTGTAGTTAGAAATACCACTCTTTAGGCTACAATAAAATTAGATAATTGCACAAACTACTTATATATACAGTATATATATATACACACACATACATACACAATCCATAAGTGGTTGTTGAAAAGTTGTTATCCAACATGCCCAGCTGCTCCTCTGTCTGAGGACGTTTGAAAACAAATCCATCTAATATATAGTTTCCCAGTTTACTGACCTGGTAACTTGATCAGAGTTGAACAATCAGCATCTGCCTCTCTATTGATATGTAAAAATCACTCCCTTATTTTTGCTTGCTTTGTTTTACCTAATGTCTTGGAGTGGATGGGAATAATTGAAACGGGATACAGTGAGTGACACACAGCTCCTTTTGGACTTCTACTCTACTACTACTAAAAACAGTACAAAGACAATTTATTTAAAGTTTTACCTCATCAACCTAAATTTTTCTAAATATATGCTTATTTTGAATTTGATTCCTGCAACATGCTTCAAACCTGTTGGGACTAGTCCAACAAAAAACGCTGTCAAATGCTAAAAAAACCCCCAAAAAACACTTGTTAGGATCATTCCAAAAGTAATAGTTCATTAGTAACAGCTTATAGAATTATGATTTATTATGATTGTTTAAAGGGTATTACTACATGTGATCAGCACATGATCAGAGAGCAGCTTGAGTTCTGTTACCAGAAAGAGCGGCCTTGATGGACAGCTTTGAACTGGAAAAATCATACTCAATCGCTAACTTGCAAGGAACCATATCTGTTCCTCTTGACCTGACACCAGTGGCCTCACAAATGAGAAGAAAAACTGCTTTGGTCTATGTGCAAGTTCTGCCAGGAAAGAGCTCCCTGGTTCCCAGTCATGATGTTCACACACTGGATGTAACGTCCGCACAAAAGCTGTCCTGAGATCCTAACAACCTACTAATGAATATGCGTTCTGTATATTATCAGACATAAAACCCCAACAGTGAATTGTTGAATGGATAAAGGCTTTATGTTTTTCATCTGTGTCCCTGATTTCGATGTCTCCGTGAACCTCCTTCACTCTTAAACCACATCACTTTCATAATGGCTTCAAACGTCTTACCAAAATCACAGGGATGTTTTTCATAAATCTTTTCCCCCCCTCAAACATTGTCAATCCCCTTCAGTCTGTACTATAAGTGAGTTTCTGTTTCTCCTTTCTTCACCGTTAAAATCAAATTCTAAAGGTGAAAACATTCCCAGCTCCATGCACTATGCAATAATGTACTCTATGCAATAAAGAGTATGTATGTGTGTGAGTGGGTACGTGTTGTATGTGGTATGCAGTTGCACTATTACTGTTATCAGGAGTTGACATTTATGGACTTAGGATAACACTTGTGACTCCCCCACCTACAACATCAGTGACTCAAACACAGACACACGCAGCATTTTCACCGAACGCTTTACACTTGCAGTAAAACGTTCAAAACAAGACACAGAGGAAATCTCAAAATGTTCTAAAAATAAACATTTTGTACAATATACTGAATTAAAGGCAAAGAATAGAGATTATAAGGAGACTAATTATTACAATTTCCATGTGGAAAGAAATATGTATTTTGAAATAAAGTTATTAAATTTGTGCTACTCATATCTGATGTGCTATTTTGTCTTTGAACTCTTTTTGATTAAGAAACATAAAATGAGAGTCATTTGCTAAAACAAAAAAGCATATTCACACATTTGGTATGGTGTTTCCCCCACTGCAGGAAGCCACATCATTTGTATCAGGCTTCAGTTTTTCCACCCATATGAGCCGTCACTCCAAGCAGTATTACTGTAAAACTTCACTCGAAGCTTTGGACCGTCGGTTTAGTCAACCAATGTAAATCTCACGTAAATGAAACTAATACTAACATGCAACCCTTTCTCCTAAAAAAGTGATGTTGTTGGTTCTATGACTCAGTGATTAGTGATCAATCTGACTGGGCCAAAATTGATACAATTTGATACAATTATTGTTTCCAAGTCATAAAAGAGGTAGAGTGCACTAGTGCAGACCTCCGCTAAGCAGACATGCTCACAATTCATTTTTTGCAAGTCAAGTCTCAAGTCTTTTATGATTGTGACATCAGCTGCAAACCATCCGGTCTGCTTAGAACACTGCACAGCTACCTAAGTAATTCAAAGCATGTGTTGTCTTATATTCCTTTATCTATCAGCATGCAGTATCAGCATTGATTAGTTGTTTACGATATGATCACCTTAAACAAGCTATGGCTATTTAACATGAAAAAAACAACAATGGAAACTTTCCTTCATTATTAACTGTATTTGCTTCGTAGCTCAAGTATTGATCAAGCATTCAGGTCCTACTTAATGAAGAAAGGACTTGTCTGTCTGATGCTGAATAGGAGAACAGGAGAACATATCTGTGGTAATTATAGTGGACTCAGAGTCCCTAACCCCAATATGTTTCTAAGGTTAAGGTTAGACCTCAGGTCAGGATTTGATGACAGTCCTTTAACCTTGTTGACTTTTGCTGATCCTGCTTGTTGAAACTGTGATTTGTTGACCACACTCCTTTTTTTTCTATAATTTTTGACCCCTCACAATGACTGCAAATGCAATAATCATGACTCACACGCTAACTGCTAATTCTGTGTTCTATGAAGCAGAGGCTAATGAGAGAAAATCCTCAGATATACTGTATATTTGACAGATGATCATATAATTACTCTCTATCATCCATTTTTTTTTACAATGCAACCCTTTATCATTATATTATAGTAATATGTTATTATTAATTCTGTGCGTATGACAAATCCTGTTATGGTTCAACAAAAATAGGACCCAAATGCAGACAACAGGCACAAGACAAAAGCTGAAGTAAATGAAAAGAATTTTAATGAACTAACTCAGGGTGAGTGCAGGCAGGCATGAAGCAAAACAAAAATGTAAATAAAGTTCATGATGAAAACTATTATAGTCCAACTTAGAAATCCAATAATAAATCCACCACACAAAATCCAAAAACCAAGCAAAGTTTATAAAATACAAAACCCACAACAAAATAACTTACTGGGAAATCCAAGGGAAAAACAGGAGATATCAGAGGCAAGGCAAAATTAGGGCAAGGAAGGGCAAGGCAGGGTAAACAGAGCGTAACGGAGGTACAAAGGAGGTAAGAAACACACAGACCAAATACACAGGTAAGGAGAGGAGATGGGGAACAGGTGGCACAGAGAGGAGACAACCAGTGACAGGTGGACATGATCAGACAATTACAGAGGAGGGAAAATGGAGAAGGGAAAACCTTAAAGGGGAAATTATGAGGATAAACTAATCATAAGACAGAGCAAAACAAACACAGGGAAAGGGAGCAAACTGGAACTGAGAACACGGAAGACCGAAACAGAGACAGGAGAACAAATGGTTTAAAGATCACAACCAAACACAGGAAATGCAGAGCAAATACAGACGTCAGGGAAAATACTTTCAAAATAAAACAGGAAACAGGCAACCTAAATACAGAACCATGACAAAACCTCTCTGCTACCAGTAAATAATTGGCACAATTAGCTTGAATTGTTTTCAGATGTCTATGTTTCTCTGAGACTCTTCAGATAATGTGCTTGTCCCCAGTACATTATTAACAGGTGTTGGATAAGGAAAAGCAAAGTAATGGAAAACAATCAGGTGATTTGGGACAAGAGTGTAAACAGATAAGTGTTGATGAGCAGAAGAATGTGCTGGTCTACCTGGCACTGATGCAAGGGGGAAAGCTGCCTGTTTAGATTTGCTGACATACTTGCAGCAGTATTGGAGATAAAGGATTTTACACTAAAACATCACTAAATAAACTAGGAAATGATGCATATTCACTATAATCTGGATTTTTTTCTCCAGAAAAAACCAACCAGCAAAACAAAATTGTGACTGTGCATGGATATACATGCAGTAAAATAAGTTACCAGCAGGGAGTGATATATCATTGGTTGAAGAGCCAGAGTCAGTTGATATATGAAGTCTCAGCATGCAAAAACCAAATTTAAAAAAAAATTTAAAACATGCTCACATTTGGTTGGTTGGACTGCAGTAATCAGTGAAGTCACAAAATCTTTGATCATACTTGATGCCCCCCACACACACACACACACACTCTGAAAATGTATTTCCAACCTTCATTATTAAATCATGCTCTCTGGATTTCCTGTAATTTCCCATCAAAAGAAAGAGTTTTATGATTGCACTTCCTTTATTCTCTGTCTTTATAAACACAGATATAGTATACATTGTTTTGTGTGACAACCGAAAAGCAGAACTAGAGCTGACAGAGAGACGGAGGTGGACAGAGTGACATCTCGTAGGCTGAGAGTGCGTGAGAGTGACTCAGGCTGTTCTCAGACTCTGTGTGGTCTGGGTGTGTGGTCTCCAGCTGAGGAGTGGGAGGAGGACAGGAGAACCCTTTGAGTGTGTGTGTGTGTGTGTGTGTGTGTGTGTGTGTGTGTGTGTGTGTGTGCGTGTGTGTGTGTGTGTGTGTGTGTGTGTGTGTGCTCTTGTGTTTACTTTATCCAGAGTCAGGTCCAGGCTCTTTGTAGCCATGGCCTGATTTAAGCTCTGCCTTCCGCCACTCAACAGCCCTTTTCTGAAAGATAAACACACTCACTCTGACATGGCTCATCTAAGGATAATTTTTATCCATGTATACTTATGGGACCGGAGCGACCTTTAGGTTAGAGGCTCTCAGGCTGGTGTGTAATCTCTGAAACTATAGCCTTTGAGACATTTTCCTAAAAGTAGTGCATTGGACATTGACAGAATTCCTTCCACATTTTTGTTTTCATTGTGACTTTTTACTCTTTACATTTGTTTCTATTCCTTTACCTTAGCATCATAATATTGTATTTCACTACAAATATTACTTGTATATGTGATACAAACCTTTGAATCATTGAATCCATGACCAGAATCTTTCTTTCATCTTTACGAATCACACATAAACTCTGGTTCTCTGACTCAGCATTATGAATAGTAATTAAATTTTTATAATTTCTATGTGATTTCTGATGTACTATTAAGGGACACCTCAGTTTTGCAATAAATTTGTTTTTTAAACCAAAAATGTGTTTATTAATTCTAAATATATACAAAGTACTAAGTATAACAACCATGATATAAGGCAACACAATGCAATACAACCTGACATAACATAAAATAGCATAGCATAGAATAGGAAATCATAACATCACATTGCATGGCATAACTTAGCATAGCATAGCATAGCATAACATAACAAAGCATAACATAACATGACATGACATAACATAACATAACATGACACAACATAGCATAGCATAGCATAGCATAACAAAGCATAACATAACATGACATAAAATGTCATAGCATAGCATAGCATAGCATAGCATGGCATAACATAGCAAAAAAAGCATAACATAACATAACATAACATAACATAACATAAAACTCCTGCCATGAGAAATATACTTTGCATTTTACACATACATACACACCACCTCTCCTTCCCACCTAGCTATTTTTTTCTCTTTCTTTTTTTCTTTGCAAATATTTGTCCCATGTTGGATGTTAAATTTTGGGTCATTTTGTCTATTATTTTCTTTTTTGTGAATATTTTGACGATATGTCAAAATCACATCAAATTTTAAAGTTTTATTTCAATACATTTTATTAAATTTTTTGTCATTTTCCTTTTGATTCCTTTGATTTCGTCTACAGATAGAGCCAATAACACACACACACACACACACACACACACACACACACACACACACACACACACACACACACACACACACACACACACACACACACACACACACACACACACACACGCACCATTAGCCTACTCTACACTCCTCTCCCTCTCCCACAGTGATCTCAGGGGAAGGCTATGTAACGTAGCACTTGCTGAGAACTCGCCATGAAAATATAAATACAACCTTGGTGCATTTCAACCATGTAAATAAACAGGGCCACCCAAATTTCCAATTAGAGTCGGTGTGGAAAGCAGGAAATGGGGTAGACAAGAAGAGACCACACCCCTTTCTCTATCTTACACTCCCACCTTCCAGATCCAGGTCCAAGTCCAATTCAAGGATGGTGACAGCAGAGAGGGGGAATACAGCGTTCAGCACCCCACTTCAGGCTGTTTAAGGCTCATCTTCCTCCAGCTTCCTCTCCTTCCCTCTCAAGGATGGGACTCACAAAAGCTTGCGCAAAATACAGATATGGGCATGGAACGAATGTGTGGGATTTGATGCTTATACCTATGAAATCACTGTAATCTTGGAAACACATGCAATTTTTTTTTGTATATGTCTCCACCTTGTGAACATATCATTTACTTCATTTTGAGAAGCAAAGCCTTAAAACCAGCTCGCCTTATCAGTCAAGGTTATCAGGCAATTACTGTCTAGCCGAAATGAGGTGTTCTCACTGTATTCCACATCTTCTTGGAATAGCGAGGCATAGTTGTTGCAGAGCTAAGCCCTGAGACCACCCAGGAGCTGGGGTCCAGTTGTGCAAGGCCGAGGCAGGGTCCTTGTTGTGATAAGAAAGACAAGCCTTCTCCAAGGAGATATGGTGCTTTGATATTGTTGAGAGGTTCACTGATAGCTGCATGATCAACGTCTGATAGACTTGTCTGGCATTCCCAGCTCATGTTGGTCAATCTCTGCATCAGCTGTGGTCAGTCTGCAAATATCATGGGACCTATTATTTAGTATAAACACACAACTTAGCGTAATTACCCCAGAGAGTCAAAGAGCTGTACCCTGAAAGTCACTTTCACTCCTGATATGGCTGTGAGGCACATTTCTTAATTACTATAATTCACCCGGAAAGGGTAGAGCCCGCTGCTTTCAGTGTTTATGCGTTTATGTCAAAAGAATCGACAGACTTTGATACTGTGTTCTGTTGAGTTGTCTTTGGGTGGCACCAACGCAGATACCACAAAACTGTGTCTTTGGAGCAAAGGCTCCTCTGTCCATCATCTATTGTTAAGTGTTTATGTTTGGTTGGTCTCTGACTGCGGTTTCTCTCGCATACAGGAAGCAGATAGTATAAACACAGGGAGATCCTCTCTTTCCTTGACTCTGAGCTGCAGAACCTGAACACACAAAGAGCTGTGAGCCGTCCCTCAAGTCACAGAACTTTAGCCAGCTTCTCCTGGGGGTAACAGATCTTTTGCTGCACAATCAAATATGATGCATTTCATTGACATCATGCACTGACTTTAAGAGATTTGTGTGATATTATGTAAGCTGAGTCAGAAGAAACAGTTCTCTGCGGCAATGCATGCTGATGTTACAATATACGTTTAGCTAATGTTGACCTCGTTCACCATCTTATCTGAGTTTGTCAGCATGCTAACATGTTCTAAATAATGCTAAAAACATTTTGTCTTACATGTATTGAAGAACTACGTTTTGCACTGGAGACAAAGTCAGGGAGTCACAAAAGTCAGTAAGATTCATCCAGATTCATGCATCAAGGACCCGCATTGCTGCACCCTAGAGCCACCTTAAAAAGCTCAAATAGAAGAGGATGTTCACGTGACAAGTTAGCCATGGAGCTAATTAAGAATCAAAGAAAAAAAGATCATTTCTGAAAGCGAGGAGCAAACCACAGGTCAAAGCAAAGAGTTCTAAATGCTATTTTAGGTTCCATATTTCAGGTTTCAGACGACCAGATGGGATTTAGAATATGGTAGAACACAATAACACAGCATTAATTCTTAAGTGCACTGCTACAGTTACATTCTTTGAGGCGCAAACCTGAAAAAGACACTGCAAACTTTACACTAATATTGACGTTCCATTAAATGAGACTTAAAGCTTTCTGTCCTGCTTAAATGTTAAAACCTCTGCAAGCCCTCTGGGGAATGTATTTTTAACAACAGTGTGGTGGTTTAAACAACCTCGGTTAGAACAACACGCTGCAGACCGGTGCAGCAGGGAAACACCCGCTTCTGTATTAAATGGCCTGCCGAACATCAGTAGGAACAACATCAAGGTGTATTTGCCGAGATAATATTCATTTTCTGTGTGATAATAAAGATTAGCAACAAGCTTGTCTGTCAGTAGAACATGAATGGAGCTCTTGTGTGCCAGGCTGTGGTTTTAAATCTAGTCTAAGTTGTGCCTTTGTCTCAAAGCTGGCTACATTGTTACAACATGCAGTATGTTGGCAGGAAAGCAGTTCCATAAGCACAATTTTTAGGGTGCTAAAAATATGCAGTGTAGGCCTCCTTATATTTTGAGCACTGAAGACAGTAATTAAATGTAAATGATTAAACTAAATGTTAATTTAGAGGGTCGATGCTGAGATGTTTTTCTAAATATGCAAAATAAATTCTGTCAGCTTTTACATGAAGTTTTATGTATTGACCAAAGGCCTGGACAAACAATCAAATGGATTTGGTTTTAGAATAAAAATGTGAATGGCTGTTATTCTATTTAAATTTTACTTAAATTATTCTCTTATTCAGATAAAATCACAAAGATTATTTAATAATGTATTATTTGTTGTATCATTTCGGGAGATAGAGGAAAATTGGCAGGTAACTTGTCGAACATTTTCTCAGTTCATCCGAACAAAATAATTTACAGAGCGAAACATTTCAAAATTTCAAAATTGTCAGAACACTTGAGTTACTTTCCTATGGATGAAAATGCACATAACTTTGTAAAATGATGTAGAATTCAAAATAAATCACAATAAATTTCTTTAAATGATAAAGATTAACAGTAATATGTAGAACATTTATTAAAATCATAACGCCAGTTCTATTAATGCAGCAAAAATAAGACCAAAACATTTAAATGAAAATATAAGTCCCTTGCAGCGTCTGCACAGATTTCTATGAACTGTTCTCAAAACTTTTCGGGGGCTGGAACCCATATAGTATGTTTTCTTTTCCCCTCTGACTAAATAGATACGGGCTGAAGCCTGATCACTGCATGCCATCAACATTAATTATACTATCTCTAGGATTTGGGATGGAATTATTTTTTTATTTGTGTAAAGTGCTTCTTAGATGTTTTTTTCTGTCATGCCATTAATACCCCTATTATTAGTATATTGTATATTATATAGTATACTCAATTATCAATATTGAAAGAATAATGTATAATAAATGTATAATAAACTGAAAAAACCTTTTTAGAGTTGATCTTTAATAACATGAATACAACTTTCTTGTTCTTGTATGATCTATATATTAGATTTTTTTCTTAACATGCACTCTAAGTTAGCAGTAAAAAAGGTTTGGTTTTTATGTCAATTAGTGGATTCTATGCTTTGCTGTAAGTTAATTAATACAAAAACACAGAAATAATTCACAAATAATAAATCATTGAATAAAACTCATCATTATCACTTATAAGTAGAGCAAATGCAGATTATTCAGCTGATACAAAATATCCACAACAAACCATTTTATAAGTAGTGTCCAATATCAAAGCATTGCTGCAAAATATAAGAACTTATGACAGTCATTTTTTTTCTGCATGTTTTATCAGATGGATTGAGAAAATCATTCGGTCTGTCCAGCTGAGACACAAGGGACCATCCAGTCTCTTCTGCCCAGCAGGGGGCATGGTTGAACATACCCATGTGACAGTTTCAGAATGATATCTGGTTTACTATGTGCTTATATCATAATTTCACTGCAAAGGTTGAAGACTTTTCTAAGTACTGTCCCTGTTTGACGTTCAGAGAATTACAGGGATATCAAGCCTACAATAAAGCAGGTGATGCAGTCGTTCAGTTAAGGAGATTTTACATTTTGCAGATGCTTGTTTGTTATACTGGGATGTTTACTCCTCCAGTACAAAACAATAGATATGTGTCCAAAAGAGCACATGAATGAAAGCAGTCGATGAGAACATTGAACAACCTGCCCTCTATATATAACCTATGAGTTGCGTGTCTGTGTGTGTGCAGTGGCATTTGCATGTTTTTTTTTCTTCTTTTTCCCAAATATTTCCTCCAAAATTGAATCATTATTCAAATGCACTGAGACTGATTCTTCTCAGGAGGCAATACACTTTTGTCAAGCTGCTGTTAAACAGGCTTTGCTTTAAGTCAACCCCACTCAGTGCGGATGAACTAATATAAGGGCAAATTACAATTGGGCCCAGCAGTATTTGAAAAGCAAAATAGAATTACTGCTTTGCAGTTAAATACCTCCGAGCACCAGTCGAGTTGCAATTTACAACCATGCCTGTCCAGATTCATATACGACAACAAGCACCTGAACCTTAATATCATCAGACCGGTGAGCTTGTGCTTGAAATATGAATGTTGCTGCAAAGAAGTGTTGATGCAGAACTGGTTTATAGAAGCTCCAAATGTAGAGGGCCCTATGACCACTGCTGTGCCTCTACAGCGTGACTGGGCAACAGCTGTCGAGAGGTGAGGAAAGGCCTCTCTGCTGCTCTCAGCTGTGAAAACAGTTAACAAGAAGTCCCTCAGACACACACACACACACACACACACACACACACACACACACACACACACACACACACACACACACACACACACACACACACAGGACACAAAGAGATGTATTGCGATATTATATCTTGTGATTTATTATCTGTTTATAAGTTTTGATGTCTAGCATCATGATGTACCAGTATTGACAATGGTCATAATATTAAAATTAAAATGTATAAATGAATGAATACCTGTCTTTTTTTTTCTAATTTTCTGTATATGTCATAATAATATCATTATCATACATTATTTTGGCTACAGTCCCAATCATGTCATAGTGCATCAATCCTCTTTGATGTTGTAAAAGAAAAATCACCATTGATTGAAGTACAGCTTAAAATAGCCAATAACACGTGCAGAGTTTGTTGTTTGTTCTTATTTTTATCAGCTGGCCACAGCATGAACAATTCTTCCTTACGTTGTAGCTGCTCTAATACAGCATAATGCATAATAAAAATAGGTATTTGCCACAGTACACGATGAGCTGATCGCCTTCGAGAATCACACATATAGCATTATAGAACAGCGATAAGTCAACAAACAGAGCCAGGCATTGATTAACTACTTACTGTATGTCCTGTTCAATCATATGAAACACATTACACACAGTAAGCATAGGCTATATGACATACTGACAGAAGTCTAACCAGGTCATTCTGTCATATGGGCTATAAAGCGGATATTGTTTCACCATTTATTGTTTCAAAGAGTAAAATGACTTCTTGATCACTTGATAGTTTCAAATAAATATCCTTAAAGTTTAACTAAAGACTGACCCATACGTCATTTTAACAGAATAGAAAGGATGCCTCACAAGTAAAGGAAGAGGGACAGGAAAAAGAAAAATATGTCAGGTATCCTTCATTTGTCATCTTATCTCTGATGGTCTGAAAAAAAAAATGTAGAGCAAGGGAGATCCAGAGTCAGATGAGTCGCTATAAACGTACTATTTGAATGGATCAGAGTGAATTATCCTCTCAGTCTTACTCCCTCTCTTACACCTCAGTTCTTCTCTGTCAAATTTCTGTAAAAAAATAAATATGAAATCTCTTTTATCAATAGGTTATTTTAGGTTATCTAACTGAGCCAGTGGTTTGTGGTCTCAGATGGATCATACATTGGACCAATCTCCACCTGGACTTGGGGGGGGGGGTTGCTCAAAAGTTGCGCATTTGAGCCTCGGGCGGAGCCAGACACAGATTTGTTTATGTCCTTAAGCCCACATCGCGTGCCAGACGGGAGTCGCCCTTGTCAACACCGATCCCAGAGCATAGAATTCCCTTCCACGGAGACATTAGTCATTACTGTTTACTACAGGTGCTGTCATTACTTCATGTCTTACTCATCAGTTAGCTTATTAAGTAAGCTTGGAAATCCCCACAGGAATAACACCAAAGAATTTCAGTGTTGTTTATAAATGTGTGCTTCAATGCCTCTCCTCAGATTGTTTAGATATGGGCCTCACCCCAACTGACAGCTTTCATTCTCCTCTACTGTTGTTGCTGAAGAACTCATTCAGGCGCCACTAAAAGCATGTCTGTATCCAGGTGCTAGACAGGTTTAATTTTCTTAACAGACGTGCAAACCTTATTGGATAGATTTAAATTTATCTTCTTCAAACAGAGGGTTTTTATAATGCATTCTACAATGGTGTGTTGAAGGCTGTCAACCTTTGCCAAAATCACAATGAGATTCGTAACTATAGCCTTTTATATTTATGCAGGTCAACTAAGAGAGGTTGCTTAGCAGCATCCTATTTGTGTATGTATTCATACTAGGTCAAAAACAGTAATAAAACTTCATTCACTGCTGCTGTTACGCAATAATTAACGTTTTAAAAGAGGTTATTACATAGACAATAACAGAGATGTATCATATTCATGGGAGGAAAAACACATTCAAACAGCTTCGTACTGTGAACGTTTCAAAGTCTAAGCATCACCTTTGTTCAAATCTCTAAGTGATGAACATGTTTTTACACTTATGACAACATGTTTCTGTGTTTTTTAAGGGATGCCTCTGATTTGTTACAGCTTGGGTCTCATTTTCATAGTTTAAGCTTTCATTTCCATCAGTTGTGTGCAAATTATTCGCAGAGTTCGGTGAACACACATCATTACTATACAGCGAAATCCAGTCGGGAAATAAACACAATCCGTCAGACGATCAGATAATCTAAACCAATTTCTTTTGAAGTTAAACTGAAATGAGCGCAATTACAACAAGTACAGCAGGTCAAAGTTTAACCAGGAAGTTGATCTGAAACTGTGATAGACACTCACCTTTATGTGTTTTATTTTCTTCTGGCCAACCCGGAGGTTTGTTTAAAGACTGTCTTATTGTGGAACAGTAAGGAAATAATTAACTTTATTTATATAGCGCCTTTCAAAGCAGATATGTCACTAAATGCAGCGCAGATGCAACTAGAAAGCTAGAATGCCTTTGTCACTAATGAATTGTGAGGCATAGCACACACTATGTGATGCTGCCATGATGATGTTGCTTTACTCAGATGTGTCTCTTGTCAATTTAAGTGATACCACCGAATGTCTTGATCCAGGATATCTACTCCTGGAATTTGGATTCATGTGTTTATCATCAGTAGTTTATTGGTTATCAACAAAAATATTATTTCCATAACGTTGGATCTTTATCTATTTTTCATAAGATGTAACTTCTTATCTTTCACAGATACATGAAATCTATTTACCCCTCTCTGTTACTGTACTGTGACCCAGTATATATTTATGTATTTTAACCTCTTAGATCCTGACCTGGATATTTATTCTAATTGGTCTATGATTGTTTTTCATGGCAATAGTTTTTTGTTTTTTTTAAGGCCCAAATCCCCATGTTGAAAAAAGAGATAAAGTGATCCAGAATCTGCATACATACCCAGATCCACCTCAAAATTGAATTAACTCTTCCTTGGGTCAAGATCCGCCCTTACACAAAATTTGATCAATATCCATTGATAGCTTTTCAAGATATCTTGTGGACAAACAAGCAAACAAAACAAACATACAATCAAACAAACAGCAGGGGTAATAGTGGTAAATATAAATGTAGATATACAATAAAATCAAAGCAGATGTAGACATAAAAAAGAAAGAACAACTTAACAAAGGCAAACCAAGCTGATCTTGAGCTGCTGTTTAAAGTTGTCCACAGTGTCCACGCATCTGAAGTCCTGGTGACAAAGGTCCACATTAGACTTCTGACCATGCAGAGCTCCATTGGTGAACAAAAGGTGAAAAGGGAGTTACAATATTTAAGATACAAAAGCATAATTAACATTTCCATCACCATTTGAGATGCAATGGCCCTGAGCTTTAGAATGTTTCTTAGCTGATAAAAAACAAAACTGCAACCACTTCTTAGTTCCACTAAAATACGTCAGTCCACTGTATTAAATATATTATTAAAAATTCAACATTTTCCTGCATCATTATGCACCAAGATATCATTTAGAATGTGAGAAAAGCTGTGGAAACCAGACCAAAACATCTCAAAGATAATAATCTATATATTCATTGTGACCTGCTTAGCAAGCACTTTTACTAAAATGATGGCAACTTGGAGATGGGCCTAGAATTTTGGAGTAGAGAAGTATAAAGGTTCAATTTTTTTTTTCAGAGGTGGTTGAATAACAGCTTCTTTGAACTTAATAGGGATATGAGCAGATAATTGTTGATTACAGAGAGGAGAACACCGGAGGACTCAATCAAAGGGGCCTGTGTAGTTTTAATAAGGGGACTAATTGTGTATCCCTGTTGCACTCTTTTTGGTAAACTCAAGGAGTTTGCACTCAGTCCTCTCAGCCTCCGGCTGATTTCACATCTCACCATTAACTTACATGAACTAACTTTAACAACCTTAACACCTCTCTGTTATTCTCCTCTAGCCTCTCTCCGTCTTCCCTCCTGTTTCTATTTTTATGAAACAGACTCATAAATTTTTTCAAGTTAAAGTTAAAACATAAGTTAAAGCATCTTCAGCTCGTATGGTCGCAGGCACGATTTTATCATTACTGATAATACTGATAAAACTGTGATAATAATTAAACATCCAGGTTGTAACAAAGTGAAATTAGACTTGATATACTTATGGCTCTAACAAATATCTAGTTAAGCATTTAGCTGGCATGCAGTCTAAACACATTTGAAATACATTTTTTGAATAGTTTTATCTTCTGCGGTGTGACAAATGTATTCATGCAGTTGTATTGTGATTATTATATCAGTATAAAAGTTCACAGCTTTTCAAGTCTTAAAGCAATAGTGATCATATAAACATTGAAGCTGGCTGTACTTGCAGTAATTGTTCCATCTGTTCATACTGGCCTTTAGGAAATCCCTTCCTTATGTGCCTCCAATGAAAGTGATGGTGGCACAGTGGCATAGTGTTATGAGAACAACCTCTATTCATCACAATGCATGCTCTGTTCTTTTCTTAAGGGGAACAACAACAGCCCTCCTCATCACAACTGAATGGCTTGCTTATGGTGAATGATACCACTGAGGATTTACAAATCTTTTTCTTCTTTTAAACTCTACCTCATGACGGGTCAAACCGTGTTATGGATTTCTCAGGGAGTGCTGGCTGTTTTTTCCTATTGTAATCATTCACCAGGAGAAAATCTCATCTCCCTCCGTTTTGACTTGCCATATGTCTGAGTTCAGCTTTGTGCCAAAGCGGCTATAAGCCAGCGAACATACTTAGATTAACTTTTACATCTTTTGCAGAATGATGTAAACACAGAAATCCTTTAAACCCTGAGGCTTTTCACTAACTGTAACTTCAGTTATTTGCACCTGTGCCATGAAGAATTTCAGCTATTCCAACAGACTTGCTTTCTAGCTCTCTTGAAACCTGATAGACTGTGTGAATTGCTGGCTCTCTAATGTTTGAAAGTTTGAGCATATTTGAGCCATTTATTGCTTTTTATTGTGGAAAAACAAAAAAAAACCTTTCTGCGTTACTATTACTTGCCATGTTGATTTTGTGTCTGTATGTTTTTCTTTTGTATAGATAAATTTAAGAATTGATTATGTCTAACTTGGAAAGTGCCAGTCTCCCACGTCTCTCTCTTCACTGACAATGGCATTGTGTCATTGTGTCTCCTTCCACTGCTATTTTTGTGCCCTTTTACCTCACCGTTTGTTATTTTGTTGCTAGTGGTTGTTTGATGCTGGGTGAGGATCAGATTACAAAGGCTTCGTTTTGATCTCTCTCCATTCACGACGGTCTTGGAATGACAAGAGGTCAATAGACAGGAATTGCTTTCATCGTGTCTGACTCTTTGACTCTGGCCCTCCATTGTTTTTATGGGCTAAGTTCACGCTTTTGATGGAGTTCCCAGATCATCATTAGGTACCAAAGCACTTTATCATTTTGTGAGACGTCTTTATCTGTTGCTGTTCATTGAGGTAAGTCACAGGTATGCTGACAAATTAGGTTTATAATGTTAACGACAGGTAATAGCAGACGATAATCAGATCTCCTTTCACAGTTTATTCAATTCTTTATAGGAGTATTTGCAAATTTGGCCACAGATACAAATATATTGCAATAATTATGAATCACAACAGTGGGATTTTCTTTCTTTATACACTGGCCTTTTTGCTCTCATGTCACAGTCTGGGTCAAATGAACCACAGACTCCCAAAGGATGCAATGTCCCCTTCCTTCAAATACACTGAAACAGAAACAATTCCCTAATTTCTCCTTCGACCTCATCATAACCCACCTTCCCTTCTCAGACCTGAGAAAAACTGGGTGTAGTGAAAAAAAAACATCCTTTCTCAAGTTGTCGCACTGCCAGTTTCCTTAGACAGCCAGTCTTACACGGAGTGTCTCAGAACCTGAACTTCCCTGTTTAGCAACAACAGAGTGAGTCATAGCAGCGGGCTGTGAGATTCTCACTGAAGATTAAACACTCAAAATAGGTTTCTACAAATAACAGTTAACCAAACAATAGTGTCTCAGTTTTTTCCAGCATAAGGTTGTGCCTGGAAAACAGACTTTCTCTAGACTTTCTTTTTGCTCCCCGGGCGCCGTAATGTAATGGCAGCCCACTGCTCCTCAGGGATGGGTCAAATGCAGAGAAAGAATTTCCCCCCTGTGGGATTAATAAAGTATGCTCAAAAAACAAAAAAAAAAAAAAAAACAGACAAGGAGTTTAGTCTTCCATGAGGTCATGGTGTATGTAGGAGAATGCCTTTTCTTTTGCTCATTAATCATATGCATGCACTCTCAAGAATATGTACATCAGGTGAAATACAGTAGGGGTAACTCGGGGGCTACTTTAGCTGGCGAGCTAACTGTTACATAAAGTTAGATGGGAACATGCTAAGGCTAGTCAGTCACAATAGCTGGCCAAGATTTGTACGGATTTCCTTCACCCTGCACACGAATCCACTGATGTTGATTATTGCATTGAAATGAACTAAACTCGCTGATATATTCCCTTCACATCTTAAATGCTGTGTGTGACCAGCCCTGTTTTATTCCCATAGCAATGAACTCTCTCTGGTGTGAAGGTGAATGCCACTGTGGTGCTTTCACGAATTTATGCAAATTTCAGGGCAGGCCTTTGTTGAGAAAAGAAATGTTCCCAAGATACACCACAGCCCTGAGGAGATCTTCAAATGATTGTGTCACCTGGTTTGAGGTTTAGAGACATGAGCCATCCGTGGAGCTCAGTTTCATGTTAACCTTTCATAATCAGGAATGTTCTTAATAGACAGGTGATTTGTTCCTTTATCCGATGTTGCTGATCTGATAGATGAGACATTGTTGATGAAATGAGGTGTCTGAGTCTCTCACGCAACTCGGTTGGCATGGTTCGTGGTGTGGGTTTAAACTCCCAAGATTCTTTGAATGCCATGCCCAGATAGCACATGTAATGGTGTGACTTAACTGTGACACATCACCTTCACAGACAGCTGATCAGACTGTTGATTGTTGCCTGTGGAATGTTGTTCCACTCGTCTTCCAAAGCTGGGCCAAGTTGCTGGATATAGGCAGGAAATGGAACCATTAGGAGAGGCAAACCAGGCAAATGTTTGGGGCCACCCAAAAAACAAAAACAAAGTTGAGAAACGGGAACCCCAAATAGCCACTCATATTGTCACATTGTGCTATAAAGCCCCTCAAACCTCCCATGAAGGCACTATACAGTGTAATACCAAGACCCCAGACCCCCCCTAAGTAGGGCCCCTTCTAGCTACCGTACTGTACAACAGCTGGATATGGTTAGTTTGGACGCCTAACTGAACTGTCATACATACAATGTATAGTCAGCACACTGAAGCAAACATATGTGTCTGGTCACCAGAAACAGAGGGAATAAACTTTTACCTCAATTACTTGAATGAATTGTATTATTTATGTTTTCTACACCGCCCAAATGTGCCCCAACCTCGGAAACACATTCTTTTTAGTTTTTCGACTCCTGGAAAATAACTTTTTTATTTTATTTTGGCACAGGGAAGGGACACACAACTTCAAGTGGTTGTATTTTGTCACCATTTTGAATATGTTTGCATAATATGTGTGTAATATGTGAATATGGTGACTGGACTCACTACACTGGGTAGCGCTGTGATCACCGTGGAGGACAGGGGAATCTGTACATGGAAATTACCCTCTCACTAACATTTGTTCTTATCACAACATCCAATTCAAATAAAGATAATTTGTTCTTCTCAACATTGAGAGTTAAACCAATTCTAAAACGCACTGGATGTGTGTCATCACAGACAACCTCCTGTGTGTCATTTGAGTTCATGTCAACAGTGAACACAGCAGCTGTGATAGCGGTGCTAAAGCTTTGGGTCCATCCTGTAGTTTCCTGTGGACCGCCGCTGCTTCAGTCCAGAATGTCTTCAGCCTGGACCCGCATATTTCCTGTCCTCAGAGCTGGTAGTTTATGTAACACAGCCAGACTAATGTTTGCTCACAGTTAAGGATCACTGCTGAATGCAACGCTGTCGTTGATCCAGAGCATCCCAAACATGCTAAATGGGTGTCATGTCTGGTGTACATGCAGGCCATGCAGGAACAGGGATTTTTTTTCAGCATCCAGGAATTGTGGGAAAATCCTTGCAAGATGAGATGATGGCAGCAGATGAATGGCACAACAGTGGGCCTCAGGATCTTGTTGGGGTATCTCTGTGCATTCAACCTACTGTACCACCAATGGAATGCATCCATGTTTGTTGTCCATAACTTACAGTATGTCTGCTCATACCATAACCCCACTGCCACCCAGGGGTCCTCACAACATTGAGAACTACAGGAGGGCACGTTCCTAAAAGCGGCACAACCAGCAATTAATTTAGGGAGGTGATTACCTTTTCTCACTGGGGATTTAGGTACTAAATAACCTTTTTGCCTTATTAAATAAAATAATTTTATATTTAACATTTAATGATTAATTAAATTTTTTTTTTATTAAAAAATATTCTGTGCTTACTCAGGTTGCCTTTGAAGATCTGACACAGTTTAGGATGAAATACACACAAAAATAAGACATATATAAGATATACAGTACACTCTGTGAACTCTGGACGCTTAATCTCTCTCTAAACATGGAAAGATGCCAAGAGAGAGGTTCCATTTCAAGCACAGTTTACATTCTCCTCATTCTAGACATGCCATAAACCAAACACATATTTGCTTTGCTGAAAATTGAAAACGTCTGCAGGTCTGAAAGAATAAATGTCCCGTACTGGATCTTAAAAAATATATTGTTTTTTTTAGTTTCTCCTAATTTTAAAATGTTATTTTGACCAAAGTTTGTGTCGATTTATTTATTTTACATATCATATTGTACGTATTATATTTCAGCTGCTGCCTTTGTTGCACGTCATATTGAAAACGTCAGACTGATAATAAAACCACATTCTTATTCTTATTTTCAACTTTTGGGTGTGAAGGTGGGAAAATTCTTAATTACTTTGCTGAACATGAGTTATGTGAATTCTCTCTATGTGTCAGACCCTAATAGACAACTTCATGCTTAAGAAATAGGTGAGACTTCTAGACCAGTGACATTCTTTTAAATGAAGCCAACAGTTTAACGCCTGCCAGCCAAACATGAAATTACTAGAAGTATGAGGAAGGTTAAGATGGTGTGGGAAAGTTCTTTCACCGGCACTTGCTTTTTAAAGTAATAGATCATCATAAACAATGTTAAAATGTCTGGTCACATGGCTCATAGGGGAAACTTCTTCTTTATATCCCCTCTTTCTATTTCTTTGCCATATAAAGAAATAGAGCCTAATTCACTAATTTGTGAATGATAACTCTTGGAAATATTTGTTGCTTTAACTTTAGCATACGCAAACAACTCAGGACTTCTGTTTGAGGGAATCATTCTTGCTTTGAGTTCTTACTTTGAATCACAGCTGCTGTCACTGTAGTTGTTCTGAAAAAGTATTAATTATGAATGTTTGCACACTCCTATAATACATCCAGGTATGTGGGGGCTCAAGGAGTGTACTATTGACTTTTTTACAAAGGACATTTTCACAAGTAAAAGTAGAAAACCACAGGTGTAAATAATGAATAATAGTAGTAGAAGTGTTGTCTGAATTCAATTTTGCACCTTTTGGATTTAAGCTCCTACTCTGCTGCATTCGAAACTGCTTGTTGAGTGGTTGAACAGCTTCAGAAAACCAGTGGCCTGTGTCCAACATTATCTGGAACTGTTCAAAACAATCCAACATCCACACCCACTTAATGCTGTCATTGATGTCAGTGTCAATGCTGTCATGTGTGCAGAGGTGAGGAAAGAGTCTGTGGTTTGTGAGTAAAAATTATGAGAAAATATCTTGTTTTTTCCTCTAGGGCTGACAATGTTTATGTGTTAACATTTGGGATTAATCTGAGAACCTTAACATTAATTTAGCATTTTTGTTTATTGCAAATTAATCAAATCACCAAGTTTGACCCTAATTTATTCCCGTAATTCCAGTGCAGATTTTCACTGGGGCATAATAAATGCAGATAACACAATGACTCAGGAGACCATCTCTGGTGTCTTGAATGGCGAGTTTCCAGGTGGAAGTTTAGACAGAACCAAACTTATGTGCACATGATGCAGTGATGAGCTGTCTTTCCACAGAAGCACAACACAAAGTATCATCTTTGATAGTGCTAGCAATACGTCACTGCAGCAAGGAGTCTGCCCTGTGTAGCACACTTCATACAGAGTAACCACAGTGACTCTGTGTGTCAGTGGGTTTGTTGGTACTTAAGCCAAGTGCAGTAAAATAGTCAAAAAAGCCCACATTTCCAAGGTCAATTCATTGATATATTGATATATATATATAAAATATTCATTTTACAGTAAATATTTTACAGTTATTAATTTGCAGTATTACAGTAATCACAAGCACAGTGCTATAGATTATAACTATAATAATAATTACAATTTAATTTACAGACCACTACTACTACAGACTTACAGACTTACAGTATCCAGCCAGTTACTGTCCATTTCACAGTGTTCTTATTACAGTGTGGTCATTCGGAACATGAATATAAACTTTTTGGTGTGTTTTACGTGATACCTGTCCTTTTTCTATAAGTCAAGTCACAAAGTCTGCTGTGTAAAAGGACTATTGTGATAGTCTGAGATTTAAATGATGTTTCAATTCAAAAGTAATGGGAAATGGTCATGAAATGTTGAAATGTTACACCGACAGTATTGCTAACACCAGCAATCTCCAGCACACTTAAACAGCATGGCTACTATAGATAACGCCGATGTCTCGTCACATACTGACTGCAACTACACTATTATTCCACTTTGTGCAGAACGGAAATCATTCTTGCACCACGAGGGAATCCTACAATTTGTACAAAACTACGATGGTAACAGTTTGACGTGTTGAAAAAATAAACAACATTTCATAATATGACCCTCGATTGTAAATCTCATCAAATATTAACGTCGAACACACTAAATACCATGGACTATGAAAATAAAAGTCAACCTTTTAAAACCCTGAAATGCACTTCATATCCACAGCTTAGCTTAAAACCGACACACCCATATTTTTTATTGTTTTATACTGTATGCAATGACATAAGCTATGATTGCTTTTATTTCATTGATAGTTGACTCATTGTATTGTATTTTAGCTAGTAGGCCTACATAAAAATCAGGATCATAAAATACTGTGAGATGAGGTTATGTTCCTTTGCACCATGTGTAAGTATGTTCAATGTGGGCCAACCACCACTGATATCTTGTACACAAAATCAATTCTCAACTAAATAAAGTTAAGCTGTCACAGCTACTATATGTTCTATATCTCTGTGGTTACTGTATGAAGTCTGGTTCACTTTGAACTGCCTCATACGAAAATATAAGCCCCAGGTTTTTATATAAACAGTTGCCACTGACAATCACTCTTCCCTTTAGAGAAGTAACGCCTCCTCAGTTGATCATAAATAATGTTGTTTATTTTGAAGCATTAAGAAGAGGCTACAATCATGCTAGCAACTCTGTGAGCTGCAGCAGCTGTACTTAGAACAAACACTGCTAACATGCTGATGTTTAGCAGATATAATGTTATGCTATTTTGGTATTAGCACTAAAAATAAAGCACAGCTGAACCTGATGGGACGGTCATTATTGAGCAAGTATTTGATCATAAACACAAAGTGTAGGAACATTTTAGATTTCGTTGTGATGATGTCACCCTTTGAAGAGTCAGTGGATCACCACAGTTATTACATTTCATCCTGATGGGGGACATGTAATGTAAATACTTGTCAATCTGATGGTTGCATAGACGTTTCACTCACAGTCACGAAGGTCAGCCCCACAGCAGCATGAGAGGAGAAGTTGACCACGAACGTCTCCACGAAATTTTGTGCCAATCCATCCAATCAGTTTTGAGATATTTTCCTAAATAATGAAAACTTGGACCTGATGATGATCCGTGAAAATTCAGGGTTTACCAAAGTCGCTGAGATTCATATCCAAACCATCGTCAGTAAGATTTGTCCTCCGAGGATCATGAATGTCAACAAAATAGTCATAGCCACCAGTTTTTGTTGTTATGATATCCTGTTGTTGAGATATTTTATTCTGGTGACTAAGTTTTGCCATTCATAGAGCTACACCACCAACAAGAAATGGTGGCTGGTGTTGCGTTTGAGTCTGTGACACTTGGTGAATGTGTGCTTAATGCTGAACAGAGCACTGACTGTTTTGCAATGGCAAGTATAGAATCAGGCTAATTCAACTTCAGGAGGGTTTGTGTGTATCCATACTTTCATAAAAGATCCATTACAGCCTTCTGCATGTGTGCAGTCACACTCTCATTGAGACGGTACAAGGATTCGGTCCACATACTGATGGCAATGCAGGCTCACACACTTCTGCATACACACACACTGATCAAACATGCTCTAAACATTCCTCATTCACAGGCATTAACTGTAAACTCACATCAAGCTCGAGGCATTGTGCTGAGCTGTGGTTCAGCTAGAAGAACAGATCCAAAACAAGTCTGAAAGCATATAGCTTGGAAATAAATATCATTAAACTCAGCTGTCAAATTACATTTGGCTCCGCTGAGCACGCCGCCATCCATAAGAACTTGGCTGTCCTCCACACCAGCGCTGGTTTTCTCTCTTTCTTCCTTCTTAAACACACACACATGCAAAAGAAAAGTCCTCACAAAGAAGCAGACACAAATATCCAAATGCACACACACACAGATGGGACCACCTGGAAGATCGGTTTATGGAATCTGGACAGAGATGCACGAGAAACAGACTTTTTAATTTCTCTAAAGCACCAGATCTCTAAATAGCCTCATTCATTTACATCCAAAATGTAGTTTGATCATCCGGGAAACAGATTAAAAAGCAATGCTGTGATCACAGACATAAACCTGCTGTTGTAAAGAATGACAAACACATAAGTTTTATAGAGAAGGGAAAATTAAATTAGGGAAGACGACCCTGGTAACAGAGCAACAAATACAGTCCATAATATGGCAACTAAACACTAAAAGTAAATGAGATGATAAAGATTATGATACCTTTCCACAGCACATTAAATCTTCTTGACAGGATGACATTTGCCCTCTAATTGACTCCTATCTGAGTAGGTGTAAATAAGGTGTGTGCTGGTTAACCTGTGTTGGTTTCGTGCAAAGACAACCCTTTACAAGCATCCACTTAAAAGGAGTTCCTCCTCCCATTTGCACGCACCTTCCTTTGTTGCCTATGCTTCGAGTCTTTTTTTCCCCCCGTCTTCTTTTCTCTCATTTCAAAATAACCCAAACAGGTCCTATGGATGTAGTACCAAAGATATTATCGAAGCATACTTCACCTGAAGGGGCTCCCATCACACAGATTTTTTTTTTTTTTTTATCCCTGCATGTACGGATGAGGCCTGGAGGCTTGAAGGCAGGCAAAACAAGTTGAGCTTGGTTGGGGCAGGCTAATCCCTGCTAACAGCTTTTTTTTTCAGGTTGCTCCAAAAATGAATTTTTTTGCTGCATGGTTGACACCATGGTTGACAGGTGTCAGAACCTTTTGGTTTGTAAACATGACATGAATGACAGAACTCCGACAGTTTTGTCACACACGATTGAAGAATTTAAAATTCCAAGTTTTGAGTCACGATGAGCTTGAGGTGATGTTGCTGCTGCTGCTGCTGATGTTGCACTGAGACCAAACCAAAGTGGCCACACTTACCTTAAAGCCGCTGCTGTGATGCATTCAATTCACATTTAAAACCTGACATCCCTTTGCTACCATCCAGAGATAATAGATAAGTAAAAAACACATTTAATCAGTGTCAGTAAGACCACTTTGATAAATGTCATTTAAATGTACGTTACTGCTAGCTTGGATAAAATGATGATTACCGATTATTATATGAGTGGGTATATGTTTTAATCTGGTGTAATTTATCACATTACCAAATTTACTTTTAAATTTAATTTCTTTTGGTGGATTTTCAACATGTTACATCATATTACTACTATGCTATCTTTGGTTTACTGGAGAACTAAAAAAACAAAATGAATGTGACATGCATGAAACAAGGCATTATTGAAAAAAATTCTAATTCATATATGTGTGATCCTGGTGAGACCACACACTGAAAAATTGACCAAACTACTTAAGAAACATGTACAGATTGTGAAGAATTGTGTATGTATTTAAAAACAACTTGACCAAAGTGCTTTACAATGTAAACAGTACAGCAAGAGAACACAATGCATTATAATAAAACTGAAATCAGCTGGGATAATAAAAGGTACAATAAGAAAATAACTATAGATAATAAAAAATTATAAAAATAAATAAATAGTAGTTCATATATTATCAACAAGGATATGATTTTCCATAAATTGGCATTTGGTTTACTTTCCTTCCATTAATTTGCAGACACAACAACAAACAGCCCCGCTGCCTGATGGGTAAATTAAGTGTTTTAGGAGGAAAATCATTAAATTCCATGACTAAAACTTCTATTTCCTGTAACTGCTCAAAATCACAGATTTGTTTTTTAGGAACCTTGTTTAAATTATCAAAGGACAAAGACAGCATGTAACATAAATGATGAAGTCACACCAGCATGCAGATTTGATTTAATAACACACATTTAATTTCACGTTTCTGTCATCACTGTGTCGATAAACTGTGAGGACAGGAGATGATAAATGTGCAACAGCTGCTGAATTAACCTTGTCATGTGTGTGTTGCTTCACAGGATTTGAACTGCAAATTGTAGCGCTGAGGCAACTAAAGTGTGAAGTTATGTTTGTTAGTTAGTTGGTGGAGTGATGTATAAAGTGTATATTTTTAAACAAAAGTTCAATTTGAAAAGTCGTTTTTGTCGAAATCCCAAATTCTGCAAGAAATTCTGAACTTTGTTGAACTCCCAACCTTCTCACATGCCTTTCTTACATACTCAGATTGGAAAATGCACCTGGCTTCTCTCTCTGCCATAGTGCAGTCCTGCTGCTTGTCAGTTACAGTTTATGAAACCTCATCTGCTTACATGATAGGCCTCAACACAGACCTCAGTACCCTGGACCCTGGAGAGAATAAATAGAAAATGGATCAACCCTTTTTCTTAATGGGCTACTTTCACTGTCATCACTCACACTGTTATGACATCATAACCTACATACAGTGTCCAAAGTGTTCCCCCATTTGCTCCGTTCCTATCTCAACCCACAGTTGGTGCTGAAGTGTTTAGGTCCTTTCCCACTTTATTGTCTAAACATGAGAGAGGAATTAAGTGGTGTACACTCACAGCAATACTGCAGCTTGCATGAAGTCCACATCTCTCACACCAAAACAAATCGGCACAACCTGGTCCCAGAACAGCCTTTGATACAAACATGAAAACAAAAATAAAAGCTTCATTAGTCACTTTTCAAACTACGTCTCCTTTACTCACCAGTGTTGTGCCTGGTTAGTTGCTCTACCTTTTACTTTTACCTCCAAAATGCAACTGGCCCTTGACCCCCCACTGACACTGATTCTTATGCCCCTCCTCAGTCCCTGCATGTTACGTTCACGTAAAGTCCGTGTCACATTTCTGTCTTGCACATTTCACTTAGTGTTTAAACTTCATACTGTGAGCTTTTTTAAAATTCCTTCATCAATATTCTGCATATTCATGCATGAAACGGTGCAGCTCTTTCATTGAAATAACAGTCATATCATATCAGAGATGAACCTGATTTAGAATATCAGTTTATCCCTGCTTTTCATTGCTCTTCACTGCATTCTGGTGTCATTCATTGCTGCATAACACTAAATATAATGATCATATATGTGTGTTTAGAGAATGTATTCAAGTTCATCTTAATTTTTAAATATCCCGTGTGGAGTGTTTATCCGCCAACTGGAAGAATATCCAAGGCACACTGTTCCGTTTAAAGTTTAAAAAGCCTTTATTTTCACATGGCTATATAGGCATTAAAAAATATGCTGCTGAAGTATGTGTTTCAGCTCAATGGGCCTTCATTGGGTGTCAGAGAAAGATCATTGATATATGTATATTATTTGATAAATGAGAATATAGAAAGTGAGATAAGATAAAATTGCATCATATACAAGTGAGTTCATTGTACGTCTAAAGAGTTTCAAAGACAGATCAAATAACTGTCTTATACTGGAGACAAATCTTTTCTTATTGAGTCTTTGACAGTAGAACTCTGGTTTATGGAGTGGTTCCAACATGCTACAGTAAGAACTCTAGTGCTGCTAGTGGAAAAAGAGATTATATTTCTCTGCCTCTCCATCTGCAAATAAACTCTTTGACTTCAAATGTTTATTGCCTCTTTAATACACTTCTCCCCCAGTCATTTGGCATGTTGCTCACCTTACCTATAAATGCCATTACCAAAATAGAAACCTTTCAAACCAGCAACAGGCACAGGCCTGCTTACATTCCATTTTTCATTACTGCTTCTCATATCAGGAGACATGTGAGAACTTGAACTTTGCACACTGTTTTATCTGAAATTGCATCTCACTGATCACCTATATTTAGTCGTAGTGAGATGAAAATGACATGAAGTCACATAGAAGGAATATTTCATACACATACGGGTGAAAATACGGATTGTGTGCATTTACAGGGAGCTGATATACATGAAGAAGCATGTGGAGCCTATTATACATGAAAAAGCAGAATGATGGTGACTAAGAACATAAGGACACACACATGTTTGTGTAAAACCATAATGCTCCAGTTAAATACAGACACTGGTGATGTAGTTTCAAAACAGAGCTGTCAAAATACTATAATTAGTGTCTGATGAAATATTTACAGGTGGGATGGTTTGCACACAAATAATAAACACACGGCTGCCATAAATAGCATGAAGTAATGCTAGGAATAAAACTGAAATTCTGTTTCTGTTTTTGAACCTTTGAATGCATGCCTGGCTCTGTGGGCACACGCATTATTCATTAAGCTCTCAGCAAAATAATCTTTCTCTCATCTCGAATTCTCTGCTGCATCACACACAAAAGCTTTTATTTTTTTTTATTTTTTTGCATAGAAAGTGAGAGAGAGAAACCTTGATCTTGAGTCATGCAAACTAAATCCTCGTGATTTTTAGAAATCTTATGGAATTTGCTAGGACAGTTTACATTACTGAAACGTTGCACGGGGTTCACATATTTTTGTGCAATTTTTTTTTTAAGTGTCACAATCCATCATGCTATCTAAGGCAATTATCTACTAATAGATATAAGTTGTAAAAAGATATAAAATGTACATGTGTTAATATCTAATATGATGCATACGTTTTAAAAAAAAAGTACATCACTGTATGGCTGATGATTTGTAGCAAAGAATAATTTCAGAATTACACAAATCATTTTCTTTTTGGGCTACAGATGTATTTATGTATCGTTTTTCAGATATTTCTGGGGCTTTACCATTGGGAGCAGGAGTATAGTTCTATTACAACACTGAGCTCAGTTTTAATTTCTTTAAATCATAATGGAAGTGTTGTGTATCAGATTACTCAGTCACCAGGGTGTGTTGTTTGATTCAGCAAAAAGGAACACATCGATTCTGTCGTCACTTCACACAGAAAACCTACAAAACTTGTAAAATCTAATAAAAACACACACACAAAAAAACTATTAATGTTTAGATACACAGAGGCCAACCAAATTTCTGGCATGTGGGGCAGCCTTTGTCACTGCATTACATTTTGTCTGATGTAAGCCACCCTAGAGGGCATATTATCAGCTTTTATCTACAATAAATGCCTCCAAGAAGAGACCACAGCTTTACTTTTTCCACCTGCAATCAACTAAGAATGTCCATTCTTCATGCTCGTGCCTTATAACAAATAAAAGGACAACTATTTTCCTCCACAAACAACAAAAGACAGGGAACTTCAGAGTTGCTGCTTGAACCAGTCACTTTCCATATAACCCCTAACTGGAGCTCTGAGCTTTAAAAGAGAGCTTTTATCAGCTCCAAAACATTAACTCTTACATTCACTGTAATATAATTGTATGTAACTACTTTATGAGTGTAGACAGGTGTGGCTGTAGCACATTTCAGTCTGTTTAGGCATTTAATTACTTTGGCATCATTTTGTGAATTTTGAACGTTTACGAACTGAGCGCAGCGCCAATGGAATGCTGATCAGTATCAGCAACAATCAGGGAATTAGTCACTGATGTCTGACTACATGCTTCACAGTGTTCCTTGGTTTGACGTATAAAGAAGAGATACCTTAAGGCCAGAGCACACACAAAATACATTTACATGTGAAATGTCTAAATCAATTCCTGTGTGACAAGAAATATGGAGTGTTGTTAAGGACAGAGTTTACATAATGCTAGTATTTTATGGCAATTCTTCATTCTTTACACTTTAAGTAGCAGGGCTTAAAATTGTGGACCTTGAAAACAGAGTTAAGGAAATCTGAAGTGTCTTATCTTATCTAGTATCCTCAGAAAGACTCCACATTGTACTGTAATCTAATGTGCCCATAAATCTCACAACACTGATCTTGACAGAGTTAGAAGAAGAGAAAGACAACAAGGACCAGATTCTGTGGCTAAGATTATTTATGGCAGTTTGTCATTGTCTGAGGATATTTACTGTAGACACATATATAAATTCAGGGCAAATGATTTGTTTTTTTAATTTGTTTATTTTTTTAAAAATGTTTTTCCAATGCGTAAAGCTTTCACAGATACACTTGTACAGTACAATACATCTGTCCTATATTTCTGTACTATATTTGTAGTTGTAAGTGAATAAAGTTACGTGAGCTCATCCACTGTTGATGAATGTCGATAGATGCACAAAGAAGGGAATACAATCTAATAAAGGGCATATAATTTGTAACGGATAGCTTTATTAATGAACAATAGATTATTTACTGATGCCATAGGTCATTATTAAAGACACATTTTGGGTTGCCAGATTTTGTAGAAACTCAATGGCTGGTATTTATCCTTTTTATTTGTTAATAATGCAGCTATACATGTAATCCATTAATATATATATATATATCTCATGGGTCTCTGACTTTCTAATACAATATATATGTTAATAAGTCATTAATAAAGACTTTTAAGCATCAAGTCTGCAGTACATGATAATATAAAAGTTAATAAAAAGGTTTTGGGCCACTTTTTCTACATAAGAGTAATAATAATCATAATAATAATAAGTGGTAATAAGTTGTTCCTTTTTTTCCATCATACACCTCTGGCAGTATATGAAGAAGGCATATTACTGTATCACTGTGTCCATCTGTGAAAACATAACAGATACAGTTTCATTATTTGAATCCTATAATGTACACAGTCGCACAACAAGCTGCTACATGCAGTGACCAGAATGAACACAAGCTATTAGAGCTCTTGACATTGTGTGGTTACTACAGCAATCTGACCTTTCAAACTAATGGCTTCCCTTGGATTGTGTGTCACAAACACAAACAGATCAGTACCTGAAAATCAAAACACTCACACCAGCACAGACATGTGTAACCTATGCAACACCTTGAATAGCACAGTGTGCATACGCAAAGGTTACACCACTTGTCACAGTAACAACATGTCAGTGGCTTGTGTGATGTAAACATTGGTTTCCAGGTGGTGCGTGAGGATATCACATTCCCTCGTGTCTATCTGGCGTCACTGTTGCAGCACAACTGATAAAACCAGCGATTAGCTCTGATCATTCGGAGGAAATAAGACCACCAATTAAACATAACTGCCAGATGAACCTGCAGGCAGTGAGTGGGAGGAGGAATGTGTCCAGGCTGAATGGGAATGAACCACAGCTGTCAAATGTAAAAGAAAGAGTTCACATGGCTGTGTTCACCTGCTGGTCTTGATTATAATCACTCTGTTTCACACTGAACCACATCCAAAGTTTAACCCCCCAATTCCAAAGTCATCCTCGAGGCAGTTCACTCAGAAAGAGAATAAATCAAATCAGTCATTTGTTAGGTGAATATGGCTACAGGATGAGAATTTTTACAGGATAATTTGTTTTAAGACAGAGAAACACATTGGGCATTATTTATATGTGGGTTGTTAAGTTGGCATGAACATCTGAAGTGCAGTCTGAGGAGGAGTATGTCTATAGGGAACTTTTCTTTTCTTTTTTTACTCACAGAGTTTTCAAGCATCGCACTCAAGCCTGTAGAAACAGTAGAGAATATATGTTTCCTGTTTAATTGGGATGCAAATATTTTCAATCCCTATATGACAGCACAGCTCCAGCCGTGATTACAGTGGTTCTTGGAATTATCCAGCGTGAACTATACCTGCAGGCACCACACCTTCATATGCAAAGGAAACATACGCCATCTGGTTGTCTCAGGTGAAATAGTTTCTATGTGTCACCCAGTTCACAGTTGACAGGTGAGTCAGTAATAGAGCTGCACTCAAGTGTGTTTTCAGTGAGCAACATTTGCTAAATGTAATAGTTGTGAGGGTGAAATTATAAACCTTTTATTATGATTATCGGCCTATAATTAGATTATGAATTATAATGCACGCAATGTGCATGTATATTTTGATGCGCCAAATCTATGGAGATCCTTTAACTCCACCTTTTGGGTTGGTCCTGAGGTGATCCGACTATAAACTCCTCCTCACTCACTTCTGTAGGTGAGACGAGCTTCAGTGCTCCGGCAGGTATGATACCTGCGAAGGACTACATTGGATTCAAGTCGTGTCGACACACACATGGTCCAGACTTGACGCGGAGTGCTATTGGATAGGTCTTTTATTCTACACCGTCAGAGAGGAAAATCCATCAAGAAGCATGAAGTTGGAGGTGTTCTGTGGAAGTCACTACGACACGAAACCCTTCGAGGTGTGCAGTGATGCAGAAAGGAGCGTGCGCTCTCATCTCTCTGCTGAAGAGGAGCTGGGGTCGGATGGGGACTGCGTGGCGCACAGTCCGCCACCTGCTGCTCCATGCACCGGCACCAAGTCTAAGCCGTACATGCGGAGAGCCAAACCCCCGTTCTCGTACATTGCTCTCATAGCCATGGCTATCCGGGACTCCCCCACTGGACGTCTGACTTTGGCGGAAATAAACGACTACCTGATGCAGAAGTTCCCCTTCTTTCGAGGCAGCTACACCGGCTGGAGGAACTCGGTTCGACACAACTTGTCTCTAAATGACTGTTTTCTCAAAGTGCTCCGGGACGCGTCCAGACCCTGGGGAAAGGACAATTACTGGATGCTCAACCCTCACAGCGAGTACACCTTCGCGGATGGGGTGTTCAGGCGCAGAAGAAAGCGCATCGAAAGGAAGTCCAGCAAGGAGCGAGAGGTGTCTGAGCGCACAGAGGAGCCGCAGCCTGTGCCCGCCACCAAAACTGATTCATGTGTCAAGTTTACTAGTTCCTTTGCTATAGACAGCATCCTCAGCAAGCCGTTCAAGAGGGACTCACACATGCCACCCCACGCTGCCTTCACCTGGCCGTGCTACACTGAGCTAATGATGCCTCATTTAAATACACCTGCCTCATTTTCATACGTCAAGTAACCCAAGGAGACCTACGCGGCTGCTCTCAAATACAGTCTGTCGATATGAGAAATAAACTCCTTTTTATTATAGGCCTATAATTAAAAAAATTGCTTTGTGCAATGATGACGGACGATACGGTGGCAAGTTACACTTTATTTTGTACTTCTGATCATTTGCCTGTTAATCACCATCACGTGTAATATATTGTAATTAAGATGTTTTGTTGTAAACGTTCGTGATCTGACCATCAACGTTGTTGTTTGTTTATCCGACGTTTTAAAAAAAAATGTTGTTTTGTATTTGTTTTGTATTGTTTGATTTGATTGTTTGATTGTTTTGTATTCTTTCTTTCAAGAACATGCTCTTTACAACTAAATACAAAAACTAACAAGGGATGATCTGCATTTTTAATTGTTGTAACCTTATTTTAGATCAAATTAACCAGCATGCACTGGTTCTCGTGGAGCCAGATTAAGGACCAACACCTTTATGACACATCGACAGGTGCTGATGCTGTATTGGTTATTGGGACATGTGCTCATGTGACTCCACCTTGTAAAATTCTTGGAGAGCTTTGCTGGGGATTAGTTGTGAGTGTGCAAAGGGCCTGCTATACAGTAGCCTCTTCTTACACTTTAAAGCCTTTATGCAGTCTGTTGTGCTGTCTATATTTGTAAAAGTAAAGATGTCTCCTGAATTACTAAATAAAAGAGATAAAGAACAATCCTGTGGGCCATAGGAACAGCAACATCACTGCAAATAAAATAAAATAAAAATTAAGCCTATGTCAGTATCCGTGATCTGCTATAATTAAGGATGCAAAAGGAAATTGCGTTGTAGCCTATTTACATTTCAGTGTGGCTGAAGCTCACTGGGGGAACCCACTGTTTGTTTTCTATCTTGCACAGCAAATAGCTGTAACTATAGACCACACATGCGCAGCGAGGGGTTTATACAAATGGTTGATACATCCTGAGCGAAACCAACTCGAATCCATCCCAGGAAGAAATGTCTTCCAAGCAGCCCCATTCTTATGAGGATGGTAAGTAAATGTCCAAATGGCGCATATCCTGGACGCAGAGCGGTCACAGAGAAACTATTGCACATTTTGTAATGACACCAGACATGCGCAAAAATGGGCATTTACAGTAATGTCCTTTGCACAAAGTATTTTTGAATATGTCGTTTCTTAATATAATATTTAGAATTTCTTATCAATTAACTTCTTCAGAGATGTAGTCCAAGCTCCAGGAGGTAAACTAGCATGTTTGCGCTCTATGTGGGAACGTTTGGATGCTCTGATGGCGAAATAAAGCATTCCTTCTCTCATCAGAGTCCAAACAGATCCCAAATAAATGAGGACAACATGATTCCCTCTCTCCATTTACAAAATAACACTACAGCATGCATCACTGTTCGCTTGTATGAGGACAGGGGGGGGGGTTATTTTAAATTGATCCAAGCGGTGTCGCTTTATTCATCAACATCATTATCATCGTCACTATCATCAAATACTTTTTCAGACGAATTTATTCAGAATTGTTTGGGGAAGAGGGTCGTGGGAGGAGATTTGTCTTACTCCACTGCGCTGTGTCCGGCTTCCAACCTGGAATCTGGCCAGATGGGGAGGGAATTAGCTCCTGGTGAGTTCTTTGAGGGGTTTTGAGAGGATAGGGTGCCAGAGAGATTTCAGAATTGATAGGTGGTCGAGCTCTGTTTGTCCGGGTGGATATGCGCAAGCAAAGTCAAGGAGTTTTATCTCCCCTGTCTTATGGGATTACTGCCAGCGATGGACAGAGAGAGGCAGGAGGAACAGCAGCTGGTGTTTCTTGATTTTCTCGGTTATAAACGCGCAGAGTATTGCAGAAGGACAATCAATTGTCACATTAGGGAACCTCTAATTGCGTTTTAAATCAATGAAAATTCAGTTGCCCCTTTTTGTACCATCGCAGTGAACGGATCCAAAAAGAGGCGCAACCATGACGACCGAGAGCGCCAACCAACATCTGGATAGTCCTCTGCGCTCCAGTCCAGCGCCCGATGCTCTGAACGCAACTCTGCTGAGCGCACAGCCGGTGATGGAGAGCACGCAGAACGAATCAACCAAATGGAAGAAGGGAAACTGTGGTTTGAGGCGCCCCGAAAAGCCTCCCTATTCATATATCGCTCTCATTGTGATGGCGATCCAAAGTTCGCCGAGCAAAAGGCTCACTTTGAGTGAAATTTATCAGTTCTTGCAGGCCCGCTTCCCGTTCTTCAGGGGATCATACCAGGGGTGGAAAAACTCCGTCAGACACAACCTGTCTCTGAATGAGTGTTTTATAAAGCTGCCAAAAGGTCTTGGTAGACCTGGCAAGGGGCACTACTGGACCATCGACCCGAGCAGTGAATTAATGTTTGAGGAGGGCTCCTTTCGTCGCAGACCTCGGGGTTTCCGGAGGAAATGCCAGGCTCTGAAACCAATGTACAGGATGATGAATGGTATCGGGTTCGCTTCGTCCATGCTGCCGCAAAACTTTGATTTCCAATCGCCATCAGGCTCACTAGCATGTCATAACAGCTATAATCTAGACTTGATGGGCAATACAGTGTCAGGTGGCTACGATGGACTCGGGGGACATCATGTTCCACATATGTCATCAAGTTCCGGGTCATACGTGGCCGCATGCCAGGTGGCCTCCGCGGATTATTGCCCGGACAGCAGCAGCAGCAGCCCCCTGCAGTCCTCCGCGGCGATGGTTGGCACATTGGACTGTCCTTACGCTAATGCAGCCTCACACTGGAGTTCATCTGGTGCATCTTCATACATCAAGCAGCAGTCGCTGGCATCGAACAGTCCCACTTCTTCTGGCCTGCACACAGGGGTGTCATCATACTCTCTGGATCAAGGATATGCGCACCATAATGCACGAGATCCCTCTGAGATTTCAGGTAGAACCTCGCAATTCTACCATACAAATTAGAAAGACTATTGTATCATCTAACAGAAACGATCATGATATTTAGATGATGCATTTTGCAATTTATTACGTTGCATTGATTTAAAATATAGAAAATGCACGTGCGAATCCCTTTTTTTTGGGACTGAAATACTAACTATCCTCAGAAACATTTATGGAAAACCAATTAAGGAAAACACAAAAGCAAAAACATTAATGAATTAATGTTAATGTGCATGAATTGATTAGATTGTAACGGCGTGCACTTAAGATCTTTGTTTTTCTGTTTTTATCAAGCATCATTTGTGTGAAGCGTCCACATTTCACATTCACTCCAACTCTCTATGGAGGCCTCTGTGTTAGAAAATAGGCCCAATAACACTAACAAAGACATACAGATAAAAGCACTGGGCGCAAACATAGTCAATAATGCAAAAACAATTAGCATTTTCACTTCAGTTCATCTTCATTAAGGCAACATTAGTACAAATATCAGGATATTTTGGGAGAGTTGTTGGTATGTTGCTCATATTGTTGCTTATCTTTTAATACACATAAGACAAATTCACCCAAGTGGACGGTTTTACGACTAGTAACTGATGGCTTTATTAATGATTTATGAATGATTTATTGTTTTTCAATACCTCCATCATTATTAGCTACTAATAATAACACACATTTGGGTTGTAAGAATGCATTTGTTCCACAAGTTACATTCTTTTTTTTTAAACTCGTATTTCATCAGGAGGATCCACTCTTTGAAAAACAGCCTCACAGTATCAAAATGCATTTTAACAATTAAGTAACCACTTAATTAACCACAATTTATATATAACTGCAGACATGATGGATTGTTTTAAAAAAACATAAACTATCAAAAATAATTTAAAAAACTTAGTACCTAGTAATATTTTACCTGCGGCCTTTGTGATTAGAAAATAGGACATCTACAATAATGGATTATCAATATTATTTCTAAATTATCTCTAAATACAAGGGGAAAATATCACCTAAAGATTTTTCACAACCTGCCAATAAGATGATCTAATTAATAAAACTGATCTTTGAAGCCATAGCAAAACATTTTAACCATTGATCCGTCAGAAACCATATAAAGAGACAAGGGCTACCTCCAAATTTTACATATTAAAACGCATAGGCCTATTTTTTATGTTATCCAGCAGTTTGAATACAAATAATAGACATTAAACTCAAATATCCAGATGTGAGAAATGATATTTGTCCTGTGTGTTTACAGTGGGACTGTCTCGATATTCCAGCCACTCAGCTCCTGTGTGTGACAGGAGGGACTTCGTTTTGAACCTAAACGGAATTTCTCCTCTTCATCATCCCAGCACCGGCAGATCTTACTATCATCAGCTGGATCATCACCATCAGAGCGTCTATCAGGACGTAAAGCCGTGTGTCATGTGACAAAACAACAAAGACAGAACAGTCTCGCTCTTTTCCGCAAAATTCAAACCTCAGGTGAATTTCAACAGAATCTCTGGTGACATTTGGTCAACATTTTATGTCCTCGGGTCAGTTTCGAAGCAGAGAGAATTCTCCTCAGTGAGTCCTGGCCCTTTTCAACCGATTGATTGTTATGATTTGAGTACTACTCATTACATGATTGATTTTACTGCTAAAATACGTCACTTAATTATTACTTTAATTATTTTTCACTTAATTTGTATTTGTGAAGTTGTTAAAATTGTTTTTTTTTTGCAGAAAGAAATTTATTTTGAAAGATAATTTGGAGGTGTTAATGTCTTCTGTAATAAATATTTTCATGAAAAAGTTTTTTTTCTTTAATTCCATCAGCACTTGTCTTCATTTTCTTTTCATTTCTCTTTTTCTGCTACAAGAATATCATCATCGTCATTGTTATCACCCAAAATGACACAAAATATAATCCTGAAATTGTAAAACTTTCAAATGGGTTTGTGGGAGATTTCACTAACATTCATTCCTTTTGTTTGTTTGATTAGGAACAAAAAAATGACTGTTTCAAACATAATTATACGCATGGTTAAGAGAGACTGTCATCAGTTTGGTTTCTTTATTAAGTTATCTCTAATTTTCACACTGGAAAGCCGATATATTAAGCTTCTCACCAGTCACACGAACAAGGACGGTTTCGTTTATTATTTTCACTAATCATACATTGTCTGTTACGAAAAGACATGTTGCAAAATCATGCAAATTAAAAAATAAGAAAAAGGTTGAGGTTGAGGTTATTCTAAATTATGAATAATTAGTGTCTTATAATATATAATAATACAGGAGACTTATATTATTCTGTATAAATCCAATTTTTTGTTATTTAAATTTGTATCTAATGAGAAAGAAAGCAAAAGGCACCATTAATTCTTGCTAAGTCTTGTGACTGTACCGCCACCCTGTGGTGAGAAAGTCTTGAGAGAACTGAAGAGCTCACATTATACAGTACTTCATTTGTGACCTCTATGTTATGGAAAACTGGATGTGCATAATTTAATTTGACCAAAGAGAATAAAATATGCAAAACAAACTGTATGAATATTCATCATTGAAGTTTCTTTATCTGAATTTGTGATATTTTGCAATGAATCTAATTTATCAGTAAAAACAGAAAATGGAGATTTAACAATCCCAAATCCTTATTAAGTTTACAGTTTATATATATTTTCATGTTTTCATCTTGGACAGTTTTATTTTTTACTTTTTTTTTATCTTTCATTGGTTGTTTTACCCAAAACTGTTTTGCACTAATGGCTTTTAATTCATTGGCTTTCCTTTCTTCTGCTTGGACTTTACACCTGATTCTCATGTTTTTCATATATGTTCTTCTGTTAGCTGACAAACTGGTAAACACATACAAAACTAATATCCAAAGGAAAAAAAGACAACTTTTTAATAAGTCAAGCACTGCCAACATGACACAACAATGTAAACGTTTGAAATGATATCATGCAGGTAAAGGTAAACATGTAAGAGTCATAAGAGAAACATATGCAAATTCATTTGTATGCTAATTAGGCAATTAAGCTACAAGATGTATCAAAAAAAGTCTCATATCTGCTGCCACATGAAGAAGAGAGCAGGCATCTCGCTCGTCTTGGGGTGCTGTTGCTTGTTTTTCTTTGTGGGTTCCAAGCAGTGATTAAAGCACATTGGAGGTGTATTGCTGAATCTAGCTGACACACTTGTGGACCTGTGGTGACAACCATGTGTGGGAGCAAACCATAGCTCTGGCCCATAGCTTGGAGTACATTGAAAGCGCATTGCTGAATCAAGTTTATGTGCTTTCAGTGTAGATCTGCAGTGATATCCGTGTTTCAGGGAAGCTGCAGACCATGTCCAGGGCCAGAAAAGACCAAAAAAGGTGGTAAATGATGGTAAATAATCCTGTCGTGAAAAAGGAATCTGCGTTGTCGACATGGTTGCAATGCTGGTGGCAGGGAAGTGAAGCGGCGCTTACTGCGCAGATGCTTCCCTGTGTGTTCACCAAGGAAAAACCACAATAACACAAATAGGAGCATGAAGCACTGTGTTGATGGATGGTGAAGGTTCACTATTGCGTTGGTTTCTTCTAGACATGTGATGCGAAACAGTAAAGGAATTCACAGAGCAAATAAGCTAACAAGCTGAGGAAAGTGTCTCCTTGTGCTGAGAGCTGACCCGCCACTGAGGTCACGTCCGTTTTCTGCGTGTAACCCGAAGCAGTAAAGAACACATAAAACCAGTAGGAGACGCATGGCGCCCCATACTGGCTAAGCGGCAACTGCTGTTTTGATTCCACCCATGGCTCATGATACAAAAACATATATAATATATATAAAATAATATAATATAAAATATAGAAATGAATGTGGGCCTCTCAACACAGCCTGGTACTGCTGCCTGGGCTAGAGAATCAGGCAGCAGGATACTGGTCCAGAAAAGGTCCAAGCCTGCAAGCGGTCTCCAGAGAGTAAACCAAGAGCACCATTCATTGAACACAGTGGCTGCCATTAATGTAGGATGGTGAAATCCTTGTTGCACAATTTTGGAGAGACTCCTGGAGACTCAGTCCTTATGTTAAAGCACCTACTGTGCCACCTTAGGACCAGGAGTTGACCCCATACTCTGCACAGCATGTACCCTCAGAAGGACCTTGAGTTAGTGATTCTCAAGTGGCTATCTCTCAAGACAGTGTTTCTTTCAGCAGTGACATCTGCTCGAAGAGTAGGGGAAATGCAAACCCTATCAGTACACGAGGAGCTTTGCAGATTTAGTGCGTCTGATAGTGGGGCAGTGCTATGTCCCAATTTAGCCTTTCTCTCTTAGGTTCGCTCACTACTTGAAAAGTTCCTCCCTCTCCCCACAAGCAGAAGGAGATCCGAAGCAGAAACGGTCACCACTCTGTCCTGTTAGGGTGCTGTGTTGTACATCCAGGCTATGCAGGCTACAGGGTTAATTTCCAATTCCTTGTGTGCATTCACAGGAGTCTCTGGGTATAGACCACTGTCTCAGTTCTGGCTGTCCCACTGGATCACAGTGGTAATGCAGCATGCGTGTCAAGTAGGTGCCTCTACGCTTCCCAGCATGTTATCACACTCAACCTGTGGAGCTGCAACCTCTGCGGCACTGTGGAAGAGGCATGTCTGTCTGAGATCTGTGCAGTTGCTACCTTATAGGCTCAGTCTTCATTGACCCAGCTCTTGAATATGCTTTCATCTGCGCTCTGTGTCTGTGTGTTGCTCTGCAGCAGGTATCCGTGGTTATCCAACAGTACAGGGTATACCTGTTGGCCTGTGATGAGGTCCTGCCTAGCTGGACCAACCCAGTCAACAGCAGTGAGGATCGGGGTAGCATCACGCGCCCGAGCACACACTGGCAGCTGACGGTGTATGGCCATCCCACCAGCTCAGGGATTTGCCCATGTTGTACATTCATATATAGTTCGCTATAGCACGGACTGGTGATGGTTCAGGGTCCTGTGACGGCTTTGCTTTTTCGTACGGTGTCCTAAAGAAATCCCTGGGTAGAGAGATATAGCCTTGATACGAGAGAGAACTGTGGGTTACACTGTAATCACTGTTCTCTGAGTGAAGAGAGGATCTCTCCACCTTGAGATCGCACAGAATCAAGTGTCGATCGAAGAAAATCAGAGTGATGATGCACACCAGTGCCATATATAGACTGTAGATGGCATCTGTCAGCTGGGGATGAATCCCCTTACATACGGAATAAGTAGGTGAACTCATAGTCACTTCACTCAGAGAACAGCAGTTATAGCACAGTGTACAGTTCTCAAAAACTAATAATGAAAATTATGCTAAAAAAAGAAATGCAATATGGAAATGGAAAGCAAAGCATCAGGGCATGTGTAAATTAATCCAAATGAGATTAATATAATAGAGAAAGCCGTGAAAAATATTCTGATGTTGCTTACATAATAGAATTAATTAAAATTCCAAATTCCAATGCTTAAAGTGGAACCTTTTGCTTCTTCATCATTAAAATTCCAGAATATATAAGTGATCAAATATTTTAGAAGTTTAAGGGCTGGACACAAGATGTCTCCTATACTTAATAGTAAAGTCCATTCTCAGAGGATTCATATTGTGTATGCTGAATATTGGACCAGGATTGATCCAGTGGTGATGTCACTAATCATGCTCTTATAGGTCTGTCTCTTAAAATCTGATTTTCAGTGACCGCAGAGAAACATTTACATGACTGTGAAAACAGCCTCCGTGTCATAATCCATACACCGTAACATCATTCTAGAAAGTGAAGCTTGCACCTCAATAAACCTCTTTTTGAAGCATATCACAAGGTGCGGTCCCTAGTTTGCTTCTTTTGTCTACTTGTTACAACTTACCCCAGCATGTGTTACAACCTATCCCTGTTGTGGGGTAGATTGTAACAAAGGAACACCGCGTATTTGACATCAACTCATAAGGTCTATGGTTTTGTTGTCATATTGCTACACTACAACTCAGAGGCGATTTTTTACTTTTTACTTCATTGAATATATTTGATAACTTAAGTCACTTCTGAATTTGCAGATTCTGATCCAGCTCTTCCTCTCCTCCTAAATGTGGAAAACACTAGATGGAGCCAAAGTCGTGGTGATGATGATCCCTTGACAGACTATCTTGGTTTTCCGTGAGCTGAGAACTGGTGCCTCATTTCTTGTAATTAATGACCCTCTCTTGTCAGACTGGCTAGACCAGCAGGGTTATTCATCCGTTCTTATCATTTCCAGGGTCACGGGGGCTGGAGCCTATCACACCTGACATTAAGATGTGACACCTTAGACAGGTCACCAGCAGTCACATAAAGAAACAACCATTCAGCCCACATTCAAAGATAATTTAGAGTCACTAATTCGCTTATATTGCATGTTTTTTGACTGTGGGAGGAAGCTGGAGTACTTGGAGGGACCCACGCAAACTACACACAGAAAAGCCCCATGTATGATATCGAACTTTGAGCTTTCCTACAATGTAGTGATATGCATTGTAACATCACGCCACCCAAACAGGTTGTGTTAACTTGTCTTGATTGGTGATACCAATCTGTAGTCCTGTAATAGACCATGAGGTGGCAGTAGAGTCCTTCTGCAAGCGGCTGATCGTGCAGCGAACACCAGACCGAAGGCTGTGCAAGGGAAACACACACAATACTACGGGATTAATTTAAATTAGTTAAATTAATCTTTGTAGAATGTATCATTTGAAAAAGTTGTGATTCAGATCAACATAAATAGAAAAGGTCCAACTGATGGGTCTGGTAAATAATTAGGCTTAAGGAAGAAAACACTGGAGAGAGCCAAAGTTATGACGCTCCTTCAATAGACTCTCTCTCTCTCTCTCTCTCTCTCTCTCTCTCTCTCTGAGTATCTATCTCTTTATCTTAAAATGTCAACATTGTAATTTGGATTGAAATGTTTGAAATCCCTTATGTGTTTTCTATGCTTTGTGTATATAACTATTAGCGTATCTGTCTGAATCAATAAATGGCATGATGAGATGTTTTATTTTAAACTATAAATATATATAACAGGCCTTGTATGCGTATATGCCCATTGTCCGATTATTTATTGTGATCTCGGCACTTTGTTTTATGAGAAAAAAAATACAATGGGGGGAGAATGGCACATATTCACAAAGAACAAACAAACAAACAAACAAAACCAAATAAGCATAACATTGCATTAAATGTAATTAAGATAAAAATGAATTATATTCTAAATACTAGGCCTATGTAGAAAAAAAGCAGTCATCAAATATTTGACCTATCGTTTTTGACATCCCTTAATATTTTTCTCTACGCTTCATTTTTTTTTGGCATTTTAAATAGACTAATGAAGAGTTAAGGAGGACTGGGTGGGCAGGCAAAAGGTATTCAGTAAAAAAAAAAAGAAAAAGCACGTCGTGAATTGTGTAAACAGCCCAGGGCGGTGCAAAAAGTTCATGCCCGGGTCCATGTAAGGAGAAACCGGCGGAACACCAGGCCACTGCACGGACATTTAATTAAGACGACCTGCAAAGGATTACATCGATATTGCGACTGTAACATTGCCTCTCAATGACCATTTACAATTTCATGCACAGTCGCCTTTGACAGCAGGGCGATACAGAGGCCTTCGGGGTCGGATTATAAAGCTCCAACCTCAGCCTTAAAATTAATTATATAGCATAAAATATAGTCTGCCATAAATCACATTATAAACTATTTTTAATAAAAATTTAATGGAGTTTGGCCTGTCGTCATTATTATTTTTCGATTGTTAGGACAATAAATCCTCAAATGGGATCTAACATCAGCACAACAGATATTCAAATGTAGGTGTAATAGTCATCCCATTTGGTTCGCTGTCTTAAAACCTTTCCCTTGAATAAACTCTCACACCTTTCAGCCTAAACTGTCGTTAATTCTCTCTGCAATGAGATCTCACTTTAACCACACACTGTCAACGAGACTCCGCTTTGATCCCCACTCCTCTGCTGCTGGTGCTGAGCATTTTAATATGCAGCTTTAAAAGTGCGCAGAAATAACGCCATTCAATGCACTTGTGGGCCTATTTTCTAATAAAAGGGGAAATAAAAGAGGAGATAAAAAAATGTCGTTAATCAAGTTCATATTAAGAGCGACAGTCGCGAGAGACCATACCAGATAAATTCAACGCGTGCCTTGCGTAAATTGTGATTTTTCAAATTGCATTATCATAATTAAATGAATGTCCTAATCCAGATTAATTGATAGATATAAAATCAATATCAGATCTAAAATGTAAATGATCTATTAAGCCAGCTCTGAGAAGATACCATTTTTTAAAGAGTGAGACACACACTCCATAGTCTGATTGTGTACATGTGAGTTTCTCTGTCACGTCTGAAGTCTTGTCTCGAGTGGGCTGGGAGTTACCGACACCTCCAATCGCTTTGTCTAAAAATCCTGAGTGTGGCCGGGAGCTCTCTGTTCCCTCTGCACGGCCCGACCTCCCATTGGACAACTCGTGCACTTTGGGGAGGAGCTCCACTGGCAGCAAAAAGGAGGAAAGAATTTAACTGCGCAAAAGTTCTGTGTGGTGACGGATGTCCAAAGTCCAGAACTTTTTCAATGTGCGTCTCACAGACACAGAGATGGGGACGGCTCAACACTGCTGAGATCCCTGCGCGCTGCACTGCTGTTAAGACGTTTCTCTCTTTTCATTTTTTAACTGAGCAGTGAAGAACTGTGATTTGAGCGCCTCAGCCTTCAGAGGAGGCACAAGTGGGGCTCTCCGTCTGCGTATTTTGGAGCTTTATTTTCGCCGGATCAAAGTGAAGAAATGCAGGCTCGCTACTCCGTCTCAAGTCCCAACTCTCTGGGCGTCGTGCCGTACATCAGCAGTGACCCGAGCTACTACCGGGCTGCTGCCGGTGGGGGATACACAGGGATGCCAGCACCTATGAACATGTACTCTCATGCGGCTCATGACCAATACCCTGCCAGCATGGCCCGAGCGTATGGACCGTACACCCCTCAACCTCAGCCCAAGGATATGGTCAAACCCCCCTATAGTTATATTGCGCTCATCACCATGGCTATCCAGAATTCGCCTGACAAGAAGGTGACCCTGAATGGGATTTACCAGTTTATCATGGAAAGATTTCCATTTTACCGAGATAACAAGCAGGGCTGGCAGAACAGCATCAGACACAACCTGTCTCTGAACGAGTGTTTTGTCAAGGTGCCCCGTGATGATAAAAAACCTGGAAAAGGTAGCTACTGGACCCTGGACCCGGACTCTTACAACATGTTTGAAAACGGGAGCTTCTTGAGGAGGAGACGGCGGTTCAAAAAGAAGGACGCCCTGAAAGAGAAAGAGGAGCGGCTGCAGAAGGATCTGCCACCGCGGCAGCAAGGCCGGGACCAGGAGCAGCCGGTGCAGGGCTCCAAACCTGTGAGGATCCAGGATATTAAGACGGAGAACGGGACAGTCACGCCACCGCAGGCCGACTCGCCCTCTTTGAGCACCGTGCCCAAAATCGAGAGCCCGGACAGTAGCAGCATGTCCAGTGGGAGCCCTCACAGCATCCCCTCTAATAGGTCCATTGGCATGGACAGCTCCGAGCACCACCAGCACCACGGCCAGGCCTCGACGCAGGGCTTCAGCGTAGACAACATTATGACCTCCCTCCGGGGGTCTCCACAAGCGGCCACCGAGCTCTCCTCTGGCCTCACTGCCTCCACCAGGACAGGTATAACACCGTCTTTGTCGTTAAACTATTCTCCAAGTCAAACATCTGTGTATAGCTCACCGTGTAACCAAAACTCCACTACCTCCAATGCAACCTATCATTGTAACATGCAAGCCATGAGCTTGTATGCTGGGGACAGAACGAGCCATTTGGCTCCGAGCACCACCGTGGACGAAACGTTGCCCGATTACTCAATCACTACCACCTCATCCTCCCTGACCCACGGTAATCTAAACTCTGGGCAGGAGGGCCACCATCCCCACCAAGGGAGGCTGACCTCATGGTACCTCAACCAGGCCGGAGACCTGGGTCATCTGGGCGCAACGTACCCTGCTCAGCAGCAGAACTTCCATTCGGTCCGTGAGATGTTCGAATCCCAGAGAATTGGCTTGAATAATTCACCGGTGAATGGGAATAACAGCTGTCAGATGTCATTCCCACCGAGCCAATCCATCTATCGCACTTCCGGAGCTTTCGTATATGACTGCAGCAAGTTCTGACCAAAAGAAACAACAAGACAAAGACAAAGAACAGGCTCAATATTTTCCTCACGGTGATTGAACGCTTTTAGCAAAATTCAACGTCTCCCCCTTCCTATCTGCCCACATCATAAGGACTAGTATGAGCAAGAAAACAAAATCAGAACAGACTTGATCTTGGTTTTTCTAAAGAACACTGTTACTGCAAATAACACGTAAGTCTCTCTTTGCTTTTGTGGTTTTATATGTTATGTTAAGGATATGACAACTTTCGTGGACGTGTAAATTGCATATAGTAATTTATTTCTAAAATGTAGCCGGATATTATGGACCAAACACCAAAAAGTGTTTCTAAATTGAATTTCCTTAATTGTCCAAAATGTTCCTTTATAAAAAAAATAAGAAAAGGGAACGTGTATATCACCGTACTATTTCAGAGATTCTTTTTTTGTTGAAAGGTATTTTGAAGGACTTTGTTTGTTTGTTTAATAAATTGTCATTTCATGTGAGTTAAAGTTACGCCTCGTTTCTTACAGACTTGATTAGACTGGTGATATTTTACACTCAGTCTGGCCCCTTTTAGTTTTGTGTGAGTTGGTAATGAATCTGATTTGACTCTCTGAGATCGAGGTTTTATTTATTTTATGGGGGGGCGTTCATCAGACGGGTTTAAAATAAATTAAGGATGTTTGGACTGCTACACAGATTCGAAGTTTAAATATTTGTACTCTCACAAAATTAATATATATTATAATATTATCCAAGAAAAAAAAATAACTTCTCATCCTGGCAAACAGAGGGGGGGAAATCTTCGAGGAAACATGACAGATGATTGAGGCAAAAAGAAAATTTGTATCCAACTGCTTGCGCACATCCAAACAGAAAACTCCTGTCGTTGTATTCTATCTGTAAGCTCTTAAAAGGAATATTTCACCCACTGTTTATATTCTAATTGTCACATCAGAAGTGCTGAAGGCTTCATAGGACATATTTTGAGATGATGTTGACCTGAGGCCTAGACCTGGAGCCTGCACACTGCGCAGCTCTGTTTTGGATTGCGTTGTGTGTTTACTGGCGCGTACCAGTGCTTACTTAATATCATACCGCACATGCCAAAGATAGTCCCGTTGTCACTTCAGTCTTAATGTCTGAATTCTCACCAGTCTGACATGCCGCTGACGTGAACACAGACAACTACTGTACGACCGCCACGTTTTATTAAGCTATGTGTAACTCAGCCCAGTTTTTGGTGAGAGAATATTTAACTAAGTAGACAATAATGTGTCTTTATGTACTCGAAATGACAGATTTATGTTTTATTGTAGCCACATTTTCCCCCCCCAAAACAGCTCATTATGGTTGTTTTTGCTCAGAAACAATAATGAATATATAAATCTTATAATACACAATATAATAATGGATATGTATAAATATATAACATAAAATAACCGATTCAGTGATTCAATGGAAACCCATAAATTACTTTAAAATAAGCTCATGCATAATGTTTAATTATATTGCTTAATTTAAGTATAATGCGCGTCTGTTTTCTTTTCATTCCCATCCAACAATCAAAGCATTTTTTTTTATTCTCTACTGCCACCTCATTGTTTTTTATTCATTTTATTTTATTGTTATTCTTTTTAAATTGGGGGAATTTTCAAATATGTATTTAGTGCAGAGATAGATTTATTTTAAATTTCATTGATATATACAGCATTTAATAAATAAGTTAAAATACTTTATACTTGGATATATATTGTGCGTGACGTGGGCATAAAAGCTTGTGTATGAACAAAGATAAAGTAAATGATATTAGTAATAATAACAACAGCAGCAGTAATAATAATAATAATAATAATAATAATAATAATAATAATAATAATAATAATGAGTTTTAATTAAATAATATAAAGTGTAGTAATATTACATTTGAAAAAAAATTGGATTAAAATATAATACCTTTTTAATCAGTAAGCTAAGTAGCCGAAAATACACATCTGTAAATTGACATTAAGATCCCAAAGCGAGCTGATTTTCTCACGGAACTCTTTTATGTAATTACTTTTTGAGACTTGCCAAAGTTTGCTAACAGAAACAGAGAGATTGGCAACAAGATGCAATACAACCCCAGGTAGAATAGCCAAACATTCTGACATGGACGTTTGGTTGTTTTCCAGATCCTTGGCCTCAGGCCTCTAGACAACAGCAACAATACCAAGACTGTACATAAATTTATTTTTTATTAATCATGGATGAGTCTCTGCAGGTTTGGTGTACTATAACCTATTCCAGACTGTATGGGATGTATTGTGATGGTACATATTCGTGAGCGACAACAGCAAAGAACAAAACACAAATCAGTGATGCTACAATAAAACGCCGCTTGTATGGCTCCAAAATTTCCAATAATCAGGCTCATAAAAGTCCGTAGATACTTTCCCAAGTGTAGGCCTAATAAACAAACGTGGCGGTAGTCAAAAGATTGATGGCGCCCTCACAGAATAGACCAGGTCAGGAAGGAATAAAATTCAATCAGAGAGCTGGAATCGTTTTTCATGAGACGGAAAAGGCAGAGAGGGAGACGGAGGTCAATGAGGAGGATGTCGGCCGCCCAAGCTCCATCAACAATATAACAGGACATAGCAGAGAGAGAGAGAGAGAGAGAGAGAGGGAGGGAGAGAGAGAGGAGGTGGTGCGTGTGAGATTTGACTTCCTTAAAATTGTTATACAATTTAAGAAGAAAACAGAGCGTTTACCAATCCAAAATGAAGCCGATCATTGTAACATAGCTTGTACTTTTGGCCCTATAAATGAACTGATACTGCAATTAAGATTAAGATAGTTTCCTACGTGGGGCTCCGGGACCCTCAGCCTGTCCCGAGGGGTCCAATAGCAAAACAAGTACAAATTTAATTTAATTTTCATTTCCCCTCTGAGAAGAAGGGGTAGAAGGAATAGTTTGCTAGTGTTGCTTTTACAGTAATGTCCCAAAGTACTGCACAGACGACTGTGGTGGTACAATAGAAATAACAACAACAGTTCTTATCAGACGTGGCTCTGGGCTATATCTCATCAAACGGGGCCAATTTGGGGCTCCTTTGACGTGAGGATATTTGCGCACCCCTGTTTCAGCCTGTGTGAGGAAACTTTCCGCTACATTCCTGAAAATGCACAACTTCCCTCACTGCTTTGGGTCAAATAGCAAAGACAAAAGCGTCTATGTTGGCCAAACCTTTAATATTCAACATATTATAACTGAGTCCTTGAGTTGACATATATCAGGAGTGTTTAAAGCATTCAGAGTATTCTAAAAAAAGATCTTTTTGCCGCCGACTAAATGACATTTTATTTTCTGAAATATTATTTTGGAATAATAGTTTATTTCGAAAATGTAATGATCCAAACCATTTAAACATCATATTCTAAATTTGATGAGATTCACTTGGAGATGTGTGTTTTGTCTGCAAGTCAGGTCAAAGTTCACTCTCCCTCCTTGATCAAATGCTTATTTTAACATACGATGAAAATACCAAATCTACAATAAATGTAGACCGATATAGAGCAAAGCCGCATTTGTTATGACGTGGAGACTGACTGGAATTAAATTTATATTATTGATAAATTGGTCCTATAAACTTTGAAGCTGCTTGTTTGTATCTGACAGACGGCTAATAGACTTTTTGATAGTTATCTAAATAGAGGGGAGAATAAGAAATAAAACTTGTTTTCCTTTAAACGTTGCACAATTTCTGCTGATGGTTCTACTGTGGGGATGATTTAAGAGCACTGACTATTCAGGTTATAATGTTTGTAAGCGTTCAGTCATTTAAGACCCTATTAAACTTACTTGTTAGTAAAAAAGTGTCAGCTATGACTGAAGTCTTCGTCCTACCTGTCTACCTGTGAACTTGTAATGCATATTGCTCTGAAGTCTCGTCAGCCCCCTCAGACTTGTGTGCACCTGTGTGTGACCAGCTCAGCTGAGTATGGAAAATGTTGTATAGCTCTCGGTTAGTGTACAAGACCTGAGCTCCAAGCGCCATCTGTTTCTAATTAGGAGTCCATAGACGCAAATTCTGTCTGCTCTGCGGCCAAACGTGTGTAAAGTTGGAGGTCCAACACTTGTCTCCCATAAGGAAAAAAAAAGTAACCGCTGCGTGCAGCCTCTTATCCTGCGTGTCTCATTTTTAAGACAAATGATAATTTCACTGAAATGACTCACTCGGCTTTGTCAAAACAGGCAGATCAATGGGGTGTAAACAAGGCTTCTGGATTAAATAGCGAGCGTGTGATCGTGCAGCCTCTTCAAATCAAAAGGAATGAACTCATGCAGGCCTCATATGAGCGCTGGGACAGCGGGATAATGGGGTACTGTGAGTTCAGACCGACGGGAAACGGCCGACCTGTGAATAACCCGACAGCCTTGGCGAGATACCTGAAAAACGAACAGAGTTGCCTTTAAGTTACACAAAACCTGCTTTTCTGCTGCTCGGCCTGCGGTTTCTATAGCACCTTTTTATGCACTGACGACTCGAATGTGCCAATTATACAGCGAGGCATACAGTAATTTATTGTCAAGTGCAGTTTAATTTTATTTGTTTTGAAGGTCTCGTAGCCGACGACTTTACAACCTTCTTTTTCATCTGAATGGCAGGAATAAATTTTATTTCTGTCGCAGGTGTGGGCGATAAAATGTACATTCTTATATTTATATTCTGGCTATTGATTAATTACTTTATTCTGGGCCTACATCCAATTTCTCCTGTGCATTGAATACAAACACAAGTCAGTGCAGTTTATTGTTGAATCACTAAATAAACAAACCAATTCAAGGAATGAACGACTTTCAAATTCTTCACTGGATTTTGTCATTTTGATGTTTTACATTTGCAAAACACGCGGTGTCTTGAGCTCATTGCAAAATAAATCTGATAATTAAATGGACAAGAATTAAATGAAATAATCTGATAGAATAATACAATAATTTAGTGCAGTGATGTTTTTCTTTGTTTTGCTTGGTAAAATGAATAATAATAAATCACAAATACAGGGCATGGCTTTAACACGTTATGCACACACCATACAATCAAATTACAAATGAATTTATAGCTTTCTGAACGTTTATATGGTGAAAAATATCTGTTTCAGTTGCCTCCAGATAGCAGGGAGCAAACTTGAACTCTGTAACTTGTGACATGAGATGGCCACTCACTGCTATTTGAGCCACAGTAGCAGTTGTCAGTGTCTTTCGTGGGACTCATCTCATTTTATGGTGCAAGGCGGCCACTGGGCTATGAAAACATCAACATCAGACTGCTGGAAGACTGAGACAAGGGGACACTGTCTCCTCTACTAGGAGATGCTAAAAAATTTAATTCAGTGTGTAGTCACAGTCAGAAATGTAAGAAATATGTATAAACACCACTTTTAATGGCAGAAAATTATAAAGGGGTGATTACAGTAAATAATTTGAATTTTTTCTTATTTGTTTGGAGGCTAAATTAATAGCCTTAACATTGTTTAAATCAAAAGTGAAAAATAAAACCATTATTAATGTCATAACTAATTTAATGTACATTCAATGCTATTTTTGTTTGTCACAGTTTTTATCTATATCATTTTTACTTATTCAGAATAAGAGACACATTTGAAAAGACATGAATTAGCGCATTAATTTTCAATGAATGCAAATTAATCTTGTATAAATGTAATATGCATGCAGCTTCAGAGGCATCACTTCATATATGCACATATATGGCGTCATCATGAGGCTCATGTCATCAGACCCTACTTGATCCTGACATCTTTTAAGCCCAGGGAGGTTGGTGTCATCTGTAGCACCGAAAGAGGAGGAGGAGGAGACAGTACAAGAAGTGACCCATCTCAGTTCTGAGGCTGTGAAGTCGAGAAACCAGAGTGTCACACCAACCAGAGGGAAAGGCAGTGATGAGCTGGGCTGCAGAATAAATGTGATCTCTCCTTAAAAGAGAAATAGAAAAAAAAGAGGCTTTTCACAGGATGATGAAAATAAACTTAAAGCTTTATTTCAAGAGGCAAAATTGTTGTTGTTGTTTGTGTGTTTCCATGTGTGTAAAGGTAAATGTAAACATTTACAGAATCTCCCGCTGGTGATTAATTCTTGGCAGAATCAGTGAGTAAAAAAGACATCCAGAACTGTCACTTGACTTGAGTTATTTCCCATAAGGCAGTGTTGACGGCAGCTCTGATCTCCCTGGGACATCGTGATTGGACCAATACGATTAGAAACAGATACATTTGCAAATTTTTTTTTTTACAGCTGTTATACTGATGACATTCTTTTATTTGATCTTTTATCGCATATTTGCTCTGTCAATCACACAAAGAGGTTATTATAGGCCATGCAATTACATGATTGAATAGTGCTGAAATTTCAGTGCTACTAGAGCAAATCTGTCAACAATAGCACACCTTAGAGAAAATGTGTCATTGTTCTTTTCTTCTCCATGTCTCCAGTCTTTTCACCCTTTCCGACATTGAGTGATGTTTAGAGAGATGAGGTTTGGAGATGTACATTAAAAATTGAAATAACAATGTCTTATAGATTAACATATAAATTTGCCTATGAATATTACAAAATATGTCAATCATGAATTCTCTGATTTATATGAAGATGCTCTCAATCATCATAATAAGTAAAGCTTAGTTCAAGCTTGGAATATCATCAGGCATTATATACGTTGTGATACTATGCAGCAATTGTTCGGCAATTTCCTTTGACACAGTTGCACTTTTATTCACAACACTGTGCTTCTGAAAGACTGTGGGTGCAAGTAACAATGAAACATGGGTATGTGAGAGAGAATACCCATTCTCATAGTTCCACTGACAGTCTTGCACTCATGCATTCCCCATGACTCATCTAGTTTGTGTTCAGTCAATGCAATCAAAACAACAGGAAGGAGGGATTTACCTGCAACCCCACCCCCACCAAGACAACAACATCACAAACACAGACAAGCAAACAAATAACATGCGGTGATGAAATCAAAATGCTGAACGGGGTGCTGTGGGGTGAAACACAGGCAAAGAAAAAGAAAACTGAACGGAAGCCACAAATATTGTACATTTTCACAGATTCTTTATTATCATTTAATTAAAAATACAACTTTTGTGAAGATGAGACATCACATTATGAATCATAAGGATCCTATTTGCAACTTTAACCCTGACTGGATGGCGTTAACATGCAGTGTGAGGTTGTTTAAGTAATTAAATATGCAACACGAGACAGAAAACGAAAAAAAGGTGAGAAATTATTTGAAGACATGTAACATAATATAACCGTGTACAAACAAGTATCCTACATATGAGATGTACAACACAGCTCTTTGTGGTGATCCACAGTGGCTATCAGATGTCAGCTGTCTGAGATCGTGTCAATGGACAATCTAACCTTTGACCTCTGAGAGGAAAGCCATCTCTCCCAACGGTCTTTTTTTTTCAGAGACCTATTGTTAACTCTTCAGCCAGTTAACTAATTTTCTTGAAGTCATCCTTTCTCCGTTTTCACGCTTGATTGCATTGTAAAGAGCATTCAAACAGAGGGGAGGAGAATGTCAAGGAATGAGGTCTGTGGAGGGCACAGGAAGGGATAGTAGACTGACGAACAACATGAGTTAGTAGAACATGATTTGTAGACACCAAGAAAGAGGATTAGCAATGGAGAATATCAGAGAGGTGGAGGTGGGTGGGTGGTGATGTGATGGTCAGGACAACACGTCCTCAAATCTATATTAAAGTTCTGAATTCTGATGTACTTTGACTGAAAATAGTCATTTTAAAAACGAAATAATTAGTTAGTTCATCCATTCATGCTATCCACAGTCTGTATTTGATTTTTCAAAGCTAAAAGCAGACCTTTAACAAACATTGAATAATATGTACAAACATGAAAACCTTATCTGGCACACACTGCAAAGCTAGAATTAAAAAAAGTAAATATTTTCTATATTTTACATATATTACCGAGTTGGACAAACTCAAATAAAAGTCAATACTTCAGACCCAAAATAAATCCGTACAACATCTTCATGTATTTCCGTCAGGTGTGCAGGTGTGAGGTCTTGTCCGTCTGGTGAGAGGCAGCCAGATGGTGTTTGTGTGTGATGGCGAGCAGCGGCGATACAGCGGTGGTTCCTTTCACAGATCAGCACTCATATCTCTGTTCCATCTCCAGGCTCTCCGCTCATATAAACATCCCCAATCCATGGCCCTCTGATGTTTCTGCCATTGTGTTTACAGTGAGAAGTCAGGCAAATATGTGAACTTTAAGACAAAGAGAACAAGGATGAACAATGGGCCGAGTGGCTCAGAGCTTCAATTAGTTGTAGCGAAAAATTATAAATGTTCTAAAGTGCAATTTTCTCGCTCATTTATTTAAAAACTTCTTTTTTTTTCACAAAACACATTTATACTCTGCCTCTCCTGAATGTTCTGATCACCTGCAGTCATAAATACTACTGAGATTAAGAAATAAAAAAGGATCCTGTGAAGGAATTTAAGTAGATTCTGCACCCCTGGTTTGCATACCATACGCCACACACAGTAGGATATACAATAAGTTCAGCTACACTGATTCAGCATGGACGTAGACAGACCCAGACCCAAATATTCAGTCACGTTTTAATTCTCAGGGCCTGTGACAACCGAATTGAAAAGTCAAGGAGAGGTAGGAAAACTGGAATTTGACACACACATGCACACACATGTAAACGCTAACTCTCTCTGCCAAGAGGTGAAATTGTCTTTGCAATTGAGCTAATGAGATGTAGCTTTTACTGAGAAACATGTGGAGCTTTGTCTGAAATTAATCTCACAATAAATAATCATGCACATTTCCAAGCTAAATCCTATCCAATGCCATGACTCCAACATCAAAGCATGCTCAAAGCAATTGTCTCCCCCCCCCCCCCCCCCCCCTTTGCTCCTTTTAAACTGCCTCTTTTTAAACTGTAGTAAGAAGAAAAATCCCCTGAACATCAAACATGGAGACAGAGAAAGTAATTTAGCCTTATCTTAATTGAGCTGCAATTTCAATAATGATCTTACACATTGGGACCGAGGAGGAGAGAAGTGGCTGCAGGCTGCAGGATGAGAGGCTGGGCTTCCCTGCTCTGCACTCCACTGCTCTGCTCTGGTTGTTTAATCTCAGCTCCAGACATGTCATTGGCCAGTGATTTATGATGACCTAATGTTTTGTTTACTCCGTGCTCATAAAAGGCGGGCAGATTGCATAGCGCATGCCATATGAGGAAACATGAAAGCACAGCAGTCCCCAGCAGTTCACTGATATAAACAGCACCTGGCACAGCAACTCCTACAAATTAAAGCCGAGAGCTGCTGACCACGCTGAAGTTTACAGAAATCCCAGGCTGCGTGTTACATCGAGTGTCATGAGGCAGTCATCAATACGGAGGTTACACACTTGACTTAATCTCTGGAAAAGCACACTGACCTCTCTGTTCATGCACTTTCTCAATAATTGACTTGCCTCTGCCTTTGAGAGGGCAAACAAATGGGGTCTGACAGCTGCTTGACAGTGAGGTCAAGAGACCAGTAAGTCAGACCACTTTTAACTGTCTGAGATTTGGCTTCTGTTGGGGGTTTTCTGGTATTTATAAAGCAACTTAAACAGTCCTGGATGTTGTTGGCATACAGGAAACTTTGTTGCTGCTAAGGAAAATAAACTCAATAGTTGCTTTGTTTGAGTGATTTGAATGATATCACAAAGTAAGTGTGTCAAATCGGTTTCCTATATTGGTGAGGAGAACGTGGCCATGTACACAAACTGTATGCTAACATGGTTATATTGTATTACATGTACTGTATGTACCTTAATATTGACTCAAATGCCCTGTCTCTGAAAGTAAATAGAGATATTTATGGAATGTTAGTTGACAGTAAGGGCAGGGCGACACAAGGAAGAAGGGGCCTCAAGGCCCTGATCTCCGGCTGTAAGGGTATATCCAGATTTTGCCTCTCTGATGCGGGCACTAATAAGTAACGGCTCCACTTGTTTCCTTCTTGCTTCATTACAGTTGACAGCTCACTATGAAATCTTGGTATATAAGCTTAAAGTACTGCTTGAAGTCAAGCAATAAATAAATGTTTTTGTTTCTGACTTAAAATGCACGCATCCAACAAATCTTAACTTTTTTAAAAGTTATTGCTATAAATATCAATGTTGTATTTTAATATCAAGTGGGAATGATTTCTTGGAAAAGGGCTGATGACATTGAATGCGACTTTCACAGGTCATTATTATTTCATTCTCTCTCAACCCGACACAGATGCACTTGTTCAGCCATGCTGGGATCAGATCAACAATGGGCCTGAGGTCGAAATTTTAATGACACTGATAATACTATCATCTCATTACCTATAAATATTCACACATTTTTCAGGTAATGTCGGTTTTTTTTATAATACACTTTGCAGAACAAATGCATGAAGAATCAGGAGAGAAGTAACAAGAGAAGAAGAGAAGGGATACAAATGTCAAATACATCAACAAACGGCATCTTTTTGCCAAATCTCACCCCATCTTCTGTGGAATCCTAGAGGTCATACCCACAACTCCCAGAGATGGAGATGTCAATATTGTAAATATTTTTCTTCTTCCCTGTCTGGCCATTCAAAATCCAATTTGAAAGTCCCATCAGATAGGCATTTCCTCCTTCTGCACCAGCAACCAAAGCAAGCGACTGCTACATTCTTATCTTATCAGTAGCAACAATCTTGCTACTCTTCGTGCCCTAACAGGGAGAAACAGAATCACAAGGGGTAATTTATATACCACCTCAGCCATAAATAATGCACATACTGGAACAAGTTCACAGTTTGGATATTGACTTTTTGTCAAGCAAAAGAGCTTTGAGTAAAAAAACCCTCTTGTTGCTCTTAATGTTCCGCCGGTTTTCCCTTCTTTTTCCTGTCCCCTGGCACAGTGCCATGCATGGTAAGAGCAGTGAAGAAAATTGCAAGCTCTGTCTGGGTCTGAACAGGAAGCACAAAGGAATCAGTGCCATTGTCAATCAACAACAGCTCTGCTGCCGTCAGAAACTAGAACAATGGCTGCAGACATCGGGGAAATGTAGTCAGCCTGCAATCTCACTCGCACTAACAGAGGCGATAAAGTGAAGGGGAAAATGTGCAAAAGCAATCCAAAAATCTATGTTTAATTGCAAGCATGGGGACACACATGGAAATTTTAGGTCCACCTCTTATTTCCTAAGCCCTAAGATAGGAGTGTTGAAAATGGTTTGGGAAGTTTACTCCATGTATCAAGTTACAGTCAACCCTTTCATACCTCGGCGCCTTTTAACTAATGTCACTTAAAATGTGAATTAAAACATTTAAGCATGTGCAAAACAAATATAATACAAATCTTACAGTGGGCTACAGATAATGCACCTAATTCCCACATTTACAACTCAAAGGGATACATAACGAAGGTGATATTGACTATAACACCGTCCATAGTTACAATTCTTAGGGGTTAATAGCTGCTCTCTGCTCTGACACCGCCGTTCAGCAGCTCACGATTAAAACAGCACTACATTTATCACATTTTTTTTTAAAATGACGGGCTATTTATGCTAACATTAGCCCAATGGGTTCTTAATGTTAACAACAAACTTGCTTTAAAATGAGACAGTCTGAACTGTGCACTTGGTGGCTACATGACTTTGTGCAGAGCAACTAAAACTGAATCACCAGTTAATGATCCATGCAGGCATAGAGGGCATGAAACGCTAGGCTAAATAAAGGAACATTATTTTGGCACAGACCTTATTAGTCCTAGTGGTGCATGATAGCCAAGCATGATAACTAAAAGTAGTTTCTAACATGATCTTATTTAGCAGCATTAATATTGTTCGCTGCATGTGTAAACTTCTAGAAATCCAATAACTAGATGGTACTTTGAGAGTGCATATACCTCGGCATCCTACTATGGTGAGGCCATGACCTGCCATATTCTGCCTCTGATTGGCTTGGCATGATGATGATGTTTCTCATGTAGACCCTGACTGAAAGAACTTTGGCAACATGAGAAACGTCACCGTTACACCCAGCCAATCAGTGGCAGAGTAGGGCGTGTCATTGCATCGCCATGGTAAGTTTAAAGAAAAACAAAAAACCTTGGATCCTTACCAGTGGATAAGCCTAAAAATCTAATCTTCTGTTCCCCTCACCAGGCCTCACCTTTCCACAAAATTTAATTGAAATCCATTTGAAACTTTTGGAATTATGCTGCTTATAATCACACACACACACAGACAAACAAACAAACAAACAAACAAACAAACAGCACTAGTAACTCCCCCAAGTCTCATTGGCTGAGGTAAACAAGACAGACCTGCCAACTCTAGTTTTCAGGACCAGTTTCCTCACCATGGACAAATACTTGGATGCTCTATTGTGAACAGAGTTTTTTAGTAAGTAACCTGCAACTCTACAAAGTAATGTAATTAAGTACTGTATATGTTACTGTCAGTGTAGTTACTATCTATTGTTTTAGTATGCAGCTTATGTCAGAGCAGGCAAACATACCATTTAATCCATTCCTCATATTTTTGTTTGTCAGTTTCTGATATTGGAAAGGTGATAAAAAAAAATACACCATCCTCCTAACTCTCTATATAGCCATAGTTCTATTAGAGGTCCTTGTATAATGGTCTGCCACACTGGTTCCACTTGTAATCCATCACTGCTCTTGGAAAAGGTCAATTCCCACGATTGAGACCTCACGAAGATATCACATTAGAACATTTTTGTGTCTAATGCACATTTTGGTGAAAAAGCAATAGGCTTCCATGGCTTTCTTTACATAGCAGGAAATCCAACCCGAATTAAAGAGGTGACAAGTACAGGCATGATCTGCTACACTATGAAAACAAACAAAGCATAGATGCATGTTAAGCATGTTTATTTAATGCCATGGTATAGATATATCATTGCAAAGGAAATGTTTTTCGCTGCCAACATAAATACATTCCACCCTCATGTTGCACATACTGGGGATGAAATATAATCAATAATCCAGTAACTTGTGTAAATAATAGTCCTGAGAGCAGCTGTAATGATGATAGATCTAATTGCTTCTGTACATACATTTGTTCAGGCTGCTGAAGCTTAAAAAAAAGGGGGAGAAGTGTAGGTAACGAGGGGTCAAAATCAAAAGAATTATCTACATTTATGGAGAGTGTGGGACACACATAGGCCTACCACACACACACACACACTGGGCCTGCAGGACACAGTGAGAGCATCAGCTGGCACTCACTGGAGGGGAAGTCAGGTCGTGAGGCTGTTGTATGACATCAACACAGCAAAAGCGACACCATTTATCACCAAGCGCCGAACATGGAGACATTCATAACATCCTGACAGGAAAATCTTGTGAAAAATAATCACTTGGGCTTTGATAACAGCTTGGTTCCTTTTGCTCCTCGCTTGGATGGTGTCCTGTTCTCTTTCACTATACTTTATCTGTGACCTCATACATTTATCAGGCACTGAACTTGCCATCGTATTAATCTCCGAGTTAATGTTTTTAAATATACAAAGAAAGCTATTTGTCACATCAAGCTGTTCGAGGCAGAAAGTCATGGTGCACTTTGGTTGATGGTGATCTTATATCTGCATGGAAAGACAGTTATCAGTGTGATATCCATAGCATGGTAAACTCACAAAAAGAAGAAAGAGGAGATGACCAAATCTTTCCAGAACACACTCACTTGGGTCCAAAGGTTAGTCAGCCCTTTCCCGTTTAAGCAAAGCACGAAACCTCGAGCAGCACTTTGTAAACGACCTGCTCTCACTTTTGGTCTCCCTTTTGTGCTGCGGAGAGAGTGGAGCTTTTGTCATTTGTCAGAAGAGCATGGACGGCAGCCAAGCCTGTCTGTGGGTCTTCCTATTTTGACACCCTAAAGCACCTGCCCTCACTGAAGCATGGCAGGGAACGTCACAGAGAGAACAATAGAGAAAGGGCCTCTTTCCAGCCACTCGTCACCGGCTGATCCACAACTGACTGCCCGTCACTCAGATCCATTAAGGGTCAGTGTAGCCTGTTACCTTCCAACCCTCAGGAGAACACACCCTAATGGACCCTGCCAGCGTTTACACTCAGTTTTTCCTCTCCACCATCATTTCTTTTCGCCTCAGAGGTCATAAGAGGGGGATATCCCAGAAGGAAATGCCTGAGCTCTGAAGGAGGTGCCTATACGCTCTCTATCTTTTCCCCCCATTACTTTTAGCCCAGTCCTGGGTGTTATCGCTCTTATGTAATGGAGTGCTGGGTGCTGATAACAGAATGTCAGAAGGAATTACATGAACTACATTACTCCTTTTTTGACCCTTTTTCTTGGCTACAGTACAATTACTTAAATTCTCTTGGTGACAGACAGACAGTATGTAATTTATCATGCAGTGTTAAGATTTTTGACACCTGCAAATGGTGAAAAACGTAGTTGCTATATAGCCTATCAATGAAATGCTTAATATGAGATCATTTTTATGTTTTTATATCTATTTGTTGCTCACCATTCTAAAGAGATATTTTTGAAACATGAATTAATCGGCTGTTGTATTTTGTTTTTTCTTTAATTTGAATTCTTTGACACGGCACAGGTGTCATCATGGGTGTGTCTGTCGATTTAAATGCCTCACTTCAAAAAGGCAAACCTGTATTACAAGTCGGATAATAATTTATGATAAAAAAAAGTGATGATGAGTTAATTTACATTGGTGAGGAATTGTTGGAAACAGCCCTTTACCCATGCTATAACTCCTTGTTTCTGGACTTATTAATTAGTGTCCAAAGGCAGAGACTTATGAAATGTTGTTTTGGACTTTTTTTCCCCCTTTAAATCAAACTTCTCTCCAAAACGGTGCCTGAAATAACCCAAAATAAATTAACTGTTGCCAAAAACGTCACAGATAATTGTTACTTTTTTAAAATTTTTGCATGCTCTGATTCATTCATTGAACATTAAATGAATGGTTTTCTTACCTTGGTCAGAAGAACAGCAACAATACAAACTGTGCATAAGCAAAGGCATGCACGAAATCAAGCCTGCACACTCAGGCACAAGTGTGTTCAGTCGTATCAGGCCTGGCATTCCAAGCCCTTGCTTGGGAGCAAGAAATGATTTAGGCCCCTTCCTCTTGATAAATGCATACCTTCACTGTAATAAAATGAGGGGGTTCTTGGAAGGAAATATGAGGCACCTGAAGCAGTGAAGCTAAGGAGACAGGTTGCCTTAGTTATACTTCATGCAGCACCTCGTTCATCTCTGGCTTTGTGAAGACAGATAAATCTCTTTTTTATGGCAACTCCATCATCAAGCGCTCGTTGCCATGGTAATGACGACTCACCCCATATCGCTGCATCACCTAGACCTGAAGTATAGGGAGTTATGCTTGACTGCCTGCCCTCCATATCCATCAAGACCAGATATGAAAAGACCATTTGTGATAAACAATCAACTCTCTGACTGAAATTGGTTGTTACCCTGTGGGGGAATGATCACACATATACAATATGTTGAACACATTTTCTTTACATGAGTAAGAGATCAAGATGACAAGCTCAACCAGGCTCTGAGGTAGGTGATAACATTTTTTTTTCATTTCTACTCAAAAATATAGAATTAGATCAAATGAAATGAAAGCAGGATTGACTGAAACATTAAAATTGCATCAAACTAAAAAAAATATGCTAACATTTCTGTGATTACACATTGCACGGAATGAATGCCTAAACTCAGCAGCTCTGATTCCCCCTGTTTAACAGCTGAAAAACATCAATGTACCTCTTTTCCCTCCCAAGTAGAGCAGAGGACACGAAGGGAAAAGCAACTCCTCCAATGATCTACTAATAGCCCCTGGCAAGCTTCAGCCACAGAGCTGTCCATCATCAACCTACAGTTCCTGTCTCTGGATTAATAATGGCTGTGCAGATAATATCAGTCATCTTACCTGCAGCAGTGACAGCTTTATTCGGCTATGTTGGCTCACAGCTTCTGAGATTGGGGGTTTCATAAAACGTCTTTTTCTGGCTTATGTTTTAAGTTATGTTAAAAAGAATGAATTAAAACAAATCGAATTGATTCAATTTTCTTGCAATTTAAGTTGATGCAAAATAGAAATTGTTATTGCATCATTCAATCTCTGCAATATATTAATTCAAGTCAGCACAGATGTTTGCATTTTTCCTTTGATTGGTCTTGAAGATCAGAATGCGATTGAGCATGCTAGTGTACAAAATGTTGAAGAAGAGCGAGTGAGCTGAAATTAATGTGTTCAATGTGTGTGAAATTAATATGAAGCAGTTTGAAGACAAAATTTGCTCAAGATGCCAAGATAATGGCAAGATGCTATTTTATCAGGTAAAATCATAAATGTGATAAATATGCTTTTATCAAATCAGATCAATAAGCTCATCTGAGGACACTGAAGTCGTTTTTTACCTCACGTTGATGAACATACTGTATGTCATCATTATCATCTGTCATTTTAGCCCATCTTGTTTGGAAGCAAACACAATCTGAAAACAGAACATGGACAATAAAAAACAAAATACCTTGTAGACATAAATGTATCTGAGTAAAACAGAGGTCATCTGAAACTTTTTAGCAGAGTCGTAAACCATGTGAGTGAAAGGGATGATAGCAGGTCGCCTGCCTCGTCGATGGCAGCTGTCAGCCTTGGCTCGTGGTTCCCTTCTCTGGGTCAGAGGTCATCCAGCTGTGGCCCCTCCCCCCTCTCATTCTCCCCCTGACACAGCAGATGTGGTCAGACCACCATGGCGAGGGCCTGACCACATCTGGCTCTGATTACAGCCAGACAATCCAGCTTTATCGACTCCATCCACTTCGCTCAGCTCTGCTACACTCATTCTCCCAGAGGTGATGTGAGACACATTCTCAACTCACCAATACCGACTTTACAGGGTGATTTATTCAATATTTAAATGTCCCAAACTGGGTTATATGCTGTCGAGGTTTGGATACAAACACAAGAACATAATATCAGACTTTTAATGCCTCCAGCTAATCAGACATTTTACCTGCACAGTAAACTCCTCTTGCCTCTTATTTTCCCTAACTTACCTCTGAAGGAAAAGAGATGAATCCCCTCTTGTCAAGCAAAACAAATAACTGATGACTTAATGATATACTGCTGTCTCTGAGGATCGTCCATCAGTTTATTACACTCAGTGAGTCTGTGTTTGAGAATTTGCCAGTACTTGAACATGTCAGTTCAATCATGGACTCAAAGAGACCACTTTCACAATGAAAAATCATTTCATTTCTCATTAGAGCCCATACAGTACATAACACCTGTATTCAGGCAGTCATGTTATCTGAATGAGAAATATGTCATACTTGCAGATAGAAAATCCCAACATCCATAAACAAGGGAGTTTGAGAAAGGATTATGTTGCATACAGGGATCACTGGTTGTGGTTTATTTTCCCAGGGCGCCTTTCCCATTATCCCCACCCTTTTACCAATGAAATCTCCACAAGCCTTAGTCCATGTGGTTACATATGGATATCACAAATCACTTCAAACAAACAGTTAACTGATGAGATGGAATTCCATTTTTATAAAAATATTAACCTGAAATTGAGTCTGCCATGAAAAATCTATGAATATTAGGTGGTTGTTTTAATCATTGTGATACTGCTCCATGGCCATAACCCTTTTTTTTTTATACAGGTTGAACAATGGCATCGCAGCAAAGACCCTCCTCTATGTCGCCATTGTTTATTTACACCGAACAAAATTATGGCAGCATGATTTAGATAGCATGCCGGTGTTCCACAAGTGAAAGAGGCGTAACAGATAACACAGCAGCATCAACATCTACTCTAACATTTTACGTGCACATCAAGCATTGCTTTGTAATAAACAAAATAAGTCAAGTCAATTTTATTTGTATCGTTGCAAACCACAGCAAATGTAATCTCAAGGCACTTTGCAAGAAGAGCAGGTCTAGACTGTACTCTTTATTCTAAAGAGACCTAACAATCCCCCATGAGCAAGCATGGCCACGGTGGCGAAGAAAAACTGCCTTTTAACAGGCAGAAACCTCGAGCAGATCCCGATTCGGGCGGCCTTCTGCTTTAACTGGTTGGGACAAAACTAATAATTTAGCATCCCTGTTATAAGGCAGCAGATCTTGTTCTCTGCTCGGAGGATCAGGAGCTTCCAGACCATTTTTGGATGATTTTTTAAATGTTTTTTTATCTTCCTGTTGTGGGTCATAATACATAAAAATCCCATCCCCGTCCTGTCCTGCCACCTTGATTTGGTGTAAGTTGACTCAAATTACTACCTCTGCTGTCGGTTCAGAGGCAGAACAAAAATGACCTCCCATATGCCTTTGTAACTTTCATAAATGACAACATTAAAGGCTGCAACAGATGAACCTTGAGCAGGCTGGCTGTGTAAAAGAGGCTTGTGACCGTCCTACATCCAAGGTGTTTCATAAAGTCTTAGCCTGCTCAATGTTAAACACTTGTGTCTACATATCATGCCATGTCTCCTGTGGCCTGCTGTCCTCATCAAATCTGAGGCTAATGGGAGATGTTGTCGGCACGGTTTGCACAATGCTTTAAACCCTTTCCTACTCTTCTATCTTTTCCAACCATCATCACCCACTTTAACCCCACTCAACCCTGACGGCAGCCCATTGCTGGGCCACTGTCTGCAAGCTTCCGCATGTCAGGGGTCCCCGTGCAGTCCACTCACAGGGACACAGGCATGTGCACTAAAGCTGTCACCGCCTTCTGCTGCTGCCAATACTGGAGGTTATCTTCTTCACAGAAGTCCCAACTGGCTGAATGTGGTTGTTTGATCTTTAATACTACTGAATGACTTTCGTTTCCCCACCTTGTTTAACCGTCTTTGAATTGAGATTTTCAAAAAGGCCTGGAAAAGCATGTGTATACGTGACAAAAGCATTCGTTATTCCAGAGGTCAAAGTTTGGTGTACTTGGCAACAATGCTTCACTTACAGAACAACCAACAACAATACTTGACAAGGGCTTGGCTACAATGTAACTCTAATTCTTGGCTAGGCCAGGCCAGACTGCTGATGAGACCCATGGTTTATGGATCCTATCAGCAACAAGAGGAAATGAGGGAGTTTTGTTGCTCTTGAACTGTGAGAACAAATAAACAGAATGTTAATTAGAGAAGTTCAGTTGTAAATGGCCCCCCCACTGATGGTGTAAACTGCCAGTCAGGGAGGAGGGTGCATTGCCTTTTTATTACTGGTAAGGTGATAATAGTCCAAAAGGTCGTTCAAATTTAGTGTTTTAACTTGGTGGAAATTTTCCTTCTTAGCACTGCAACATGCATGGTATACACACTCACACAGATTATACACCAAATCAGAAAATGTTATGGTGCTTAAAGGTATACTCCCACTCAACTAACAGCCTAGGCGTACAAAATGCATTCCACCCAAAAATGCTGCATATCAATTAATAAATATCCATTTAATATTTGGTCAAGTATCAATGCATAATTCAAACAAATACATGCCTAACGAAAGGGATTTCCGCGGAGAGATTTGTTTTGATTCCCCCATCTGAGCGCCATTTCCCTGCAGCTTCCCGTCGCTTATGCGCATGCGCAGAAGTACAGGCTCTACCGCAAATATAATGGAGGAAGATAGCCCACAACCAGTAAGTATGACTGAGGGTTTCTATGAGTTCATAACGCAAAATTAACGACATATTCAACTCTTGCTCGCTTCACCAATTAGTAGAACGTAGGAACCTGGGAAAGCCCATGTCACGCGTGATGTCACCGAATTTGAAAATGGCCCATTGTTTACTTCAGAATATTCTCCCCTCAGGGGATTAAAATCGGAATTGATCTCTGTATTCCGCTATGCTACAGATATGACCGTCACATCAGGCTGTAGAATAGCATTCATCCTACTGAATAAAAATATCGTGGTTACTTTCAAAATTCTTCACACGCTTTGAGAAGGAAAATTCTGAGTGGGAGTCTACCTTTAAGCTTAAATAACAAGTGAACAAAACACACATTCCTTTGAAGGAATAGTTTGACATGTTGGCAAACACTCTTAATCATGCTCTCATGCAATAGTGATTAGAAAATTGATAACAATTTGTTAAATTTTACAATAAAAAATAACATGAAATTAATAATATTCATGCGGTAGAATGGACCCAAACTTCCAGTTAATTCATTAACATTCTTGCAAGAATATTAAACCCTTATGAATGTGGTAAAATCAACTTAGAATTGTTGTTAATATGGAAACATTTGGAATGAATATTCAAGATATCTTGCTGGGTTAACCAAACAGCTAACCCAGCATGTAGCTGGTCCAATAGTCAGACAGCTGTGTAGTTGAAACCCCCCCCAGATTGGGTTGTTTTGTAACCCAACATTTTTTAGGATGTACAGGTGCTGGTAGTCTGATTTCATAACATTTAACAGAGCCAGGTTAGCTGTATCCAGCCTTAATGCTAAGCTAAGATAAATGCTGGCTATAACTTCAAATTTACAGTGTACAGTAAATATGAGATGGGTATTGATTTTCTCATTTAACTGTGCATAAGAGAATAAGCATATTCCATGAAATGTTGAACTATTCCTTTGGAAGTTAGATTCAATAATAAAAGCTCTAGTTTACACAAATATTATTAAGAGGTTTTTTCTTTTCTCAGATTGTTTGCCTATACTCTAACTCTAACATCACTCCATATTCATTTGCATATGACAAACACCTAACCCGAGAGAAATTTATGCAGATGACAGTGCAGTTCTGCAAATCATTCACTCACATGGGACAGCTACGGTGTGAAAGTCAACTTGCACCAAAATGATAATCGGGGTTTTACTGACAAATAACTTTTTCGCCCTTTTAAAGTGGAAAATCATTCAAATCCGACATGTTGCCAAGTGGCAGAGTTTGCTACTTTTTAGGTGTCATCAAAGTGACCCAGTTGGTTGAGCCCCCCAACATGTGTGAGATTGTTTTCTTTTGGGGGAGGAGTGAAGGTCTAGGAGACTGCAGGGAGCTAATTAGAAGCTATTCTCTAACTCAGGGCCAAATGGAGCAATTATCTGGCCCAGTGAGTAGATAATTCCCTCCCATTCATCTCCCACTGTCAGGGTCCCACAACCCACCAACCTGTGCTGCATGAGGACAGGAATGCTTGGGCCTCGATGCTGGACCTGTTGACACCTTAATCTCTTTCTCCTAGTCCATGTGTCTATTTCTTGAGGTTAACCACTGTCTTTTAGCAATAGCCATCTTGGTGGATCACCTAACTGGATAATTTCTCCTATGCCTGTCACATACCATTGCCTACCCCAACAGGATTTATGACTACCAGATCTCAGGTTCACCTAATGAGTCTGTTAGACAATGGTGGGAGAGCTGGCTTAAATGTATGATTAATGCAACAGTCTGACAGGTCCCATGCTTGAAAAAAAAAAAGCAACATATGGACTTAAATTAGAATTTAACTTGATGTTGGCAAAGGGACAAAAAGAAAAGCTGATTACCTAGCAAAACAAAAGCTTACCCAGAATGCAATATTCTACCGTTTAAGTGCTGCTCTACGCATGACAGGTGATCAGTTTATTTTTATTTAAGTTCAGTTTTTGGAATGCTGTGCGAGAATTGTAGGCTAATATTTTCAGCACGACGGGAGTTTAAGACCTCCATCCAAAGTTTAACATTTCACTGCACAGCCAAGGTTAGCAGGAGAGTTCATGCCGCTGACAGGAGTTTCCATTTATTACGGCGAGTATCTCATTTATAACCAATACAAAGAAGGCATCCTTTCAACACATTTTCCTGCACTGAAAAGAAGTGTTGAGAAAACAGGACTATACTACTTCACTCATGCAGAACGTAGGCACATGCGTCAAAGGCAAAATGTGAGCATGCAGTTGTTAGAGTGACTCTCAAAAGTAAAACAAGAGAGAGAGTAAGGGAAATAAGCAAGCATGAGATAAACATTAATTGCTTTTGTTAAAAAAAAATCGTATGCTTGCCTTTTTTTTTTTTTGTTTGGCTCTCAATCATCAGCTCTTCAATCTTAATGCAGGTATTAGAATGCTGCAGAATCCAATATCATCATGTCAGAGTATTTAATTTTCAACATAGATATATCTTGTTAGTTTGAAAAAAGCTTTATGTTCACTCTGATGCATAGTAAGAGGTTATATAATCATAGAGCAGTGGCAATATTTGTCCTTCAGCAGGACATACAAGGAAAAGGGTCCAAGTTGTCTGTCTCTCTTTTTATATGTTGTTTGTGTGATAATGTGTTAACATTTATCATAGGTTAATATGTTAATATTAGGTGTAGGCAGGAAAATTACACTTTTGCTACCAATTTGTTTGAATTAATTTTAGATTTTCTTTTTCATTGATGAATTCAATTGATCTTGAGGTTCTACTGTGTGATTCATGTATCAATAATTAAGAAAGGAGGATCATAACAAGGTTTGTGCCACATATGGTATTTTATGGTATCATAATAGAACCGATACGGCATCTTGGTTTTGTCATTTTTTTCACATTTTCAAAAGCAAGACAGAGGTTGTTTCAAGTCACGAGTTGAATTAAATTAATAGGTGTCATATCTCTACCCGTCTCAGACGTCTGGCACCAGTCTGGGCGCCTCAAATGAAATATTCAATGACTGAAGATGTAGAGAGCTCAGAAGACAGCGCCAGGCCTCCCCTGTCCTCCCACCTCCAGAAATACATGACCCATCACACCTGAGTAATCTGCTGTCTTAGATCGGATCTGTGAGGGAACTTCTCAGTCAATTCATAGCCAAATGTCTTTTAGACTTTTGAAAGCCTTCCTCTCTGTTTTCCCTCCATCACTTCCCTTCCTTCCCTTGCAGCTGAGGTAAGAAGACAAGGTGAGAGGAAAGGGGCTGAGAAACCCATGCGACCTCGGAATTAGTAGAACTCTTGGGATACAGCTTGCTGCACATTGGCAGCTGCTAGATTTTTCCCTCTTGGGTGTATAAGATTAATGCATGTATTGGGATTTGGGCTTTTGGGCATGTGCAGTCAGAGAGAGAGTGATTCAAGAGAGATCTGCACAGTGTGAGGGACTCAGGAGGGATGTTCTGCAATGTGATGAGTGTGATAAGGGATGATAAGTGAAAGATTTGTTTAGATAATTTATACCTCTTGGTCTAGATACTAATTTAAAAAAACAGTAGGGCATACACAGTACATTTTGGACCACATGACTCTTGCATCACAATGCTACACAGGACCGTATTTCCTGTGAGGCCACACACACACTAAACACTCTGGGGACAGAGAAAATTTCCCCCTTCTCTCCTCTTGTGTATTATTTTCCCTCAGTTAGAACAGTGATCCATTTGCAGCCCTTTAGTTTCCTTTAAAGGATAATGAAAGCGATTTTTTACGTTTTGGTCCATTTACTACAAATCATCAATTCTGCAGGGTGCAATATTTTGAAAAATGTGTTGCAGCATTTCTTGTTGTTGTGTGTATTTTTCTAACATTTCTGGCAGGTATTACGTTAATTTACTGTTCATTTCCATTCATTTGTTGGAGGCTCCAAGAATCTGTTAATAATAAACAAGAATAAATTGCAATCAATAGCTGTGAAAACAAGGAATACGAGTCTGAAACTCATGCATTCCTTGAAAAGTGTTCAGCAGCAACATAAGGTCTGCACATGAGTTATAATTAAGGATTTAAAACATGCACACAAAAAAAAACTGGCATGATCTCGACAAAACATTGTATGTTTTGATTGAACTGCAGCACATTTGAGAAATCCACCTACCCAGAGGTTAGAATGACCATGTATTACTTAATGCTTGTTTATTTATTTATTTATTTGATCAGAGCTTTACCTTCAAGTCTCCCTCATCTTCCAGACCTCAGGTTAGCTCAGCTGCTCCAGCAATCAGAGCTTTTTTTTTTTTTTTTTGGAGTGAGTATGGCAGTGCACACACACGTGTGTTTGTACGCTGTGAGCATGTGTCGTGTTGAATCTGTGAATGCATTGTAGCCTGATGCATATAACATATTAGTTTGACATAAATCCCATGGCCTCAGGTCCTAAGTGTCTCCAACATGGGCAAATAAATACTGGAAATACAGGCGTGAGCTGACTGACATGTCATTGCTGTTTGGCTTCTGTATGTGTACTCAGGCCACATATATCTATTTATACAACTGTATTTTGATTAGGTGAACAAATGCAGAAAGATAAATGCTAAAACAGTTTGGTCCGTCGCATACGATGTATATTTTTCCTGGCACCGTGGAATACTTTATAAAACTAATCCTGAGGAGTTTTCACGTGTAAACAGCATTTGAGATTATGTAGAAATATTTAAGGATTATGTTAAGGAGTAATTAGTCAGAAAAAGCTGCTGGTTCGGCAGCTCAGAGCGGCTGCACTCAACAAGCCCTTTCATCTGGCATTAATTGAGACATTTCATTTAAGCTTCTCTCTTCTCACGTGTAGGTTTGTCTATCTTTCTAACAGGTGACCTACTACACATTCTATCAAAGCTATCATTGTGGTGCGTTTGGTGATTCGCTCCTTTTATTCCCAGATTTCTGTCTTTATTTGAGCTCCCACTAACCCCATAGCGTAGCTGGAGGGTATTATCAGGGTATTAATTGGAACTTTGAGCCAGCCTGTTCCCGGCCTCTCATCTTGGGAGTGCCTACAAAGGTGCCCGAGCAGACCAAATCCTGGCTTCATTTCTCCATATGAACTCATTTCCTTGTGCTGGTTCCCGGGTTCATGGCAATGTAACCTGAGGAGAGGCTGGACTGAGGGCCTCCAGGGGATGAAAGCATCCAAAAGCCTGAGAATTAACCCCTCAGGTCAACTGCATTATCCACCTCTATTTATAGTTAAACTTTAATTTTTAGCTGGTGAAAAAAGGCAAGGGAAAAAAATGGATTACTGGGGTCATAGAAAGAGATTTGCAGTTAATTAAATCAATTGTAGAGATTGACAAAATCTGTGGGGTTTTTTCCCTTTAATATTCTATTCACTCAATGATATCTTAATTAGATTACATGACTAAATTTCACATTCAAGTTGTGTTAGAGTGCCTGGGATCTTCCACTTTTTTTCTCTCTCTGAGAACCAATTATGTTTAAAAGGTTAAGAGATTAAAACAAAGATTAATTTAAGAATTTAATAAGGGGTAAGATATTCAAAATTTGTTTCTGATTACTCTATGATGCAGTCCCTGATCCATAATCCCGCCTTCCTTAGCAGCCCACTTGGATTTACTGGTTAGAAATGAGGTAAAACTAGCTTCTTCTCCACAGAACAGTCTTTATAACCGAGCAAGGATTTTAACTTTTAACATAAGGTTTCTCTCTGTCACTTCGAGTACTTTAGAAGCAAAAAAAAGCTTAAATGATCATGAGAACTTTGCAGGAGAGAAACATTAACAGTGTAAGCTATAAACAGCCATATCAGAGGAAATTTACTAGAATATCTTGACAGCTATTTTGGAATAATAAACATCTTTAATTATTCAGGTTTTAACTGTAACTTCTAAATCTTCTTGAACTCCCACTCAGGTCCCATTGGGAGGAAGGAGAGCAGTCTGGCCAGCTATATTCATTCAAATCTCAGAATAGAGTCAGTTCCAGTGATAGGATTATCAGTTCTGTTAAATTTAGTGGTGCAGGACTGTTATGTCAAGTATGGCCATGGATAAGTGTATAGATGTGTGGATGCATGAGTGAGCTAAATACAAACTGAAGTAAAAAACGGAAACTGCTATTTGTGAGTGTGTGTGCGAAAGAGAGAGAGTCAGGATAAATGTTTGTTGAAGTATTTTTTGTGGAATCAAAATGCATTATAATGCATACAACGAAAAAAGAAGCAAGTGAAAAAGTGTCAAAATTCTCCGTTCTCATGTCTCAATATATTTAATGATCTCACGGACACTGCAGAGAACATCGTTACCTCAGCTTTTGCTGCTTTGTATTATCACAACCTCCTCCGATCATCGGCGCGTTTGTTGTTGTCGACACTTCTGACACTTCACTGCTATCTTGAGGTTGTATCGATGTCGACGTAAAGGACGTATGGAAGTGGGAAGGCATTGACGGATAGACCGTAGACAGACTGACGTATGCATTTAAGTACTTAGAGGGAGCATAAATGGGCCTTAACTCTAGACCTGAACAATTTCACTCATATGTCGAGAATCTTTTTGTAGATTCGGCATCAGTATAATCGATAAAGATAAGCTATATTTCTGTGCAAACATTACATTTTGGATTTTGTGACCTCAAATCCCTTATGAGACTTCGTCGTTTAGTTGTTCTATTAAAATGAGAGAAGACAAATAAAGTTTCTCACTAAAATAAGTGTTGTTTAGTGGAACCAAACACTGTTAATTCCCCTTCTATCTAATCTTTTTAGTCACAACTAGCTTTTATCCTGCTTTTTGGTGCTGGAGAGAGAGTGTGCCTACTTTCTGATAGTGCTTAACATGTTTGATTTTATTGGAATGTCAAAACGAGAAAAAGACTGGCAGATAGTTGTTACTGAGTCTAATGACCACCTTGCAAAAAATGTGCTGTGGAAACATTACACTACATAGCCCACATAGACTTGAGTGGTTGTCTAAACTTTGACATCCAACAAACTCTCATCTACCTGTTCTTCATGACCCATTGTGTCAAACATTACCATTTTGGTACATCCCTGTGTGTCTCATCCACACAGGGGTACCTTCCATATGCTGGGCTTTAATGTACCTGGAGTAGAAACACATCCATGTCATTATGTGCAGATTAGAGCAACGGCACAATGCACTTTCCCTAAAACTCACCTCATACGTTTTGGGCCTAACCTAAACCAAAGTGCCATTTCATGCTAAGCACATGTTAGACAACATTTTGTGGAAGTCCACCACTTGCATAGCTCTCCAGGTGTAACAGTGAGTACGCATAGGAAATGTATTTTTCAACTTTATGTGTGAACCAGCTGGATAAAACTACTCTGATCCAAAGTGGCTCAAACATGAATGAACAATAAAGTTTTACGATCAAAAAGCGGGGGTTGTAAAAGCACACATTTGACCAAGGTAAGTTGTACAGGTTGAGTTTAGAAATCTTTCAAAGCTGAATTATTGACTTCTCAAAGCAAGAAAAGTACAAGCATAACGAATAACATTAATGATGCATTAAGGATATGCAGTAACCTGTTACTGCCACGATTAATGTTATGTGTCACACCTGTGTTTGACTGGTTGTAGGAGAGAATTGACCTATTTGTGACAGCGCACAATATAATTAATGGTCATTGAGAGGAAAATGAAGACCAGGTGACACCTTTCATGAGAAGATAAATGATGATCTGTTTGAGCATGATAATGACCACATGGTAATTGCTCCAACAGTATGGTCCTCTCCCTGTATTGCTCCAATATACCCCGCCCATCCCTCTTACTGCAGTTGTAGCTACCCCCCAATCTCTATAGTCAAGCAAACCCCTACCCATAGCACAAAGGGAGCCTGTGTTAGGTGTTCACCTACCCCCACCATCCACCTCTCTGCTCCGACCCCAGCCAGGCTCTCTCCCCCAGTGTGGCTGATGTGCTCCATTTGCTGGATGATGGACTGAGCGGGACAAGGCAAAAGTTCACACACCTTTCCTGTTCACATGGCAGGGAGGCCGGCTACACAGGGGCCAACTCACATGTGCCACTGCTGGCTGCCGGCCCTCCCTCCTCTCTGCGCTACAATTTGTCCCCTCATTTAAGGCCAGCCACGCCTCTGTTGTCCTAATGCCATAACTGCTCTCAACTGCACTCGAACTGCCATTTCCTCTCAGGGGTGGAGAGAGGAGGGGAAGTATGGGGAGGTAAAGAGAGAGGAGTTTCTTTGTATAAGGGCAATGGTTACTACTAGTAGAACACACAATGAACATACTATGGCTTAGCTAATATACCTTTTTGCTTAGACAAAAATAGTCTTTCCATTAAATCACATGACTTTTTCTTTTTTTCACCAGCACCTCTACATCCTCTTTAAAATGTGTGGATTTAATGTTTGCAGGAATAATTTCATCTATTGATGTGTATGGTATGAAAATGTGTGTTTGCGTCTTCAGCATGCACTCGCATCTGGGTGAGAAACTCCAGCAAGCGAGACAAATGGCAGAGACATCATGCTGCTTCTTTTCCCACAATTCAGCTGTCTCAGTGAAAATGATCTGCTAGTGACTGAGCACAATTTGGCACCCCCACCTCCTTCATCACAACCGCCTCCCCTCAGCGCACAGACACCCACCCTCTGACCCCCCACACATGCACGCCGCCCTCACTTATGCCCCTCGTGAACACACTCCACTTCAGCCCAGAGGAATTAATTTTCTAATTTTCCTTGACTGAGAAAACAATACACATGCCTTAACAATGTTGACATCTCTAATGCCTTAAAACACAGTAGTAATGGAGCTTTGATTGGTAGTAAGTGGATACAGGATTACAAACACACGTAGGGAGCTCCCTCACTGTACTGTAGTCCTCCAGACATCCCCTGAAGAAATACAGAACACTAGAGGTAAAGTGGAGTGGATGTCAGAAGTGAAAATGCAGTGATGATGGGAGGATGTGTTGGATTTGTGGTTATACACTAACTGCGGAGTGACACACTTTGACTTTATATGTGATTTATTTCTATTGCAATAAGGGTCAGACTGGCTTCACACACGAGGACAACAGCTCGTACTCACACTCAAAATAGGCTAACGAGTGTGAGCTGGTTGATCTTTTTTCAATGCATGATGGGAGATTATTTGTCAACAAAGCAAAGTATAAGCATGAAACTGTCTAGTTAATAAATATAAGCTGCTGCCTCCCAGAGCATACGGTACGCTGCATTTGAGGAGTTTTGTCCTCCTTTAGCAGTGATTTGGTTCACAGAATAGAGTAGATAAAAGTACATTTTGAAGTATAGACATTTCCCTTGACAAAATAATTATTTAGATGTTGATATTTTAAGCTTTACATGGTATTAGTTGCATTAAAACACACCATTCTGATATAATAAGAATCAGGATAAATTATTATTTAATTGAGTACACAAACACAAATCATTTGTTATTTTGAATCTAATGATGAAGAGAGGAAAATTTGTGCCTGAAAATTGCTTAATGGTGGATGTCAAAATTCCAAATATCATAGCAAAAACAGATACACTGAGTCCTCTTTGTCTGCTCTTGGCAAAATGTAATAAATCCAGGTGCTGAAATGTTTAGTATTGAATAATACATCACATCCATTTGATTAAAAACTGTAAAAAGTGCTATTATCTTGATAAACTAAAACACACCAAAAGAGTGAAACCATGACTGTCCTATTCAGAATATCTGCAAATAGTATCTACTATGTTTGAAATGACCTCTTTAAGGTTATATTCTTCAGAGGACCTGGTCTGACATCACTCATTAACCAGTTTGTCTCCTCTGAAAACCTCTCTCTGTTATAAAGGCTAATTGTTAGCTAGGTTAACATAACAGCAACACCTTCCCTTCCTCGGCCAGCTAATTTTTACTCACACAGGTCACTTTCCACTTAATATAGAGATACATCAGTATTGTCAACAATACTGTAGCATTGCAGGGTAGCTAGGTGGATGAAGGAAGAATGATGGGGAGTTGATGTGCGTTTGTTTGCTCAAGCAAGGCCACATTTATTTCTTTTCACAGCAACAGCTTAACCAAGGTTGAGGTGTCCCCATAACAGGGTGGATATAGCCCACTGAGCACACATATAACAGAAACTTATCATTTCATTACTATGACATGCAATACATCTTCAAATACAACATTAACCAGGATTAACAGAGGTGGGCATCAGATGCTGGGGGATTAGGACATGCAGTCGAGAAGTGGGCTACTGGAACAAAACAGAAATGCACATGGATTGTGAATACTGAATCGGTGGAATGCTACAATAACAGCAGGCCCATGGAGAGAGGTTACATGAAACAAATGTCTGAGTGTCACAGTGTTCTAACATCAGGGGAAGGGGATCTACTATCACAGCTGGAAACTGAGAGGCTCCAACACAATGGGAACACTACCGAGTAGCATGGTGAGACTAAGCTGACCCTGATGGAGAAGAGCAGTGTTAAAGATGATACCCCACCACCAGTCATGACAGCTGCATCCACTGAGCTCTGGAAAAATATAGTGTCCTGGCTAAATACAGTCAACTCCCAGATGTGAATCCCCCAGCCCCCTGACAAAGTCCCATCAGAAGAGATGCTTTCACTATCCCTACTACCACCATCATGGAAACTAATGAATTTGTATATGCAACGGTATTCCCAGAGATGCTTGGGTATAAGATCAAAAGTCGGCTAACGAAATGCAGAAGGGTACCGTGAGAGAAGTATAACCAGATGTCCATGGGTGAGACTCTAGAGACTGCAAAACAAAGACTCACAGGTCTGGCTGCTAGACTGAAGAGGTACACCAGAGAAGTAGAGGCCAGGAGAATAACTGGCCTGTTCTCCAAAGGCCCATCCAGGGTGTACTTCCAGCTGCAAGGGAACAACACAAGAACTGACCCGCCCAGAACTGAGATTGAGCAATACTGGAAGGACATGGGAGAAAGAGGCATCACACAACACCAATGCCAAGCAGCTGGTGGACCCAACAGCAAACCACAGCAACCTCCCAGAATAAGAACCAGTCAACATGGCAAAGGCAGACATCCAGCAATGAGTCCCAGGCATGAAGAGCTGGACAGCATCAGGACCTGGCACGATCCACTCCTACTGGCTGAAGAAGCTAACAGCACTCAGTGATGGCCTGGCAGCACAAATGGCAGGGAAGGACAATCCTAGTCATGAAAGATCCCTTCAAGTGAACAACACCTTCAAGCTACCGGCCAAATGATTTATGAGCAAAGGGCCTTGTCAACAGCACCAGAGGGTCAAAGCACCTGTGACTGGCCAATAACAATCACCCAAGACTCCATGACTAGGCAGACCAACTCGAGCACTGCCTGGATAGGCTACAAGAAAGCCTATGACTTAATGCCCATAGTCAGCGCCTCTCAGTCATCAATTCTGATCTATGTGGCGCTATCCGTAGAGACTCTGAATGTGCCTGTATTTTCTTCCTTTTCAAGTGCTAGTTTGCTGCTTTGGGGACATTTCTTGGCATCAGCCTTTGGGTGCACAATGCCTTTACTTCCTGGTGCAGAAATGCCAAAAATTCTGTGTGACACAAAACAAAAAGGTTAGCAAAGCTGTGAAAGGCTTATTATGTTTTTTTTCTGTCTTGCATTCTTACTGAGAATTAGAAGAGAGGATAGATACCACTCTCATATCTGTGTCATACATATGAAGCTACAGCCAGTAGACTTAGCTAAGCATTATGAGTGGAAGGTGGGGGAAAACAGCTGGCCTGGCCCTGTCCATCAAAATCAGCGCCTGAAGCTCACCAATCATCAGATTATATTTTGTTTAATTCATACAAAAGGCAAAGTGTCATGACTTGGAGGGGTGACATTTGGGACTATTTCTTGAATGAGTCACTATAAGGTAGCCAGGAGAAGCTAAGCTAAATGGTTGCCTTTTATTTACCATTCCAATATGAGAGTTGCACTGGTTTTGTCTTTTAACTCTCTGCAAAAAGAGAAAAAAAAATGATTCTCCAAAATGCTGAACTATGTCTTTAGGGGTTGAAAAACCTCAAGTCTAAAGAAGATTCCTGGGGGGAAAAAAAGAAAAAAAAGGCCAAATAGTGTAGTAATAATTTATCTATTTGTATAAGCATGTCACAGAAAACTGAAATGCATTCTCGCTATAGGAGACTTCTGTCTGACCCTTGAGAGATGACATCTCTCCCATGTTCATGCTGCCCTGACCTCATCGTGTCCCCTGCCATTTATGTGTTAGCATAAAATCATCTGTTTCTGGAAAACCAGCTGCTGAGTGACTTATGCCTGGCTCAGCTGCCTGGAGGCGGCAAGGAAGGCAGTTCAATCCTGGAGTCAGGCTAGTTCTAGTTCAGTGGCCACCACACACACAAAAAAGACCCCTTCAATCATTCCCATGGTTCTTATTCTGGGCAACAAGCGTGGTGTCTACAGTTTCCCAGGCCCCTCCTAAAAAATGACACATTCTCAGACCAGATGCTTGAGACGGCCTGTATAGAGCTGTGATTATTAACAGGGCCCTCTTTTTCTGAAAGAGGAGGCAGGCTATTTTTAACCAATGATGAAAGTTATGAAAGTTAGATTATCCTTCCACTCCTTGTGCACACCAACACCTGATGCAAGATATTGCAGAGACTGAGCCCAGACGATGGGTGTCAGGAGGGCACGGCTCAATTCAGAGCAGCGAGACAGCACTGTGTCATTACTGGCAATGCTACATTTACTTTCTCTCACTGCACATAGCCCAATGTTGAATGCTAAAAAAGGGCCATCGATGAGTGATTGAGAATGCTGTAATGTTGGTCTGGAGCTTTCTGAAGGCTTGTGACTGCCCTCTTGTTCCTTAGCTGGCTGGCAGTGGCATTCCAGGAAGCTATATTTCCCATACATTCCCACATGTCGGAGGGGGTTTCTGCAGTGTGGGCTGTCAAGAGTGACATGAGGATAACAAGCTAGGATTGAGAGCAGAATGAGGGCTGTCAAAGCTACGCTCTATTAGATCTGATGAAAAAAAGACAAATGCTTACAGACAGGACAAAATAACGTCTGGTGTACTGAGCAGGCGGGGATCACTGTTTTTTGTGCTTGCACTCACTTTGACTTGAAATGACATGGAAGTCAAAACAACGTTTTCGTGTGATTCTGCACCAACCCTCTGATGCGCTTCTCTACTTACAGTCACTTGTTGTCTGGAAAACACACGATGCTGCGCACGTGTAGCATGAGGACTATGTGGTTGCAAACGACATCATCGTGTGTCAATTTTATTTTGTTTTATATAATGCAGAAAATGATCAAACTTAGTAGTTGCTTATTTAAAATGTTGTGTGCTTTCTGTACAGTAGGGGGAGTGTTGGGGGTTTAGATTTGAGGTCAAACAAAGTGCAATTACAGTTTATCAATTGAATCTAAGTTAGACCTCAAAATGTTCTGTGTCGAGGGTTCCTGGCTGCCGTACAGAGGGTGCACGGCTCTCACAGCTTGTTTGACCAACAGTATGTTGTTATTATTATATGTAAAACAAAGTATGGTGGTTTCTTTAATTTCCTGCACATATCTTTTGGCTCATTTTATCAAGAAACAAAAGAAAATCGTAAAACTGAGCAGTTCAGTCAGCACCCACCACGCAGACGTCTGGCAAAGACAGCTACAAGCTCAGAGCACAGCTGATTGAGCATCTAAAACAACTTTGATGAATAGTGTGATTATCAGTGCCCTGCATCCACAGTATATGTCAGGGTCTCAACGGCCACCACAGCTGTCAAATACTGTTAGATCAACAGTCTACATATTTTCTTTAAACTGCACCACATATCCAAATACAGGTACATTTTATTCAAATTGTTTTTGCATGCACATGTCAGCGATAAGGCTGACATGCCATGTCGTTATTATGATGGCTGTCTGCCAAACAATGAGTAAGAATTCCTCCTGCTCCTCAGACTTCTGCAGGCGCCAGCCACCGCTGCACTAGAAATGACTTAGCTATAAGGGGAGGAGGAGAGAGGAGGAGAGAAAGACTATTTTAGAAGTTTGCCTCCAAATATTTAATAGATAATGACAGAATTGAGTGTACAGAGGTCAATGGGAGTTGAGTTGAGTTATTAATGCTTGAGATTTCCGAAGGGCTGGAAAATGTATGTGTTGCATAATGAAGTTTGTGTTTTTGAGTTTGTGCATTCATTGTTCTGTAAGGGGGCTAAATGGAAAGAACATGCAAACTTCCGTCATTCTTTTTCTCTCTTTTGCTCTCTCCATCTCCTCCTTTCCTCGTGTTTCCTTCCATCCTTCATCCTTCCATCCATATTTTCCTCATCTCTCCATCTCTCTATGGGAGGAAAGTCTCAAAGTTTCTCAGGAATGTTGACTTCTCTGTGCCTTGGTCCCCTGGGGGGTGCTGGTAGGGGTCTTGACCCTTCTCCTTCTGTATTCCTAGAGCCTATCAGCTAACTAAGTTAGCATGAGATAACTCTTTGCTCCTTGCCACTCAATGCGGCCTCTTTTCCTTCCCTCCCTTTCTGGTTCCCTCACCCTGGGCTAATATGAGACAGGAGCTTCATTAGAGGCGGGAGAACATCCATCACACTATCTAATCCTGCCCTATGGCAAAATCTGCTTTCATCCCGTCTTCCTCACTCACACTATGTGCCCAGACACTGTCGAAATCTCCCTTTCTAATCCGTTACTGGGCAGCAGTGCCAACCAGACATCTGTTGGCATATGTCATGGTGATAGCTGGACTCTTTTTTCACACTAGGCATTTTCTATTTCAGGCAGTCAGCTACATTTATGAATGGGTTAGATCTAAAAAATGTAAATGTATGTGACGGGACACCAAACGGATCAGACAAATCACATACAGTATATATAAATAGGAAATTATACTGTTGTGTGTTACCATAGAAAATGTGTTATGATGAGAGCAAAACTGCCTCATATGCATATCCTCCCATATGCCTCATCACCTGGGAGAAGCAGCTGCTCCAGCTTTGCAGCTTAAGCTTATGCGGTGGTGATCATTTTATATGTCATCACAGTTGTACAGGTCAGTCACATCCATTGTGTATGCACTGTACTGTGTGTGCAGTGGTGGCCATGATGTGTTTTACCACATTTCTCCGAAGCGTGGTGGTAGCATCACTGTTTTCTGAATCATACAGCTTTTCGGTAGCTCAGCTTATTGCTCAAGTGGTGCGGCTGCATCCACACAAGCTTCATTTCTCTAAGTATCCCTGAGGCTCAAGCACAGTGGAGCTTTTCTGCTGTGATGTGCAGTAAAACTGTGTAGCCAACAGATGCACTTTCATATGAGGGAGAGATCAGGAACAAATTATTGGGGCAATATCCACGACTTTTCTACTGCAGGGGAACACGATAGCAAAGGTGAATTGTGGCATCAAAAATATAAGCTACATCGCTGTGTCTGATGCTTTTCAAGTTTGCAGTCTTTCGTTGTGTGAAATGCTCTCAAATGAGGATGACTATATGAAAAGACTTGTTGCATTTGTACAAAATAGGCGTAACACTATAGTCTCACAAATCTAGTACAGTACATCATTCTTAAGTGTCAACCATGCTAAATTAAATCTGCATTTAGCCAAGGAAACCACCTTGAAATGTTGATTTGATTGTGCTTTGAATTTGTTGTGGCTAATAAAGGCTGTGAATGTTTAAGTGCACTGATTTAAATGAGGCTGCCATGAGGAATTGTAGGACAGCATCTCTTTTTCTTACATATCGGATGGTCCAGTGTATCCTATGCTAAAGGAAATAAGAAAAGAAGCACTGAAACACCTTTCCTTAGCATTTAGAGAATTTGCCGCTTAGATATTTAGGAGCAGGGTTCAGAGCCTGCACCTCATACTAGATGTACTCTTTCACTGATGCAGCTTTGACGAATTAAGTTCAACTTTAGACACCTAAAGGAAAAGTGAAATGTCTTTTTTTACCCTTGATTGTCACCTTAAAAAACTGGAACCTAAAATGCAAAACAGACTGATAACATAGCCATTTTCCTTCAGAGCTGTATGGCTGATCCATGCTGTGACCTTTCTATGTCATGCAGATAATATTTATCAGGTCCATGACCTGAAGATGACTGATCTGCCTCCTGTTTGTTGTGTATTTTCTCAAGCCTTTCTTATTTCCCTGCAAGGTCAATAACCTTTCTATTCTCCCACACACTGTTTAGCAAGGCCTGGCTCTAGCAGTGGTCCACCTCTTGTTCTCCTCACCCCTCACTTTGCCTGGGGTGAAGCTTGAACTTAGGGACACACTTCGTCCCTCAGTGGGAGAACTTGGAATCAGGAGGAAATGGGTTTTTTCCCAAGGTTGGGACATGCAATGTTACAGAAAACATGAGGATTTACTTAAAAGAGGAAACACGGAGATTAGATGGGCTAAAAAAGAAATGGAGAAATGCTGTTTAAAAAGTGTGTCACTGCAGAGAAGATGTTAAGCAATGTGTTTAGTGCATGGGCATTGTGATTTTTAAATAGCTTGAGGGTAAAGTTGCTCAATTAAAAGGTCAAAGTTCGAATGTGGTGCTTCAAATAAGAGAGGCGTCTATGAACTTCTAACCTAAAATCTGGATTTGGTTACTCTGTTCCTCTGTGCCATCATTTCACAGTGCACCCTTGTTGCACCATGCTAGATATGTAGCCACTAAATACTGGCTATTATTTATTATTTATGATTTCCATTCTGGGACTGAAAAACAAAGAAAATGGACAAGTCCATACCTTGTTTAAAATGAAGTCCACCATGTTCCTCCCCCTCTCTTGTGCCATTTATTGCTTGTCTCTTAAATGGACTACCTGCCTGCAGACGGATATTACTCATAACTGCACTCACTGCCAAGTCCCGGTCTGAGGGCCATTAAGGTGTTTAAAGTCAGCCATTCATATTTGTGCTGGATCGCAGTTTGTCTATTTCAAATATTTCCCTGCATTTTTTAATGAATTATAACCGCAGTGATTAACTGAGAGTACACTGCATCGTGCCTTACCAACCTGCAATGCCAGGCATCATTTAATACCTCACACATGTCAAATGACACCGTCTTATTTTCCTGCAGGTATAGCCTGTATTTCACTTTGAACAAGTTGAATTGGGAGTTAACACAGGGAGGGAGGCCTTTGGGGTTATAAAGGGTAGGTCATTTTTCTTTGTTTGCAATCTACAGCCATTGTCTGCTAATGGGCAGCCATGTAAGGACCCTACTGTACCTCCTTATTCATTTGGTTGTCTTTATTTCAATTAGGAATGTACTTATAATGGAGTAAAAGTGCATTCAGACAGAAAAAAAAGGACAATTTTAAGTTATGTCATTTTTGCAAATTTGACCACTGTACTATTTTTTATTTATTTGCCTTAAACAGCCAGTGTACCATGTTAGCTATAGCTCCAATTCTTTCTGTTACATTCCTTCACTTTCCCTCCTTTTTCCTCTGTGAATTTATAAAGCAGATCATAAAGCAACACCATAAGAACAAATTTGTCGGTTAAGTGCTAACATTTTTCAACTAACAAGGACCCACCTTCATCTCATGTCCTCTTGCATCTTTCCATCGACTTTATATGCAGTTGTGTCGCCTCTAAAATTCTACCCTTGTTCTCCCTGAGCACAAAGTCCAAGTTGCCTTCTAAATAAAGAACGGAAATAAAATCTGCACTTGTTTGTCAGGCAAAATTGTAGAAATCACACAAACACAAGCCAGTCGTGGAATATCTTCATACAAGGAAATAGTTAAAGGATTTTTAAAGTTGTTTTTTTTCTCACATATGCTAGATGAAACATCTTTCCGAAAAGTAAAAAAACAAACATTAAATTCATGGTTGCCCGTCATCATTTATTTGCATATTTTTTAACCTGTTAAACACATATTAATTTCTTAAGCATGTATATGTAAATTAAGACTCGGAAGCCTGAGAAGCTTGAGAGTTAAATCAACTGTCAGTGATTAGAATAAAAACCCTTTGACACTTGGGACTCAAGTTCACAATGTTGCAATGTTGCAATGTTGCTTGAATTTTTTTGCTGCTTGGAATAACTCAGTAGTGACACACTGCAGTGGAAGTTCAATAAAGGAGTGAATGAAACATTTTATTCTGCATGCTTGTGCTGAAAGGCCCCTAGGGGATGCTTTACCCCGGAAGACTCTTTATAGAAGAGGCTGGGGAGTCGTCCACAAGGCTTGAGTTACACCAGGCCCCTGTGACCTCGGGCTCGCTGGGCTAAATGCAAAAGTGACAATGTGGATAATTGCCTGCTGAAGATAATGGACTGCTGATGGAGATCAATGACTTTCCCAAACACAGACGTGGTGGAGTGAATGAAGTCAAGGCTAAGATGTATAGACCCACTGGACAATAACCATCCTGTAAGAGTGGAGATGCTCAGTTGACCTGAAATGTGTAAAGAGACAGCTTTATAAACACCAGTGTCAATCACAGCACACACACACACGTTCACACCCACATGCTTGAGAGCTCACAAACAAGGAAAAAGGAGGGCACACACATGCAGTTTCACAAATACAGCCAAGCGGCACATGTAGGAATACTGTATAATCATTATTTTGATTGAACTTTATATGCAATTGAAGCTTTTATTAAAATAGAGACAACATGTAAAAGAAAGCATAACAGGATATACAATGCCTGCACGTTCTAAGTCTCTCTGTACTCCAGTGTAAGGTGTAGTTTAGAGGATACACATTTCTGTCACTCTGGGATTCCGGGTTTAATCACTAAAGCAGATTTCCTCCATAAGGCACACAGTGTTCTTACATGGTGGTAAAGGTTGTCTTTTGGGATCCTCTGCTAAAGTAAAATGTTGACAACAGAAACATGGCACTCTTGTTATGTTCAATGTAAAATACTGTAAAATGTAAGACAGCAAGAGTTTTATTTTGATTTTATGAAGACTACCATATACAGTAGCTACTGGAGGTACTGGTATTTTGAAACCTGAGACAAGCCATGTTCACTTTATTATCTTATTGACATATTAATTGCACACATTTGCAGTTTCACAAGTTTTAAATTGCACACTTTCATGTTTGACGACAAAAAGTTCAAAAACCTAAGATTCAGGCAGCCACATAAAAAAAACACACTGAATTGTTTAGGCTGTCACAAATTGTTAAAGAGGCTATAGCCACATCCTCTGGGTTTGAGAAAATATGTCCAAAAGTGGCAGAGAAGGACCCATCTATCCTCATCAAACGCTCAATGCAAAGAGACAACAGAAAGCTGGCTTCAAACAGAGTAGGTACAAAAAGGAGTTGACTGTGATTAGGAGTAATGTATGGCAGGAAAAGAGGCAGTGACAGAGTGTAGCCTGGGTGGGATGCTGCTGAGGGAGGTGGAGCGGGGCGGGTATAGTGATGCTTTGGGGCTTTGATATAAACAAGATGAATATCTGACATGTTTATGCTCCCATTTTTTGCCCAATTGTGAAGAGATTGGTTACAAATTGAAAGATGAAGATCAGGTGCAGAGTCTGGGAGCAATACTCACCTCCGTTTGTGGAAACAAATGCCTACAGTACATACACACATGCACTCAGGCACAGAAGCTCCCTTTGTCTTACGTCCCCTTGAAGCCCCATCTCAGTCCATCAGTGTCCCAGATCTTTTGCAGGTCCACAAAGCTCCCACATGATCCCAGCTGTCACCTCACCGCTTCCGCCAGGCAGCTGCGAGTTTGCGTTGCACAGGTCCTTTTACTTTCACCAGCCAAACCTTTGCTCATAAACTTTCTGTTAATGTATTTTTGTCACATATTTAAGAAAGTCGTAAGAGTATTTATAGGGCGTCCGCAGTGAGGAGGGCAGAGGGAGCCCTAACTCGAGTTGCACTGCTGCTACCCTCTGTCTAGGGAGAATAAAAACATCTTGTTTTCATTACAGGGGGGGGGGTAAAGGGTGGGGGAGGGAGAGAGAGAGAGAATGAGTGGAGGTAGCAGTTAACATGTATGTATGTCAGAATGTGTCTGTGTACATGTGTGTACAGACGTGCACGGTAAATGTGTGGTGGGTGTAATTGTCCACAGAACTACTATCATTCACCCATAGGGTGGTGGAGTCTGTGTGGACAAAAACAGAATAAAGAGCTGATGACATCCAGATGACAAACATTCCCTTTTTACGCAGAGCTATCTGTCGCCAAGGAACCGCGGTTAGCTGACATGACATTAATAATCATTCAATTTTGTTTCTACTTCTCTCAACTTCCTGTTAATGACATTTGCCTTGCAGCATAGTGGTGCGTTCACTGTGGTCAACAAGTGTGTAATGTACCTTCCCACTGAACCACAACAGAATGCACATACAAAAAGCACACGAACAAAGTCTCTCTTTACATATAGCCTACTGCTACCTCTTCTTACGTGGCTACTTTATTGAACTCCCGACCCTTTGCAGATGCTGTTTCTGCAGAGTTGACTTTCTCAGTCTTCCATGCACAGGCCCACACAAGAATATATTTGAAACACTCCTTCATTAGTTTTTTGTACATTTTCAATGCTCATACTCTGCTTCTTATGGGGGGCAGCTGTGGCATAGGTGGTAAGAGCGGTCATATGCTTATCAGAAGGTTGGTGGTCTGATCCCCAGTTCTCTGAGTCTACATGTCGAAGTATCCTTGAGCAAGAGACTGAACCCCAGTTTGCTCCACAGGCACAGCAGGGGCTGCCCACTGCTCTTCAGGGATGGGTCAAATACAGAGAAAAAATGTATATTGTATAATTGTATGTGAGAAAATAAAGCTTCTTCCTCTTCTTCTTACTTTCAAGTGAGTCAAATCTGATGCCCAAACTTGAACTTGAACAGCGAATCAACTTTGTATACAAGTGTGCTTGACAAAAGTTTTGAATATAAGTCTCAAAATAGAAAAGGACTGTGGACAAACACACAGTAGGGGTGCCTGCATATACAGATATGTTTACTCATGTTTCTTTGTGTATCCTAACGGGACATGGATAGATGACTAAATTGGCATCATGTAGACTCTGTAGTCATGTGCATGTAGAAACTGTAAATGGGACCCAAGGCTTCAGAATGTATTACTGACAGCTGTGCAGCATGATTGTGATGTACAGTGAATCCATCATATGCAAACTATTGAATTCAAAGCTGACAGAAAGAGCGCTTCTGCTGCATTTACAGTGACCAGGTTACAACAATGCATGTAAAACATGTCTGATTACCTGTGTAACTGTAATTACACCCTGGTAACAACAAAAATACTTGTATATTCAAATTAAAGAGAACGTGAAGAAAATCCAAATAAACAGTGACAAAAAAAGCCCAAATCCTTAGTGTGAATGTTCAACAAAGTGACAACAAGTGGTCACATCTATCCAATAGCACAGTGACACGCCTTCATTATAAGCCTATCACCGTGGCGCCGTCTTTTTAAACTTGATTCTCTCTGTACCTCTAGTTCTTTCATGCTGCGGTTACGTGCATCCTCCACCTCCCCATCACCACCCGGTCTTTGCAGATTCACCAACTTCATCATTTCATCAGCATCTTCAGCCTCGTCAGTCTCAACAGAGTCATCAGCCACCACCACCACCAGTGTCAGGACTCCACGGGGGTTTTATTTTGCTGCTGCTCAGGGCAGATGCTCTTCAATCACGATCTTACTGAAGGCTCCAAGCACCAAAGACTTTCTGACAGACTAACTATCCCATATCAGCTGCTGTAATAAGAAAGTAAACTTTCTGTGGTTTTTCTTATTGAAAAATGGGAATTGGGAATTAAAGTAATTCAATCAATTGATGAGCAGCAAGTTTATCAGTATAAAATGACTTGCTGTGTGTAAAAGTGTAAAAGATCTTGTAAAAACACCAAATACACAGGCACACACAACATCGCATCCTACCTGAAGCACCCTGTTGTTACCAATAACATGGGAGATAACGGCGTTTCCTCTCCTTCTGAAGGGCTTGTCTTTATCACTCCACACGTGTGTTTATAAATGGTAGTATCTATTCATACAGCAGGAGCTGTGAGACACAAAAATCCTGCCTTCTTCCTGAAAATGTTTTTCCTGTACTTATCACGCATGACTCATCTCCTGTCTCAACCACAATATTGACTGTACATCTCCACCAGTGTCATCATAGTACAGTACTGTACATAGTGTTCAATAGCCTATTTATCTAGAGCAGCTCTCTTCAATAAGCAGGTGGACCTGTGACAAAAACAGCAAGATATCACAGCTGCAGGTTGACAAAATCTCTCGAACCTCTTAAAAAGTTTGCATGTACATCAGTTCCAAAGGCAGCACGACTGGTGTCTCCATCCCCTGAAGCCTCTTTGAACACAGACAAACATGTGTAGTGGAAGCGTCGGAAACAGGTGCTTTGTGGCTGGGGCAGCTCACCCTGTTTGATATCCTTTATCAGAAACAGACGGTAAGTAACGGGTGTGTCTGTAAACACAGCAAGCACAAGCCTTTGGAGACCAATGCAAGTCAGTTACCGTGTGCTATTAGATGGTGAAGGATAGAGCTTTGCAATGTATTTGTTATGACAGGGTTTTAAGCTGTAACCACAGAAGAAGAAAAAAAACTTAGCGTGATCTACAGCTGCATGAGCTAATTTTAGTTGTCTTCAAAGTATGCAAAAATCTCACGTCCCCCAACTCTGCATCTCTCTGATGGTCAATGCATGTGCACACACACACACACACACACACACACACACACACACACACACACACACACACACACTGCAAGTGGCTACTGAGAGAGAGGTTGGCCAATGAGACTTACCATCAGTGTTAAACCTGAACCTGGGAGTATGCACACAACCGCTCTATTCTAGCAGGGACGGATGAAATCGGACACATACTGTAGGGCCTGGTCCACAGTCCTCAGTTGCTGCCTTTACCTGTTCTTGATATATGTTTGGCTCCAAAAGCTCATTTTGCACAAATATGTTGTCAAGAATGGCAGTGAAATTGCAATGGCGCTACGTTTACTGAAACTACTCCTTTTCCAATGATATTGTCCAAAGTTATGTCTTACAATTTTAATTTTAATGTTCAGTCTTCCCTGGTCCCGGCCAGTTGCTCCAGTGCAAGCAATGGAAAGTCTTGCTCTGCCACCTATGCACACTTCATCATCACTTGTGCTTGTCGGTTGTGTTGACTTTTCAAGCGAATAAAATATTCTGCACCCTTGCTGGCTAGTGGCGGATGATTTGTTGTCAGGTGTCCTTTAAGTTTGCTTGGAAACATTGCATGGTTTGACAATTTCATACCACATACCAGACACAAAGGGGGAGAGGGCATGATGGGTCCCCAGTAGAGATGAAACCATACAGCCATTCTTTTCTTAGTCTTGCAGCTGGCCTCTTCTGCCCTTGTTGCTAAACTACCACTGGATGATGAAGCTGATGGCTCAGATTCCGAGTTATCACATTCTGGAGTCTTTCTTTTCAAAAACTGTTTCATGCTAGTCTGTGTGCCTCACCTAACACTCACATTATGCATTGCGCGTAAAGTAGTAGGTAGTGTAGTGTAGTCATAAGCTGACCATACCAGCTGACCAGTCATACTCTGACATGGGGAAAGAGGCATGTGAGGCAAATTTTGATGATTTATAATTGGGACAATGATCTGCATTTTCATGATAAGTTTCATTTTGTTTATTTTAACTGATTCTATGATATCAGCAACATCAGAATAGACTGAATCCCAGGGTGGTTAAGAAAGGTGGCCCTTTGCAATACTCATTAGGTCTGTCTCCATTGTTATTCAAACTACTGTCGTGATCACAAATGTGGTAATTAAATATTTGATATCTCTTCACACATGTTCAAATTTAAAATGGCATTCATGTCAATAACTCAAGCAGGAGGTATTCCTTAAATGCACTGTACGCCTTTTTTGCCCCATCAGTAAATTAGTCAAATTTTGTTCTCTTTGGTTACAAAAAAAGAATTAAACTACTTTTATTCTACAACATGCTACATCTTTAATGAATTAATATAATTCATTGATTTTAATTCATTCATTTTTTTTATTGGCAACCTATAGTAGGCCTAACATATTGTTTGGGCCCATGACACCTGGTGCAATCTTGAAAAAAGCAAACAGGCCTATGTAATTGTCTGTAACGTTGCCCTGATACTGCCATTTAACTTTTTCCATTTGATTCTACTAGATTTAACAGGCAGCTTAGTCTGACTGACGGTAATGTTACTCAGCCCAAACATAAACAAACACATGGTGTTTAAATCGACTGTTAAGCAACTTCTTTTCAAACACACCTTAAACACTCTCATGTGTTCGCAGAAGTGACTGCAAAGTACCGATCTCATGTCAGGAGATTCCTCTTCCAAGGAGAGACATCAAGGCTGAACATGTCGCTCCAACGCTCCCCCGGGAGAAGTAGAGGCCAGATGTACTGACACGCTCGCCCTCCACCCAAAATGATGCTGGCACAATAAAAATAAATCGCTTCTGATGATGTGTTAATCCGCTCTGACAAAGCGCCTCGCTTCTGAATTAAGATGTCATTTTTTATCACTGACGTGACACCTGTTTATAATAGGAGGCCTGGAATGACTTATGTGCCTGTTTTTCTTGCCTGTGAGCAGAGAGAGTTAGGGGAACGTGGCCTGATACGTGTGGCCTTGCGTTTCACCATCATTAGAGCACGGTTGAAATGAGCTCACAGGGGAGTGCTATGAAATTTTACTATAGAAATGAATTAATTTGAACAGCTAGACTGGGATCACATTAAACGTGTAGATACACCAGTTCCCACATGATCCCTAAATTCCTTCCATGCCATCTGTCATAATAAAACTTTATATCAACTCCCTCCAATTATTCTTTGCACCATGCTTCATTTTTCAGGACTTGCCTTGGTTGGCTCTAACACAATAGCACAGTACTTAATTTTTTCTAACCAGCAGATCTGCGTACACACACAGCACACACGGACCGCTGCCACCAACATCACTGACTGATCAGAATCAGCTTCCTGTGTAGCCGAATGCTTTGGCTCTGTTGCTGTCAGACTAAACTTCAGAGGAGTGGGAGCATGCAGTCCAGATCTGAGCCAAGGTGTCCACCCTCTTAGGCTAATCAGACTGATTAGGGCTAGTAATCCTGCAAGCTGGCACTGGATCCTGCACTTCATGAGGCTGAGCAGTGAGAACTCACAAGATGGCTGGACGTTACACAGTCCAGAGCAGCATAGGCCTGCTTGCTCCTTCAGTGTACTGACATGTGAACTGTTAGGTCTTGACTATGGCATTGTGTCTGTTTTAAATCAAAACGGCGGACTAAAAAAGACCAGTCCTAAGCATATTTTTATCCTGTTTTTTTAATGTAATAATGAAATAATTCTTGCCTTTTCTACTTGACTTCCTTCCATCGGATGAAACGGCCCAAAACTTCAAATCAAAGCAGTCCACATGCAAGAGTCGAGTGGAGCTTATAAACAGGCACAGCAACAGGAGGTCTTATTCAGCTCCGGTCTGAATTTCAATCTTTGAATCAAACCCATTGAAATGATCTGAGTGGGATGTGGGAGCTGAGATAGCAGCGCTGACAAGTTCGCCCGATGATCAGAAAAGGAAATGCTGCTCTCAATGACCTTACTGTTACCCTTAACAACGCCACAAAAGTCTCCTCTTTTTGATACCGGTCTGCGCCTGAAACATCCAATTCAGTCCCATCCCAGGAACTAGCCTTCCTCTCATTTCCTGTCTGCACAAGAGCCGTCGCCTGTTTAAATTACACCCCAGTGCTTCCCGAGTTCCCCTGCACACAGCTACACTTTCTCCTGCTGTCTTTATCCTCTTTTTCTCTCTCTCTCTCTCTCCATCCCTATTGGCTCCAGCTGCCTCCCATGCCATGTTTTTCTGGGAAGACCACAAGATATTAACAGGGCAGATGGCTGATTGATGCATGGTAGGCTTCAGGGAACAGCCAATAAAGAACAAATACATTCTCTTTGTTTTCTCTTGAAAATTGCATGTGGTTTCAAAACAATATGTGTTGCTTGCAATTTGTTTGCCCAATTGCCAGAGAAAGGCTAACTGTGTCCCACTATTACACCAAACTAAGCTAATTAGCTTTGGTGTCCAGCCACATAATAACTGTACGGGCATGAGAGTATCTTATCTGCCTCCGGGCAAGAGACTGAGTAGGCATATTTCTCAGAATGTCAACTGATTTTATGAAGCCTCATGAAAAGAAAACTAGAAGAGGCAGGGCACTCAATAGGGTGCATACCTCCGTCAAGGCCAAACACTCTCTTTTAATTCAATTAAACGGTAATCTAAATTCCAACAAGACATGTACGCCATCAAAATGGCTGCCCTCAGGGTTTTATTACAGTAAGTCTGAAAAGAAAATCATCCATCCACCTCTTTATCCAGATATGTTCCAAAAGTAGTGGTTTCATGGTAATCCATTGAATCGTTTATGTGTATTTGACAAAAGCGGTCCATAAAGCCCAATGTTGTTGCCCTTTTATCCGTATCCACAGCAAAATCTAATGGGTGTCTCCCCTACCACATGTGGCAATCTGTCTGTTTGTGTAATCCTGCTAATACACCAAAAGACAGACGAACAAACACACCAATGTTACATCCTTGGCAGAGGCAAAAATAAATTGTAACTTCAAACCGAATGATCTATAAGATCTGCAGCTTTGAGTGGCGGCAAGGGGTAACAGTCTGATTTACATCCTGCAGGCCCAAAATAGTACCTGGTCCTGATTTTCGGAGTTCATTTATATATTCACAACAGAAATCCTCTCCTCTGTCTGACCTGGTCCAGACATATTAAATTGTCATTACTGAGAGCTTTTTTGTGCAGCCATTGTCTTCATCCTTTGGGACCTTCAGCAGAAACAACACTACATAAACAAGGTGAGCCATATGAAAAAATATCAACAATGTGCCAGTAAAAAGGTCAATTTTGGAAAGTGTGAAGAGATACTGGTGAAAACCCAACGCACTCATTACCTCCACGTTTTAACCACAATGTCTCTGAGCACAGATGTTATCGCACGGTTTCCCTGCACACATGCCACGGACTCTATGAGATGGACATTGTTACTTTAACAAGGAATGATGTGGCTTTTAATGAAAGTACGCGAGTTCCTTAAGTCCAGACTATGTGGCTAATTCCCAGGAAGGCAGTTAAAAGTGAATTTATTGTACTCGTTTACATTTCAATGTATGTTCCAGAGAAATCAGGGAATTATAAACCATGGGTCTATTTTTCTCCTCTCTGAGTATAAATGTGGAGAAAATGCAGCCAGTGTTTTACGTCTCCCCCATTGCTCTGACTGCGCTCTGCAGTCACTGAGGGGAGGGCGTTCTACATCACTGCTTTTCTCTACACATCCAGCCTCTGCAGTAACCCCCCCTGTCACACACACACACACACACCTATGAGACATACTCTTCTCCATAACAATCATTTTAGATTCAACACAACGGGGCCTCCTCTGCTGCCTTGTTAGCCTATATAAAAGCATAATTTATAGAACACACTGTGAAGTTTATGTCTGAAAGTCATGATATTTTGTGTAACTGGTATATTGGAGGTAGAATTTATGTGCATATGTGTATACACAAATTGTTGTACTTGCATGCAAGCTTGAGAAAACCGTTGGTGGAGGTGGAGTTTTAGGTGGATGCTTATGTGTGGCATATTCCAGTAGTTTAGTTCCAATAATCAACCTGCTCATTAGTCAGACAGTAGATTACACAGCATTTATCAGAGCCCCCACCACACTTAAGCCAAGTTTGTCTGTGGCTCCCTTCAATGGTCAAGCATGGTGAAGATGACAAGTTTCCAACAATATCAGCTCCCTGCATTTTTAAGCTTCAAATGGCTGCAAGGAGCAACTGTGTCAACTTACATTTGAGCCCTAGATCCCAGAAGTTGCGTAACATCATGTCATGCACACACATTGCTCCTGTTTATGGTTTAGCTTTATTGAAACAGTTGGCTGCTGTATTCACATTTAAAAAGCGTGTAGTTTGATATTAAATTCCAAAAGGTCACTTCCTGTAAAGAAGTGATTGGACCCTCTTTTCAATTAAAGGGTTCGTTAAGCCTAAGATGAATACAAGTATCTATCTACTTGAAAAATATGTTCACGTTAAACCATTTTCCTTTGCCAAAGAGTTTATGGAAGAAATGTAATTGCTGCATGGATCATGTTCCCTGGCAATATTTTTTGCAGTCAAGGAAGTGTGATGTTTCTATAATGTGGAGAGATTGTAGGCAGGGGTTCGGGGTGAATGGTTGGCTGCAGAAAGCAGAGAGCTTTGGTTACAGAGTCCAGGTTTTATAGTATATCATGCATCTCAAATGTTGTTAGGTTTGGGAATAGTAATATGTGAAGGACTGTATGTTGGTAAAGAAGTGAATCCAGCCCATCTTATGCTTAAACACACAGTAGCTTCTGCAGTTAGGGGTCTCCCAGTAATAACAAAATCGAAGATGTAGGTAGTGGGGGATCATGGGAGAAAAAAATAACCACCATTGTCGATGAAAATCTGGTGACAGTCAGGCAGACATGTTCACGGATGAGGTAATATTTAAAGTTTTATTTTAGAATTGAAGTATTTTAAAAAATACTTTAAAATATAAAGTCAGAGAGTGACAGGCGATACCTCTTGTTGTCAGGTCCAAAATAACAAAGCTTTGCCAATCCCCTAAAATAAAGCAATCTGACTGAATTGTAAAACCCAAACCTATTTTGCACGAAGAAATAACTTATCATTCATCACAAACTTTGTGAATATCTGGCTTTTCATTCTCCAGAGAGCAAAACACTGCATAAAATCGGGCAAAACTCTTTTTTTAAATATTTATTTCTCTTTATTTCAACGTACACTGTCTTCATTGTTTTGTTTGTTGAGTTAGATGTTTATTATAATAATGATTATGATTACTATTGTTATTATTATTATTATTATTATTATTATTATTAAACCTACTGCATAGGTGTACACATGAACTTTTACCACTTGTGAAAGTAGCAGAAGTGTTCACAAAGAAGTTTTTCAATGAATCTTATTGAAAGGAAACAACGAAATCTTAAATCTTTGTAACTTAGTAATATAATCTTAGACACTGTATAAGAATTCAATTACAAAATACAAGTCTTTTCAAATGTTTTGAACTATTGTTCAAACACACACAAGGTGTATAAATAACAAGAATAAATAAGAATAAAATGAAGTGAAACTCTACCTAACACATGTAGGACAGTTAAAGTATAGATGTGCACACAGTATGTCTTTTACAAGATGGTGCAGATATTATCATTTTCTCATTGTGTATGTGTGTGTGTGTCCGTGTCTGTGTGTGTGGTTTTATAACTGCCTGGTCAACATAACATTACATGACATTAAGACAATCTTTGTACCCTGGTCATGTGCAGCTTACATGAAAATATTAACAAAATGATAAATATATATTTCTCATCCAGTTCCAGTTGAAAAAAAAATCACTGAAGGGTTTTTCTATGTTGTTTGACCCTCAAGACAACACAAAGGTTGAATAAAATACTGGATTTCTGTGGGCTTGAACATTGCTTATAGCATTTGGAATAATGTTTAAAAAAAAAAACTCTACAAAATATATAATATATAATAAAGCCTGGTCATATTCAATTTTTGATTGTATTTATTATTTTTCAGTTTTTATGCAGAAATGCTATATATTATATCTTTAAGTCAAAGTTTTACATGTGTGTTCAGTATGAATATTTTGTGTTAGTTGTGAACGTCTAACTTTTATATATTACATATTTTGCAACAGCAAAGAAATAATTAAGGAAATGTTTTTGCTGTGAAATGTTTTTCAACCTATCAGAAAGGCTGCATTTATTCAAACTGAACAAATTGGTAAAAATTTTCACAGACAATGAATTTCATTTGTTTTTTTCATTATATACTGTACACTCGTGGCATGTAAAGCATGATTAAACTATTTATGGTTACGTATATCTTGCTTAATGTTAGGGAAAGATGAGAACCTTGCTTCAATTGCAGCAAAAGTCCGAAGTGACCTGAAACATGAGACACGACATGTTTACTTCATTGATATTTTAATAAGACTGTGATTGTAAGTTAAACCAAAGTGCTTTTGTTTTCTAAAATTTTCTGCAGGTGATGTAATCCCACAGGATCCGGAGTCAAAGTCCTGTACTTTATATGCCCACCATTCACAATGACAACATCTCTGCAACATGTGAACAATAAAGAACATTGAGTCCTTTCTTCATTAAAAAAAAACAAAAAAACAAACAGTAACACAAATGTTGTTTCCCATCACAAAGTAAGTGGCAGAACCAATTAATATTATGAAATATAATTTAGAGATTCGTGTTGAATAAAGAAGTTTCCTCTTTAAGTTTGATAACAAAATATAAGGCAGAATGGCTTCTTTCTTTTTTTTTTACAGTATATTCATACAATCTTTACAGTGCCTCATTCACTCCACAACTTAGCAAGCAGAGTAATATGCTATAAAACACGTTTTATCATTATCATAACATAAAATTACCCAGGGTACAATATTCTATATCATTGTGGTCAGAAGGCAGTCATATGGGAATCACTCTGTATATTGTTGTCTCTCCAAATAGGTCAAGATTTCAATTACCAAACCCTAATGTATGATTATACTGTTCAGCAGTGTCTCTGCATTGTGTATGTCCACATACTTATACTGTTGCAATTCAGGTCTTTTCACCGCAGAGAACACACAGCCTGACATGGTGGCCAATAAAATCAAAAGTACAACAACCCCTGTTGGGTTTCATGGTTGCATTTGACATCAATCACTGATGTCCAGGGTCAGCAATGCGATCTTGTCCACAGGACTTGTCTGATCACTCCTTCACACTCCCCTGTGAAACAGGCCTCTACATCAATACTTCTGTGGGAGGGCACTTACTGGACATGAGCTTGTTATTGCCAGAATGGAAAAAAAAAAAAATCTTCAAGCAGAAATTCCACCAGAGGTCTCTTTAACAGTGCTCCTCAGTATATGAGCGGCAAAAGGGCAAAACCTGCGAGTGGGCTTTTTATTTCTGGAGAAAGGGGAGAAAATGGTGTTGACTTTGGAGTCTCCTTTGTTTCTCTTCATCACAGGAATGAGAGGTCCAGTGATTTTTACAGGGCATACGGCTGACATTTTGATTTCAGCAGTGTACTTCTGACTTTGATGTCGACTCCAACCGCAATAAAAAAAAAAAGGTTGTGACACGTCAGGGTGGTATGGGCAATATTTACTGTATTTCCCTCATTGTACATTGCTCTTTTCCCTGAGAGACCACTTAAGTGTGAGAGATTAGAATGGAAATGATCAATCATTGAAGCTCCTAAACGCACACATTTAACAGTGCACACACACACACACACACACACGCATACACAAATAAGCACAAACATTGTGTTCACACCCTCCTGTCTTACACTCCCTTCCGTGAAGTGCATGAACAACCTTCTGAATCCTCTCAGTGGTTTAAGACATTAAAAATATTTCGTCTGCACTCAGGCTCTGGAGTCATGTCCTATAAAGTACATGGGGAATTCTCAGCTTGCATTTATTTATTTATTTATTCGTTTATCAAAAAGAGACAATGCACATTAATGAACATTGCTGTAAATGTGCCAGTTAGCCAAGAGGCTATTGTTCATCCCTGGACAAAGTTATTCATCATTTGTGAGCATGCCGAACAAAATGAAGAGGAAATATTAAAGTTAAAAGAAACAGCATTCAGGACACAATACTACAATGTCAAATACTAATTAAAACATGCAAGACGGGGACTAATAAAGCAACACATGCAAAACAAATAAATGCACAAAAATAATGTTAATGTCAATAGAAAACATGGACTAAAGACAACATTGTGCTACATTGCTTGAATAGAAACTGACTAATAACATGCAAAGCAAATGCACAGACATAAAAACATGACCAATATGAAAAACAAATCAAACAAATCAGTCTGACACAGAAAAACAACAATAAAGTCATGCAAGCAGGTAGATGAGGGCAGATTGTCAATAGCGAGATAGCGACAGATAGCAGCAAGAGAAGTTACAGCAACAAAATAGTATCTTGTCAGAACAAAAACAAGCATGCATTCTGCTCCTTGAATTTGAAAATGTAAGTCATACTGAAAAATCTACGCTGTCAAACAGTAACAACTGTTCTTGTATGGTGTATGGCATAAAAAAGAAACCCAGAACAGTTACTCATTTATACGACAGATTTATTCAGATTTGACCCGTCATGCACCGGTGCCAAAATTCTTAAGCCAAACTATGCCCATGTGTTTTTGTTTTTCTTTTCTTGTGCATGTGAAAGGCCATTTGGAAGCAATTTTTCTTTGTTAATATGAGTATTATTTTAATTGTAGTAATTATAGGTTAAACTGTTCGACCACTCGCGAGGTGCTCACCAGCTTTAGACAAGATGACAACTCTTCAGTCTTTTTCTCTTCTCCTGAGCCACTTCTTTTCCTCTTTACCATATTAAAAGCACCTTATTATTGTGCCATTTTACTTTATATTCATCTACCTACATTTGGACATTTCTGTTTCAGCACATCTCAGCTTTGACATTTCTAGCACTGTGACAAATCAGCATATGATGGGTGACCAAAAGTCTATGAAGAAACTTTTGGGCAGTTCAACTGTTTGCTGGCTGACCTCTTTGTGGTTTCCTCTTTCTGTGACCCCTAAATCACAAGAAATATGGAAGTCCAACATAGAATCTGGTAGAATTTAAGCTTCAGCAGACCTAAGTGGTGGGTGGTATACAACATAATTCACTTTCATGAAGCCTAGTTAAAACTCAATTATGTAAAATACTTGCCTGGTTTAAGTGAAATTATTTGGAAAAAAATGTTTTCTTGTGCGTGAAAATAGCGTTTATTCGTCCTTGCTACCAGATAGTTGTATGAAACTGGAAACATTTTTTTTTCCTGCTCGATCCAACCCTGGAGGCTCATAAGGCCCTTTAAAGTTGGATTTTCAAGAGAATAGTTTATGTAAACTGTATTAGGGTTTTTGTGAGAACGAGAAAGTGGTAATTGTCCACATTCCAACAGTTTCAATACATAAACTATGGGACCGTCAGCCGTGAACAACCCAGCTGCTAGCAATTTGTGTAGCAGATAATAATCAGGCTACATGCAAAGCAGCGTTCCTCTGTCAGACATTAAGGCTGTGGCCCATGCTGTACGGGATTTGAGACATTTAAAGAAATGGTTGGTTTAGTTTAAATAACCTTGGACAAGAGGAAAAACTAGACCTCCTCTGGCCACATTAACAATCTCACTCCATGAGCAATCCAGATCATTCTTCACAATGAGTACACACATACTGTAGTCTACACAAAGAGCACATGTGGTAAATCATGTTTTCTACCCATCCGTCAATTTCTTAGAGGCCAGGAGAGAACGTTAATCATTCATTCCACTTTTAGAAATGATCTGAAACCAACAAACGTGGTTGTTCTATTCTTTTTATGGACCTGTTTGCTTGTCAGCTCCAATTTGACAGATATTGTTGTGAATTACTTTCAAGAAACAGAAGCGACAAGAGATTTATCACTCTGAGACTCATTTACCTACGGAATAATAACACAAACACTCCTAATGACAAGGTCTCAAAGAAGCTATGGCAAAAATCTCAATGTCTTCACCATGTGCAGACACAAGCAGCAACTGTAGCATCCTCCTGGGTGATTTATGTCCTGCCCTCGGTCTCGCAGGGTCGTCCTCAGCACATGGTCTCTGCATGAACAGCTGGGTGAGGTATTTGATTGGCTGTCAGGCAGGACTCATAGATTGTATTTCCTCTCATTGGTGCTCTATTCTTATATTAATAATCTAGTTTCATTTGGGTCAGATGTCTCTATCAGCAATCGGGCCGCTCTGACTGCAATCACTGACATCCAGGGTCAGCAGTCCGATCTTGTTCGCAGCAGTAGTAGTAGTAGATAAGGTAAGGTAACACAATGCTGAAATAATAGACTATAATTAGAATCTGCATTGCGATAATAGCAAGTTAAATATGGCAGGATAACTCCTTGCTTGAATAGATCCACATAAAGTTTTACTGCAGTCCATCGTTCATCTTGTCCATGTAAATTGACGAGTGGTTGACAAGCAGCAGCCAGCACCATCTGATACGCAGGGAGGTGTACAGGGTCAACACGTAGCTGCCACTGATCTGGATTTTTTTTTTTTTTTTTTTGCCCTGTGATCCGGTGCTGCCCCAACAGGTGCTGCTTCAGTGGGAGAGATTAGGTGATCAGTGTCCTCAGATTCCATCCCCCTTGGAATGTCGTACATGCATAGAAGGACGGGCCTTTCCTGGCTTCCTGGGAGGAGGATACGGTAAGGTGAGCACATGAAAGGGTGAGAAAAAGGCATATTGTGAAACCAGGCACTAGAAAAGATTAATCGATCAATCGATTCCAATTAAAATAATTTGATAACTTCTCTTTCAAATGACACAATTTGCTCCTTTCCTTTGTCTTATGTGTGAGTAAATTGATAATGTGGGGGTTTTGGGCAGTTGATCAGGTAAAACAAACTGTAATGCGAACATATTCAAGACAATTTGGTCAAGGTTACATGATCAAGTTCTGCTAAATCTGTATGATGATACTGTCACCCAAAGCATAAGGTGTTTCAGCAAGTACCCCTAAATGTTAACCATATGTTTCCTGTTTACAGTCAAAGTTTACAAGTGACAAAACGTCAGCACTGTCATGTCAGGAGCAAGGTGGGAGTCACATGAAAGATTTTTTTTTTATTAATTTAGAAAAGATAGAAAAGGAAAACAAAAATAAATAAAATTAAAATGAAATGAAATGAACATAAAACATTCATGGTTACGGGAAACATCCATTGTCTAAGAGGGGATATATACAAGTCCATCATCTTGGAATTTATATCAAATAGACTATGAGTATTCTCCGCTGTATCATAGTTCATTTATTAGCAGTTTCCTACATAATTCATCCACTTCTTCCATTTACTGGCATTTACAGGCATTTTTCTCTGACTCTGAGCTGATAGGGCATCACAAATGACCTAAAAAAAAGTCAGGTGGGAGTTTAAATTCTTTAAAAAAAAATTGGAAACATCAATGTCAGAATAAAATGTTGTTGTTTTCTTTTCTTTTCTTTTCTTTTTGCAGAATTGTCCAAAATAAGACTTATTATCTGGCATTAAGGCTGCCATCAGAAAAGGCATATAAATAAAAACAACAGGCGGGTTAGGGTTGTATGTTGGCGTAATCACACAGATCCAGTGTTTGTCCAGAGAGGGACCCTGGTTGCAGGCCAGGCTGTTGCAAACACCACAGTGAACATAAGAAGTGGAAGCGACAAGTCCTCATAATCAAACCACAAAATAAGTTGTTTGCAACCAATTTGATCAAAGGAATTTTTTTTTCTTTTTATCTGACACCCCTACCTGCAGGGTTTGAACTACTACATGAACCTACATGGATGTTGACATTAGACATAATGTGACCTGTTCAATTTTCAAAAATAACTTACTTTGAAGCAGGACCTTGTCTGAGAGGAGGAAAATTCAATACATCACATCTTTTTTTTATGTTTCTACTTTTCCACTTCACCCATGCATAAAACATTTCTGAGACTTGCATTCAGATTTTCCATTTCAAAATTGAAAATTCAAGTGTAAGGGAATCTACCTAGCAGGGACAGTTCGTTTTGATGTATTCATGTAATAATGGGCAGATTAGGATAGATATTTAAATGCAGAGTAAAGGGATATTCTGGTTTTAAGTTAGTTAGTCTGACTGTCAGAGGGATTGAACATGGAGACAGTGATGATACAGTGAGGGTACTGGAGGGTCGTGTGGAGATGGGATTGCAGGCTGGATAAAGGGAGGTCAGACATGGTTTGTGTTCCCCAGGGAGTCATGCGGGATGAGACAAGAGTAGTGCCTATGTTTGAGGTGCAGCTCCTGGGCGCCACACAGTTGAGCTCATGAAACGCTATGCTGTCCGCCAGGCCAGGGTGGGGGCGTGGAGGGTGAGAGGAGAGGGCATCCCTGCTATCAATCACCCAGGGTGGAGCTGGGACCCATTGCTCAAGGATCAGCCCAACAGGCGGGAGGAACATGGGGCCAAAGGCTACATTAAAGGCATTGAGTGTCCCCCCTCAGCATGAGAGGGTGGGGATGGAGTCAAAGGAGAGAGGCTGAGGGGATAACAACCAGGAGGTGTGGTGCCAAGTAACTGGAGAGGTGTAGCTGAGCGTGGAGACAAAGTGAGGAGTCGAGACAGGGGCAGGGGAGGGACACTTCTGAGGGAGAGCAGCCTGTGAAACCTGAAGACACAGTCAAAGATGGAAAGAGACAGACATTGTAAGAATCCCAGCTTACAACTCCAAGCTTAGTCCATGAACTCATCACCTTTGGTCACGTGTTGTAGAACATGCACAGGAATACTCTCTTAAATGTGTCCATGCTTGCTCAAAGCCAAGAGTTGATTAAGAGGAATTTCAGGACCCCATTACGTGTTCTGGGCAGGAGTGTGATCCACCCCTATGTGTTGGCAGCAGTTACAGACTCGAGGCGAAACGGTCTGCCGGCAACACAGACTCACGCTCAGCATATCTAGTGTTGACAGACAGGCAGCAGACACACCAGGTACCAGTCAAAGTCCATCAAGAGGCAGCTCTGAAAATTCATTCGCATGCAGACAATCCGTACATGGCGAGTGAACACTCAAATTCTTGTGACCATGAACTTTCACTATAGTGCACGGTGGTATTCTCAAAATTTATCTCACAAATCATCAAGAAAATTATAATTCATACACATAATGTGGTTTGTTTCAGATGCTAAAATGGAAAATGGAAGCACATACATGCTTACAATGCATTGCTAATAATATATGCCAAAGCTATCTCTCAAATGTCGCCTGAAAACAATTTTTTATGGAAAAATTATCAGTCATTTTAAACATAAACTCAAAACAGATATGAATTCAGTGCTACTAGCTGTAGCAACAAGCACAGGAACCTAATTACCTTGACCAAAGAGTACTGTCTAGACCTGCTCTTCTTAGAAAGTGCCTTGAGATAGTGGTAGTAGAGGCTAGTTGACAGATTTCCATGGAATATGGTGGAATAACGTGGCATGGGCCAGGAATGACCCCGCTAAATGTTGGTGTGGATCTGAATGAGGAGCAGATCCAGAATTTTCTTTTTTTCCACAGACTTTAACATTGCAGGAAAGAGCAGCTTTTAGCTAATTATGCAAAATACTCCTGAACCGATTCCCACAGAGTGTGAAGTTATGGGGCACGGCTCAGGCAAGCTTAACGGACATAATTAGGTGAAGGTATGAACGTGCCATCCTAGTTTGGTAATGGAATAAGTGCAGTAATTGAAAGAGTGAGAGATGCACATGAATAAACAATGGATTTATTTATTCATTTTTTTAGTGATACCTTGATATTGCAATCCACAAAAAAATTCAATGCTTTTCATGACCATAAAAGGGAATAGAAAGGAAAAAAACATGAAATGAAAACACATTATTTGTTCATTTTTTAGTCACACCCATGTTGCAGTATGAATTCACACAACAGAGACGCAGTTATCCAAGTAATCAGACCAGCACATTTCAGGCCAAAATCATGCCATTGATCAGATTTTTTTATTGGATTTGAAAATGAGGACTGGTTATATGTTTATAAATGTAGTCTATATTAAGCCAAACCCAAATACGGTGTGAAGTTTGCTGTAGAATGTAACCATGCCATGTCTAACACGTGAGCTTCACCGTGCATGATAGAGGGCGGATCACCCCAGGGAGCTGTAGCACCCGGGTTAGTTGTCATCAGTCGACAATAGCAAGATAATTCCAGGGTCAGGCCACAGCTTCTGTAGACGAGGGGCAGCATCAAGGAAGGGCCTGTGTCAGAAGTCAGGCATCAGGATAAGCAGCTCTATAGATGGCACACCTACAGTACATGGCCATTTTTGCCCTGGAAGTTGCACAATGCGTGAGACACCAGGCCGACATGATCCTCATACCAGCAGCCTCACAGCGCATCTACATCTTTGGACTTCGCAGCTCTGATTCCAGCATGACTCCAAGTTGATGTATTTTCATCGACTTTTACAATTAAAAAATTACAATTATTTGTAAGAATGAATTGCACAATTCTTATCAACCTTCCGTGAAATCCATGTTCTATTTTCAGTGCAGATGATTGTGTTTTTTCAAGCCAGCATTTAAAGGAAATATTCACACGGTACCTGTAGTACATGTAGATATGCTGTCTTGTCGTAGCTTGCAGTGTGACCCTTGCACATTTTCTTTAAAGGGAACACCTGTGTCACATAAATCTGTAACAAACTCCTCAACTAGTATGTTACATTTCTAATAAGCGTCACCGAACAGGGAGGGGCGTGAGTGAAAAAGAATGGCTACTGTATGAGTTTGTAATAAGAGCCAGCTGTGGCTGAATGTGGGCCCAGGAGCATGCTGCTGGAGGATTTTTTTTTGCCACAGAGAAGCAGGCAGGCATGTCATAAATCCAGCTTGTTGACTGTAGTTGCTTTTATTAGGAAGCTCAAAATTAGCAAATTGTCTTTTGATTAGTGAGAAATCCTTTCCAAATGTGGAGCACAGGATCAGATAAATGGATTCCTCTGTGTAAGTAGAAGAGCCAACCTCAAGGCAACTGAATACCGTGTCAGGTATTTTGCAGCTTTGTCCATCTGACATTTGCCTGACAGTGACAACAACATGTGATAGTGAATCTTACACAACAAAATACATGTGCATTGGAAATAGAAATATAGAAATATAATACACCACAGAATGATAATGGATTTATACTCTAAGTATAATTTAAGTCTGAGTCCTGTCACCTTGGTGCTCGGATCCAACTAGAGGCTGGATATCCCCCAGAAAGCAACAGGGCAGCCCTGGTAATAATTCTGGGAAATGGGGTGGCATTTAAATGTCCTCTGCATAAATAATTAAAGCAGCGAGGGTCTGAAAGAAAGCATGCAGTCCTACATTTTCTTCTTCTCTCTCAGCAACACATGCAAACATGGACAACTGTGTGAAGGTATGAAAAAAAGAAGTAAAAAAAAAAGAAGAAACATTTCTGTCTGAGCAATCACAGTAAGCACTACATCATGTTTATTAACGGTACTAAATCAGAGTCTGTGCCACGGAGGGGAGCTGCAATACTCCTGAGGAGCCTCCAGAACGACTCAGTCCAGGTGAGCACAACTTTGCACATTTGGAGCATGTAATAGGAGGGATGGGAGTTTTAAAGTAAGAAATCTTTCCCGCATCCCCTCCTTTAACTTCTGTCTCTCGTTTAGTCCAAAAACAGTTCATTTTAGGAATTTGCTCTGTGAGTGAGGATGGTGAAAAGATATAAATAGCCACAGGCTGTCTCTTGTTCATTTTGTCTCACTTTTGTCCCTTTTTTCCAACAAGTTAGTTTCTTTTATTTATATATTATACACGATTAAAATCAGAGGGAGAAACTAGTACAAAGCTCCAAATAATGAGAAAAAGCCAGAGGATTGAAACTGTGCCTCCTGTAAATTTTCTAGCTCCATTCCAAATATCTCTCTTCTCCTTCCTCCTCCTCTCATCCACAGCTGTAGACCTCCCGGGCCCCCTGCTCTCTGTGTGGGCCAGGGGCTGCACCCAGGACTAAGGCAACAAGGGACTAAGTGGTAAATTCACACACATGCCCCTCTAGCACTACGCTTCCTGCCTCTCCAGCAACTTCATCGACCCCAGCGTTTGTAATTACCACTGTGAGCAAAAGCTCTCTCCCTCAACTACAAATTGCTGATAAGCTGTTTTTCTAAAACCACTGCCCACTACGACCAGTCATTAGCAACATGATCTCATACCAAATGCCCACACTGGTGCCTGTGAAAACACAAGCTCCAACTGAGGAATACTTAATGATAGCTGGTCTAAAGTTTGAAAAAGAAATGGTTTTTCTTGTCCAGTCTGATGCACAGTGGTTAATATCACTAACACAGATTACCCAAACATTCCTGCCAGTACCAAGGCAATCAATGAAGTTCTTACTAACAGGCATTTTGCCATTTGTGCTTTATTGAGAGAACTCGCAAAGTAATGCAATCTACCTTAACAAGCATGTCCTCTGAACTGGACACATGAAGCTCAAACGGAGGTCAGCCAGGAAGATTTGGAGCCTTTGCACACTCAGGCTTTTTATTTCTCATGCTATTCTGTTATTCACACCTCTCACTCATGCTCAATCTTATTTTACTCGAGTTATCAGCTGTTGTCATCAGCTGGTCACATCTATCCAATCGCACAGCGACACACCTTCATTGTCAGCCTATCATCTTGCTGCTGTCTTTCTAAATAGGACTCTCGTTCCTCTAGTTCTTTCATGCTGCTGTTTTGCGCACCCTCCACCTCCCCATCACCGCCCAGTCTTCAAAGATTTACCAACTTCATCATTTACCAGCTTCACCAGGGTCATCAGCCACCACCACCAGTGTGTGGACTCCAAGGGGGGATATATCTTATTGCTGCTCAGGACAGATGCCCTTCGATCTCAATCTCCATAAAGTGTCTAAGCGCCAACCTTTCTGACATACTAATTATCACATATCATTTGATGTAATAAACAATTTTATTGACTTCAACTACTAGTCTCTCCTGACTGAACTAAACTATCATCACTGGTGTTAGTAACTTTCTTGGTCTTATTGAGATCAAGATGTGTTCTTCAAGAGAGCAAAAAATGTTCATGGTTGGACAGCATTTCAACCAGCATGACTAATAAAAGAGAAACCCAACCTAAGGACAACCAAGAACGAAGCAAAGGGCAAAGTGGAATTAATATAAACAATAGCCAAACTTGTAAAAAATAAAAATAAAAAAAGTCAGGCAATGAAGCATTAAAATGTCCAAGGGGATTTACTTTTTTTTCTGTTTTTGTTTGTGAGAGTTATGGAGATACCATTTTCAACATGTGAAAGACACAGAGAAACCCATGTATTGTATTCAGTCTTTGCTGTGATGTAAAAAAAAAAAAACCTATGATTCTAATGTGATTACTGAAATGCATCAAAGGTAGCCTGATGATGAGTCTGGAATGAGTGGAACCAGGGGCATCTAAAATGGTATCATCTGCATAGAAGCAGACATTGAAATACGATGATTGATGGGATGATGTTATTTATGCATCACGTGAATAACAATGGACAGAGAATAGACACCTGTGGAACTCCATTATTACTGTACTTGAATCAGATTCAATCAGAAGCAACTGGACTATTTCTATTTAGGGTGTGAAGATGTTTCCCCTCTCATCCAAGAGGCTTCTGCGGTTCTAACTGACTGCTGGGGAGTTTCAGATATTTAAACTCTTCTGAGGTCGCTGACACATAGTCCGTCATTAAGGTCACACATTTAGAGTTGACTCATTAGAAATAGGACTTCACTGAATGCAAAGGATTGAGTATGATATCGTCCTTGAGGCTTTGTACAAATGATGACTTATATATGCTCAACAGCTACGTCTGAGCGTATGCTTTTTTCTTTTCCTCAGGATATAATTCAAGAATGCAGCCTTGTGTGTCTTTGGCTCTAAGGATTGGAGGTTTGTATTTCAAATGAAAGACTTCCAGTAATCTTCTTAAAATTCAGACGCACCCGTTCACCCTCCCTTATTTGACGTTTGTGACAAGTTGTTCTTATTGTAGTTTGTGTTGAAATGCCTTAATGCTACTGCATGGAATGTGCTATTGAAAACATCACAAAACTCTGACAGACTGAGGAGTTTTGTGGTCAAAAACCACATTATAAGATCTGTGTAGTGAAGCTCGCCTGTAAGTGAATATGGGCACGATTTAAATGGTCTGTAAATTCAACTCAAGTTCTTCTTTACACTTCTAACACTGGTCAACTGCTTATAAAAGACAACTTTGAGGAAAAACCCTCAAGTTTGTGATGCAGCTGAGACAAACTGTCCAATATGGTCCCACAAAGCATCACAAGAAATCTCAACTGAAGCGTGCCTCTGCTTTTACAAGAGATGGGTGAGGGAAGGTGAAAGGGGCAAGGGAGATAGGGTGAGGCAAGGACCTGCTCGTACGGCCTCCAGGCCGAGGGATGCTTAGTGCTCTTCACCCGGGCAAAGGTTCATTCCGATCATCTGGGCCAATCTGTTCCAGACGTGGTAAATGACACATTATTGGATCCAGACCTGACAAGGGCTTTGTGTATATTACATTACCAGACACCAGGCTCACTTAAGCTTCATTACCTACATCCCTCCTCCCCACCAAGAAAGAGAAAAAGGAGGGTGAGAGGGGAAGAGAAAGGGCATTGTAGATCTTACCCCAAGCCATGCACAGAGGGTGCTTTTTCCTCCAGGTCAGGCCGATACTCTGCAGTCAGCTCACCATCACACAGCTTTCTTTCTGCCGCTCTTTTCCTCTTCTTTCTTCTTCCTGCTTTCTGTGCTGGGAACCCGTTAAATATAACAACACCAAAGTCCACCCTGGAACACCCAAGACGATTCTGCCCACAGGGATTTTGGGGAGATACTAGAAACACACCATGGTTGCCCCCCCTCCTCTCCTCCCACACTGATGGAACTAATGTTCTTGGTTAATTTGAGAATAATGGAGTAGTATGCAGTTTGTTTGTTTTTTTTGTTTTTTGCTAGGCTTGTTGGTGACATGAAGTTGATGATTCCCTGTTGTAAACAACCACAAGTAATTGTTTGAGGCATGCTTATGACTAATTGGTGGACGAAACCCTTGCATTTGCCCTCAAATTGAAAATTGACTCCCTGTAACTGAATCAAGTTAAATCAAGCCATCAAGACTGTGAAGCTACTGTTGCACCTACGTTCAGAATAACATCTTAACTGCAGCATGTTATGGTGGGAGGTTTCCTGCGGCTTGGATGTCCCAAGATTGGACATTTGTCGTAAGCAGTTGGTGCATTTGGCTAAAGCTTCCTTTATTATGTTGACATACGAACACCCATACCACACATTTCTGGCAGGCACCACTTGCTTAAGTTTCCATTCTGCACTTCTTAAACTGCAGACAGGTGTGTCTTTAGAAGCGAGCATCTGTAGGACTGTTTGTACATCCATAAGAGCTCATATACGACACTGCTCAGGTATACGTTCGGCCTGCAAACTATACATGTAATCCCAGACAGACGTGATTCATAATAAAATGATTTTGCCCATTGCTTTAGTGCTTTTGCTGTTGTCAAATAGATTACCAATAATGATTTACAGCCTGTAGAATAGCTCTTTATAACACAAGGACCACCACACCCTCTTGACCTCCACCTACAGACTGTAATCACACAACAATTGGATCTATTTTCCGAACAGCAAGGATTTAAATGACCGTCACCCTCTTTGGTTTCTCTGTTGCATCACCTGCCAGGGTGCAAGGACAGGGGACACTGCAACAGAGGTCAGACTAAAGATATATGTTCCTTCTGGAATGATAACTGAAATGTGCACTCGCAAACGTCATTTAAGATATATGTGCCACAAGGATTACTGTTACAGTAAGAGGCCCACAGCTGTAGCTTCCTCAGTAGCCAGAGAGAGGTTGAGAAACCACATTACATACGGGTTGCCATATGTGACATGAAATAATAACAGCTGCACCATGTAGGGCCTTTAAAGGGGATGATGTTTTTTATTATTTTGAGCTTTCACCACTTTTATTCACTTAGTTTTTATGTGTGATAAATTAGTCCGAATTTATAAGGCAGCATATAGATTTAAAGAGTGCAGCAAATGAAGATGTTCATATAATGGAGTCATGCGGTACCCTCAGTTTAGCATGGGTTGCCTTTCAGTGCTGAAAAATACTTGGCAGTATATTTATCAAGCTCAACTTTGTCGTTCGTCACTTTCTACGTGACATCACTTATTGCTGCTTTCTTGTGTCTCTCATTCATCGCTCTGCCTTCTTGTTTGTTTAAACTCTGTTCATTACAGCCCTTTAGATGCAGGGGTCACTTTTATGGCAAGAACTGAATACACAATGGTAAGTTTGCAATTTTGTTAACATTACTGAGGAAAGAAATTTGGCAGACATGGTTTTGTTTTCTTGCTCTAAAACTTTGAGACAAAGCAGCAGCTTTTAATTTGAGAAGATTCTTCTTTAACATTACTTGAGCTGTGCAATTAAAAATGGGATAATTGCTTGAAAGTAAACCAACAAAACATAATATATTGATCATATAAATGTGACGTTTACCTTTACCTTTATGTGCTTCTTTATCATTAACCATGTTCAACTCTAATGGCAGACATGTAAAAAAAAAAAAATGTGTCTGTTATTCTGCCCTTCGCACGTTTGTCTGTGTCTGACATTATATGGGACTGCATGTGTGTGTGTGTTTGTATGCATGTGTGTGTGTGTGTGTGTGTGTGTGTGTGTGTGTGTGTGTGTGTGTGTGTGTGTGTGTGTGTGTGTGAGGGAGAGAGAGAGAGAGGTTAGATGGTCATGGAAGGCAGCCTGAGTTACACTGTTCCAGCTCATTAGCTATGATTAATCGGCATGTGAGCTTTCCCATGGTCCCTTTGCCTGGTGGAGACAGAGCTCACCTTGGAGGGCACAGGGAGTCCAGGCCACTACACCATCACTGTTAACACTCAGCTACATGCAACAATGACTTGTATATATATTGCACTTTACTCATCTCCGACATTCTTGCATGTGCTTACAATAGCACCGTGTCTGTAGACATGTTAGATAAAATGTTAGATATTTTACATTTGTTTATTATCACTGATTCCAAGATTTGCATGTTTTTTATCTAATTATTTAAATCAAAATAGTTCAATTAAATGTCTGAAATGTGTCTTATGTTGTTTTTAAGCAATACTTAATTGGATAGCTTTAACTAGGAACATGCATGGTAAAAAAATCTGCCCATATTTTAAATATAATCTATAGCTGGTGCTCAAATTATTTGTATTAAGTAGGATATGAGACACAAGGACTTAGGACAGTAGTTTAGCTATAAGGCAGGTTTATTTGTACAGCACGTGTCAACAAGAAGGTAATTTAAAATACTTTGCATAAGTCATAAAAAGGCATCAATGCAAGATATAAAAGAACAAGGCACAAAAAGACAGCTTTAAAAAAGAAAATGTAAAGATATAAGATTTGCAGTATACAGATACAGATAATATACAGATGACAGGTACAGTATTTAACATTTAACATGACACTATAACATTTAACATGCTGTATTACTTAGTTAGTTAGTTCAAACTGATAAATTAACTAAAACATTATTCCCATTAAAAATGTTACAAGATACAACAAATCAGGGAACCTACCTGTGCAATTTTGTTTCTTAATATCTGACCTCACATTTAAGCTCCAATGATAAAAAAAAAAGAAAAAAGAAAGTAATCCAGGTTTGTTCACATACAAATATACAATGATGTAGGTCTTCTCAATTAAGACATAATAAATTCACTGAAGCCTTTGTTTTTTTTTCACTCATTGAGGAAATATGCTCTCTAATCTACTCATATAAGAACCATCTGTGTAAATTCATGCCCACAGAGGATGGACAGTCGCTGGCTGCAGTGCACTGTATCTGCTGTGCAATGCAGTGTGAAGACTGTGTTGAACTCACAGCGATTGGCTCGAGGCTTTCAAAGCAGGATCCGTCTCATCTTCATTCTGCTCTATATACTTCTCCAACAAATAAATAAGTCTTGTTTCTGTTGGGTCCCCTGCCGCCCACACACACTTGCATTGGTGTGTGTCTATGTGTGTGGGCCATGGTTATTCTCATGAGTAGGAGAGTCGCATGTTGTGTTCTGGTGCTCTCTATATATATATATGGTGGTTACACTATCGCACTTCCTTCAATGCAGCTTGATGAAACAAAGCTATGAGAGTTAATGTGTTTTGATTTTTGTTTTTGTTTTTCTTAAGGATCATATACTGCATTTACAAAATAAGGTTTTCTTTGTGTAAATTTGTATCTGTTCCTTTGACGCAGTAATTCAACACATATTAAAAGATAATAAAATACTCATCGTATTCAGGTGCACTCATGTGTTAGAACAGGATGATGTAATAGAAAAGTAAATCTAAATACACACAAAAAATGATCCAAAATATTTGGAAAGATGAAATACAAAAAATTCTACTTTAAAAATCATTTAAACATATAAAAGCTACATTTAAACTGAAAGTCGTTACTGACCACACATGCCCAGAATCTGCACATGCTGAATCTTATTTCACTTTTGTTTAAATCCGCTGTTCCAAGATAATTCAGACACAAATATGCTTAAAGCTGCAGAGGTTTCTTAATTTCCTGTGTGGGCCACACACACACAGATCTTTTGGCCAAACACCACACTGTGAAACTAAGACGCAGAATCCGCTGTCATTTATTTTTACTGTAAAAATAGATCTCAGTGAAGGGCTTTGTCTCCCATATGAAAAGTTAACAAAATCATTAGTGAATTAATTTAATACTTACTCTTCTGTGCCCAGCAATGTTCTGGTAAATTTAATTTGACCCATAATCCCCAAAACGAGAATACCAAGAGCATATTTTACATGCACAAAAAATACAAAAGGGATATAAATAAAAATGAGAACAAGAAAACTTAAGCATCAAATAATTAAATAATATATTTTTATGCATTTTTTTTTCCTGTAATGCTTTAATGTTGGCTTATGTAACAAATGATGACAAATCCTCTTGGACATTATTGCCCTTATGTTTTCCTTTTGTTTTTGTCTTGTATGTACAAGTGAGTGAGTGACCTGCACAGTTTGCTCCTTTAAAACAGCTGGCTGGGAGACAAGGTCCACATCTTCGGATTTGAGCCAACGTGAGTCAGCGATCCATCAGTGCACAGTCCGGGTCAGCCTGCTCAAAATCCATTTCACAGGACGACCCAGATTACCCAATAAATGCAAAGAACGTGCTGAGAAGAGAAAAGCAGAGCAGCAGGAGAGAGGCCAAGAACCTGGAATAAAGTGAGGCCGTCTGATCCACCAGCAGAATCGTAGCCAGTCTAACAGAGGGCTCATTGTCTGTGGCAGACACCACTGCTCTTTGTCACCCCACTCCCACCTCCACGCACACTGTCCCTCACTATTTCTAGCCTCAAGGTAGAATTATAGAGCTTTTTGTTGTAAGTGCTGTACTTTTTAGGATTTAAGAAGTCATTTCTGGGTTTAGAACAGCTTTAAGAAGCTGTTTGTAGAAAATGCAAATAAGATTTCAGAGGCTTACCTCAACTGCGACTGTATGCGTTGCTGATTTAAAAAGTACAGCCCTTTAATCTTGCTTTAATTACCTCAGACAATAACAGACACATTAAGATGCAATGACATAACTTGGGATACACAGAGAAGTGCACACACACACACACACACACACACACACACACACACATATGGAGAACAGGAGTCAGCAGCCATCAGCACTGCTGAATAATTCAGAGGTGGAAATGCATGATTGATGCAGGACGTTTCATTTCCACACCTCTAAAAGGCCTCTTTTAGTTCCCGCACCAAACAGACCAAGAGGTCTTTGCAGTTCAAAGCCTGGTGTGGATCTGGCCTTCCTAGTCACAGTTTTTGAGACAAGGGACGCTTTATTCTGCGGCGGGGGCATCAGTGGCGGTGGCTGGGATTCCACACCTGTGTTTGCTTCTTACCCAATAATTGAGAGCTGCATGCTATTTTAAGCTCAGAGCACAAAGTGCCTCACTTATGAGGAACTCAGGGAGAAGAATCTTGGCTCCCAGTTTGATGTGGCTGGAAAACCTGAAACCCTGTAGATCAGCCAATCAGGACACAGATATTCTCTAGAACACAACACGAGTAAAATAAATTACGAAATGGAACGAAATCTACAGTTATGACAACTGAATCATTAGCATTTTTCAAGATCAATCACTATTCATTATGTCTAATGATATTAAGTAAAATACTTAATTACAATTAAAAACAAAACATAATTAAAGAATCAAATATAAATAATGACAATGCTGAATGAGCCACTTCATAATGTTATAATATTTAATCATCACTGAACGATCTACGTGTAAACAGAATATAACAGAAACGCTTTGGTCTTCCAAAACATTGGTGGATTTGCATCAAGCAGATTGGAAAACCAATGGTGATAACTGAAGCAGCAGATGCTGGATGCTGCATTTCCCTTAATGAATGCAGCATCTTCACATTATAGACTTGGAGTCTGAAAACCTCACATAACCAGAGTTATAGGTTTTTCAGACTAAAGCTCCTCCATATTAACAGAAATCATTATTCAGCTGATTTTACAGGCTGAATATTTCTTTCAAGCATTAATGAACTGACCTTTTATGCATCAAATCGATGGAGGTCCCCTCTAATGGTCTAGTTGAAATACTTGATATGCTGTTGGATAGTTTATTCTGTAACCATCACTGACATTTAGAAGCTAAACATCACTTTTGTATGTAAAATATATTATAATATTCAACCACTGCAGCCACATAAATGTAGTGAGTAAAAAAAAAAATGTTTTTTATATTTTTATCTGAAATATATTGGAGTAGCATAACATTTGCATACTTACAAGTACCTAAAAATCAAGTACCTAATTTTATTAGTATTTTTTTTTATTATGCTTTCAGAACAAACTGATTTAGAGCATATTCACAGTATGTGCTTTAACAACGCAGTAAACAGGGAAGATGAAAATTCATCATCAGTCTTAAGAAGCTAATTAGCAAGAATAGACAAAATGGAAATGAGCAAATAGAGCAGCGAGTGTGAGCCAACATACTGTTACTGAACTAAGTCAGTTTAGTAGAGGGTCAGTCCAAGTGCAACGAGAACTCCAAGTCAAAACAAACCTTCGCCTTGGCTTCGGTGGGAAGGCCTTCTCACTTTTTCCCACAATTCTCCCGAACAGCTTAATTCACTGTCACACAGACTAGGTGGTCATGAAACTCACCACAATAAAATGTTCCAGACGTAATTTAATTTTTGTGAAAATGCCCACTTTTCTTGCCATATATGTGCTGCACATTTTATATTTTCACAGAATGACAAAGATAGATTTAGAGATGTGTTTCATGTTTCATGACAGCTCTGCTCTGCCAGTTCATAATTATATTAATAGGGAGAGTCGAAAATGTCAAAACATTCCTCATTTGTCAGGCAACCTTGCCCTAGTTAAACTTTTAATAGGTAGAGAGATGTTGTTACCAACCAACAGAATCCAAATGGGACCCATTTTTATTTAAAATGTTAACTGGCTGGCCAAGCTTGCTGGGTAATTTATTACCAAGAGACAAGAATCTTGACAAATCATTCAGCTCAGCAATGTTGGCTGTGGCAAAGTTCAGCAATTAGGCTCCTATATAAAGAATTCCTACTCCTCTGCAACGGGTGTGTTGGATTTATGTGTGCTCTTGAGCTGGTGGGCAGGTTCAAAGCCCTGCGTAGGGGAGCTGACACATGGGGAATCTCACAAATAGGACGGAACACACACATTTTGCAGTAAATCTGACCTGCAAATACTGGTCTTTAGGGGAAAGGAGGTGGTCAGTGAGGGGAGAGAGGTGGAGTGCTGAGGAAAGGCATAGCTAAATAATCAACCCGTGATAGGGGTCAACTGTTTGCAAGTCATCTGTGGTATTAAAAAGGTAGAAGAAAGGAGCGAAACCAGGACGATAGTGATTTTTCACAGCCTGATTGCAAAATAATAGAATTGCAAATAGCGTCTTGTGAGGCTTAAAACCTGCTTTGAAAATACAAAACTCCTAATGCAGCTCACACATGTTAAATTTTGACTTCCAGTCAGCCAAGCCTAAACCCTCTGTCAATATTTAGCTTTCTTTTAATGGGGTGATTTTATGCTACTGTCTGACCACGATGGCCAATGAGTAGCTGCTTGCTCAGTGTCATGGTGAGTCTACCTGAGAATAGCTCTGGGTAAACCATTACATTCTGTTAGTTCATAAAACACAAAATTATCGAAATTCAGGGCCTTTTCGTGTAAGGCACAAATGCTTACACAATCCTTTCTACATAGAAAGAATCAGCATCAGCCTTTTCACATCAGCAGTACTAGAAGATGTCTTAAGAGAAAATACCGTTGTCAAAGGAAGTTTATTCCGAGAGCATCTAACTGGTCTAGTGGTCATGACAGGTCGCGCTCATGCAGGTGACCTGGTTTCGAATTTTGTGGATGCAGATTTTATTTATTAATTCGATGCAATTTTGCTACTTTTAAGGATTTCATTCAAAATTTTCTGCATGTGCAATTTTTTCTTACGGATTTTCAATACAGGTGAGCATCCGATGAGGTTGTCATGTATGTATGAGGCTAGTATTAGGATGTCATATACATAGCACATTTGTGTTGCTTCTTTAAAACATGTAATCAAGCTTTTAAAGCTGTCATTCTTCTCTTTGCTCTGATTTCTTGGCTTTAAATTTTCACAAGTAATGTATTTAATGTATATTCGAAGACCCATTATTTTAAATGCTAATATACAATTATACAGAGATTGGTTAAATAAATAAAGGGTCAGAAATAATGTCAACACTCCACTTTTTTTATTAAAATGCTATTTAAAGGTCCAGTAAGTGAGTTTGTGACAGTTCTTTTCTGGACAAAATGACCACATTACCTGCAGATGTTTCATAAGCCTGTAAGATCAATACAGTGAGCCATCAAGCACTTAGACAGGTGTTGATATTTTTGGCTTTCAAAACCCACTTTCTGTCCTGTAAAACTCGCACTAACACCACCTCCTCAGATTTCAACCCCTAAATCCTTATGACGAGCAGAGCTATTTGAATATCTGCAGACTCTCAATCCAATATTTATATTTTCCTAATCCTTAATAATACTTGGGTCTCTGTGTCAGGCCCCTGCTCAAAATGAATAGTCCAGAATGGAGTAAATCTCAGCAACTACAAGGTTTACATGAATAATCTCAGTATCATAAAGGAAACACTTCTAAGATTAAGAGATTGTGGAAGTGGAAACCAGTAGGGGGACAATTAAAAAAGGGAAGAGGAGGAAGACAAATGACAAAAACAGGAGAGATCATCAGTAGAACTGTCTGGACCAAAATGATCATTTAACCTTGAGGTCATTCCTCCATTTCACACAGCACAATGTATGGATTATTCTACACCACCTGGGCTTTAAACTCCACTCCGCTAACGATGCCAAATTACGATCTTGTCCAGAGAAGCACCTTGAGTTGGCAGGAATTATTAAGGCTCATTTAAGGATACGGACGGAAGGCGTTCATTTGGTCTGTATTTGTGCAAGTTTTCTGAAAACTTATGGCAGTAGTACCATTGGAAATCGTTGGAGGCAGTGTAGCCATAATTCAAACAAGACACGACAAATGTCTGCAGATATAATGAAGAAGAAATCCATCCACATGTCATGATGTGCACAAATGGCCTCACAGACCACCGACAAGTACATAGTTGCCTCTGCTTTTCCCGCTTTTTATCACAACCTCCTTTATCATCTCTTTATCACTGCTGTCGAAACTTTCAAATCTTCACTGTCCTCTTGTGGACGTAGCAATGCGAAGGTAAAGGACGCAACGGGAAGTATGTGGGCGTTGACGGATAATGTTTGAAACAGACACATTTATGTTTGTATGTAGATGGAGTATAAATGAAGCTTGACGTGGTTTTACGTGTGGTCACAACAAATACATAACAGGCTGTCAGCAGAACGGCCTGGGCCATATTTTTTTGGAAGCTGTTAATTTAAAAATGTCTTTGAGATGATGTGTCTACGCTCCAGTTGAGTTGCCTCACAATTTTGAATTCATTGATATGACTTGGACAATCCTCAGGGTTGCATATAATGGCAGATTTTGTGGGAGGTTTTTTTTTGTTGTCATTAAGACAAAAGTCTGATAATTTGTGTATGCCATCTAGACAACAGAGAGATGTCTGCAAATTATTTTTAAAAACATTACTGGTTTACCCCTAAAGAACAGGAAACTGGACAATTGAACAAACTCACGTTTTTACATATAATCTAATGTGTGTTTCATATAAAAACACTTTCACTTCTTTTACTTCTACTTCTACCTTTAACCTGATAGATTTCCAGCTGGTGTGAGAGGTGAAAAACAGGCACCTGTTTTCATCTTACTGTCAGCAGGGAACACCTTAAGCTACCTAACATCTCAGTCTGTGTATGTATGTGGGAGGCTGCTGCTGTCATTCTTCTCCCCTCTTTACACTCCCCCCTGAAGACAGCTTCAGAGAGATTCAGCTGTGCAGCATCATATCCTCTGAGGTAAGTTATGCTCAGTGCTTTTCATGCTGTTCTCTTTGATACATTTGGCTATCAGCAGTGAATTTGTTACAGAAGTTGGGGCTTTGTGTCCATAGGGTGTAAAGGTTTTTTTTTTGCATTGCCTTAAGCTGCACTGCAACGTCATTTGACATTTTGACACTGATTTGCTAATAGGCCACTTGATTGTGCCTGTAATTGCGCTATTTATTGGAAAACTTGTGGGATTTTGACTCATAATTCACTCTGGAACATTCTGCAAATAATTTGAGAGGAAAGATAACCTAATTTCAGATAGGATGGCATCCAGATGTCATGTGGAAAAAAAGTTAATGGGAACTTTGATGACAAAAAAAGGAGATATGCCATGGCAAATCTTTCTAATCATTTACATCTTTAAAAAACAAGTGGACTCACACACAGAGATCCTGGTGAGTGCTATAATCCATGGCTTCAGAATGATGTCACATGTGTTTGTCCTACTGCTTTATCCCCTACAGGACATGAGCAGTGGGGTCACGTCTGTTCCAACTTGCAGCCAATGTACAAATCATGGGAGTCGACGTCAACCATCATTTAGTTGTCAAGGGAGGAAACAAAATAGATGAGAAATGAAGTGCTGAGACTGGCCTGACCTTGGGGATGATTGCCGCCTAAATAGCTGGGGCTGAAATTGGGCATTTTACACCCTGGCAGCTGCCCAAGACACAATTTGTCCCAGTTTAGAGGACAAAATGGCCTGAGTAGCATGCCATGTCAAATACCAGTTCCCAGGGATCCCTCATGTCCCACTCATATAGTGGTGATTAGAAAAATACAGTGTTCATCAGAAAATTACATCAAATCAGCAATGATTAATCACTCTGGCCTATAGTGTTTAAACATATCTTACATATCTAACTTATCTTTATTCAGTGTAAAATCTCTTCCTGCTCAGAAACATGTAAGCACTGAAACACAATATAGCAGAAAATGTATAGCAGCATTTTAAGAACCGATTATATTTCAAATATTAAGACATAAAGACACTGTGTTGCCTTAATGAAATTGCGTTCTCCTTCCAACTGGTTGCACGATGTAATTTTATATAAAAAAAGGCATTATTCATGAGCACATGCTGTTAGTGAGTAAGATTTCTGGTGGCATAATAATAATAGTCCTATTCACCAGCACAGTGAATGTTTCTGGCAAAGATGGATGCGTACAACACAAAGTGAAGGGGATTAAGTGCAACTTTCTTCTCTGTGGCCAATGTGAGTAACTCGTCTATGTATCAGCTCATTTGTTATGTCTTGTATGATATGAATACTGCAAAAACAAGCCACTGAAATTGCTTTTACAAGGAATGGGTATACATTTTGGAGAATATTGCTTATTCGCTCCCTTGTCAAGAGTTACTTGAGAAGATTGTCTTTCCAGTCAACATGGCGCTACCAGCAGCAAGTTAGCTTAGCAGCGACGCCACCAGCTCAGCTCAGCTCTGGTGATTACACTTCAACGCTGTCCTGAGACAAAACATTTTATTAGATTTGCCCATATGTTGAACTTTTCCTTCAAAGAAAAGCCTTGTAAGAAAAAAAATCTGCATCTGTAAGATGTATCTATTTTGCCTATAAGCATTATTCTAACAATCTGTACCAGTCCAGAAATGATATTTGGGACCCTTACCTCAGTAATTTTGTTAGTTTGGGAGCTTAATCCAGAGGTACACCTCAGCAACATCTGCCTGGGACTGGTGGGTTTAAGACTTTGAGCAGGGATCAGCTACAATGGAATCCAATCCTTAGCTGTCTGTTTGAGAGGACTGGAACTAATCGATCAGAGAGGAGCATCTGTGAAAGAGATGTTAAGAGAGGCATCTCTGACTGTGCTGGAGCCAGAACGGCTACTGCATGATGCTCCACTTCTGGCATTCACAGCGCAGCATTACCACATGATATGCCATTCTAAATGGCTTTGATGCAAAATACAGCGAGATAGGAAATCGTGAAGCTGGCACATTTCCCTCCTAACTTCTAATTTTGTCTTTTGTTATCTTTTCTCCCCTTCCATCTTTAATCCGCTGTCCATGTCCCTCTCCTTTGCGCTGTCTTGCATATTTTATATCAGTTTCTGTGTTAAGTCCTTCCCCTCTGATCTCAATCCCCAATCTGGCCCTCAGCTTGAGTCCCTCAGCTGCTGGTCTGCTCTCACACTAACCCCCTTGTTTATATCGGGGACGCAATTAAGTCGAAGCCAAGTAGAGGAGTCCCAGAGAGAGAGGCAAGAGTGCAAGCTTGTGAGTCAAATTTCAACTTCTGCACTCGTACACTCCTCCCTCCCCTATTCCACTCATTTTATCTTTCCCTCTATTGCTCTCTCTCTCTCTCTCTGTCTCCTCTCTGACACTCTCTCTCTCTCAGTTTAAAAAGTGCGAACATAAATGATATAAAGAATGGTTTAATTAATGCCCTGTGAAGCTTGCACTCGTTGGATTTATTTTATGTAAGGAAAATGGTTCACTGAGAGGGAAATATGTTGCTCGAGATTGACTCATGGCTAAAGCAAGACATTACCTCATCTGTGTGTGATGGAATTTCAAATGCAGAAGATTTATTTATTCTAGCAACTTTTTGCGCCCACATATCAATTTAATGGTGTGATTAATGCCTACTTCTATATATATTTGGGTGACAAATCCATCTGTTTTAACTACTTTTTTCAGTGCGTCTTCTGTTGACTACAATTTCTTGTTTTCCCTTTGCTTTGGTCATGGAGGAACTAACTGGTAGTGCTGAGTTCACGTTCTCCACATGTGTGGTCTGTCGGCACAGGGGACCTATCCAAAAATCCCAGACACACGTGTGCAGGCAGAAGCCGTAGTGCAATGCAGAGTAGATAAACAGTGCTCTTACTGGCCACTGGGCACACTCCACATCCAAACAATGCCAAGTTAACTAGGAGTTTATGGCAAATACAAAAACCAATACAAGCACGTTGAATACAAGCATGTGAATTTGGTGGAAACTTTTTGTTACCACTGCAGAAGTCATACTTAATGCATTCTACAGTGAGTAACAAATGCTCTGCAAAAAAAAAAAGAAAGAAAAAAAAAGAAGAAAAACACGCAAAGAAAGAAAAAAAAGCATAAAATAAATTCAAAAAATAAATAAGAAAATAAGAAATATTAAAATATATTAATATTGATAATAATTTTATTTTTTATTTATTAACCTTTATTTTACCAGGTGAGTCCCAATGAGATAGCAAGATCGCTTTTTCAATGGAGCCCTGGACAAGACTGCAGCAACATTGAGTTTTAATACATACAACCATTAAAAACATAAAATATATTGTAAAAACATACAGTAACAACCCACCAAAAACATTATAAAAAAACATACAGTAACAGCTCACTAAAAAACATTATAAAAACATGCAGTAACAACTCACCAAAAACATTATAAAAACATACAGTAACAACCCACCAAAAACATTATAAAAAAACATACAGTAACAGCTCACTAAAAAACATTATAAAAACATGCAGTAACAACTCACTAAAAAACATTATAAAAACATGCAGTAACAAATCACTAAAAAACATTATAAAAACATGCAGTAACAAATCACTAAAAAACATACGTTTAAGTAGGAACAGACAAGATAAAAGAAAACAAACACAAAACATATTTGCCTCAGATTGGAAGCAGCTACACACTCCAATGGAGTCTGTCACCAATTTGACAAGATATGTATAGCATTTAGGAAACATGTGAACACATGAACATGTTGTTAATACACACAACACAACAGAATAGAAACATGCGCTGCAAGTACGCACAACAGTAGCATGCTGTCCACAACATAAATGATGATCTGGACCAGACCCCAACTCCTTTGCAGAGATTCTCCGTATTTATTATTATTTATTTTCACTTAGCAGTACACCTGTATACTCCACTGCGTGGAAAATGACTGGCAACCCTAACCCGCCCGACTTCAATAACATGAGCCATAGCGACGGCAGACGAAGCCATCTTCAGCACAAGTGTCCTCTGAAAGCACTTCTGCTGTCGTTATCTGTATTTGCAGCAATTTCCTCTGATGTGTTGTTTTCATGGATTCAGTTGTTTTGTGTATATTTGCAGCTCGTTTCCTAAATGCTGTGCACGTGTTGTCAACTTCATGAAGATCTTTCCCTGATTTGCTTGTGTTTTTTTTTTCTATATTTGCATGTGAGACCTACACTATATATAGGCCTATCGCAGTTTATGTTAGAAAACGTCACTCATTCCTCATTGAATATAGCGGCGAGCATCTTGATTGCCCTAATTCAGCATTCCTTCCCAGCAGTGCAAGTGTGCCTCACTTTCATGGGGGAGATGCAGGAGAAACTCCAGGGATGTGTGCAGCGTTGATAGACAGGGGGATAAACATAGGGATTGTCCCTGACCTCCCAACACCAGACTAGAGGAAGACGAATAGCCCCCCAATGGGCCCTGAGCAGATAAAATACACCCTACCGTCTTCAACACCAGGTGTGACAGCCATCAGGGGTGGCCTATCAGCAGGAGGTACAGAGAAGGGGAGGTAAGGGTGAGGGGGCACATTAGGAACATATCAGCAATTACTCTCTGGGTTTATTTTTCTTCCTGCTTTAACGCCTGAATACCGAGTTACATTCATCCTGGGTGTTGATTGTATCTTAAAGTCTATGTGAGAACACTTTGCAGAGTCATTTGTCGATTATCTGATAATACACTCAAACATGTTAATGCTCTGTTTTAGCAACGATTTAAAAGCCCTGCAGTATGTTTATTTGTACGAGTTTTTCTTCAGTGAAGTTTGTGGCCTTGGCTTATCGAGCTTTAGAGCTCATCTGGGAAGTTTAGTTCCATCTTTGCTGTTAGTGTACCCAGAGTAGCAAATCAACTTCTTTATGTAATGGAATCCACAGGGTTGAGGACATGTTTACCTCTTTTTCCAGGCCCATTTGGCACCAAGCGGCTATATCATATCTGACACAAGAGAACGGCCTCGATCTGTTTAAGCCATGATCTCCCACTGCATGGGCCCCACATCTTCAGACAGCTCTACAAGTAGAAATATGAAGAAGAATGACAGTCATTTATATGTCCTTTAACTTATAACAATAAATGTGTTATGAGTGCAGACATCCCACAAACCAGACAAATAAATGTGCTCTGCTGTGTGTAGTTTCAACTGTGAAGCAGGACAAAGTTTCTGCAGACACTCACATGACCACAAAACAAATACTGGGAAGTAACTCCGCAGAGGTGAAATTTTAGTCTTTAAAATGACATTTTTTTCTCGTGGAATAGCATATGCTAATTCTGTCAAAACAGTCTTTTGTGCATTGCGAAGTGTCAAACGGATCTGCAAAAGTAAAAGAAAGAGGCTGTGTGCAAGAAAAGCTCATGTGAAAAAGGAAAGCCTAGACCTCTAATTTCCTGTGTGAGCATTTGCAGTAGAATGGGACGGCCAAACCGCGCTGCGGCTATCAGAAATCAGCTCAATAGTCCCCTGAGCTACCCCTGCCCTCACGATACCCTCTCCCACCCCCCACTTTCCTCTCAGCTCAGGCCCCAGGGCCACTGTGAGTTAACCTCACTCAGCCATGACCAGAAAACACAGTGATATCTTACTCATCTAATCCCCCTCTCAGTCATCATGCAATAAAGTATGGCTTGCAACCCTTGACCTCACAAGTCAGAACAACCCCTCCACCCTCCAGCAACACCACCCCACCAACCCCTACCAAGGGACCCATAAAGAAGGGAAAAGTCAGGATAGTTTGGAATCACAATTAACAGCTTAGAAAGCATTGTCATTGCCAAGGTAGAGGGAGTTCAGAACTAAGGATTCATAGTTTCAGTTATAAAGTTTTTTATTTTATTATGAAATTGTGCTACAGGCTTTATACAATTAATTGTAAAGAGGGGGCAGGTATATCTTATTTCCTAATGAAGATCCACATATGAGCATCGTTTAACTATATTTTCAACAACATAAAACCATTTTATACTATACAATATTACACAGCTTTAATGTTTATCTGTGCCAAAGAGGTTATGTTTTCACCTGCATCTGTCTGTTGGTAGAGAGATTTTCACGAAACTTGGTGGGAGGGTTGGACATGTGACAGGGAAGAACGCCTGGATCCATATCAAGGGGCGGAGTCAGAAATTTTTCTAAGAAATTTTTAAATTTCAAGAAATTTTCTCAGAGAGTATTAGGTGTGCATAAATACTTAAATACTTTGCACACATGTTACTATTACTTGCGCACGTAACACAAACTGGCGAGCGCGTTCACGCCCTCCTGCTGTACAACCATTACTGCTGTTCCTTGCTGGCCTCACTGGAGCGTCACCTCAGAAAACGGTGAGGTGCATGAATGCATGAATAGCCAACTAGTGCATTCCACCTTAAATATGAGCTTTAGGAGAGTGCCCAAGGATGCTCAGTATATGAAGTGTTTTTGCCATTTTAATAGTAGTAATTTAATTTCAGGCAAGATGATGAATGCTCAACCTTCATGGTCAGGTTTTAATACCAATACATTTTTATACCAAATTTGTGGCTTTGCTTTGGAACAGCACTGTATTGCATACTAGAAATGAACTGCATTGAAATATCCAGAATAGGTGAGATGGGGGGGAAAAGTCTCTTTAAGTGGGGCATTTCATGCAAACATGAGACTTTTTCTATATTTTTTTTCAAATCCCATCACTACAGAGTATTTCTATGATTTCATTTCACACTGCCCCTGTCCCTGGTAAAGTGTACCAACAAACACCACTCTTAACAGTGAATCTGAGTAGATAGGAGAAATAACTGCTGTAGCAGGGTATCACATTAACCCAGCCATAGCCCGTTTATGTATTTATTCTATCTTTATTTTAATAATTTGTTTGGGACAGCAAGTAAAATGTGGTTGTGCCAGTAAGCTTGCTGCCAACCTACATCTGTTGTCCCAACTAATTGCTCAACCTCTGCAGAGGCTGCAGCAATGAATGGCAAATACAAAAAAGTCACTTATATTTAAGGTGAAATGCACTTGTTGGCTATTCATGCATTCATGCACCTCACCGTTTTCTGAGGTGATTCTCCAGTGAGGCCAGCAAAGAAAAGCAGCAATGGTTGTACGGCAAGAGGGCGTGAACATGCCCTATTATGTTATTATTATGTAATAACAAGAACTTTATTATCTGTCCACCATTAGCAGCACACAAAACAGAATTTTAAGTTTGGTCACTAGATGTTTCTAACAAAATACTCAATCCATGTATTTGCATTCCTCAGATAATACATATAAGAACCACATAGTTTCTAATACAGTTGCTCTGTTGATTCATCCAAGGAGACATTCGTACTCATTCTACCCTGGAAGCCCTGCAGATCACCAGGCTTTCTATGAGGAAAAGTCTGGCGTGGATGCTTGAAAATAACTCTTCCCTCTTCACTTTTTTTTTTTTTTTACTCTAGCTAACCTTTGTACAAATGGATCTCCCACTTCTCCTTTAGAATTTCAGAGCCAGAGGATCTCCCCGTTCTCCAACATCTGTCCGTTTAGATGCTTTGAACAGATGCAGAGGGAAGTATGCAAAAACATACAGCAAATACATCTGCTGTGGTCCCACCTCTATCCCTGCCTCAACTCAATTCATGTAAGTATATCACAGGGGGGGAGAGAGACTTTCTGACAGTGAGGGCATGAGGACTACAGAGGACGTGATGAGCACAATATGATGATATGACAATTACAAGAAAGACATAAACACATGTTGAGATCTTTGCTGCCCTGTTTCCGTGTACGCGACTGGCAGCATGCCTTGGACGGTGCATGCATGCTTCCTTGGGTTACCTTCTGTGTCCACAAGTTGTTACACAGTGTGTGTATATGTGCATGTGTTTATGCAGGGAGAGAGAGACTGCTCAAACGGGTTCAGGGCTCCCTTGCTCCAGCACATCTGGGCTTTATATCAAGCCTTTAATTAATCCTGAGTGAAGGCCAGGCCGTGACAGGCTGACTGGGCAGGCTCCAGTCCAAGACAGGTCCTGATTTATTACAACTGAGCTCCAACCAGCATTGATTTATTTCAGACTCAGGAAAGGGGAGAGATGAGGGCGTGTGTTTAAGGGGATTTGGGGGGTGGCCACAGAAACAGCACTGTTATACTGGAAAGGGAGACAGTGGGGTCGAGAAAGGCGTAAGGCGAGAAACACACTGATGGGTCGGGAGTGAAGACAATTAAGAGGAGGTGTTGGCTCTGTGATGCTTGGTTTTAAAGCAGGCTTTGCATAACGCCGGAGGCTCTTTTACTGTTGGTAAGCAGTCAATCAGTGGAAAAAGGGAGAGCAAGGAATGATGAATGTAATGGAGGAAGAGGGAGCGATTATGACAGTTGAAAACTTCTTTCCATCAGGTGGGTTGTGTTCCCTCCCGGGCATGTGCTGTCAGTCAGAGTAACTCCTCTTGCCTTATCTCCCCACACAGGGGGACTGTAAATCCTCCTCTGCTCATTTTAACTTAATCATGACAGTCATCTGAACTCAGCAAAACACAGGAAAGCATGTCCCTTCCCCCTTCTCACCTCTCCCAGGCCTCTTCACTGGATGGGAGGAGAAGAATGTAAAAAAAAAGGATGTTCTTTTTTACTATCTAACACATGCATCAAATAGCCGCAAATGGTCCAAATTGCTGTGGAATATGATCGCTGTGTGTGTTTTTGTGTGTTTGTCTCTGTGTTTGTGTGCATACGGTCATATTGCTGACTCAGTAATCACCACTATGTGTTGCTGAGTTTTTGTGAGTGACCGTGTGCCCTCAACATGCTTCCCTCTGATAAGGGCTTTATGACTGTCAACTTTTACACCAACAGAAAGCTGAGAAGATCTTGCTTAAAAATAATAGGAGAAAAAAAATCACAAGAGCAAAGAAATGCTTTTTTTATTGTAAAATACTCGTAATAATGTATAATGTGAGTTTGCATAGAAAACAGTATATTTAAAAATAATTGGGGTGAGAACAAATTTAGAATCTCATTTATTCTTCAAGTCACTGAATCAGTCAGTGCAGCAGCGGAAATAGTTTAATTTATGTTGCTTCATCTATGTAGAAATGACAACAGGTATAGTTGACACCACTTATAAGAAAGAAAACTTGCCCTTTTTAATCACATACTTTTTTTTTAAGTCAATTTATATGTATAATGATCTTGAATAACTGAATCTACTCATTGCCGTTTTTATATCTTTGGCAAATGACTCTGAATCCAGCAGTCTGCTGTGATGAATGGGCTTTTTAACGCTATCGTCTAGACGTCGAATCCCAAAATACCTTGGGGCATGAGGACACATCATTGTTGTTATAGGGCTGCCACCCCCAGCCTTTCCCTTACAGGTTTCAGCATTTGTGTTCACGCTACTCAAGTCACAAATATGTGAGAACTGGACTCATAACTAATATTTGTAATGGGCTGTTTTCTGCATTTGAGCTATGTATCTATGTAACGAGTCAAATTTAAGAATTGTTTTGACTTTGAGAATTTCACATCCACACCGGAAAAACGTTATAAAGGCTTCTGTATTTTGCTTTTCTGTTGATTGATTAAGTAAATATTTCAGTTTTTAGAGTCTAAAATGTGAATATTTGTTGTCTTTTTGTTTTGGACTGTTTTGGACAGTAAAAAACAAGTCATTTCTCTTGTTGGGATCTTGAAAGTTGTGATGGGCATTCATGGTCAATTCTGACATCTCATAGCCGAAGCAGCAAATGGATTAATCAGGAAAAGAACTGCCATCTTAAAAGATAAAGAAAATAGTAATAATTTGTAGTCCTACCATGTCTACATTTATCTTACTTCACATTCACACATGCTTTAAACAATGTTCTTTGGAGCTCAATAAATAGTGCAAAACAAGCTGAAAATTTAAATTACACAAACACTCATTTTAATCTGCTGTAAAAAAAAATAACAAAAAAAGCAGTGTTTCGAATCTTAATAATGTTCTGCAACATTTCAATAGCACTTAGATGGTATGAACAAATTAAAATCACATCTGTTTTAAGAAGAGAATTAACCAGTGATGCTAACCAGGTAAGACTGAGTGGAGTTACCTGCTATTAGCATCTAAAGCTAATTAGGAGATCTGATTGAAATTTCCATTAAGCATTGTTTATTACAGAGTGGAGCCAAATGTGTTTTCTGATATATTGCTGGCCCTGTGTCAAGTTTGCTTTTTTACAAGATTGTTGTAAGTCACTGATTTGTGTTTTTGAAGCATGGTTTTATGTGACGTTGTCTCTGCCGAGCTAACATTAGCTAAGTTCATTCTAACACAACAGGGAGAACAACAGTGATTTCACAAAAACACAGCACTGAATCAACAGCGATGACGTTTCGTCTGAACTGAGGGCTCCTCCAGTCGTTGTCTGCTCCAGGGACTTCTGTTGAGAAATAATATATTTTTTTTCTTTTTATGACACTGTTATTGATGGCTAAAGCAGAGTTAGAATCCCACATGAGATTGTTCAGTATGCAGTCTTGGCCAGGAGAGTCTAATACAAGTCTTCACTTGTATTATTTTGTTTGTTTTTAAAAAGGTTAGAAAATAGATTGTTGTTTCCATGTAAGCCATTTAAAACTGCCTGTTTTTGAAAATTGAAACACAAATATTCTATATTTATCTGCAGTGCTGAAATATATATATTTTTTCCCATTCAAAGCATTTTGCAACTTGCTGTTTTAGTGACATTCAGTATGAAAGAATATTTAACACCAAATCAAAATCAGTCAGAATTAAGTGGCTGCACTGAATCATGAGATCATCAGGAGATTCTGACTGTGGGGCTCCCCTCACTGGTTACAGAGAGCATTGTTGTCTGTATTCACCTGCTGCTATGCATACTGAACCAAGACATGAGTGAAAAACATTAACAAATGCTATTTTTAAATTCAGGAACTCAAAAGTTACAGTGGTCATGACAATTTTAGGAGCAAAAGACAAAGAGACTCAGAATTACTGACATCCTAGGAGTCCTAACACCATGATTTCTGTGCGAATGGTAACATATGAAGATGAAAGTAGCCTAAGCTTCTTAAATAGACCACAGAACCTGTGTTTACAAGAAACATTATCAAGCTGTGTGTAAAACACGTACAAGACTCTAAAGAGCTTAGGCTTGTTGGAAGGAGAACCAAGGATTCATGGGAAAAGGGAAATACAGGAGAGACAAAACATGTCACAGCCAGCATATTTTAGTTTCTGCATCAGCATTACAATAAAGCAATTATGCCTGTCTGGTTAAGGATATATAGCTCTTAGTGTCAGAATCGGAGGAGGTCACAAATGAAAGACGAAAATACAACCCAATCGCCACAACCTGAATTGCTGCATTTTAAATTTGCTATAGAAGCCAACAGGGTTCATGTTGTCCCAGATCTTCCCGCCAGCGCTTCACGGTTGCTAGAGGGGAAACAGAAACAGAGTTTAAGCTCTTGCCAATAGCGGAATGAGCCTGGGCTGCTTGTGAGGTCGAGGATGGGGCTTCTGAGTACCGCAGACTCGTATCTCCCTCCCTATCCCTTTCCCTCACATTGGCCAGAGACGGTCACTTTCAGTGCACCCATGGGGAATGAGGAATTCAGCCTGCCACCCCTAAGAACATATATAGCAAGACCTCTTTTCATAGACATATAACAGCTAATATTGCAAGGAATGTGCTTTTATAAATAGAAAATACCAAAAAAGCCGCTCTGAGAGCCGGCAGCAAACATAGTTTAACTTTTAGTCAAGCGTGTCAAGTTTTGGATTCCTCATCATATTAAAGTGATATGCAGTAAGAGTGGTGCCTCAACTATGAATAATTTAGAGGGGGGGGGGGTTGGTTCAATTCCCTCCATAAAAACAAAAATAAGAGCCAAATTTCAACACAATGTGTAAGGAATTGATTAAACAACATGTCATCAAACGTAAACTGCAAAGATTGGGTTTTCCAACGACTCCCTCGCCTTAACGTCGTCCTGCAAATCTTCTAAGACTTCAGATTTCATGAAGCATTATTTTTCAGTGCTGCAGGTTGCACTGAAAAAAGTCACCACCCTGTCCAATCAGTGGAAGCCAGTCCTGCAAGCTGTGAGAGTTTCGGATCTCTGTCACACTTTCTTTTTTTTTTTTGATTATAATTTTTTTTATAGTAAGCATCCAAATCATTCAAGGGTTATACTATAGAATAAATAACATTTTAATTAGGCTACATTTTTTTCAGCGAAAAACACTACAACACAGCTCTATCTCGCAACAGGTAGGTTGTTTGTTTGTTTTTTTTACCTGGGACATGCGCCCTTTAGCCCACATTCTTTAAGGATTATAACACGCTCCATCATGTTCATATGTAATTACTTGCTACAAGGTTATCCTCAAGATGAAACAGTCAGATGGAAATTGAGTTTCGAACCAACTCATGAGTTGGCATTAGCGTATTCTAGCTGGCTCAGCTGATCAAATCTGCTAACAAAAGTCATCATTCCTTTTGTGTAGAAAATCTGCCATTGTGATTGCAAACTAAACACTCGATTGTGGATAATATTTTTTTTTTTTGCCAAAGAGTGCAAAGAAAGGTAGAAGCTTATTTACACATTGGCCTATCATTATCTTTATTATCATTGTCATCACCACTATCTTCATCATCATCAACATCATCATTCCGCCCATCATTACAATTATCCCCGCTGTCATCACCATTGTCATTAACACAGTCGTATCTGGTGTTCATTTGGTAACAGGCTACACAAATAGCGGTCTGTTCCCCTAAAAATTACCAAGATCAAATTTCTGTTTAGGTCATTTTTACATGCTTGAGAAATTGTGTAAATCACATTTAAAAGGCGTATACACCTCATTATACCAGTGAAACTCCAATTCAGCAAAGTGCATTGGAGAATATTCAGAGCTCATTTGTGGTGTAAACATGTCTGTACTTATCCAGATTAACTCTGCGGATCAGATTACCCTTTTCTTCCCCAACATCCCTCAACAGTGCAGTTAAGGAAACTAACCCCAGTATCCCAAAGCAACTGGTGCCTTACAATATTTTCTCTTAATTAGATGTGTTTCAAGTCATCACAGTCTATTTCATGCCATGCTCATGTTACAGCAGTTAAGCATTTTCTTGTATATGTTACAGTAAAGTGCGCTTGGCCAGCTCGCTGGATGTCTTGTGAAGCCCAAGGCCACAAGCAGCGAGACCCGTCCATCAGTGGCAGTTATTAGGGGAGACCACCGGTGAACCAGGGCCATTTGCTGGGCCTAATAACAACGTGAAGGGGAGAGCTGAGGGACAGGAAGCGTGGCCAGACAGGCTGGTGCTGAGAAAAGCACTTTTCTGTGAGAGAGGCCTCCTTGGAAAAAAACAATGACAAGGCCTATTTCAGCTTGAAACGCTCCCATGACTTACTTCCATATGATGACCCAATAGTATCACTTGGTGCTTTTGCTCTGAGAGTAAAACTGTCTGAATAATAACGGTGGAAAAGCACTGGAAAAAAATCACAAATCCCATCTAATATTACAATGAACAGGAGCAATCATGACAACAATTTCAACAGCAGCAAAGACTGCCGGACTTTATCTGCCCCCCTCTCTCTTTTAATTCAGGCGCTTGGTTAGAACCAAAGCCAGTTTGACAGTAAAGATTTGGGACCCTATGTGTTTAACTACCCACCAACATGGGAGGCTTTCACTTTACAGCCCCAGGTTTATTGTGCAAAAGATTAAACTTAGCTCAGGTTTCATGCAGGACTGTTGCACGGTTAAGACTCTCCGCTCCCCCGACCTAAGGATAAATGGGAAAGGAGGCATCTTAGTTCAGGGAAGCAATGTGATTTTAGTGTAAAGAACTGACACTTCAACTTAAAAACCACAGCAAAATGTGATAAGCCTGCTGATTTCAACAGCCAAGAAGCTGCAAGAGATGTACAGCTTGCATGGAGAATCTGATCAAATAAAATAAAAAATTTTAAAAACCTCACCTTTTGTCATTTTCACTATTTAAAAACCTGACTTTACTGTATAACTCCACTGTAATGCATACATTTTCTATGGGTCATCCTAAGTGAACAATAAATACTGTAATGGGATCAATTCCAGGAAAAAGTCACTCTCATATTCAGAGATATGAATCGTTTTGCACCTTGTGCGAAACTGAGGGTCACATATGTCCAAAATATACAAAAGTAATATTTTCATTCTATACCAGCCTATAAATATTAGTGCTTTACAGGCTCATTTAACACTTTATTTCCTGATATGCCTATGAAAAAAAACACCTACAGCTGCAAAGTCATTAGTGGTTTTGAAATCAGACTTTGTCTGAGGCCTGGAATAACTCCTGATCAGGTTAATTGAACTAATGGCTGGGACAGATTTACTGTTCAGCATAAAGCAAGGCCTGAAACAGGAGACATTACACTGGTGTTTTTCAATCACTTTGAGAACTATAATTGTACAGAAGGGAGCAAGCAGCAAACGATACTCTAAACTAGTAAGGAAGTCATCGAATGCCCAAGCTGTCACACTGAACAAAGGTGCATTCATATCTGGTATATGCGACACAGCAGCTTACTGTACATTTATTCAGTGTAAATATCAAATACTGGTGTGGAACTTCCATTACAGAGAATATTAAAAGTCTGTATTCTTAATAAGCAGACTTTTTTACATATGGTAATCATCTGGCAATGCTCCAATTATTTGTTAGCTCATTGAAATTCTGTAATGAGAGACTCTGGGAAGATGAAATGAAATGATGCTTGCCCAGACAAAGATCCACTGCAGCAGCCGTATCGCTGAACACCACTACTATCCACCATAAAAACACAGACACAGGTTGGTTTTTTTACAGTGCAACCTGAAAGACAAAGACGCTAAAACTAACCTAAACAAATAGGGAGTTTTGATTGGATGTGAACATTTTGAGTTCCCCCTTCTGCTATGATAATAATGACTGAGCAATCTGTGAAGGCTGTAGGTTAGGGTTCTTTAAAGGATGAGGTTTGTGATTCTATTTTTGACACTCCCATGAGATCACAAAAAAACAACAACATGTTAGTATACTCAGCCTGTCTGTAGCCCCTTCTACACAGCCTGTTCAAGGCATACTGGTGCAACCTTTTTACGGCCCCATGCACCGTACTGTATAAACGCTATGATGGCGTAATGTGTTGTTCTGTGCCTCTGTAATGGCAGCAGAGATAGTGACAGTGCCGGATCGGACATCTGTGTTGACGTGTGAGACCATCCAGTTGACCAGGATGTGACAATTTGATGACATATTATGTGTGTGACCCACAACCGGAAGTTGTTGTTTTCTAAACAGCTAGTACCAGTTAGCAGCAACTCAGAGAAGAAGAAAGTCAACCAAAAGTGTCTTTAGACTGGAGGGACAATGGGAGGTCCAGGAGCTCCTTAACTTCTGAACACACAACAAGATCAAACACCATGTAACGGGGAAGGTAAATGATTGAGGACATGGTGTCTTTGTTGCAGCACTGTTGCATGATTTTGTAAAGCAGGCTTGTGGCTCTCAGGCCCAGGTCATTTCTATGAATGAGGACTTAGCCCTTTACACAAGTTGAGAATATACTGTATATATTTCCTTTTGAGAAAAAGCCAAGTCCTTTCCTGAAGCACCTAGACACTTTAGCACAGTTTAAAAAAAAGTATTGTATGTTGTATTGTAAGTAAGTATGCAGTAGGCCTATTTACTGGGGATTTTTGGCTGCTGAAGATTTGATGCACCATGAACTATTTGCAGCAGCAGGATGGTGGAGATGGTTTTGTCCTAAAGTAAACTATACAGTGCCCATGGTGTTGTCTTTCCCTTTAATTTGTAAGCAAAGGAAAATCAAATGACTAGACTCCTTTAAGGCGAATAATTTAAGACCCAAAAGAGAAAAGAACAAAACAAATACAAGCCATCTGAAAACATGGTGTTGCATATTAACGACACAGCCAACCATAATTCAGCAGAATTCTAAGAGCAATGAAAACAACAATAGTTGACCTCTTAGAGATAATGACTTTGTTCCCTGCCATAACCTGTGACGTAGACCGTCTATTCTTTTTTTTTTCTTGTGCAGAATTATTATCTGGAACAAAAATGGGCGTCTTTGACCCCAATGAATTCTGGGAGTTTTAGAGTTGTTGTCTGTGGGTCTCAGCAGTTCTGTACTCCCTCCTGGCAGAACATCATACGAGGACTCATGCAGCTCAAATATTTTGGCTTCAAATGAACTAGAAAAACACATTCCCAATGGGTGGTTCAAAGTGGGCGTGTACTGTACACATCCTACAGAGATGTGTATGGGAGAGTGTGTGTGTGTGTGTGTGTGTGTGTGTCTGTGTGTGTGTTTGTGTGTGTTAGTATATGTGCTTATGAGCATAATACTTTATTTGTCTTTAACATGTGACTGTTGTGACTCAAAGCTCCTCAGAGCCTGCCGATTTCAGAATGTCTTCCAAAGATTTATCCGAAACACTGTGATTATTTTCTCGATGAAATCAACCCAAACAAGCTCTTTCGCAGCAGATGAAAATTAAAATATTTCAGAAGGAATGAAATCATACACAACAAGATTAAAAAGCTGGCGCAGCCACAGATCAGCTCTTCCAGGGACCAATCATGAGAGGAATTCCAGAGGTCTCATCGTGAAAAGTCAAAGCTAGGCATTCTCACTTCCATGATTCTCATCCAACCACACAACACATTTGTAAAAGGTCAGTATCAGCAGTTGGGCTCGCGGCCAAAGAAAATCAGATGGAATTTAAGTTTATCAACAGAAAATGTACAACGTTACACAAATGGCTTTGTGAGGCGGGTTGCTGGGTGGTGAGTAAATCAGAGACTATATTGCTGGAAGACCACCCTGGCTTTAAGGCTCCTAAAGCCTAGCCACAGGCCAGAAAACAACCAAGCCACCCCATCGCTGAACTCTAGTGTTTCGAGAAGAAAAATCTAAAAGGTGAAGTCCATTGGCAGAAAAAAAAACAGAAAAACAAGCCGCCTGATTTGCACCACTCAGACTGCCCAAACCTGCAGAAAATCCTTTCTACCAACAAATGTGTAGGAATACAAACTGTCCAGTGTGGAGGTGACTGTGCCGGATTTTAATGCATGAACAATATCAGATGTAAGGTTTAATGTCTCTATTGATTTTATTTAGTTTATTTTATCATATCTTGTTGATGGAACAGAATAAAGTTAAAGGTAAGTTAGTTGTTACTCATTGTGATAAAAAAAATGATAAGTAAGAACTTTAACCTGAAAATAAACTAAAATAAATAACAAGTAAAATTTTAATGGAATTGTTTGTGGCTCAAGAAGAACAAAATATGATTTAAATAATGATTTATTACTGAAGTTAGGTTACAAGACCAATTCTTAGTTCTTTTTGAGTAGTTATGTTCTGCTGAAGATTATATCAATTCATTAGAAATAATGAAACACTATAATTAATATTTTACATAAAAATATCTGGAAAAAAATAAAATTGACATTTTTGTGTTAGAAAAATCAGCTCTGATTAACATAAAACTGTACCACGGATTTTAAAATCTCAGCTACTCAAAACTGTTGCTGTTCTCTGCTGGCTGGTGGAGCTAATTTGCATCTTTTAAAGGTGCTAAAAGTAATCATTTGATTTGATAATTAAAAATGCTGTTTTCTAAAGGCCATTACAAAAATAAAGATAAACAGTAATGCACATATGCTAAAACATTTCTCTAATGTACAGCACATTCTCAGTTCCTATAGCAACCAGGTGTTGTAACAAAAACACAGGTGTGGAGACCTGAGAGAGCTGACAGAAGTTCATAAAGGTGTGTCGTGTTAAATGTCTTGAGCTGTGACTGAATGTGCACGCTGACCACCTCCCAAGGGTAAAACTGGTAAACAGGTCTCGTGTGAAAATCGAGAAGATGAAGTAATTTCCTGAATGAATGCATGAAGTCTGGCAACTGTGTGGCACTGTACCTCCCCAGCATTTCTGGAGACAATGATGTCATAGCTGTTACCTCAGCCACACAACCTAAGTGTTGTAAAGTACCAGTGAGGCCACAGGCAGGTGACTCTTAGCATCACTAGTGGCCCCAGGTGGGCTGAAATAATATCCTGCCTTTTCATAAATAGACTGCCTCCGGGGGCGGCACTTGGAACTTTACCGTGAGGGGTTTGCATGTTCTCCCCGTGTCTGCGTGGGTTCTCTCCGGGTTGTCCGGCTTCCTCCCACCACCAAAAACATGTAATATATGTGAATCGCTGACTCTGATCTCTGTTCTATTCTGTTTGTGAGTGCTTATTGTAGCTACTAAATGTATCAGATGGGAATTATTATGTGGGTTTTTTTTTTTATTATAGTACATTACTTGAAATGAATATACTGTTCATTACTGTACTCTTGTAAATTTACAACACAATACTGGTCACAGTTTTGTCAGTAAATTACTGTATATTTACAGTTTGTTAACTATATTTGAATCTGTAGTATGTATGCGGTTTTTAATTATAATTAAAGAATTTTAGCGTAATACTACTATTAAAATGAACTGTACTTTTGGCACTTTATAGTCTGATATAGATTATTTTCACAATTTAGGACCCCTACAAAGCATGTGTGAAATGTCATTGAATTCTGCAGACCATTATATTGAGGAGATAGACCATTCCCACATCTTTAGTGGGGGCATAATAAAAATGGTGACTTATACTACTCATATAGTGCTAAAGTACTGCAGTCAAGTATTATTTTTCCCAGACTGCACTGGAGTTTACTGCATGCCAGGGTATGACATTAGATCAGATTTTACTGTTTCGGTTTTACAGTGCAGTACTGGCCACAGGTACAGCAATGGGCTGTAACAAAACAACATCTTTGTTCTTGTGACAAACAGAAAACACTGTTAGTAGATCTGAAATTGAAAAATTAAGGTTTTTTTCAGCTTTGATTTGTAGCTTTGATTTATACATACCAATATATATAATATAAATCACTATACAGACAATAATTCCAAATATACTTGGGAGAGAAAACACAGGAAAACTTTCAAGTTTGTCCTCACCTATATATTTACAGTACTACCATAATTTGTGTGTGCAGTTTTTTCTGTGCAATGATGAACTATTATCACTTTTCCTTTAACCTCAAAATACAGCATGACTTAAACAGCTTTACTTGCCCCTTCAGATTTCATTGTAGCACCATTTCTTACCAGTGCTCAGGAGACGACCATGAGATAATGAAAAGTAAGGGCCATTACATGGTGCTGTTGCCAGAAATGTCATAAATTGGTCATATGAGAGTTTCGTCACTTTGTCAAAATGCCATAATCTAAGCAGTGAGGTCACAAATGGTCTGTTGTGCAATTCATGCAGAGGCGTGATTCCTCTCGAAGTCCTCCAATGACTTGAGGTATCAGGCTGGCCTCATGCAGGCTGGTCTTGCTATTGCCATTATTTACAGTGGCTCCACTCTGCTTAAAGGGTGCAAAGTGCTTCTAATAAACGGTTTAGGGTTTCCTCATCTGCTCACCGCTTGCCAGTCACTTTACAAAAGACTATCACAGTATTGATAGTAATTGGGGAAGCTGGACCAGTCCCGAAGCGATAGCTGTGCATTGGGTGGAGGCGGGGTGGCGAATAACAGCCCTATGAAACAGATGCATATACATGAAGAGAGACAGAGGGACAGACAGCGTATAAATAACAGGCAAGCCATGGCATCCATGAGTGAAACAAGAGAAGCATTAGGCCTTGTTGAAAGAGCACTTGTGTGGAGACAAGCCAGGCGATAATATTTCACAGGTAAAGAGATGTCCACATGATGATAACATCCACAAGTAGAGAGGATGAGTGGGGGATGAGTGAGAGGTCCCAGGCCCTCAGTGGACTACCCCCCCCCACACCCCTGCTCATGGTTGAGAGGAGATACCACAGGAGCAGGGAGGCTGTTATTTCTCACGGCTGCCTGGTTCATCAGCAGATTCTTATCATACTGATTCAATCTTAGCTTCATTTTAATTATACACACACACCCAAAAAAAAATCCCTTACAAAATGCCACAAGTCACCTTTAATTAGTGAGGTTGTCATAGATGAGAAAGGTCATAGATAGGTGAGACTCTTCGTTATACTGTAGTCTGGCACGTCTCATATTGCCGTCACAATGCACCGCCGTTATTGGTGCATTTAGCCAACAAAGAACATGAAACCTGATCGTGTCCATGGTTTTATCTCCTTAAAGCATCCGTTGGCCATGGAATTAGAGGTTTAATATTCGATAGCGCTTGCGTCATCTCCATTCATGAGAACCCTGAGCTCTTACCGTTTCTATTTTCACGGACCATTTCCAGAAATTCCACCTCCCAATATCATAACCATGACGAGCCTCTACAAACATTTCTTAAAGTTCAGTTGTTTAAATCTTTTTAGATGTATTTAAAACAGCACTGTCATCTTTGAAGGAGTTGTTTGTACATTTATAAGAAACCCCATATTTGCTCTCTTGCCAAGGCTTGGGTTAGAAGATTGATATCACTCCACAAAGCTTCCATGAGTAGCCAGTTTAGCCCAGCATAAAAACTGGATGCAGCTTGTCTTACTGTACTCTCTCCAAAGGAGATGAAATCTCCACTGGTGCCTGGAAAAGTCATGGAGATATCAGATAATTTGATGCATAACCTGCCACATAAAAATATATATTTTTTGTACTCATTGATCAAAAAAGATATAACTTGTTAATTTGTGAACTTTTTTTTACCAGTAGGTGAATTATTATTATATTTAGAAAGGAATATCAATTTTTCATTTAATCATAGCTAAAAAGTGAATATGTGTGGGTATTTCCCAAAATGTTGAACTATTTCTTTGAGATGATGAATTGTCTTCTCAAACACTTTTCCTCTTGATACTTTACAGAGGGGTTTCACTAAATCTGTCAATTATCAGGTCTTGTCTGACTATATGTGAGCAGGAAAATAACATTTAGGACTGTGTTCCCACCAGGACATGAATGTATGCTCACAAGGCCAGGTAGCTGTTGTTGTTTTTTAAAGGTCCAATGTGTTAAATCTTGTGACATCTATCAGATTGCAACCACATAGCTCTATAGTAGCCACTAAATTTTTTTTTAAAAAGCCCAGTGTCGGTATTTGGTTTGTCCATTCTAGGCTCCTGTTGAAAAAAAAAAAAGGGCCCACTCTCTTTGTATATATAAAAGGCTCATGTTAAGAAACAAAAACATTATGATTCTTAGTTACATTTGATTGTACTCTAATAAAGATATAAATTAATGTTATAGTCAATTTTTGATAATATTACATTCAATTTCTGCCCTTAAACGTCCCTAAATCTTTAATATATAACATATGAAAAGGTCACTTTAAAACAGTCGACCCATAACTCAGCAGAAAAGTGAATCTTTTATTATCTGTTAATCAGATTTATTGCCCTCTACAGTTTTAGTTCGCTGCTGTCCTAAGTATTGCTGTGAAATTGTCTCGGAGATGGGGGAGGTAAGGTGTGGGCTGGAGACTCGGTTTAATTGAGTGAGGATGAGATGTCCAGCCATCCTCCCTGCTGCCCTCAAAGAAATGAAGAGGGGCAGAGGCGCCTATCTGGCTCTGAATTAATCAGCCGCATCTCACTGGTCAGTGAACTGTGGTTCATTAGACTGCTGGTAGAAGAACGGAGCGAGTAGAGATGGAGGGAGAGTGGAGCAGATTTAATAATCAGGCAGCAGATTCGGTTCAAGCATACAGTACATATAAGAATATTTGTTATTGGGTATCTGCCTTAGTATTCTTGTGAAATATTGGAGACAGTTAAACAAACTGATCCATCCACAATGGCCATATTAGGAACATCATCGTGGCAAACCTAATGTAATCAAGACCTAATTGCTTCATCTTTACAGCTTGTGGTCAGATTATTATGGAAATATCCCCACTATAATATTGAATTATATCAATGTCTCCTACAGGAAACTGCAAAAGACGTGGGATCTATAGAAATGTTTCCCCATAGAATTCGAGCTGTACAAAATAGTATGCGAAAATCAATCTTCTATTGCAACGGCTCTGAAATGTGACCACAACAGAAACAATTCCACATCAGCTGGTCTGTGAAGGTTACTGCCTCCAGCAAGTTAGCCCTATAATTCAGCAAAGAGGTCATGAAAATATTATAGTTACTGTTCAGTGTTTTCACACGGAGAAAACTGAAAATTACTGGAAAGAATAAAAGGCAAATTAATGTAACAGCAACTGTAGGTAACTTGTTATGGAATAATTTTCATACTTTGAATTTTCACTGACATTATTTCACACCCAGAAAAAGACTGCTGTCTATGGCATATAAGCACCTTCAATAATCAAGCAATCCAGGAATGCTCACAGCTTCTTACACTTCTTACATGCAGATAAGAATGGTTATAAAAAATATGTAAAACCTTTAATTCTGTCATTTAGATTGAGATGTTAGTTTGACAAAAACATCTGAATCATAACATTCTGTTAATTCAATTTATTCATACAGCATTTACAAACAAAAACAACATGACCACTGCTAACATCAGGAAGCATGAGAATCAATAATTATGTATGTGTGTATGTATGTTAGTTTCAGCATTATCAGTATTATGTAATATGGGACTATTACCATATTTTCACACAATGAAAAAAAGCACAGGAGTAAGTTTGTTTTTTTATTGATTTGTAATTTATATATATATATATATATATATATATATATATATATATATATATATATAATTAATTTCTAATTCATCATAATAAATAGACTCATACAACCTTTATATGTGTGGAAATAACAGTATTTTAAAGACCAACTAAGTGCATGTTATTATGTATCGAAATAATATGCAAATATGAAGATTATATTTTTGAATTTCAATCTCTTACAATGTTTTGTGTTTTTTGTGTGTGTGTGTGTGTTTTGTGTTATGTGTGCTGTTATTGTATGTGGATATGAACATTGTCTAATATTTTGTTCAATATAAAAAAACGAATACTGAAATTAGTTACTTCACTGTGTTCTGATAATTAAATAAAAGATAATAAATCAATAATTAAATATGCATTTGTATAAATTCCACCAGAGGAATCACAAAAGGTACTAACATACAACCAAAGACGGCAAAGATCTTCACAACCTTGCATCGGTCAGTCAGTATTGAAACAAAAAAAAAACAAGAAAAATATTAATCCCCTTCTCTTTATGTTGTCACCCATTCTTCCCTCTTGTCAGCTCTTTCACCCAGTTCATCCCTCCATCTTCCACCCTTCTGACCTTACAGGAATGTGTAGATATGACTGATAAAGGAGGCGGTGAACTGAGCGAGGAGAGGAGGGAGAGCTTAAGCTGCTCCTTGTAATAAGCAGAGCTGTAAAACTGTGTCAGAAAAATGTTGCCCCCTCGTTCTTCTTCCCTCCCCTCCCTTTATTCTTTATGGGTCTGTAACAGCATTTGTTACTCGTTTGATGGGCTGGGGGAGCCGTCCGGGCCCTGGAGTACAAGATATTATTCTTCACTCGCCCCCTCGCCCCTCAGCCCTCCCAAAATAACAGCCTCCAGCCTACTGTTTAAAGTCTCTCACCGGAGGGAGTGAGGGGGAGGAGAGCAGAAGGGGTGAGACAAGGGGAGCGAGGAGAGGAGCGGAGAAGCTGAAAGATGTCTCCATAGCTCTCCTCTGAGGAGATCAAAGTGGACTATTTCTTCAACCCTGTGGCACCATAATGGTTTGGAGTCAGAGTGAGAGCCCTCACTGCTCAAGATGTTGTAACATGGATGATTAGTGACAGTGTAATACTTTGAACATTCTCCGTACAAAGGGAGAACCCAGCTGGGAGAGGGGCTTTAAACATTTTTGGGGGGGGTTGGGGGTGGAAATATGGGGTCCTTCAGCCACCAGAGAGCATTAAGGACTGAGATGTAAAAAGATAGCACATTCATTTTACCCCTTTTTATACGCGTCGCGGGAATAAAGGACAACAAATAGTATGTGGGAGGCAGCGTGCATGCCTGTCATACTTTCCCTCATTAGAAGAGTTAAGTCTGGGACATGTTTTTAAACGTCTCAATGCCAAATTTGTACAGGCAAGCGTTTATATTTGATCCACATTCTTATATCATTTTGTATTTTTGAAAAAATACTTATTTTGAAGTTTCATCGGTAGAGTTTTGGTCAGTTTAAGAGACGCTGCGATGTTTAGGATGTAAATATCCAAAACTTTAAAACGTCATAAGTTTTGTTTCTGCAAAGGAGGCCAAAGTAGCCAAATAGATTAAGTAATCAAGTACATGTACTGTTACTTTACAACACCAAATACTCAAGATGCCATCAAAATACTGCCTGTTGGGGAAGTACCAATGATTTATTACATTTGTGGTACTTCAGAAGTAACTTCAGCCTATTATATTATCATTTATTGCTCACATAATCATAATTTTTTAAATGCATGCTTTTAAAATAAACTATAATACACAAAGAGATGATATAGTATAATACCAAATGACTTATTAATTCTAGTGAGTAGGTAAAACATATAATATTTTATAATGAATTGTTAATTAAATACAGTTACAGTAATAGTTTTCTCATTGTAACATGAGAAGTCAGTAAATCATATAAGGGTCAACAAGATATGTTAATGTTATGTATTAATGAGATAAAGTATTATTTTTTTCTCAAAGACTGTTGTGAAAGTGAAAGTGAAAAACATGGTGCATTAAAACTTCTCCAACAAATACAATTTATTCAAAAAGTTACTTGTGTACATATAAGAATCTCTTATTATTTGTCTTAATAATAGGATAATAAGATAATAAGATAATAGAAATAATGCCTTAATGCAGATTCTTAATATAATCTCTACATTAATTCGCAGACTGATTTGAATAAAGGGAAATGTTTTTTCAATGAAAGTCTAATATAGCAAAAACAACACACTACTCATACAAATTTATGGAGCCACTGTCTATTATTTGGACAGTGCCAGACAACAGTTATTGTTGCATTGTACAGTATATTATGGAGACAAACTAGCTCAGTCTTACTTTTGCATTAGAATTGTCGCATGTCTTTCAGTGGAGATAATTGGAAGTCAGAGGCCTGAATGTGAAAATTAGATCAATATCAAATCAGTGGAAATTGCGCCCCATTTAGTCTGTCACATTTGACGTGGATGCCTTTATTCCCTCTGTACTGTCTGGACATCTCTCACTCGGCAAAGCCCTTTCTTTCCTCACTCCATCACTTACAGAGAAACATCGGGGGATTGCATCTTACTGACAGGATAAATCCAACGGTACTTAAAAAAGTCAAAGCAAGGAGTTGAACCGATTTTTGCCTTTACACACAATTACGCTGCTATTCATGTGGCAGTGAAAATGATTATTCTGGACTGAGAGTTTGACAAGGTCACTTATGTTCTCCCAAAACAAGCGTCACTAGTTTCCCTCCTGTCTCCCTTTGCTCCGGCTAGCTCTGAAAACTCACTGTATTAGTATTGTCATTAAAGCTGCGATAACCAATATTCTAACAGCATGACTATGTATAAGATAGAGGCCGATTATATGATAAACCTGCTTATATTATTGCCTGACACTGTAGTCCCACTCAGCTCTATGGAGTGTTTTAGTGTTTTTTAGTGTCTTTACTGTTTTGGTTCTTTCTCATCGCTCTCATCAGTGTGTTTTCAGCCACAGCCTGCAGCTGTTTTCTACTGCATGTAAAAACTTTTATAAGTGTTACATGTCCAGCAACAAACAGCAGACACACAAAGTGATTTGCTGGTGAACAGGGCCGTACTGGTAATCTGGCAAAATCTTGCATTCTCCCACTGTGAGCCGAAGCACCTTGGAGCCAAATCCAACTAAATTTCTTTTCTTTTTTTTTCTTGGCTTACAATCAGCCCATAAACCTGGAATGGAGGCCCATTAGTTTTCTAAATTGACACTAGGCTGACCTTATCATATCTCTTATTAGGCTGCACCCCTCCTCTAAGACAGAGGAGGGGAAGACCCGTGTCTCTCGTGTAAGTTATAGTGACTCAGAGCAGAAAGTAAGTGGATGAAACAGACAGTCCGGTGCCAGAATGGAAAAAACAAAAATTGAAAATTAAAAATCTGCAGGTAGATGCTGCCAAATGTGCTAAAATAACCAATATGTTTGCTGCAGGGTCTGCTACAGGTTCATTGTCGTCAGCAGTGCCCGACATTGTGCAGCAACAGGCACTTGAAGGAGGAGAAGTGGTTGGCCATGGAGAGGAGCATGCTTGTGACACAGAAGAAGAAAAGGGACAGAGTGATGACAGGGAGGAGGAGGAGCAGGGGGGTAGCTGAAGTGGAAAGGAGAGGCTGACAGGGACTCAGGGAGGGAGAGAGTGTGTGTGTTCCATGTTATAATGTATATTCATTCATTCATTTTCTGTAACCCCTTACCCTGTGTAGGGTCGCGGGGGGGCTGGAGCATATCCCAGCTGACTTTGGGCGGGAGGCATGGTTCACCCTGCACAGGTTCCCAGTTCATCACAGGGTCACATACAAAGACAAACAACCATTTTGACTCACATTCACGCCTACGGTCAATTTAGAGTCACCAATTCAACTATATTGCATGTTTTTGGTGGTGGGAGGAAGCCGGAGAACCCGGAGAGAACCCACGCACACACGGGGAGAACATGCAAACTCCACACAGAAAAGTCCTCAGGTGGATTTGAACCCAGGACCTTCTTGCTGTGAGGCAACAGTGCTACCCACTGCGCCCATAATGTATATGACAATTATTAATTCAGTTAATGCTGATGTAAATCATGTGATTATTATTGATTATTACTAATTGTGCACTTGAATTTTATTAAATCACTTGAAATGATACTTCTAGCAGAGTTGAAGTTGATTACTTGTGTAATCCATGGTTACTTCTGATCACCAGGGAGTCGGTCCAGAGCGAGTGAGGATGCTGGTCCACTTGCACTGGTGCTCTTGTCCACAACACTTACTACTCAGTTTTGTGGTATAGTTTTGGTCAATAGTATTGTACGTATGCATATTTAAATGGACTGCATGGGTGGTGTACTGGTGGGCGGTGTCTGACCAATTGCGGTGGGGCTGCCGGGGCCAAAAATGCCAGGGCCAATTTTTTTGTCCCGTCCAGGCCTGCTGGTAAACACAGTAGAGCATTTAGCGGTCACAGAGGCAGAAATGTCCTTCCAGTGTTGATGGGGATCAAAACAGACCTAAAAGAAGCGGGAATAGTGGAATTCCTTTTGCCAAGTGATCAGAAAGATGACTCCAGATGACGGCTAATTTTACTCCGTATCTGCTGGATGTGGAAATATGCAACTGTTTGCTAACACTAGAATCTTTTTAAGGTGATAATATGTCAACGTTGTGTTCACAGGATGTTGAGTCTCCCCAAAAAACAGACTTGTAATTGACATCAAACTTCATAGAAACAAAAAAGAAAACATGATTAAAAAGAACCATATTCTTAAAATCTCTGAGATTATAAATTGTAACAACCTGTAAAATCTTACTTATATAATTGTTGCAGTGCAAAAAAAAGTATTAATTATTAATAATCATCTTATAATTATTCATTATGTCATTTTAAGTTTTAACTATTCAACATGGAGACCGAAGCAACATAGTAATGAGGAAAAAAGTATTAGCATCCAGTCTGAATTAAACATTAATTCCACTGTTTAGTGATACTTTGAAAAAATGCCCTGTTGAACATCAAACAATAATCTTTACTGCTTTACATTTTTGTCTTGGCCTCTGTGTACAGTACATACGACAGATTGACAAGGTCACTGGAAGGCTTAGGATACAGGCTATGTAATCCACTTATCTTAAGTAGGCTTTGCCTGCCTCACCTGGCTGCCTTTTAAGATGAACATAAAAGTGTGAGGTGAGGAAACGTTCACCTGGCCTCAGGCAGCCATGACAGAATTACCCAGTGCACCTTACCCACAGCACATGAAGAGCACTCAGACCTATTATCGCATGTTGGATCGCTTCACAGGTGGAGGTGTTGTGGTGCTCGCTTTATGGTTGCACAGTACAAAAGCCGGATGTTGTGATATTGCCTTCTGCGCGACACACTGATAGTTGTAAAGCGTGTGCACGGTTGGGACAAGTGCACCAGCTGTATTCCCCTTATTCCAAGCCACTGGCCACTTTTCATTTAGTCTAAAAATATTGTAAACGTTCCTCAGAAATAAACACGTTTAAAATAAGACAAGAAATGAGCCTTTTATGGCTCAGAATAGATCTGTGTCTTTCCATCTGGCTTTCATGTTAGAGGAAGTGCAAAACAATCATATTGTTACATTGTTACATTTCCTTCTCTCGCTGTGAAAGCCTCACATTGATCTTTATGAGGTCACAGACAGTCCTTCGGGCTCATGTTAACACCATATCTATAAAAAGGTTGAACTTGTGTTGAGAAGAATAAGGACAACCCCATTAGTCTGCTTTTTAACAGCATAATTCCCTGAATTTCATAAAAAAATATGATTGAATAAAATAATAATTTAAAGAGGAACTACTTTATAGATATAGGCTACTAGCCAAAAAATAAATAAATAAATGAAACACTTTCTGATTTCTGATTTCAAGGTTTGATAATGGCCTAGAGACCAGCCTCACTCAGGCGTCATCTACCATGGTCTAGCAGATCTGGGTGGATCAGCTGTGGTTCCATGTAGTTGGTGACGATGCCTGAGGCTGGAGATACTGTAGTGCTTTGGTTACACAAGAAATAACCTGGATACAGCTGACTCTGATTCCCCTGCCTCAAGTCTTCCGATGAAATGGTTTCTCTGTGCTTCAGTCAGGCGAGGCATCACGTGTGTTTGGAATGGTTGGTATCAGACAATGTTCAGCAACCCTCACTTTTATAGGCCTATTCCCCATGTTTCACACGCATATCGCACACGTTCACAGATAATGTATTTTTAATGCGGTGTCTGTTTTTCCTTTGTTTACGTTTGAGCAAAGCATTTCTCAACTGTTGCGTTTTTTTTTTCTCCCCCATCAATCAATGGTATTATTTTTGGATGGGAAATGACATGATGTGGACTTCTCATGTATTGATATTTCTTCCTGTTGGATTTCTATTTTCACAAAAATGATCCAAGCATCATTTTTTTGCTGAAGAGAAACACATGGAATGTTGTTTCACACATTACACTGTGAATTTACATGCATTTATATCCCTTTGAGGTGGGTATCAATAAGTCATAGTAAGAAGTCTTGAAAACATCATAAATTATACAAATTATAAACTACGTAATGATGTCACTGTTTAAAATAGAAAACCTACAATATACTTTCTTTTATGTAGATTTTCAGCAAAAATTCTATTCTTCATACTGATATAAGTTAAGATGACCCGATAAGATCGATCTACCAGTGTAAAAACAACAAATAAAGGGACGTCTTTGTTAAAGTTAGACAAGCAGTGAAAGAAAATGGGTAAGATATCACTATGCACTTGCAGTTGTAACATCTTCCAGGCTTCACAGCCCACAACTATCACTACTGTGATTATAACTGTTTCCACCCACAGCTTGCCACTTAAAAAAATCTAATAAATAGATTGTGAGCCACCCACCCAGCACCACACAGAAGACAAAAAGTTAGGGAATAGCTGGAGAAAATAATGGAACAATAAACCGCATAAGAGCATTCTCTCCTTAAAGACCTAAATGGAGAGTGAATATTGGACTAATGTGCATTAGGTGGCCTGCATCATCCAAATAAATGGAAGTGCTTTTCAACATTTTGCACATTCACCATTTAAACTTTATGAGGTAATATGCCAGTGTTGTGTTTACAACTTGTTGCAACGTGAACAAAACGCTTGTCAGGGAAACATTGAAAAATAAATTTTTCTGCTCATCCAGCGATCCACTATCGGTACAAAATCAGGTCACTAAAGACACACATGTCAAACCAAAAAAACGGAACCTGTTGTCCTTTTTTATTGTCTTGTTGAAATCATTGGCCTTTAAAAGGCTGTGCAAAAAAAAGCCCTGACTGTCTAAGGCTCACTCACACTGTCAGGACCAATCATCCAGGGAGGCAAACTGCATTCTTCTGCTGCAGCTGGGATTAATGAGCTGACAAACTCTGTTAGTGGTAAATGATGGGGCACCTGTGAGGGGTAAGCAGAGATAATGGCATAGGAGATTAAATAGTGAGCTATTCCCATCCGCACAATTAGCAATCGACCCTTTTTTGTCTTGAGCACATAATACGTTATGGAGATACTGGGGCAACAGATTACAGATTCCTCTGGTCGGTGTCAAGAAGTAAAGTATGAGGCTGTATCTGACATATTGTGGAAAGTCTGTATGTGCAATCGCTCTTTTTTGTCCCTTAACCCTCCCTGTGGTGTCTTACCCTCCACCTCCTCCCAACCACACACTGTTGTAGGGCCCAGCTGTTGCCATTGCTGCTGCTGCTGGCCCATTTGGTGGCAATCAGGTCCATGCCAGAAGGTCTACATCCTCTCCCTGATTAACACTCAAATTCTAAAACAGCTCTTGACTCCTGAATATTTACTACAGACCCCAATTTTGCTCACCTTCTGAGAGATGAATAACTCTGCTGTTGATACAAACAGCTGTCTTTGCTACCCTGTCATGGACTCTCTCTGCCTTTAAGAGAGACTATAATGTGCCCTCCAGGTCTACTCCACAGCTCTATTACATCTGAGGGGTTTCAAAGCCATTGTTGTTTATTTTACCAAGCCAGCAGTGGAAATGTTCTTCTTTTTTAAGCAGCTGAGTTTCTGAGAGGTTCAGGATTTTTGGGGGGGTTTTGTGCTGGAATCTCAGCCATTACCAGGGTTGTCAGGCCCAACAAACTCAAGGCACAACATGCAGATTAATACTTGACTGCCAGTTACAGGATGTTGGGTGTGGACGTTTTTGTGTGGCCAGAACAGTCTAGAGAGCGAGACAAAACCTACCTTGAAGCAACATTGTCTAATTAATTGTTTCAAAAGTTTCGATGACAACAAATATGGCGACGGTCGTAGGAGGTTGTGAGAATGTAACTAGTAAATACAAGGTGGCAAAAGCAGAGGTAAAAAGACTCGGCAGTGTTCTGTGAGGCCATTAGGTACATCGAGATTTAAGGACAGAGAGTTTTTTTCCTTTTTTCTTCTTAGTTGTGTCCGTACACATTTGTCGCGCCTTGTTTGAATTGTAGTTGCATTGCCCTCAACCATTTCCGGTGGTGGTGCTCCGTTTCCTCCGTCTCTTCCGTATCCATAAGCTCTCCAAAAACGTGTCCGATTCCCTATGGACTGAACACAGAAGATTTACGGAAGGCTCCGTCCGTATCCATATCCGTCTTTTTTTAATTATTTTTTTATTTAAATTTATTTTTGGAACAATCTTGGATTGGATCAATTTTTGGATGGATGTCCATTTTGTTTGCTATTAGCCTGTACACTGCTAAAATACCCATATGATATTAAGCTACTGAAATCTAGTACAAAGTCCAATCTGTCATTCTGGGACCCCTTAGTGTGGGATATCAATAAAAGTTTGAACCACAGAAAACTTAAGTGTCTCCCTGGCTTCTAAATATAGGCCTGTTTTGCAGCATCACTTTAGGTGTGAACAAATATTTAGATGTAAAGAATAATTATAGTTTGCTGCTCATGGTTTGCCAATATTCCGCTGACTGATGGCATTACCATATACACAATTTCAATATAGATGTATCCTAATGTAGGTTTACAAGTATTTAAAAAAATCTATCTAACAAAATCTATCACTATCCAGCAGAAACAAAATCTTAAATTAAAAGAATGGTAGTAGTGTAATTAATTTCAACATCTCTTAAATACAAACATGTGATTATTATTATTATTATTCCATAACCTCTCATCTCTCCTGTACTTTCATATTTGTCTCCAAATAGATACTTTCTCGCTAAATAATGATGCTGTAATTTGTGAGCTGTAATCTAAATTGTCACATGTGATCCAGTCACTGACACCAGGCTCCCTCTGTATGAGCTCGTGTTTGTGTGACTCTGTTATTAGGATGCAGTGTTACAGAAACTGAAGTAAGCTTTGTTATAAATAAGCACAGACTGCAGGGGTCTCTTCCCTCCTCAGCTCAGGCTGTGAAGTTTACAACCTCTCCATCCTCCCTTTATTTATCAGTTATATTCTTTTGATACATTCACCATGCTGGACCACATTTCCCTCCGGTGACACGTTTCTTTTCATTCAATCCCAAACATGGTCTTTTGTGGCAAGGCACCCCACTGTCAAATCTACTTAGAACTCTCTTTGAAGCCTTTTCCGGTCTGTCTTTTGCTTTATTAACCCTTTGTCCAGGGTGGCAACATTTTTAGCTTCATAGTAGTCCCAAAAAGTCACAACTTTAAAGTTGTCTTCCAAGTGGGAAAAACATTTTCTTCTTTAGATTTTGTCTTGACAGTGTGGCGCACATGTATGTGAGACTAAACATGAATAATCTTTTCTGAAATGCCATCGATAGTACATGATGATGTGGAATAGGTCAGTTACGAACTACAATTGTGTGATCACCTGGGAAGATATGCAAACCTGTAAACCCACAAACTAAACTTTTTCAATCAATCTCCTCACCGATTTTATTTCTTAAATCTCCAATCTGCTGCAACAAAACACTGACAAGTAGAAATACACACACTGAGCACGTCTGCATACACAAAAATGCCCAAACCATCATTGAAACAAAATTTAGGGCAGTGGGGCTTTGCCATTACTTATCTGATGGTATAGAGAATGACATCTCTGCTCCTCTTCATCATACTTGTTCTCAACATTCCTGTAAAAGTCTATGATTATGAAGTTAACATACTTTTCCACTAGTAAGCAGAAGTTCAGATTGTATTACACGTAAAATTTGGTTCATGCAGGAACACCAGAGAATAGAGTGATAGTTTCATTTATTTTATTTTCCCTTGTGAGAAAAGTCTATCATTTCGAATACTGATTCAACTGTACACTGAAGACAGCCAGAATAATTTGAATAAATCTAAAATAGGGCCAAAGAGCATTCATCTGCAGTGGCTGCAAAACAATTTCCTGGATACGCACTTTGATCCAGATCTGCCTCAGAATCAAAAGTACTCTTTCCCATTCCAAGGACCACCTCTCAGCAAAAGTTTGTTGAAATCCATTTGGAACCTTTTGAAATCTTGTGCTAATTAACTAACAGACAGACAAACGGCAGACAAACTGGCTTCTAACCAATTTAATGCATGTGATTTGTACATAAATGATGAGTTTGTGTTGTCTTCCAGACTCAAGCCTCATCTTGCCACTTGATTCATGAATATAAGTACTTAAAAGTAAACTGAAGGAGTTGTTCTTTGTGTGAAGTGAGCCACAGAGAGGCAGAGAAAGAGAGAATCAGAGACTGATTTCTTTTACACTTTCTGCATAATTTCCTCTCTATTTCCTCCCTAAAGACCCTTGTCTGCAGAATGTGCAGAGTATGCTTTCCATGGACAGGAGGTTATGGGACCTGCCAGAACAAAAAAATATGAAAAAGGGGAGGGAGAGCTAGGGAGAAACACTCCTCCTCCCTCTTGCAGCAGAAAGATGGGGTTATTACCCAGAAAACCTCACCGCCTTGTTTTTTTCACTTTTTATCCCAGAATTCCCGGAACACTGAGCTACTATTATGACCAGAATACTTGGACCGCACACCGGTTACCCACTCTGACGTCGAGAGAGAAGAAAAAACAAAACTCTGCTCCTCATAGGAAATTGCACCGACCTTTAGTTCTGTCCTGCATCACAACTAATTGGTGTTCATGTGAGGTAGCCAGTGGTGGACTGGGAACTGAGGTTCTACTGTGGGCAGAAATATTAGAACAGTGGGATGAAGATACCCGCCTGCCTCCTCTTAGCCATCTCAAACAGTCATCTTGGATTCAGCCAATGACAGCTGGGAGGCTACACTGCAAGAATATCCATGTGATACTAAGCTATGAGCTGTGGTATCAAACCCGATCTGTCATTTTGTTTTGTTGTCATTTGTGTTTCTCTGGCTTCAGAATATGGGTCTGTTTTGCATCAACACTTGTAATGTAAAGAAATATTTACACGTAAAAACATTTTTAGATCGTGGACCGCTCTCTTCGAATGAGGCATTTTCTCCCTCCAAAGTGATATTATGAGTTACTTGCGCTTCTTCCTCTACAGCCATCTTCAATCCAATGAAAATACTGGGGAAAAACAACAAATTTCTTTCATTTATACTCTCTACTTTTTGCCACATTTGGTGCAAATATCTGTGTATGCTTATTAGATATGTATTATTGCTCCCACGGCCATGGTCCTGGGTTTTGAGTGTATTTCCTGTTTTATTTTGAAAGTCTGTTTTTCCATGTTATGTGCCTTTGCTCTGCATTTCCTGTGTTTTCTTATGATCTGGTTTACCCTTTTTGGTTCCTCTGTCTCTGTTTCAGTCTTCCATGTTTTTTGTTCCAGTTTGCTCCCTTTCCCTGTGTTTGTTTGCTCTGTCTTATGTTTGTTCGTCCTCCTCATGTTTTCCCCTTTTAGGTTTTCCCTTCTCCATTTTCCCTCCTCTGTAATTGTCTGATCATGTCCACCTGTCTCTGATTGTCTCCTCCTCCCTGTACCACCTGTTCCCCATCTGCTCTCCTTACCTGTGTATATAGTCTGTGTGTTTCTTACCTCGTTTGTCAGTTCGTCTGTTTAGCTTGCTGTTCGATGCCCTGATCTGTTCCCTGTTTTTCTTCATGTGCTCTCCTGTGTTCCTTGGCGTTTCTTGGTATCTCCCCCGTGTAACTTTTTCTTTGTTTTGTACTTTGTATTTTGGATCATCTTCTTTTTGACTGTTTCCTGTTTTGAGTTTAATTTTTGTTATTAAATTACTGAACCGCATTTCCCAATCTCTCAGTCTGCATTTGGGTCCTATTTTTGAACTGCACTTAACACCCACACCAAAGTTTTCCTTATTATTATTTCTTTTCTGGATACTAGAACAACATGTTTGACCTTGCGACAATCAGCTAAATAACATTTACATTCACCAAAATAACAACATTTAGCAGTCTTGGTCCTCTATCGGACAGTCATCATCCATTTCAGTCTTTGCAGGGGAGTAAACATCAACAAACCATCCTAACAAGGACACAATTCTTCAGACTAATGACTGAAATGACTAGATTTGTCCTCTAAAACCTTGGTCAATGACAGCTCTCAGCCTGATCTTTTCACCCTCAAAATGCTTTTTCTCTAGACAGGTGGTGGCGACGGCTGCTGTTAGAGACCATTTGTCCTGAGAAAATTAAAGCTGCAGTCCAAGGGCCACTTGAAGCACCTCTGAATATACAGCGGGAGAACCTGTGAAGTCATGTTTTGCACAGTGGGTGTTGTAGAGTAAAGGAAGTAGGAGTCAAAGAAGGAAGGATGCCTTCTTAAAAACCAGGAAATGAGACACCAGGATGCCAGCTGCTCACCACCAAGGATCAGGTCAGACAGCAACATACTTACTCACCCTGCAGTATCTATTTAACCTTCTGTAGTGGCAACAGAACTCATTTATACACACAGTAACAAAACACAAGACTGCCACATTTAGACATCAAGGAAACATGGTTATAAAAGTCAATTAATATTCTAAAAATAGCTGTTTCATAGACGTGATTCATCATGGTGTGCTTCAAGTTAATACCGGTGTGGTTTTTTTTTTAATCACATTTGTTTCTGAGACAACATAATAAAACCTTTGTTGGGGAGTCACCGCTGACACTGGCTGTCAATAAAAGATAACTGCAAATACTCCCACGTCATGCCTCACTGCAAATTGTAAGAGGCTTATGCAATAAATCTATTCCCATCTAGAAAAAAAAAACACACACACACCCATGCACACACAAGTAATGACAGCATTCAGGTCTGGATATTTGAGATGTGGGAGGATGCAGGAGCAAGGCCAAGGGCTGGGAAAAGGGAGAGGAAAGAGAGGGGAGATGAGGAGATAGACAGAGTCATTAAGATAGCTTGGGTGTCAATGTAATTCATCAGCTCTGATAAGGCCATGGCCTCCTGCCAAGGAGCAAGGTGTGGCACTTTTTCCTCACCAATCATTGCAGCATCCATCAAAGCTAGTTTGTTGTTCTTACTCTTGCTATTAATATCAGTACTGAAGAAAATGAAATGAGAAGGCATATAGACATATCAATAGTTAGCAATAGTAATAGTTCTCTTCACACCAAATGTCTCACGTTATTTCTAGTGAGAATTTCAAGTCTTTATTACAGGATGTCATCATAAAAACCTCTGGAGTCAAGGTTCATTTTGCTGACTTCCTTTTTTTTATCTTTGCTTAGCACCTCTAAGATGTCCGTAGCCCACTTGTATGGTAGCACAGACTCACATTTAAGTACAATTTATTAGCTTTTCAATTTAGGAAAGAGCAACAATCCCAAATAGACACAGGCATCAATAGAAAACTTTACTGATTATCAATCAAAATATTACTATAGCACACTTAATGTTTATCGAACATATCATTTATACACTATATACTATGCTTATACTATTTATATGTTCAGTGATTTTATCCCAAATAATCTTTGTGCCTTTTTCATTTGAATCTATGCCTTAAAATGAAAGAAAAAATAGGAAGTTATAATTTCCACTTTTAACAATTTCTCTCAAAAAATGTTTTATGCTCTACATATATACATATTTAAATGATCACAACATCAGCACTTTGAAATGGTTTTATTTATGGGCTAAATAAATAAAATTGTGCTACACTAAATAAAACATGCTCACTGTATTTACTAATGAATGAGCCTGGTATTATTCCCAGCTCCTCACATACTGACACGTTGTCATGCCCTTGTGCACAGATGGTATCTTTGTATATGGCTGAGATGCACCGGGGATTAATGTACCTGCAATGGAAACACATCCACGTCAGTATGAGACCATCAGAGCAACAGAGCAATAACACAATGTAGTATTCTGCAAAGCGGCAAAGAGGGAAGGAGGTTTACCTTCACCCAGGAGACTGGAGATACCTGCATCATTGATCTTTTCCGGAACCCAACCAAGTGCCATTTCAGGGAAGGCTTTGCATGTCGGCCACAGATGCCAAACAGATAGGGCATGACAAAGCATCAGTATGTGATTAGCTGGGATGAAAATGTGCTGGATGAACACACAGCATCTGAAAAAAACAACATGCAACATCAAAAGAAGTAACTTTTTTTTTTAAATGTTTGTTTACCTTCTAACTTCTTCCCACTCTTATGGAATGATATACGGCCAATGTAGGGAATTAATGTGTCTGCACATTGTCTCTCCACCCATGACTGTAATTATTGGAAACTGAAATGAGGTGAAATTTGTAGTTGCACAATCTGAATCACACATGCCCACATAGTCAAGCCCATCTGAAAGCTTACCGGTTGAACTCTCAAGCTCTGCAAGGATGCAGCTAAACTCAGGGGAGGGTTAAGTGTGTTTTTTTTCTATTTGAATTACCGTGAAAATAATGGCCGATCAATTGCCATGAGTGCTGCGTCTGCAGGTGATGATGGATGGATCCATCAGCCATGTTATCTCCTGATTAAGTGGCTAAATGTAAACACATTTACCAGTTTGATTCAGTAGCAAACCACAGCTGATTGATCCCTTGCACAGTATTTCTCTCTTTCTCAACAGATCTTCCACCTCCACCCCATCAAGCATCACATGACCAAAGGTGCACAACTCCCACTCAAAACAAGGCCTGTACAGTGAAAAGCCGCACAAATGCTCATTCATATCAATCTTTAAACACCATCAAACAGACCCTCTGTTTCTAATAGCATTGAGGCATACACACCCAGTCCTGTTCTGAAATGAAAAGTTGCCTGTGAGTGAAATCCAAGGTGCTAAAATGCCCCAAATGTGTTGAAACTCCAAGGTGAGATTCTCTCTGCAGGTTTTTATCAAAGTGGCGGAATTGAAACGCAGGAATGTTTCCGTTTTCAACAACTTCTTGATAAAGTTTGCAAAATACTTCATGAGGTTTTTGATGTGTTGGTGAAAGAGAGCATTATGCTGATCTCCAGGGAGGGAGAGGCAGAAGTTGAACAGAGGGTCCCAAAATTAAGTAGATGAGAAAGTTAGGGCCTCCTGCTGCATTTAGGAGGTGTGAAGGGCTGCCCCAGGTTCCAGTGGTCAGCATCAGTCCTATTAGCAACAAGAGAGGCTGTGTGAGGACCAGCCTACCTTGCTGCACAAAGGATGTCCTGTGTTTTTCATGCACACACACACACACACACACACACACTGGAACACAAACTGAAATCCATGACCCCTGACGCTTTTCTCTTTGTCAGAAGGCACATGTTTCTGAGCCCCAGCTTACAAATACTTGTTTGCCGACAGCCTGCTGCTTCTCTGCGCTTTAGCCCACATCTTTTTCCCTCAGGCTGATAAAGTGCTCTGATAAGCCGCGAGGTGCTGGCGAAAAGTGGCTGGCCCTCAGCCCCCAGGGATACCATATGAAAGAGTGGTTTGTCTGGAGCAAAGTAGAACAGAGGAGATGATGAGGCTAGAAAAAAAACATGGAAAACTGCAAAAAACGTTCAGAGGAGAAGAATTGGATTAATGATGGAGCGGCCTATAGGTGCAGGATGTGTGTATGTGTGTGTGTGTGTGTGTTTGTGTGTGTGTGCATGGATTTGAGAGAACCTACTTTAGCCACCAGCTGTGGGCAGCAAGAGGGGGGCAGGGTGTCTGGAAAAGGGGGAGCCATGCCATGTGTTTATGTTGACTAATGAGCTAATTACCCAGCCCCTAATCTACCTCAGCTTGTGTCATTTCACAGGAATGCTGCGGCAGTCAAACGCTTGATGATTATTGGTCATTTCCTGACAGTTAAAGGCAAACTACTACAGCAGTAGTTCCTCCACACACCAGGCGTTAAAGCACAAGTGCTGCAGCCTCTCCATTTGTCTCTTTGTGGATTTATTGTCCTAAAATGTGACGACAGCATTAAAATTTACTCCTAGAAAGAAATCTGATTCCTTAGTTCAATGATTTGATCCTCATACCTGCATTTAATGCATTTAAGCGCTTAATTGTATGCTGAAGATTATTCTGTCTATTAGAAAAGTAGATTTTTTTTGAGAGTGAAATATTTTTATGTTTTTGCTTTTGCCTGTAAACTGTTTACCATGTGGAGACCAAAAATATTCATCTACTGTAATTCATATAATTGCAGCAACAACAAAGGGATATCTTAAAAAACTGAAGGATGGTTTGAAAAATGTCTCCTTTCTAAGCTAAATATAGAATTTTAAAAATTGTATCGCCACAAAGCTGAAAATAGCACAGCTTTCACGGGACAGCAACAATATATAAATAGCTCAAAGGTGAACTGCACTATAATTTTACACATCAAAGTCTGTTTATAGGTCCTGCAGAAGAGCTGCTAAATTTGAAAAAAAAAGATGTATAAAGCCTCTCCTGTCCTCTCAGATGGAGCTTTGGGATACACTATAAACTGCAATAAGTTGACTTTCCTTTAAAAAAAAAAAAAAAAAGTCAGGAAATTGATTGCCTCAAAATTTCCAAATGAAGCAGATCATTAATTCTAACTTGCTGAAGCTGAAAAAGCTGTATTTAACTTTAACAACTTAAAATTAATGATGCACTTTACTGGGAAATTTTGAGGCAATTAGTTTCCCCGTGTAAAGTCAACTTATTACAATTTACACTGTATCTGATATTACCTCATATGATGTCACTTATGTTATAGCGTCAGGTGGGACTGAAGATAGCAAGTTGTAAAATAAAATGAAAGAAATGCGGTGATGTGGGGTCAGAGAGAAGTGAGCTTACCAGACCTCTGTAGCTCCTCATCTCCGCTTGAGGTTTCTGGCTCGAGGCTACGTTAGCTTCCTCCAGCATAACACAACCCAAACCCCTTTTTATAAATTGTCCGCCATGAGTTTGACAGTGTTATAGAAGTGCAATGCTAAATCTGTGCATCTTTAACCCACATACAGTGAGATATCAAGGTATCGGACCTCAGTGTAGTCAATGTATATTTTGCAAACATATCAATTGAGAGCTCTTCATGAAAAAACTCAGGTTTATGCAAGGATGTTTCAAGTTTTTGAGAAATATGACGTCGCTTGACATTTAGCAAAAACATTACAATTCAACTCGTTTGTTTATATATTAGGTTATAAATTTGGGAATGACCCTAATGTTTCAGGTGAGTGTTTTCTAATCTACTAAGGACTACATCTCTTCAAGTATTCCTTGCTTTCATCTAAGAAGTATTTTGAAAAACACAGCTAAAATAGCTGCACTGCACCAGAACTGTCAGAAGTAAAGTAAGTCATTTTTACATATCAACCATCTCGTGAGGGTGCATATTTTCTCAAATGAAACAATGTAGATGAAAGTAAAGGATTTGAGGAAAAACAGGCAAGAGTTTAAAGTGCATTAGAGGATTGAATCAATCAAGTTTCTCAGTCAGACAGCATGGGAGGTCTGCATCCCCTCCTGAGAGGTGTGAGTGGGGATTTAGCCGACCCCCACCCCCTTGTTCATCATCCCCCTCTCATGGGGTGTATGCTGCTCCGCTCCCCCTCAACAAGCTCCCATCCATCACTCCTAAGATTTCACTTTAATAGGTGGTCCTCTTCCTCCTTTCACACAACCTTATGGGAAAATGTGGTTAAGGAGAACAAGACAGTGAGCAGTGGAAAGTAGGGCTATTGTTTAAAATGTTTTGATAATATTTGGTGGCCTTGTGCTGATACTAAAACAGTGGAAGCTAATGGTGTTATTTCTGCTTATTTTTTATATCTTCTTTTGTTCTTGCTGCACATATTTTTATTAGCTTATGTATATATTAATAGATTAGACATTATTGTATCTGTTCTTACTGTGTTCACTGTAATGGTGATCCTCTGTGTGTTTAAACATATACGAAAAAGAAATAATGTATAACTCAGCAAAGTCTCCATCTAAGTAAATAAATAAATAAATAAATAATTTATTTAGCCACAGTACTTCATGGTCTACAAAGTGCTTCTCATATGTGACACTAGACACCAACTCTGCTGTGTTACATTTCATGCTGCTTTTCCTTGCAGAACACCAGCATGCTGACCAAAATAACAAACACACCAACTGTTGTTGTTCAGAGTAAACAAAGGTTGCGTAGAAGTGTCTCCATTGTGGTGCTATTGACGTCTGTGTAAAGGAGGGCTAGGAAGAGAGTGAGATGCTTTGCAGCAACAACAACAATAATAATAATAATAATAATAATAATAATAAAATAATGATAATAATCTCTCAAGCAGGGCTATAGCAGTAGGCCCAACCATGATCCACTGGAACCTGCATGATGCAAAAGCACAAATACCAGAAAAAAGATACCAAGTTAGTAACACGCATTAACGTGAGATGAGTGATTAAAGAAGGAGAAGGAGAGGAGAAGAGAGGAGCTCAGTGCATCACGGAAGGTCCCCTGGCAGTCTTAGCCTATAGTAGCATAGCTGTAAGCCCTATCAAAAAAGGAAGGCTGTGATAAACTGGCGACTTGTCCAGGGTGGACCCCCGCCTCACGCCCCAAAGTCAGCTGGGATAGGCTCGTAAATATATTTTTATATACTTTTATTACTTTTTTTCTATTTAATAAAAAAGCCACACTTGTTAAATGGGTCTGTTTAATTTTGTCCAAACACAAACGAACTTAGTCAGAAAATACAAGAAATAATAACAAGAATAAGAATCTGACCAAGCGCTCAATGCCAACTCTCAGTACGTGAAAGTTTTCAATAGGCTTACGTACACATTTTGGTCAGGACTGAAGAGGCAACATTTGCATGTGGTTTCCCACATATGTAAGTATAAATAGTATCATAATTCAGTCAAAATCTAATAACTACCAGCGCAATGCTTTGCTTAGCTATTGTACCTAAGTTAAGTCCATGTCCATGGTTCAGGGGGCAGAGTGCGTTACACCATCATACCGAACCAACCCAGGTTGAACTGTGCAGTAGCTCCTCCATTCAAACAGAAGGCAAGTTGGTTGATATTTAAATGGCCTCTGTTTGTTTTGCTTCTGGTCCCATGTGTGCATGTGAGCCCAGTATAAAGGACCGTGTCCTTTTGAAGGGGATAGCACCAGGAAAGTCAGGGGGAAGGAAACGTTGCTTTGGTGTTTTATGTATCAACGGAATGACTTCCCTCAAATAAAAGACGTGCTCCACTCTGCCGGTCGGGCTGGAACAAGCTTCTCGTTTCCTGTACTGAAAACTCGCTGCGTGTTTGAACAATGCGTCTGGCCCGAAAGGACGAGATTTCATGTCTTGAAGATCTGGTGTTTTTGTTTGACCTCAGGTTCAGGCTGAATCATATGTTTACAATATTTGTGACATTTGAATGAACCTAGACAGTCTGAATTGATATAAATGCTGGAACAATAGACAGCAGCTTTTGAACTGTCACCTGGAACAAAAGGCAGAGATGAAAGCGTTTCCTTCGGGGCTGTAAAGCCTCTATTAACTCACTTTTCAGCCATAAACAGGAACCACACAATAAATCTGGCGACGTGGATGAAGACACCTCGGCTAATTAATGAATCCCCGTAGAATGAATCTTCTTGTAAATGTCCACATTTCTGCCAACTGCTGTGTCCATGCTTACAGACAAAGGCCTCTCTCTGCCTCTCTCTGCTGGGTGCTGGCCATGCAGAGTTTCTCACTCACGCTGCCCCCTCATCAAATTACAGCCCTGCTCCCTCCTGTCATGTTGGCAAACAAAGGTCTTAAAGCGCACTCCCAGTGTAATTGCCTCTAATCGTAGACATAATGTGGTCTTTCATGTCAACTGGCCAGAGAGAAAAGGGAGCTGTTTTTCCCTCTGCCTTTTTTCACCCCTTGCGCTCTCCCACTTTCACTTAGAGGAGCCCAGTACAACAGTCTTTATTTCTCTGATTTGTTTTCCATTTTGAAGAGGAAGGACACTTTTATTGTGACACAGTGTAAACGTTTTGACTCTGTAAGAGTTTGCACAACATGCCTCTGCAGCTCAAAGACTACAAATGAACAAACGCTCAGTATTTCCATTAGAATAAACACGAAAATTCAGAAGAATGTATATGTTTGTGCAGTAGTTCTCGGTTAGCTCGCCACCTTTGCCCTGGATTCTCTCCGTGGTGAGCATCAGGCAGTCTGCAGCTGGAAGTGTTTCTGTGGTTTGGCCAGGTGTCTCTCTGCCCTGCCTGGGACAAGGCCTCAGCGGGCCCTGGGACTGGAGTCTGGGAGCAGACTGGAGGGGCTGAGCGAGCTGGCTGCCCCTCCGTGATCTAAAATGTCCTGCAGACCCACCTGACTGGTGGTCAGATGTAACTGATACAACACAATAGCAGCATGGAGGGTGAAAAAAAAAAAAGAAAAGAAAATTAAGATGTGTGGGGATGAGACGGGGGAAACATGGAACTGTGAGAGAAAACAGAGGAGAGGAAAGAGAAGGAGAAGGAGAGAGGGATAATGGAAATGTTTGACAAATTCTTTAAGGCCTTTTGGTTAAAAAATATGGAATGCAGACTTTAGTAAGGTTTCCAGGGGCTTTGGCAAGCAAAAATGAACATATCAAGTAGAAAACACAGTATCTGATATCTGTGCTGTGCTAGATTTAGAGTGAGCTGGGAAAGAGTGCAGGGTAAAAGGAGATGCAGTGTTTCCAAAACCATTCAGCTGGCCTTTTTTTAGGGACCCAGCTGTGCGCCCTGGAGGTCCTGAGCTCTAACTGTCGCAATTTTGGTGCAGTCAGGCCAGGCTGCAGCTTCAGAGCATGGTTAGCCATGACCTGATGTTCCAGGAGCCTCCGTGAATTGATGGGCCCCGGGGGAGTCGTCGCAAGGGCCCTCGAGCAATCATCCATTCATCCCTGGAGCCACAGCAAGAGAGCAAACACTCTGCAGTTTGAAATGTTGAAAAGGCTGATACGAACAATTTAAAAAGTGCTAAATTTGAAAATCTGACACAAAGTCGGATTTTGCAAGACGCTGCATTTGAGAGACTGAGAATTATGTAAAATTTGCTCTCCTCTATACCTCATTTAGATTCTCAAAAGAGCAAGCTCTCATTTTCTATTGTGAAATTTTAACAACATCAAATACATGTATGTTTCCTGCTGAACAGGGCCAGTTTAATTTTGGACAGTGTGGCTGAGCTCGGTTGTACCCATCACGCCTCATCTGCCAGGACTACACTGCTGTTGCATAAGACAGCGGAGGCACTGCAGACATTTAAACTGCTGTAGTTTCTATGTGGAAAACACTGGGTGTGTTCCATGCATCCCCTATATCACCTTTCTCTTCTCTCCAAAGTTGCCTCTTTTTCAAAGCCTCTTTCGCTCTTTGATTAGAAGCATAGAGGTCAGCTGCACCTCCGTTACATTTTTTTTTGTGAGTTACCGGCCAGCTATTTATGGAGCAAGAATAAATATACAATGGAAGGAGGGAGCGGTTTGGGTAGGAGGCAGCAGGTTAAGCCCAGGAACATCTGTCCTTTCAAAGGCATCTCTTCCTCGGTATGCTCACAATCCACTCCAGGGGTGTTGGCGCTTCACTGGTAGTCACAGGGATGGCATGCTAGTCAAAACAGAGCTGAAGAGGGGGAGAGTGAAGACACTAAGCACAGTACATGTTCCCAAAGTCACCTGACTTATGACAATTACTGGACAGACTGCATCTTAGTCAGGGCAGGGAAGAAACGGAGTAAGACGAGCATTATGGGGAGCAAAAGGAGAACTGATGATTCAAATTAGTGAAGAAGCCTTAATTGTTGTTTTTGGGCAGAGATCTTCAGTTCCACCTCAACTATTAGTGTAAGCGTCTTCTTTTAATGCTGTTATCCAAAGCATTTATTGTCATTGGTGACAAATAATTCTTTAATAATTAATCCTGATTTTACTTATTCGTTTGTTCCATTTAATCTGTAAATATGACGTTTGTCCTTCCTGAGGTGTCTTCCTTGCTTTTTTGCCTTGTTTTGGGGGGTTTTCTTTTACCTTGCTACACAAATATTTGTTATTAATGTCTTCTTATGTATTCATCGGTTCGCCTTTGTGTTATTTTTCCTTTGGACGTGACGATTTGCCAAGGCCGGAACAGGACAGGCATGTGTTTGTGTGCGTTTGCGTAAAGCTGATACAGTCTCTGTTTAGTCTGAGTCAGTGATGCTTCGTAATTCAATCGCAGCAAACAACACAAATACTGTACATACAAGGGCGTGGTGGGATAATGTCACCACCTTTATTCCACTTTTTTTAACCCTTATTCTACAAAAAGTTGTATCATTTTTTTATTAAAAGATATAATCTAAATCTTTTAATAATATTGTTTTATCAGAGACACAGTCAGAATACTATTACTGGACATTTGAAGCATGCTACAACATAAAGATAACAAAATATCAATCAATCAATCATCAATCAATGAGTAAATGTCATCAAACAATTTTCACAAAGTTCCTTTGTCTGCAAAGTTTACCAGTTTCATTTAATTATTATTATTATTATTATTATTATTATTATTATTATTATTACTATTATACTGTATGTGCTTTGTTGTGTAAAATGTGTTGATGCCACTTTATTTTGTTTCAGATTTTGTGAGTCAGGTGGCATTTAACAAAAATCTACAAAAGAGTTAATCAAATGAGGACATTTTTTTCTTTTCCAGTGTTATGTTTTCTTTTCTCAGTCATGTGTTGCAGAACAAGTAAAAAACCTTTGAGGATGAACAGCAAACTAAATAAACTCACTGAATACAGAAACATCACAAATGTGCTCTGGCAGAGAGATTCTTGATTGCTGAAACGTCAGCTGTTTTCAAAGATTTCAAGGTGTTTGATCATGAAATGTCCTCTCTTTTTTGCTCTGTAGCCTGTTTCAATTAATTCTGTTTATTTCTATGTTTTTTATGTCTCCTTTCCTGCCTTATCTTATCTCTTATCAAGCTTCGATTTCATAATTTACTACAAAAGAAGGACAAAACACTCTTCAAACCAACAATTTAATCTAAATTAAATAAATCCTAAATACACATTTGTTAGGCTTTTATTTTAAGTAATCATGAAATATATTATTTGATTTATTTCCTTCATAGAAAATATTTGAGTCAGTGTCAAACACCTTAAAAAAAAAGTTAATTCCTTATCTTTAGAGGGGAAAACAAATTCAGTTTAATTTATGTATTAATTTTTCAGCCAATAGAAAAATGTTTAAACTATCTGTTTTGCGTGTTTTATTTATATGACTAAATTTATATTTGGTATCAACAAATAACACCACAAATCAGGTGTTTTATGATCAGTTTATTTTGAGTAACACAACAATTGTTTTGTTTATATCTTGAACCCTGAGTCACCCTGTTATGTTTTATACACGGTGCTCTGGATTGTAACTGAGTACTTACAGAGTAACAAACTGAAGGTAATTTTGTGAGTTTCTCTAATAGTCACGTGTTCACGTTGAACCGCGATGCTTTGGTTTCCACAGAAATGACAATGGTGAGGTGACAGGGATCAAATATACACTATTCCTGCGGGATCAATTAGAGAGAGAATAAATGTCTCTAAAATATTCAAACACACATTCAACATTCAGTTCTGACCTTAATGGAGTGGGACTGGTGCTGCATGTGTCAAACTCAGTGTGTCAAAAAAGAAAACCTAAATTGTGGAGTTATAATAGCCATTAATTATCAACAAAAAAAAAAGAAATCATGGCATAAAATGTATGACATAGTCATATGTTTAATTGAATGCACATACAATTAAGCCACTTTCCAGGATTATATATTGTTGTCTAGAAGCAGTAATATATTTGAATTGTTCTCCTGCAGCAAAACAACCCAGAGCTACATCATGGTTATTATAATGTTGATTATTTTCCATCACTGACTGATTAGACATACAGTATATCCTGTAAGTCTTCAGGCAAAAATTATTAAAAGGTTTCTGTGGGGTCAGAAATGCAGTGCATGCTCACAATGATTTCCCTTCCGTTTTTTTGCTTTTTGTCTGCTTAAAGTTTCAGTTTGTACTGTAATTCAATTTAGCAAACTATAATCACATGATTATAATACATGTATAAGTAATAATAGTTTCACTCTGTTAAGTGTTTATAAATGACAATTTTTTTTGTGCTTGCGTTCTAAAATTGATAGAGACGATGACAAAAGAAAACTAATAATGAAACCAGACACAACATTAAATATTATGTTCAACGAGGTATTTAAAGTGCATCATGAATCAGCGTATCATCAAGTTCAACAGAGATCTCAAACGCCTGTGGAGTAAAGGAATCCCCCTGTAATTACACTTGAAGAGCAGAGGAAGCTGTAGACCTGAAACCCATCATTTAGTCGGCATTAAATAAACACAAGGCCCATCAGCATCAGATACGGCCTCACACAGTTGCACTGAAATATAACAATTTTTATGGCCCTGCACGAAAAGAAACAGTCCAGGGTCATAATCAGGGCATGCAAAGAACCGTCGTGCTGTCGAAAGCTGATATTTTAAATTTAGATTCATCATTAACAGATAGAATAACATCAACTTGTAATCACATCAGTGTGTCATCAACCTCACTTGAAAGCATTTAATTTCTTGTTCAATTGCTCAACATCGGTGGACTCAGAATGCGGACAACTTATTTTTTATTATAAATAATGCTATGGTGTAACATTTGGAAAAGAAATATTGCTACTTATACAAAACAGTGGTAATAATTGGACAGAGTATGTTTTGTTCATGGAGAGGTTTTTCAGGATTTCCATTGAACTGAAATTTGATATCTAACACATGTCATGGAATTTCTAGTCTTCATCTGCGCCAGCGTGCCTCTGATGCCGTGCCAAAACCATCAACATAATAAACCTCTAAGAACCTATGAACATATGCATTACCCAGGGATTACACTGATTCAATGACAACAATAATTATTGGGAGTGAATTTAAGATCAAAAGCTAACATTTGTTTGATGAGGTGATTTATTTCTTGATACTCAATCTAAATATTCGATCTATTTTATGTATGTTATTATTTTTCTATTCTGTTTAATCATTATTTACTATTTACTATATTTTATTCTTTAATTTCTAATGAATAAATAGAGGTTTTAGTTTGAAATCATCAATAAATTTAGTTTAAAGTGATTCAACTCATTTTTGTTAATCTAAAGTCCACTATTACAACAGCCTGTTCAAAACAGGGAAAATACTTTTTTACTACGCATATTTTTCCAATCCCAAATGTTAATATGCAGTTCAATCACCCAGATTGAACTCAGATTATATGCCCCTGGTGAGCTCTGTCCCTCTCTAGTTGAAGCTGGTGATTTAAGCAGACCTTTATACCCTTAAGGTCAGCATCAACATTGTTTCAAGGTGTCCTTGTGTCGACGCTCTGTGACACAATAAAGCATTTTTAAATGGCAAGTAACAAAAGTTACAGCATATCAACATTAACATTAACAACAAGTATAGGCTACTGTGACTTGTTTTCCACACACTAATGTGCCTCCAGAGATCCCACGCGTATTGCCTTAACTGTGCAACATAACAAATATTTAGAGTAATACCTAGTTACTGTGCGATCTCTACCACTGCAACCTGTCAATCTCTGCTCTGGAGCTAATTAAAAAGGCCCCGGTGCTTTATTTGTTTGTACACACTCTGAGGGCAGACTGAAACAGTCAGGCGTGGAGGCATGACAAGCACGCCATGCCTCCTTAAATCACTCCTCTGTGCCAAAACGCTGACACCACACCAGAATCTTGACAAAACATTTGCTGTGTACCCAGTGTGGGCGAGACACACAGACAAAGAATGATGATGATGATTTAGAGGCTCAACAAACAATAAATTTTAAAAACATCTCTGTCTCTTTTCCATTCAGCTCCAATATTACCCTCTTTTTGTTCTTATTTGATGTGAAATATCACATCAATTCAGACCCTCCTTGAATTCCGTCTCTACATAAAGTATAACAGACGTTTCCATAATACAAATGATATAAAACATGCTCTACCTTATGATTCCAGGTCTGCATCCCTTCACCTCTTCCTGGTGTCTTCCTTCATTTTATTTTCTTTATGTGTCACTGCTGCTGTCGCTGAAGTCTGGACATCCTGAGAAGTGACTCAAAGATGGAGCTGGCATTGGAATAAAACACACATACATTTTAATTGTGTTGCACTGGAACCCGGGGCATCAGCTTGTTGCGGCCTCATGGCTCTCTGCTGCCACCTGTCTGTCTGTAGAAGAGCATGTTAGGACCTGGTTTGAGGGTAGACCTGCAGAAAGTGCTGAGTGATGCTCAGGGATTATGGTAAAAATACCATCATTTCTATTCAACCCGTTTACTAAACATTTTCAAGTATTCATTTTGTATGAAACTGACACACAAAGCTTTGTTACATTAAATGTGTAGCCCGTTTCCCCCTGTGCAAACATGACATAAAACATTTATCTTCCTAGTAAAAAAAAAAAAAAAAAAAACAGCATTAAAGTTATAATGTTGAATGACTAGATTTCCTCGGGATAAATAATTTGATTGACTCCTTAGAGGACAGCAGTAAAAGTTCCTTGATCCTCATCAAATCTCCATAAAGGAGTGATTAGAGAGAGAAACCATGTTTTGCGAGGCATAGCCAAACAGGAAGCTGTTGAAACTGTAATATAAATAGCAATCAGGCCATGAGTAAACCAATCCGTAGCTTTGTTTCAAAATATGCACCAATCAATTAGCAAATGGATTTCCTTCCAAATTAACGGACCGAATCAAAGCCTCCTAAGAAACACGTTACGGACAATCTACAGTTTGTTTTGCTTGACTGAGAACCTCATAGCCATTTGTAGTCTCAACTCTTGAGTTTTCTATTAGCTTAAATTGTGATTGCACAGCAGAGAATTTATTAATTTGATCAATTGTCCAGCTTTTCTGTTTATTAAGGTACTTGGACTTTACTTATATACCTTAATTCATTACCAGTCATTACTTATTGAGCTCATTTTTATTTGACATTTTATCTAATTTCCTTTAACTGTACAGATTGCAAACAGCAGCTGATTAGTTACCATACTTTTGATTTAAATTAAAAGTTCAAATAAAGCTATTCACTTATTTTCACAGGCGATTGAAGACAGTCTGGTGGCCTCATGCATACACCAGACTCTCTTGCACAGCTTTCTTCCAGGCTGCAAGCAGAGCTCCATCACCTGCCTTCAGCTGCAAACCACAAACAGATTGAAGTATTCCCCTGGAGCGGGATTTTGTGTAGTTAGACCATCATACGCACGGAAGATGAAAAAGAAAAACACAAAGTTAAACCAGCCTCACTGCCGATTGATAATGGACAGTTTGCATGACTCGAAGCTTTTGTGCCAGCGAGGGCTGATACAGTAGTACCTAGGAATGTTTCTAAGCATGTGACAACATTTCCCAGACCACTTAACATTGAAAAAAGACCAACAAGGCAACATATTCCATTGATTTAGTCACTTGACAAATAGCTTTGGAATGAGTATCCATTTCCAGTCGTTTGTAAGCGGTTGCCATATAAGTAGAGGATAAAAGGAAACATGGTTTCTTATTCTAAGAACAGGAAATGAGACAATGGCAGGAGACAAACGTATAACATATTGAGATGATTTTGGTAACCATGGAGAGAAATGCTCTCTGGATGGTATCTTTATTGTCTCTCCATGCTGAAACCTTGTTGTGGTCAGCCCATTCATTTTCTTTCATTGTATCAGTGTGTATGTAACTGCTGCAGCTCATGTGTGTTTACAGGACTGGATCACACGTTCTTATTCATGAGCATTTTCACTGGAGAATTTTCTAATAATCAACCTGAAACTAATATCGTCCTCTTTTGTTTTTCATACTGTGATTTTTGCACGTTTCTTGTATATTGAAGATGTTTTTCTACCTCAGTTTCTATTTTGTATCTTAGATTTATGTTAACTTTTGTGCAAGCACCAGAACACCAAGTCAAATTCCTTGCACACGTACTTGGCAATAAAAACTTTCTGATTCTGATTCTGCAAACTGTGTGTGTGAGATCATGTTTAGTTGAGTCTGTTATTTTGAATATAGCAGGTTGGCCTGTGGCTGCAAGAATCACTTGAATCTTTATACTCTTAGCTGGGCCTCTGGCGTGTACCTCATTGGAAGCAAGCAATGAAGCATTTTATTATATGCTAATACTGCTATAAACATTCAATATTTTATTTTTGAAATTTGCCAACTGGACAAAATTGTATGATACATCTCAAACACCTGCCTTAATGTATGCACGAACACAAGACATTCTGCATCTGAGGCTCATAAAGTTTGGCTCATCAAACCACAGTGATTGCCCTCCATTAGATTTTCCTAAACCTTGCATACTCCAGTGTTGAACTTCTGTCAGTGAGAGCAGAAGAGAAAACAGGATTACTTGCTATGGCAACACCTGGAAGCAGCATGTGCAAGCAGAAGAGAAAAATGATCCTTGTTAACTGCTGCAGATAATGACACTTCTATATTTATATTTGTCTTTGGCAAGGGACAACTCGGCCATTCCACTACTAACCACAGCCAGCTTTTTTTGTCTGAACATTTCCAGTGTGACTCGTAATGCAGCGTGGGAGTGAGGTGTAACAGAAGAGTTTCCAAATAATAACAGGGCCAATTGTGTCAAGTGACTTTGAGTCCTCAGAGTTTCTGATTCCTGGAAGTCGAGGTTATGTTCTACAGCATGTCAATGAGTCAATGCAATAATGTGGCCGACCAAGGAAAAGACCTGGGAGGTGAAGACAATAGAGGGTGTTTCATTATGAAAGTGGTACGGTGATTAGTGTGTGTCGATCACTGCTGATGTTTTGAAATTGACGGACTTTGACTTTGGTTGAATTGTGAGGTTCGTCTGATATTGACGTTTTCCTGGGTGAGAACCCAGCTACAGAAAAGCTCAGAAGGTAGCTGTAAGTGTGTGGTTGCAGAGAACACAGTCTGGTGTATTGATGCATGCAGATACGCCAAAATGAGCATTTGCACCAGTCCAAAACAAAAATGTTTGAGGCACAATTTGAGGAGTGCTCCTTATAAATCAAGGAGGAAATAGTGAATGTTTTGGAAAATGAAAAGGTTTGATAAAAGCCTCCTCTTGCCATGCCAGTATGGTCATATTTTACCTCTAAATCTTGGTTTTATATCCCAAGTAGTTCCCTACAAAATAGACAAGATTTGCTTTGTTTTTTGCATTAAAAACTAAAAATACAATAACAGTTTTACGAGGCTAGTTCCATGGAAATTAAATGATGTGCCACACATTTAACAGATTTGTCCTGGGGACAACCCCCATGATTTATTCATCACTCATGTTATGAGTTACTGATAATGCCTGTCTCTGTCCTCCCAGGTCCCGGGTCACATTCAGGTGGCGCTTCTGTTTGACGCCACAGGGCCACGATCCCAACCTGACAGACCTATTTTTTTAAATAAACCCGTGACCCGCAGGCCCCAGACAGTGAGCCAGGCTGTGTACTGGAGCGTGCTGTGCTTTTATAGAGGCTTTTCCGTTCAATCACTTATACACATTGTGCCAAAAGGATGGCGACAATCAAGAGAGATGGAGTGCCCGAGGTGAGAATCAGCAAAGAGATATACAAACAAAGGGACCAAAATGGGAGATAAGGTGTCAGACTAAGAGATAGTGAAAGCAGCAGAGTGACGGACGTGTTATCGCAGAGTCTGCTCGTCAGAGAGTCAGGTCAGAGGGGTGTGAGACATGAGTTGGCAAAGCCAAGAGCAGGGACTTGTTGGAATATGTGTGGGGCCATAGGAAGTGCTGTGTGGAGAAGATAACAGTGTGTGTGTGTATGTGTGTGTGTGGTTTGGGGGGGGGCGAGGGAGTAACAGTGTCCTCAGCCCTGCCCTGCTTTCCTCTATTCACTGCCCGCATCCTGTCTGTGTGCTGCTCCCTAATGGCTTTTAATGAGCCACCGGTGAATCCCTCTCCTTCCTGCCTTCATACAACATGCCAGGCGAGAGAGCAAGTGAAAGGAAGCAGGAGAGTTCTCCAAGCTGAAATACTGACATCACTGCCTCTAGTGGCGTTCACAAGTCCTCGTCTACAGGTCTGCAGGAAATACAACCACCCATGAAGGCATCGTGACACGTCTGAAATGCAGGGTCACCATCGTCATCAGGAAAAAAGGAACAGCCAGCGGTGGTGGTGGTTTTTCCACTTATTTCTAATTGGCTGCTCAGAGTTTAAGTGTATATTTAAGTGATGGTCTTGTAATGATGTATTTACAGTAAATGATCAGTTAAGGGGTCAGAATCACAGTTAATAAGTAATCTGTCAAGATCAGGGACAGCTCATTAAAAACGTGATCAATATGGAGCCTCACACATATTTATGATCTAATTATTGTTGCATAATACAAAAAAATTAACATAGTATCTCAAAGTACACTCTCAAGATTTGAAAAAAAACTTTTCATCTATTATGTTGTCTCCAGTTCAGAGTTATTCAGACAGTACTTAAAATTCATTCCTGATTTACTTCTTTGTAACTACTCAAAAAGATTCTATACTGTATGTAAGTGTTTGACTTGAAACATATCGACAGACACTGTAAATATTTGTAATGTCTCCCTCATGCAGAAAGGTATGAAACACTATTAACACTCCTTTAAATTTCTCCATCTCATCTGTTGTCTCCTCGTGGCTGGCAGGAACCCATGGCTGTGTTGTGTCTCGTCATTGTGATAGATGACAGGTGAGAGGGTCTCTCTGATCCCTCTGACACTCGGTAATCAAGTTAGGAGGGCTGGATTAGAGGCTCCTTTTGAAAAAGGCTGAGGTCAGGTCTCTATTGAGCCTGATGCGTGGCTTCAGAGAGTGAGAAAAGGCCTCACAATGATTGCAGGAATGTGTGTGCATGAGAGACAGAGATAGAGGGGGATAGAAGGGGGAGACAGTTATAGTACTCGAGGGGGGAGACTGTGTGGGGCCTTGAGGGTGTTCTTAGGCCCTGTTCAGACCTGGTATTAACATCCATCCTGAGGGATCTGATCACGAGTGGACAGCTTTAACTACAGGTGTGAATGCACGCGAGATGCATTCAGGGCTCTATTGAGATCAAACCACATTCAGAGATGGACCGTGCCACATATGACCACATCCTTCAAGCTGTGTGTATATAAATGATGTCCTCTGTAAAACAACACTACAACATGCATAACGGATATGAGAATGTCTGATTTCCATTTGGTTTATTGTGGTGCAAATAACATGTTTACCTGCCATGATTAGCACCAGATGTTTGTGAACACACCGTCTGTTTCAACACAGTTTGTCACTGCATCACTGTACCAGTCTGTTTGCTACTCCATGCATCGAGTGCATCTTATCCTCCCTACATTTAGCAACTTTTAGAGCACACTGATTTCACCATCTACACTAACTTTATGAAAGAAGACAAAATTGTATTGATGGCAATTATGTAAAATTGCACAAATACAGGAAACAGTAAGCATTGCTAGTACTTTGGTCTGCATGTCGGAAAGTCCCCAGACTCCCTCGAGCCTGCATTAGGAAGAATTGTGTCAGTTTGTCCCAGTGATGTAAATGTTTACATGCATTTTAAAGCAGGAAAGTGAGATCAGATTGCAAGTGGATACAAGATGCATAACGTCAAGTGTGAACTGACAGACTTATAGCTATCAGTTGTGTTCAGATAACCAAGAGCAGATGTTAACACCAGGTATGAAGAGGCCTTTAGGTAAAACTAAGCTTTTTTTTAAATAAAGGAAGAGATCGTAAACTCAGGCCCTCCTCTCTTTGTCACTGTTTTAACACTTTAACAAACTTTTGTTCCCACAGACAGCAGCTTACGATGATCGAGACAGCAGATTCACAGCTCCAGATTTTGATTACTTTTTGACACAGTAGGTCAACAAATGTTCATTAAGTCAATGACATCTTCAGCTTATATTGTTTCAAGTTGATCTGCAACCTGTAGTAACCTCTAGAGGAGTGTTACGGTCACATATGCACATGATGATGGCTGCCACCCTTCCAGTATAATACAGAATGGCCCCTTATTTTTTTTTAAAAGTAAATCCACTGTCCTTTGCTGAATCAATACAGGATGTGATTTGTTCTCTGACAGTGAAAAAGGAATTTATTTAAACAAATATTGTTCAGTCATCCACCTTACTGATCTTTGTGGTCTTCATGGTCATTCGCTATTTGGATGTTTTTTTAATGGGCTCTTGCTTCTTCCAAATACCAAATTGTTTACTTACGCAAAAAAAAAGATTTTAACCATGACTATAATTTGATGGTTTAATTAATCTTCAATATAACTGATCCTATTGTGTTTTATTCTTATTACCTCTATTTTCTTTACATTCATGTTGAGAAACATGATGAAATTAATGTATACAATTCACCACAATGCAGGAAATGAATTTGGACCTGAAACTTCCTGTTGGATTTATGTCCTATAGTCCCTTATAGCATCCCTACTCAACCAGAGAGTCAGCATCCTCATCAGGTGACTATTAAGGAGAAGCATTGATCAGAACAACCTTGCAAAGTACAACTTGCTTCCTAGTTAACAGTAGGCTGTTTCTTTCTTCTTCACCGTAAACCCTTGCTTTGCTTTCTTGCTTTGTGTTTTTGTTATGCTGTCATTGTTTTTAATATGACTACGTAGCCAAGCGGATAGGGAGAACAGAGTTGTGAGAAGTGCAGCAGTAATTTATTACAACAGAGAGTCCTGATTTGTTGAGAGTTAACAATCAGGTAGTGACAGCAAAAGTCTAGCCCCTATCCTCACTCTGGGAGGTAAAACAAGCCAAGTATAGGATGCTAAAAAGGGTTTTTACATACCTGGTTCAGGTCAGTAACAACAAATAAATACAGCACACTGTAGTGTGGCAGTATACTAAAATCAATGCATCCTGTGTTTTAACCTCAGTTGAGTAATAGAAGTAAAAGCTGTCTTTTTATTCCCAAAAAAAATCACCCATTATTACTTTAGAAAGAGCCTGAAAACAAATTCTTCCAGCCAAGTCAGCGCTGTAGTGGTGACAGCACCAAACAGATGGTGGTTAGGTTAACATTAGTCATAATAATCATGATGGTGATGGTGATGACAATAATAGTTACAGCAGCAGACGATGACTGCAGTTGCAGGTGGAGGATGCAAGAATGAGGAAATGTGAATATGTGCATGTGTGTCCGAGCATAGACTCGAGTGTCTTGGCAACCCTCAGAGGAAAGGTCACGTTCATCGGACATCCCTGTTGCAAGGCCCACTCCCTGCAGCGGACCCCCTAATCAGTGGGAACAAAGGGGGGAGGGTGTCTTAAAGCTCCAAAATAGCACAAGGAGTAGGAGGAGTGGAAGGATGTAGGGAATCTGATGCAATGTCATAGAGTGCGTATTAGTTGTGGTCAAAGTCGGCTTCAGAAATGATCTGCCTAGTTAATATCTGTCTTGTACAATCAAATCCCGCATACACAGGAAGAGGAGAGTAAAGGAAAACATAAATGAGTAGACCTTTCTGTGTTTATTGTGCATTCAATAATGTGAATCTATGTGTGTGTGTGTGTGTGTGTGTGTGTGTGTGTGTGTGTGTGTGTGTGTGTGTGTGTGTGTGTGTGTGTGTGTGTGTGTGTGTGTGTGTGTGTGTGTGTGTGTGTGTCTGTGTGAGCTGACAGCCTGACAAACTGAGGCTCTAGTGGTTGCATCAACTTCCTGATCCCACAAGCCACAGTGTTTTCCCCTGATTGACTTTTCCTCTCAGACACCACACAAGATGGGAAAAGTCATAATTTCTCTCCAGAAATTACGACTTTTAACCACAGTAAATATACAAGTAGTTTGTACTTGAGCATGTCTGCACTCAGATGCATATTTGCAGCCTGGACTGCGGTCATATCAGAATGTTTTCTTCCATGTTTTTCAAAACAAAAAAAACCAACCCTCAGATGTTAGTAGAAATCCATTCCGACACGTGGAAGCTTCCTTGTAAGCAGCCTTGGTCGTCTGCTGTGTGTCATTTTCATGATAAGTCCCTGTCCATATGGAGAAAGGCCCACCAAAAGCTAGAGATGATAAAATGGACAATAAGCGGGGGCCACCAGGTCCTCCTCCTCTGGGGGCCACAGATTAGGCCTCCTGCACTTCCTTTGGAAAACAGGCACCGGACCCAGAGGAAGCTCCTGTCAGCTGCGCTCCCTCACCTCCCTGGCCTCTCTCACTCGAACTTCTAACTCCCTCCCTCTTCTCCACCACTGTCTCTCTCCGTTGAGGAGATTAAACACAGGCCTTTCCATCCACGACTTGCCACCATAGTCCACCCGGATACCGCAGGCCAGGCCTCATCTGGCTACTGCAGAGTGTCACACTGACACTCGCTTCTTTCTCTTTTATATTACCATATACTGGCTGAATTTATTAGTGAGAGCCTTTATTAGTGTATCAAAACCATGCGTGTGTGATTTGTGAGGTAAATCTGTGACTAGAACAGCAAATCTCCTGATGAGAATATCCTGCCGAGACCGGACGGTCAGACAGTGGAAGTAGGAGAGGAAGAGGTCAGGTGGCCAGAAGTGATGAATATGGACACTCCCTTAGACTGCAGAGTCAAATCACTTTTTAAGGTTGCAGACAGACAGTCCTCTGTCACCTCCAACCTTGTATTGTCTTGAAGATGACCCAGACAGCTAATTTAATACAAGGTGGGTCTTTGGCCTGTAACATCACAGCAGTATGTTGGGCTGCATCGTACATGTAGCACATTGTTTGCAGTCAGAATTGGTGTGTTTTTGCACATTAACCTTTGATGGAAGACATGGCGTCCATTGGTTTAACAAATTAAAGTTTCATAAGCAGTAAAACACACCCATACTCAATTCAATACACCGATTAAAGACTTTGTTCGTCTGGCATGACTGATCTCTTGTGTGGCAAAAACATCGATTTTCTCAGTCACTCTGAGTCCGGTCGCCAAATGATGAAGACCAAATTATTAGAGCAGTGTTACTTTTCTATTTTTCACAACGAAAACAAGAAATACAAAATGCACACAATGCCAAAAATCATGCTGGAGTCACAGACCCCAATGATTGACGTGTTCAGTGTCACATGTGTGGTTATTATTCCATCCAGGGGTTGAGTTCTGGTCTTTGTAGACATGACAGGCATTTCAGAGGACTGAAGTAGTGTAGGTTCTATTTCCAGCAGAACCGCCACAGGTAATTTGGATCTCTTACTGGCTAAGGCGTGCGCCTGGTGTGGGCGCACATGGAAAGCCTAAGTAGGTAAATCTGTCAGGCTTCCCACCCGTGGCCACAGAAGCCTGGCACACAGTGTCCTCTTCACCACAAGCACCGCCACAGGTAATGTTTTCCTGAAGTCATGCCAGTGTTTAAGAATTTCCATGCACTGAGGAAAAAGACCCAGGCCCACCTCCTGAAATACAAGCAGTCTTTTCAGCCAAGGCATTAATGTAGTCCGCATTTACAGACAGCGAGCAGACTAAAGCTCACCTGTCTAGGAACCAAAGAGGTGAGAGGATTAGGGCTCGCCACAACATTTAACGACACTGAACCTTGTTTGATTCAATCAAGCATGGCAAGAAGCAGGCTCAGACGTCTGACCTAAACCTCCTGTTTTTGACCCCGTCATGCAATGTATGATTATATACTTGTATATATGTCTTCGCCGAGCGGGAGACTTTTGACACGTTGCCACACCTACAGCACGGGATGAGGAAAGATTGAACTTGAAGCAAATTTCATCATGTTTTCCCTGACAAACATGACAAATTGACAGGAAAGGCCCATCAACGGTAATCAACATGCACCTCTGATGAGATTAAAGGTGAGACACTGGTCCTTTCAGAGAAGCACTAATGTCTGAATCTGTCTAAACCCTATAATAACATATAAATGAGTCATTTTAAGTGTGAGGAAAAAAGATTTTTACGGCTTAATGTGTCAGTGCTATAAATGCTGGGTCGTCATTTTCTAAAAGTATGGTCCTTACATGCTTCTCACTCTTTCCTTCAAGTTTACATGAGACAAACACCAACCTTGCCACCTCAGTAATCTTTCTGCATCCATTTCCTGTGTATGATTCAATGAAGTAAATATAAAATGACCCCCAAACGATCAGCGTTTTCAGAATAAAGGCTCAACTCTTGACTGAGATAAAATGTCTTGCAATCATTCCTTCCATTTCATACGCGCCAAAAGCCCGACCTCAGCCGGACACCAATACACCCTGTTTCTCTGGAGACAGGTTCAGTGATTTGACGAGGTCTGGGCCTCAATCTGGTCAGGTCTGAGCAAAGTGAGCTACAGAGGACCAGCATGTGATAAATGGGTCTTATCTGGAGGTTGTGGTGTTGGGAAGCTGACTCTGTTTCCCTCCGATTACATTAGCAGGCAGGAAAATAGGACTCAGGGGAATGGCTGGAATTCCATAGATCGAGGGGCAGATGTTCGTTTTCACTTGTTTGCCAACTGATTAAGAGACCAGGACACAAAATGTAGGAGGTGTGACAGTCTGGATACATATGAGGTCTGCGTATTATTTGTCACGACTGTGTTTTTATCTGATAATGAATGGAAAATGACATCAGTTCAACTTTAGTTTATCTGAAAGTTCATCTGCGTGGTTTTTGTTCCTGTAAATGAAAGGTGGACCCTGTACATACTGCCTTCTGCTGACCTTAGAGGACCTGGAAGGGCACACTGTTTACAACCAGTAGTGACTGTATGGGTCCATGATGGCTGATTCATCACGAGGTATCAAAGTGACACCTGTGGCACATGACTGCACTTAAGTGGATTGTTTCCCAGCCACAGACCTCTGCAGCGGTGCACTATTCAGTTTAACACAGGTGTCACAAGGTCGTGTATCAGCAGCAGATTGCTCACAGCATGGAACAGAATAAGAGTAATATGATTACACATGATGACAGCTTTGATAGTGTGGGCTACTTTAAATATATCGTTATCCAAAGCATGTATGGATTTTTTTTAATTATTATTTTATTATCTTATTATTTATTTTTTATTTATTTATCATTGTTTATATACATGTATGGATTTTTTTAAATTATTGTTTTATTATTTTATTATTTATTTATTTATTATTTATTTATCATTAGTTTAAATGTATGGATTTTTAATTTGACACTAAATATAACAAAGGCCAGGTTCAGTTATTATGTAGCATGCTACCAACAAAGCTACAAGGAAGCTTAATTAATCAGATGATGTAATTGTAATTCTTCGTAATTGTTTTGAAAATAAATAATTACGCAGTTTTTACAAGCAAATGCATCATCGCTCAATTCTAAATGTCAATAATTTCTATTTACAGTAATATAGGCAAGGGTAAAGTGCTGTGTATTAAATGTGGACAAAACAAAAAGATATGACATTTTAAGATTTGCATTTTGCTAAAGGATGTTTTTTTATGTGTGTAGATTTATTAAGATGCTGAAAATGTTGAACTCACCAGCATCACACAGGATTTGTAGAGATTTGACTCATCTGTGCTGCCATCATCTCATTCCAGCTCCTTCCAAAGGTGATGTGTTGGGTGGAATGTGGGTATTCTACTCTGGAGAGCATGAAAGTCACCATAACGTATCTGTAAAAACTTTGAGGCATAGATCCTAACCTGTACTGAATTGCAAAATGAGCAATCTTAACCATGGGACAGAACCAAGAGCTGAGCATGAAAATTAATTCCTGACCCTGGAAGGTTGATAAATGTTGATAAAATGACCTAAATTCAAGATTTATTTACCCTCTTTTTCCAGAGCTTCCAATTGTTTCTGATTTCTTCATCAGAAGTTTGTCATCAGGATGTTGCAGAAAGTTAACTATTTTCTGTAAAATGTCAGAAAAAGTGTGTTTCAGTTGTTTTTGATGAGATGAATCTGGCCACCACAGTCATAAATGTTCAAAGTTACATATATTCTACAGTACAACATGTTTTACTGTAAATGCTGCTTAATACTTTGCTTATTTAATATGTATGTCTTGCTGTTAGAGACGATGTTTTAAAATGCATAGTTCACATAGTTTGCCCCATTGAAACATTGCTGCCTTTGCCTAAAAAAAAATAACATTGTTTCAAGATTTTGGACGGATAGAAAACAGAGAGATATCGTATAGTTTTGAGGGAGAGGGGAAGAAAGGAAGAGAGAGCAATCATGATAAGAAGTAGGCTGCAGCCCAGACAAACATGGCGTGGCCCTTCCTTACTGACATCCTGTGGAGGAAGCTGCAGGTCCTAATGCATCAGAGACGAGCTCCTCCGACAGGTCATCAAAGAACGTCAGGATTAATGCTTATGAACACTTTCCCTTTTTCCCTTCTGCTTCTCCCCTCACTCTGACTTGCTTTCTCTTATTTATTACCTCCACTAAGGAGGTTGATTTGTCTTTTTGTTTGTCCTTTTCTTTGTCTGTTCACAGGAAAATTCAAAAACTACTTGTCAGATTTTACTGAAACTTGGTGGGAGGGTTGAGCTTGTGGGAGGGAAGATCTCATTAAATATTGGAGTGGATCCAGATTAAAAGGAGGATTCAGGAATTGTTTTTCACTTTCTTTAACACTGCAGGATAGGATTTTTCTGTCACAAACTTGATGGATTTTCATGTATAAAGTTTGGGCATGTAGCAGAGAAGAGCCAGAAAAAGGGGGGCATTCAGAATTTTGTAATAGTTTTTTTTTTTACATTACAAGATAGGGCTTTTATGACGATCATGCTTAAACTACTTCATGGATTACCATGAAAATGGCTTAAAGAGACAATTGAATTTTGGAGTAGACCTGTATAAAAGGATAGGTCCATAATTTCCTTTTTTTTCACTTTTGGCAGCCATTTAACTATGAAACTTTTATCAGAGACATACATCTGAGATGGTGGCAGGTGATTTAATCTTGGGAAAAATCCACCCAGGAGTACAGGAAATGCTGACTCTTCTAGAAGAGCTGTTTTCCCTACTCTAAAAGTTATGGAGGGATCCAAGTATGTTTTCATGGTGAAAGAATCTAGATGCAGGTGTTGTATATAAAATAGAAATGTAACTTGGGGGATAAGGCACCCTTTGGAGGGAATGCTCAGCCTGAGCGGAGGTTTGTGGTCTCTTGTTTTTCTGTTGAACTCAACCTTAGATCGGTTCACACATGCAGTCTGCTTTTGTGTCTATATCTTGCTGCACATGTGTGTTTTTGCTTGCTATTTTGCTCCCGACATTTTCTTCCTCTATAATCTTTTTTTTTGTGATTTCCAACAATTTAACATTCCCTCCCTTTCCATTCTCTACGTCACTTAGTTTCCACACCTGCTTGTCACGGTTCTGAATGTAAATCATCCAACAAATGACTGCAGATATCCACCAGACGTGCAGGTCACCAAGCAGAGGGAAAATCCTACTCTCAGCTCCATAAATCACTATTCAGACAATCAAGCTAATTGCTGCTCAAATGGCCTCTAACGAAGCTCTAATTGAATAAAGTGGCTGCTGCGTTTAAGCAGTGCAGTATGCTGAACTCTGTAAAGGATATCTGAAAGAAAAGTGTGCTTTTAAGGGAGGCAGGCCTGCTGGCACCAGAGACACAGTGGTAAACGACTCAGTTTAGCGTTACAGCGGTGGCTCCCTGTGGGCCTGTCCTCCTCTGCTGAAGCAACCTGAGGAATTGCAGGCACTCGGAGAAATGGCTGGAAAATAAAGAGTGAGACCAGAAGAGAACCAGCTTGTGCCAGTAAAATATGCGCACCACAAACACCCAAGAGTAAGCAATTTACACACAAACCTGCAAGTGCATTTTTGCTGCAAAATTCAAATGTGCCTGTGCAGTTCAAGTCCCAAATATTTATGGTTTTCTTTTTATTACATATTTCATTTTTTGTTTTGAACGAAATGCAGTATCAGCTTTCAAATAGAGTTGAAACACATGTTTTGAACAAGGCGCCACCATCAAAAACAAAACAATGACCAAACCGTGCTTTTTCACCATGTTGTGCACATATGACTGCCCTGCCCATGAGTCCCTGTTGTTCCCGCTTCATTTTTTTTCTCACAACTATTCATCCTCCAGTGTGGTTATCTGCCCTCCGCATGCCTGTCCAGCACAGCGGGGGTCCCCCGGGAGAACAAACCCACACCAGCGGGCATGGAGGAGGCCCACACCCCCCTCCTTCCCTCTCCCACTCTGTCTCCCCCTGTCCCACCATGTCCCTGCTTACATGCCCCGCCAGTCTGCCTTATGACCTTGTTGCTGATAAGACCAGAGGCCCCCGCAGTGGCCAGTGCCTGGTGCCAGCACTTCCATCTTATACAAAGTCAGTCATGCTGTGTCACAGATGGGATAGGTGATCAAAAACAGCAGCCCAGCTTTAAAAAAACAACAAAAAAAACTAACAACTATTAGACAATAGGGCTCATTGACCTGATATGGACCTTTAAATCCTTTAAAAAATGAAGAAACATCAGAATGAAACATCTCAGCCTTTGATGAATTGCACTGACGTTTCATACAGGCATTCAAGGCTCTGGTGAATCCCTGACTTTTCCTCTACAGAATGAGTTTCGTGGTTTTGAGTGAAATGTCTCAACAAATTTTCAACAGATTTCCAGGAAATTTTGCAATGTCATCCTCAAGAGGATTCTTGTATACGCTCTCACACCTATACAAGAAGGCACACAGCCTACAACCACGCTACGGCATATACATGTTTACAGCGAACCCTTTCCCTCACCCCCTCACTTAATCACCCAGTACTCCACTCAAAAGCTCACCTATGGAGGGAGAGAGTAAGGAAGAGGGGGAGAGAGAGAGAGATGTCTGGCATGGCTGAGGGCAGTTAGTATTTGTCTGGACATTTATAACAAGGCTCATCCATCTTCTTCAGGGACTTTGGATTAAAAACACGTGGCCCTCTGTGGACTGGCTCATGAGGTGGAAACACCCTGTCAGTACAGAGAAGAGCGATCAGTCTAACACAACCTTGGACATATAGAGATGGAGACCTGGGCATGGTAGAAAGGACCAGGCTGGCAATGGGGTTCTCTGGGAGTCGTCTGAAATTCTACCCCTACTGACAGATCACCACTGGAAAGAAAAAGAAGGAGCAAGACAGCTTGACATAAGAAAACCAAACCGTCCAAACCTATAATAAATCTGATGGAAACGATAAGAAGTATAAGGAGGCTATAATTGTGCTCCAGCAGTCAAAAACATACACTTTATTGATTATAAAGCTGTGACACGCCGTCCAATGCACCTCCTACTGGTGAATGTTTGAAGCGAGACATTAAAAAGACCCAGCGGTGAGGAGGATATTGACTTCCTTTGTGGTCTATTTGCCTTCCTGAGCAGTTCTTGGCTCCCACAAAGATTAAGTCAACGACAGAAACAAGAGAGGTGAGATCTGAGGTCGACTTGAAAGTGTCCTATGTTGAAAAGCTGGTATGATCCACAGAGGAAGGAAGAACAGGCAGTTTTTAGGGTGTTTCATAAACATTCATTTCTGAGCAAAGCTAACGCAGCGCAGACCATAAAACACATCTGAGGAGAAATTTAAGGAAGTCTTGCAAAGAAATATGATAAAGACATAGTGCATCTGTGTGCATTGAGAGTCTGCACATGTGATCATATGTGTGTGTGTGTGTCTGTGTGTGTGTATGTGTCGGGGGGGGGGGAGAGAGAGAGAGAGAGGTGCTTTGACCCCGGTCAAGTCACTTGACTTCTCGGCACCTCTGCCTACCCCAGCTGTATCAACACATTCCCTGCTTTACCCATGCAGGCAGGCAGGCAGTGGGCCGGTGGTGTGTCAGGAGCCTGGCTTCAGCCCATCACACAGAGACTGACTGGGTGTTTGTGTGAGTATAGGTGGAGGGAATAGAGAGGGGTGGAAAGAGACCTGCACCCCTCACCACAACTCCACTCCATGGAATTCAAATTATTCCTCTCGGCCCTCATCAAGTCCCCCACTGGCAACCATGCCCTGAGTAAACAAGCAACTGGGGTCAGGGGCAAAGCAATCAGCACCACTGGGTTGCTCTTAATGGATTGCTGTGTTTGCTGACAGGTGGTTTGGTGGTGCCTCCAAATCAATATGGAGGCAATAGAGGCCCCTTTTGTGACATGTTGTGATGCAAAATAAATTCTGATTTTGATTAAAAATGATCTCCAATGTTAAAATTGTATGACCAAGTGGAGACAAGCTTTACATTTAATTGAAATCAAATGAGGTGATTTTTTTATTTTTCATTAAATTCATTATATTTTTTTGATTTGTTCCTCTTAGTCCAAAATAATTTTTGATCCCTAATTCCCTACATGAGAAAACATTAAATAAGTTATTTAACTGCTTAATAAGCTATTAAGAATTCATAATAAAATGTTAAATCAAAGTCATGAGTTTCCCAATTATTAATATAGTAGTTAGTGTATTATCTACAATTACAATAATTTAGAATAGTTTAAATTTTTAATCAAACAATAAATTAAAGTCTTTTCATCCGGATAGTCTGCAGCTCTTTTTTCTTAACAAAGTGGTCGAATATTCCATTCAGGGGTCTAAATCAAAGAGCTGGTGGGAAAGTGTCATGAAGGAGGAGTCACAAATGCTAAAACTTGGCAATGCAAAGTTTGTTTTTATGAAGGGCTGTTCTATAAAGCATTAGTAAAGAATGTATTGCCATTTGTTAACCTCTACAGTGGGTGTCTCAGTAAAAGGAGGCATTCATTACTACTTTGGTGAACCAAATTCTAGCAGGAACATCTGGGACTTTGAATAAGAGATTATTCAAAACATTGACAAGTATTTGTTTTAACACAGATTAGAAAAAGGCCTAAAATAGCTTTAGACAATAACCTCACTCAGCGGTATGCAGTGTGGCTCATTCCATAGATTTTCCGGCATTCCTTGATTAGCATGGCATGTAAAAAAAAAAAAAGAAAAAGAAAAAAATTATCATAAGCCCTAGACCAGGTCGAGTTAAATGTCCTCATCTCAAGTAGTGAGTCGATTATGAAAGTTTAATATTTGTTATAGAAGATCACTATTTAACTTCATAAATGCTCAGTATTAGACGACATTATGTTACAGAGGCTGGGAACAGCAGCTCGCTCTGAGGCTGTGATTTACTGTAGTTTACATGTGTGAGCTCAAGAGCAAAGGAGAACATAATGTACACGCTATAAACACTATTTTTATGTTCTATTGTTGTTGTTGTTTAATTGATTTTTTGGCTCGGTTTTTTTTTCGGGTGGGGGGTTGCGTATTTTTGTACTTGGCAACTTAACATCAAAATAAAAAATAGTTATAAGTAAACTACAGCAAGTAAGGAGAGATTTGGCACATAACCCCAAAGAAAAACATCCCATAATCTTCCTCTTACACAGCTAATATTAACAGTTGATAACAATTTTCCTATCATACTTCACACACTCACTATAGATAGGAGGAGGATGTGGCTGTGAGTGAAGGGAGAGAGTGGAAAAGGTGCAAACGACATGTTTATAATATGAAAAGCATAAATCGGAGGAATATGGTGCATCTCATCTATAGAGGAGGACGGCACAAAGCCAAGAACCAAACCTAAGAACCAAACTTCCTCACTTAGCCTCAGTACAGTCTAACTGCTTTTATTACAAACAGATTTGATAAGATGATACGACGCTGCTTTCACTTTAAAGGGTGACACAAATGTCACACCACAGGAAGACCGACTTTCTGTACAGGCAGCTCTGCTTGAGCAGCTGTTAAAAAATATGATGCATGTTTACTTTCTATCCAGCGGGTCCCTTTCCAAATGGATTTAAGGATGTTGGATGCCCTCTGCAGTGACATTAAAAGAAAAAAGTCTGCTACTTTGCTAATCCTCTCTGAACCTCTAATATCATTACTGTTGTAAATTCATCTTGGGGGAGGAGGAATGAATGGGCCTCTTTGTTTTATTATTATTATTTCTGGCACAGGGAGCTACACACATGCATGTGCAGCGCTGACCGAAGGTCTTTGCCCAGATGGCAGTGGTGCTACAACTTATTGTACAACAAACACATCTTTCAGCCTTTCCAGCCAGCACCGGCCTCACTATGAGCTGGGAGTAGCGCCAAATAACGCATTACCTCTCACCGCTTAACCTATACTGCTTCCATCCCACAGATTTAGCCCTCCTCCAAACGGGAGCATCCCAATCCCGAGGCTGATTTACTGTCTGAGGGATGTTATGTGTTTCCTGTGAGCAGAAGCCACAGACAAGCACACAAAAATCCTTTGACCAACACAACATTTCTATCTATAAAAAAAGGGAACATGCTGAATTTTAATTGCTTATCAAATATTGCATGCTTGCCGTTGGATGACAAATGACTATTTGGAGTTGAAAGCGTTGGTAGGGTCTTGATTGCTTGACTGTGTGGTTACGTACAGTCTGTGCTCTGACAGCTGGCAGAGGGGAAAAAAATTAACCTGGCAGAAACCTGCTCTCCACAAAAAAAGCAGTCAATAACAGGAACTCAATCAAACTGCCCTGGTTTCCGGTAAGCTATGCACTCTGGACTGCCTGGTCTGACAGAGTCTGGCTCGCTGAAAGACTGGTTGGCTGCGGGTCAGCCCCCACCATACCATGGAGAACTCTCAGTTGGCTCTGCTGTGCCACACTCATTTGTACCTCATCTGAATGAGGTTTCATCTTTTATTCAGCTGGGTGAAAAATGTGCCTAAGGCTGCAATCATTTGCCAAAGAAAGTACGGAGCCCCAGCCTCAAGTTGGTTAATGTAACATATGAGTTATCCTGTGCTTGCTTTTCATGACACTTTAAGTGATTAAAAATACGTTTTTGGAAACAGGCACCTGCTATATATGTCAGACAAACAAAAGAGGGAGCAATGACTTTTTAAAAAAATGGTATTCCACCAGAAGTTGTTAGAGTCCAACATGTTTAAGAGCAGAAGAAAATGCTGAAAACATCCCACCTACTCTCTCCACCTCATGCTTCTCCACTGTAAAATCATGAGACTGAATTACTCTGGTCCGTCTGGATAAAACCATAGAAATTTCCTCATTATGTTAAGAACACAAATGCATTCTGGGCAGCATTATGTTTCTCTGACCACGGATTTCTTGTTGCAAATTAGATTTCTATGTCATTCAAGGACAAAAAAGTTCCTTGTAGAGCCTTTACCAGCAAAAAAATTCAAATAAACCAGCATTAATTGGATTGTTTCTTCATGAATTTAGATAATATAAGGTGACGCTGGTGGAAATAAGTAGCTGTGTCTAGAGCTGAAAGGCAAAAATGCTCAACATTTGTATTTCTGCACAAGCGACGAGATTCAAAGTGGAAAGACAAAGGCATTCTTTGCAGAACTTGTAGGGAAGCTATATCCCTCTACTTCTTGTCCATCTGCTAAGTTAGACTAAACACGCCACTTCTGTGGTATTACCTGTAAGATGAAGCTGGCACTGACTTTCTCATCTGTCCGTGGATCATAAGTAAACAAGCATACTGACTTTAACCCCGCGTCAACCATAGACTGCGATGAAATGTTTTTATCCAAAAATGGCCATATTTGGATGAGATGGTGGAGCTGGGGAGGACACACTTTGCTATGCCTCTATCCTGATTGGATCCAAGAGAAAACCAGATGTTATAAAGTATATCCTGCTTTATGAATGAGACATCATCATTTAGAATTTTTATTATTTATCATTTAGAAAAGGAACATCGTGCCTTATTGAGGAACACTTGAAATTATAAAGTCATTCGGAAACAAATGAGCATTAGGCTCATTTTCTCAAAGCATTCGGGTTTTTTTAAATGCAGTGGAGCCACCACCCACTTGGCTATGGAAGAATACAGGTTTACAGCACCTCAAAATGGGAATTATTGTAAGTTCAATATTCATGGTCCTTTTTTGGTTTCTACTGGCCCATGAGAAAAGATATCTGGCTCTCGAGCTGCTAAATGCTCCACTATGTTCAGCAGCCATGGTCACTAACTTTGTCTGCTGTTTGGTGGGGAGCAGGTTGTGAACAGTAGAGGTTTGCAGATTTTTTGCTGCAGCTGAAAGCGACACCAAGAGAGTCGTGAGAGTGAACCAAACTGCAAAATTGTGCACCGCAACAATTAGCTGTAAGACACAGAAACACGACAAACTGAATGGAACTATTGATTCCAACAGGGATAATTGATAATAACCCCTTTCTGAATAAACCAATCATTTGTTCGTTAAGTAGAGTTGCTTCAAAGTGCAAAAAGTCTCATTGAATGTCACGTTGAAGCGCTGCATGGTGGTCAGGACAGGGCTTCACATGCATGGAGTTGTACTCAAGGCACCTTAATGTCACAGCCAGTAAACCCCCAGAGTGACATGCAGCGTTGGCAGGGTGAGCTCTACAGGCTTGGATTCCACAGCTCCTGTCATCACCTCCACCTTGTTTAGTCTAAGTGTCACCATCTATCAGATCACCATAACGCAGAAATATTCCTAGTTTTTTTTCCATGGACAAAGGAGGAGTGCTGTAAAAATCAGATGCAAAATCTGTGAAATAGAAATTTTATGAGGACATTTTATATTTCAGAGATTTTCTTTTGATTTTACACTAAATGTGACTCTCTCCGTTTGTTAAAAACCAATAAACCAACAAATAAACAACAAGTAAACCAATATTGGTTTATTTCGTTTTGGCCAGATGACATGCTCTTTCTTCTTCTTAAAACACATCAGCAAATGTGGCCAATGTTTCTGCCAAGTTGTCTTTACAGTTGTTTATTGATGCACATTAAAGTAAGATAGGTGTTCATTTTACCAGCTATCCGAAGCAGCTGTGTCAACGGTCCTTAGCTTCTGTTTTAATCATCAGCCAAGTCCCATCCAGGAACATAATACTTATTTATCAGTCCTGCCAAAGTAATTAGTTGAGTGACAATGACAATACCGTAGTATTCCACAGTGTCACAAAACTCCAAGCGCACACAAAGTACTTTATAGATAACATCATCTATTTATTTGCTGAAAGGTACACATTGCCTTTGTGTAGTTTTAAGTAATTAATCCCATTTTAGCTCTCCATATTTGAACGTTTACAATTATTCTTTCTTCCAAATACATGGTTTATATTTTTGTTTTTTGTAATTCTTGTAGTGATAGCCTTTGCCGTGACATAAAATGTTGTTTTTGCTTTTCTGAGTGATGGAACTTATAGGATGGCTTAGATTGAGAAGTTCCCCTGACAATGGGAACAGCAAAGCTAGTTACGTGGTGACTAAAAAATACTTTAAAAACATTAGAATAAAATATCCTTCTAGCTTTTTGTATTGTTTTTCTCATCACTCCATGTTGTTACTCCATGCATGAAATTACGTTGTCTTTGATTTGATTCATTGGATCCATTCATATTTCATTGAAAATGACTTGATTCATAAAAAACACATCTATTAATAGCACAAATTCTCCACTACCGCAGACATGTAACATTTAGCTGCTTACGTTACTGCTACCTTTATAAAATGATCCTTAAGTGCAGAAATCTGAATCTTCTCTTTACTGAGGAGGAAGAACTTGTTGACTTCACGAAGTGAACTGGTGCTTCCACTGGTAACCGGTTTGGTTTGGGCTTCAATCTCAGTGATGACCCTTCTGAAATGAGACTCAGCCTTTTAATCAAACCCCTCTATTATTAACACCTGGCTATGAGATGTCATACAGGCGCCATCCACTGGCAGAAGACCTCACTTACACCTCATATTTTGTCATATGAGTCTGTCGTCCAAACTCCTTGTTAGTCAGTGCTGCTCAATAAAAGACACCGAATGGATGTCTACATATTTAATAGAAACAGATGCAGCTCAACACCATCTCTTTCAACATACACACACACACACACACACACACAACTCAATCTCCAGACTTTCTCACACTCTTCCTTGCCCTATATGTTTAGAACCGAGGCTTCGGACTAATTAAATAAGCAGCGACCCTGTGGACCGCCTCTCTGAGGGATTAGGATATGATCTCAAAAGAGGGCTCCTCTGAGGGCAAACACAGCCAATTTAGAGCCATTTCATGCTCTGTGCTCCAGCACACGAGAGGCCGGCATGGAGGCCACACACACACACACACACACACACACACACCAGAGAAAGGTAATTCATGGGCTCTCAAATCAAGCATGCTTCAAATTCTGGTCTTTCTCTTATGAAACGCAGCTGTTTTTAATTTTTTTTTTTTATCTCTCCCTTGCCTCCCCAAACACTGCAGAGACCATTAATTACCTAAAAACTACTTTGCTACACATGAAGTCCATATTTTCTTACATTTAAAAAACAATAATATCACTTTTTATGATCTCAATAGTGACATCATTGCATACAAAATAAAAAAGTTGTAATTTTGTTTGTTGTTTTTGTTTTTTTGTCAGTAACCGCTCTGTTGTTTTCACCCTTCTGTGACCACATACAGGCTTATTTTGATGAAATTAAATGTCTCACTTGTATTTTTAATGATGCTTTCTTCCATTAGGTTCATTTAAGTATTCTCTATGGACAGTTTCTTGTAATTCTAAAAAAGTGAAAGGATTTTATTTGTAGAGTCCCTGGAGATTTTATGACCTACAATTTCATTTTTGGAAAAGTACAACAGTCTACGATCATACTATAATAATTTTCCAGTTTCTAAGCCTTTCCTTCCTTACTTTAAATTTCTTTCAGGTGTTCACAACATTGTCCCTGAATGTAGTTAAAAGAATCCTCTTGTTTCATGTTTGTCTTCTTATCAAAAACCACAGTTGCATTTGAATAATGCGATGATGCTTTCACCTAAATGTTCATTCTTAACTTTATCAGTGGATGAGTTGCAGGGAGAGAACTTTTGTGATCCTCCAGTCTTTGAGTCTTTTAACCTGGCCTGCTTTCTTAAATATGAATTCATAACCATTCACATCACTTTAAACGCCATTTCTAGGGGCTCTTATGGTTCAGAGGAAGTAAGTCAAACAGTATGTGTTTTATTACATGCCTCAGTAATCCAGGAAAGGGGAAGCACATGTCCAGGTGAAATATGATCAAATTCAGATTATCTGTGGATATTTTGCCCCGTTTTAACCTCTCGCATAAAATGACTCATATAAAAGTCTGTTCTAATTCTGTCGATGTTATTTGTTACATTGGAGAGAGTCTTCTTCTAAGAGCAGTCAGTGCAGTACTTAATGCCTGCCTCTCTTTTTCCAGCTGCCTATTAGGATTGTGGCTTCCCCTGTGGTGGTGGATTCCCCCCCCCCACCCCCCACCCCACCCCGGCAGAAAGAGAAGCATGCCATTAGTTCACCAGACCTGCCATTGCTGTCAAAATACGAGCGGGGAGTAGTTCTATTAGATACCTATATTTCCTGGTAGAACAGCCTCAAAATCTGCCTTCCCCCTTGGCACATTAAATAGAGAGACAAAACCCAGATGACTGGTTCTGAATCTATGAAAACAACGACTAAGTACACTGCTTTGGATGTGGATTCTAAAAGAAAATAATGAAAAAGCCACGAAAAAGCCACTGGTGGAAAAAATTTGTTTCTCAAAGGACAATTCAATTGAGAAGACGCAGTTTGCTGTCATGGCAAGCTACAATGCCAACAGTAGGCTGTTTGTACTTTTTAATGTTGATTTTATTTCTTTTAGAGAGAACTTTCATTACAAGGAGTATGTTTGCACAAAGACAGTAAATCATTTTACCACCGGAGTGGCAGTTTAAATCTCCGGTGAGACTTCACTCATCTATCTTTATCATGAGGGTCAAAGAACTGCTGGAAGCCATCAATAGTATTTAGTACTGGGTTACAGTTCAACAATGAAGCAAGCCTGATTCCTTAAGTAGCAGGAGGAATGGGTGCAAGAAAGATTTGTAATAAAAGCACGCTCAGGTAAATCACTTTTCAACCTGTCATCACCAGCAGGGGTGATGTTATTGGAAACAGGCGCTGTGTATAACATGTGAATATTGGCTACTCGTTTCACAGTCCCTTAAGACTCAGGCACTGGTGAACTCCTCACTTCTTTATGAATTATGTTTAAAGCTCAATTTGGCTCATATTTTGATGTCTTTATTTCCACACCCGGTATTGGATAGCTCATGTAAAAACTTTAAACTGCAGCTTATAGCATCTGTAAGTAGTACAGTCTCAGTGGTGGAGGAAGTATTCAGATCTTGTGAAACTACATTGCAAGAAAAAACTGTCTCTAAAACTAAATTTACTTACAGTAACAAAAATCTAAGTATTCAATGCAGAAAAGTGGACCCTGTAGTTGTATAGTGATACACGTCACATTATTGGATTAATTACTGATACATTCATGTGTATAGGAAAAACAAATTTCATATTTTATATACTTAGAGAAATTCTCCTAGTTTGGTTGAATATAGCATGCAACTAAACTGTGATACGGTTATTGTGACCCCAAGTTAGACACAACAAACTCAAGTTTGACCTTAAAATGATCATCTGAAGTCATTGGTTGTATGAGTATGGATATGACACCATAAACTGCAAAGCATACACATTAAAAATCTATTACAAAGAGTGAAATGTTTACATAGAGCTAGAGGAGATTTCAACAGTTTGCAGCCATATTTTAGGTTGCATAAATAATCTTACAGTAAATGTTTAAAACAAAAAAAACACAAAAAAATAATAATAATAGGCCGAAATAACCCATTTTCTTGTTTTCTATCCAGGTGTACTAAGTAAAGCTATTGCATTATTGCATTGGTGCTACAGTATATTGGTCAGATCTTAAGTGTGTATAACAACGTCTAATAGTTGTTAAGATCATCATCAGTTTTGTAATCTTCCTCTGCAAAATAACTAGTAATCATAACAGTCAAATAAATGCAGTCAAAAGTATTCAAGTCTCAAGTTAAGTACTTAAGTAAATGTTCTCAGTTACATTTCCCCCCTGCAGTAAACAGATAGATGAACCACATAAATTATTAATTAATTTGATTACTGAAATATCACAAAGTAAACAGACCAAAAATTATCATACCTAGTTAATTGGCTTGTGGTTTAAAAAGAAAAAAAGTGGCCAATTAATTCAGCAGTTATTAGACGGCCCCTTCTGTCTGACCAAAGCCTTATCCTCTGAGTCTCAGGCCAGTCCAGTGTTTGTGTGAGCTCTAAATCTGCTAGCTTTACAGGCTTTCCTCCTCCCCAGGCAGGGTGGAGAGGCTGCTGACTCCACATTCTCATCCCTCTATCCCTCTATCCCTCTTCCTCCATCCCTCCATCCCCCAGTGTCCTGTTTACTCTCTGCAGCCCTGTGGCTGTGCCACCTCGGAGACACTCCAGACCACCAAGGTCCTGGCGGCTGTATGGGATTGGCCGGTGACGGCCCTCATCATGGGAACAACGGGGAGAGGTGCTGGAATGGGAGGGGCAGCGGTGCTGACAGTGGCTTAGCGGTGGGGATTTTTTTATGGTTTGGAGCAGGCAGAAGGGTGAAGGTATGATTACATGTGGCCAGGCCTTGACATTCAAAATATATAGAGATGCTTTTGCATTGTGTGGCCAGGTGAGCTTGCAATGCTCCTTCACAATACAACCAAAAAAAAGACAAAGAAACACGAGACGATGTTACACCTCAGCGTTAAAGAACAATTTCTTCCTGCAGATTCAAACTGTTACATTTCGTCTCAGCTCTGGCTGGCAGGAGGTTTTCTTACCATCCTACTTAAATTTCCTCCACAGCTATGAATGTAAATGGAGATGTTATTTTTGACACTGAGAAGATGGGAGGGAGGTCACGTTGGCCTAATAATGTCCTGGAATTCTTTCCACAGCTTTGATCGCCCTCTGCTGTTTAACAGCCTGCACTGCTCTCCTTCTTTTTGGTCAGCATCCACCGCAAAAGCAACTGCGGCAAGCTCCTTCATGGCATCTATTTTTGCATGGGTGGTCCCCTTTATATCGCTGAACTCAGTGACAGCAAGCTCTTGTGCATGTAAAAAAGAGAGCACCGGTCCAATTTTGGGGCAGTAAAAGGAGCTCTGCTTAGGTCAGTCTGTCAGCAAACAGCATTGGCCATGCAGTGCATGTTATTGAAGGGTTTTCTCAAAATGCTCACTGGCAGGACACTGAAGGCAGCCATTGTGTAACGAGGAGGGAGCAAAAGGGTTTCTGTTTTGAAGTGTTGTATATGAGGTGTTCAGGGGTTATTTTCTGGGGGCAGAAATCCAGATGGGGATAAGGAGAGACTGCTGGAGAAAGAGAGGTTGGGAGGAGAAGAGAGAGAGGGGTGGGGTGGGGGGTAATACAGGTGTTTGCATGGAGCAACTCTGCACTAATTTTGTGCTGAGTTTTTGGAAAGTGGGTTCCCACACCGAAGCAATCAGCAGTGTTCTCCCTATGCTGATGTGTGTGCTGATGTGAGCTCAGGTTATGATGGCCTCTCCCTTTAGGTCACGAGGGAGGGGGTCTGCTGAGACAGCACATAGAGAGAAGCACACCAGAGAAGAGGTGAGGCTCGAAAGGTTGATGATGGAGCAAAATAAAAAATACATTTTGCTTGTTAAAGAGTCCCACTCAACTCAAAGACCTCTAACGGGGTCTACAAGAATTGATTTCCTGTTTTCTCCAAAGAGTAAACAATCTTTTAGTTCTGATTTTCACAAGGAAAAAAAACGGAAAAGCAAGCTTTCAAGTTTCTACACAATGTCACCCAAAGCAAAACAAAAGCTGGAACACTGGAGTTTGAGCCCCCTTTCTTTTCCCTCACAGTGTTTGTGTAGGGTCTTCAACATCTTGACAGCCACAGGATATGAGTGGGCCATTGTTAGTCACTCCAAATGCTACCTCAGTGCTACAACTTCCTTCTCCTCCACCAACCTCCATGCCCACCCACCTACGCACATACCTACACACACACACACACACACACACACACACACACACACACACGTTCAAGAATAAATGTCTACAATGCATATTTCTGTTGTATGTGTAGGGTTGGCTTTGAAAGGACTGAAGCTTCATTTAGAACTTTAGTAATTTTTTAAAATTTGAATCACCTTTTTTGGGGGGCATTACATCATTTTCTGCATCTTAATACGGTATATTTACATTTATTTCATGGATATAAAGTCTACTCAAGTGAAACCAAACGTTTTAAAGGAAATATGATCCTAATAAGGTTTTTCAAAAGAACAAAAGGTCAAATTCTATTCCATCTGATTTAAGCAATACATAAATAAACATTTTGTCATGTTTTTATAATCCAATTCAATTTAACAATAATATAGTTTCGATTCAAAATATAAAAAAAACCTGCATTTCTGAATGTTTTGTAAATAATTAAAATTGTCCTTAAAGTTAATACTTTAACAAAACACATCACAAAAGAAGTTGAAAAAAACAAGAAGAAACAAGAATGAAAATATTAAGATAGTATTCATTCAAAGTGGGACGTGTGAGATCTTTAAATCTCCAGATATTCTTATATTTTATTTTATTTTGCATTTAAAATGTCTCTGTTTGCACAATTCTTTAATTGTCTGTCCTTAATGTGTAAAATATGTAGGGATAATACTGACTATAATAATGTCACACAGGTGTAAAAATATATTAAGCAGACTTAAAACCTTTGTTTAACATTTTAAAATCATTTCATTATCTAACAGAACATCATGGAAGTGGACAGCTCTTCAGAATTGTAGTGATAATTGCATACTGGTATTAATCACTTTTTCTGATAATTAATATATAAAACGACCACATTTGTATCAGAAACATCTACCTGATGGCATTCCCCAACTGCAGTAAATCTGCAGACCTCTACCAGTAAGAGCATGAACATCGGCCAAAACACCCCTGAATAGACACAGACACGGTAAATCTTTTCTGCCGGCGCTGCCAGCCACACAACACATAAAATGTCTCCCTCAAAATGGGCTCTTTGTGTGGTCAACTGAATATGGCCCGAAGAATGAACCGCAGCACTGTCACTCTTTTCCTGTTTCCCCTGTCTAAAAGCAGACCGGACTGAAATAAAAACAGGCTCAAAAAAAACGCCAAACCAAAAGCAAACCAGCAATTTTAGCTTAAATATGGTCAGATATCAGCAATTCCCTTAAAGCTTCACCAACCCCCCCATGATCAAAACCCCACTGGATGTTGATTTTGAGTAACAATAACACAAATGCATTTCTCTCGCTGCTGTGGGTGTATCGTGTTTCTCGAAATATGCAGTGTTAAAAAGCTGCGCTCATTAGCTCAACAAGATATGAACTGTCTTGACCTGAAATTAAATCGTTACATGTTCTGCGCATCACCTCAGTCTGACCCTTGTCTCTCAATTTCAGGGTTGTCTCATCCATTGAATCCTCCTCCCCTGTCTTAACTCGTGGGAAACATTTCACACTACAATAGCAGCAGCCGTACGGGTTGCCATTTGGGTGCCTTGTGCGATGTTTTTGTTGGCTATAGGAGTTGTTTTTAGGAGTCAGACAGAGAACGAGCTATAAGCTTCTCTTCCCCTCAGTATATGGTCCGATCTTTACAGAGAGCGGGACTCAGCTCATCGATCACTGTTCACTGGGTGGGAGGATGGACACTGTGGGTGGGATGGGAGAGCATAACCAAGAGATGTACTATATGGACATGTACGAAGATCATGTCTACACTGTGCACATACTGTACTGTATGTGTGTGGGTGAGTTTGGAATAGATAATGGGGGTCCAATATGGAGGATAAGTAGATGTTTTTCATGAGTTGGGGGTCAAGTAAGTGTTCATTTGTCTGGCTGGAGAGGTCTGAAGTGATAAAACGTGCACACAAGCATGCAGCGTGTTCGTTCAGTCACACTCCTGCGCACAAGCTTGTATTAACACTCAGTTACAGAGAACATGCCCCCTTCAATCTGTTTGAACAAGAGGCTTGGCTCCATTTAGATCCTTCAGCAAAGACTCCTCAGCAAGAGCGAAAGCATAAAAGAGTACAGCATGTACACACACAGAGGCCTGATGGATTACGTCTCTCTCGGCCACAGAGCCCTCTCAGCAGGGCTGGCAGACTGAACAGAGACCCCGTGCAGGCCGAGGGGTGAGCGAGAGGGATGAGTAAATACAAAGCTGATGGAAAGGGCCCCGTTGTGGGACTGCCTGACCAGCAGTAGGGCCCAATCTGGAGGTGATATGGAGCCAAGTAGATGACCCAGCAGCAGGGAACCATCAGATCATTAAAGGCTTCGGCGTGGCCATTTGATCAGTGTTGAAACCACCAACGGAAAACACTGGACACAGCACGCTGCTGTGTTTCCCCCTCGTCTGGAAATCAATCTGCGTGTGGGTGGGAGATGGCTGTTTTCATTTCAAAAGTCATGTTGTACTGTTACTGAAAAAAAAATGGGTCACAGAGTGGAAGACGTGCAACACGTACTACACAGACTGATCACATAATGGTAGATATACTTTATACTTACAGTACAAGTTCCTGGGATTTATAAGTCATTTTATATATTATAGAATAAGAAATAGAGAGTTTATCAGAGGTTCAAACCATAATAACTATGTAACAACTAATTTTTTGGAGAATATTCTGTAAACACAGCACTGACATATTAAGTTGATTTACAAGCTTATTAGCATAGATTTGCCTGTTTACACATCCAGCAGGTATGGAGCAACGTTAATGTTCATTGGAGTAATGTTTGTTCCACCTGATAGATCTAATTCTTTGTTAGCTCTGTTTTTGATCTCTACCGACCTCTGACGGAAATGTCAAGTTCTAAAACTGCAAATGCTCCACTATGTTCATCAGCTGGTTGCTTACTTTGTTTGTCTGCCAATTGGTGCTAAGAGGGTCTTGTACAATGCTTATGGTAGAAAACATATGCCTGCTGCATTTGAGGAAAATACCATGAGCATAGTGATAAGTGAACTAAGGTTTTCATTATGAAAGCTCAACTAAAGCCACAAAAAAAAATATTGCAAAAATATGTATCTGCTTTATAGCAAGATTACCTATTTTTTTCATTGGTCAACAATAATCACAGGATAATGGTAAATGCTAAAACATACCATAACAATGGAATAAGATAAGAAGGTGTAACATCAGTTATCCAACAAACATGGCTAACATTAGCCACCTTAAGCTAATGGTCAGACCAGTCTAACGAACGCTGTAGTGGAAAATGTATTTATTTCATCAAGGGTGTGTTTTATTGCTTTAGGCAATGAATTTAACATTATGAACGTAAGAAGAGAACTTCTTTTCCTCTGAAAGCTTAAAAGACTAATTTCATAAAGGAAAGAAATATTCTTCATAAAGATTGAACATCATCAGTGATACTCAGGGAAGATGAGACCTTTGGGGTAAAGGGATGATTCATGTGATCGGTGCCATTTGTTTGTTTGTTTGTCTGTGTGTGTTTGTAAGCAATTCGGTTTTGTGGAGAGTTGGGATGAGAACAGTTGATTAGACTTTGAGATTTACCCTGAAGTTGCTATGGATCCAGGATTTTTTTTTTTTTTTATTCATTTTTTTACAAATCCCACCATGGCGATGCCATGACCTGTCCTACTCTGCGTCAGACTGGTTCAGTATGTCGATGATGTTCAGTGGTGATCGTGGCCCCGGGCAGAAGTGCAAAATGTACTGATATGAGTAGGGGGGGGCCCCTTTCCTAATTCTTTTTTGAGGGGACCCAAACCCTTGCCTGGTTTCCCTCTCTCTCACATAGTCAATGTTCTTTCAGTGAGGGGCTACGTGACAAATGTCATCGTCATGCCAATCCAATAGGGCCTGGGGGGGGGGTCATGGTGTCACTATATTAGCATTTGTAAATTCGGCAGTGTGGAGGTATGCGCTCTCTGTGCTCTCTAGATAGACATTATGCTCTTATTGGAGGCAAACCTCAGTGGTGTTAAAAACAGATCACTCACCCAGCAGGTTCCCACCACTGGACGTGACGACACGTGTACTACCATTAACTGAACATAAACGTGGTCTGTTCCCCCCCTCTCAAATCAGAACCACCTGCCTTCGGGCCCTGAGAACTGGCTGGTCCTCTCTCCGGACCTCCTTGGAGAGAGAGAGCTCCTCTTGTTTGGACAAACGTCAGGGCCAGCTCCAGGGCTCTTACATGAAACAAAGAGTGAAGCAGGGAATCTTACCCTTCACATAGCCTCCTCCAACCCCAGGCCCTGTCTCCTCCCTTCTGAGCAGGCCCCAATATTTTTAATTATGTACAGGAAACTCCTGTTACAAAGGACACTTTCTTAGTCAATAAGCAGGCAGGCTGTGAGGAGTGCTGGGGTCACCCTCTTTTTTCTCTCTTGGTCCTGTAGGTGTATCGACTAACAAACTGGAGAACATACCACCCAGAAATTCAGTCCACTGCTGACAGCCTACCTCTCAAAGCAAAGATGGCACCCGGTCCGTAAAGGCAACCTCCCTCACAGACTCCCACCAAAACTATACACCCGTCATCATACAACTTATCAATCTCACCCCAGACAAAACAAACCAGCTGCAACCCCCATATACTCTTTTACATTCACACACACTGTATCACAATAATAATATTAATATTGTATATAGCAAGGCAGAGAAGTAGGAATATCAAGAAGTCCTTTTTTTTCACCCTCAGCTTCGTTGCTCTGGTGGTCTCTAACTGACAGGAACTCAGGCACTATTTGTTATCTTTAGGCCAAATATGTCCATCTGGTTTTGGTTTGGCTCCTCGAGATTGCCCCTGGAGATGTGGATGAAGGGGACTTACGGGTGAGGCGGGGTGGTGGAGGAGCAGTTCTTGGAGGCTTTTTTTCTCCTCTTAAATTGAATTTCTCACCATTCCGATCTGGGCCTCGGACCAGGGATAGAGCGAGAGCTTGAATTCAGCTCCCAACCCTCAGGCTCCTGAAAAGCTATGCTAAAAAAAAAAGGAGGACAATTCTTGGAAGAAATCAGTATCACCTGTTTTGCCAAATGACTTGCATGTTCGGAGTAATAGCTATTACTATGTTTGTAATGGAGGAATGTATGAACTCTTTCTGAACCAGTCCTGACATTAGACATTTTGTGATGTGTAGAAAAAACAAATAGTAGACTAAACAAATATCAGTCCTTGATATGAAATCAGGAACCGAAGTATTTCAAACTGTTTAGGGTGTTATATATAAATATTTTTACAATATTTATTTTTAATACATGCACACCAGGACAAATCCTCCAACAAAAAAAAAGCCACACTCTACCAAAGGCTCATGTAATGTTGATGGTTACACATGTATAGTAGCCCACCCACCTTTAGAATTTATTTAACAAGCCATCTGCATTCCGCTGGTGTACTTTCCAATGTGTGTGTGTGTCCTCGTCACTGAATCTGCGCTTTATCAGATATTTCCTGATTCATACAATTTGTTGTATTTTTGTGTTCACAGTGGATATGTCAGAAAACTGTCTGTTTTTTTTTCCTGGTTTAAAGTGAATTAAAGAGGTTAATACAAACAAAAAAAACGCTTTTAGTGACGTTCTGTAAATATTCCCCAGGCGGTTTTCCTCTTTTAGCCGCACATCTCTGTTCTTGAAAGAAGAAGAAATTCCACAAAAGGAGCTGGACCTCGAGTCGATTTCAGGTTTTCTTACAGACTGACGACAGTTTTCCGCTGTCATCCATCTCTCTTGTCAGTGTCCATACAGGCTTTGTAAATCAAAATGGAATGAGTATGAAAATAACCCGATACTGAGTTACTTTGCCGGCCCTTACAATTTCATGGTTATAAGATTCTCAAACTGCAGCATGTAAAAGTGGTCAACATACTGGGTTTTTATGCTTTTTGATGGTGCAGTTTTGCTTTTATGGTATTTCTGTACAATTAAATACATGTTTCTCATGGTGCTCCCCATAGAGTCTGCACTTATCCCTGACTAACCCTGTGGGCTCTGTAAAATAAGACCTTACTGTCTTTTAAGGGATATAACAAGCTGAAAGTATACTATGTGGAAATGTAGATGAAATGTATCTTAAAACTCTCTTCGGTGTTTCATCATTGTCATTCTTATTTTTTTCTAATTCTAAGAATTTTCTCCAAAATATCCGATCAAAAGCCTGCGTTCCCTCGACATCATCATAATAGCACACACTCCATTTATTTTCTCAAGTGAACACACTGTGTTGCACACACTGGCTCCATCAAATGCTCTTTGTTCGGCTTCTGGAATCAGCTGTACTTTCATTATGACCGAGCGCATGTTTGTGTGTTCAAGATTTTGAAGGACACGGGTTGGGATTGTATAATTCTCAACAAAAATCGACCTTCTTTGTACATACATTTGAAAATATTGAAAGTGTGGCATTGCAAAAGGGCCTTCAGTAAGACCTTTGAATATTAAAAGGACAAAGGTGGTATTTGAATTTGCAAGCATTTTGCACGGTTTTCCTACCTCTTTATTTATACAACATTGGTATTTATCGAACACTGAATTGTATTTCAGTATTTTCAGTTTGCCCTCTGTAAACAAATGTATTTAATTCTTTTTTATAACCTTAGATGAACTGTGTGTTACCAAATTGAACGTCACACTGTTAAAAAAAAGGAAACATACTCTCATTTAAGACATAAATTTAATGAAGGTGTACACACTTCTTGAATACATGCTGAATTTGAAATTGTTAACACTCAGTGAGGACAACTTCTCTTACTACCATTCATCATCAAATTAAATTAAATACACATAAATGCAGTTCTAACAACATTTCATCAACTTAGACAACATTAGGTAGGTTGTGTTTTATTTTCAGATATTGGACCTTCACAGAAGGCATTTCAAAGACACTTTTTTTGTGCAAAAAGCATCTATAGTAATATGAATAAGCAGCTAAGGTGGCACTAGAGTGGCATGACAGCTCAAACATACAGTACAATTAAAAAAGTTTTTTAAAAAAAGTTAAATTTCTGTGTGTTTAAGCTCTAATGTGTGCTTTAATCAAACACATGAATACGTTTAGACATGCAACAATGTTTTAAAATAATACACAAAGCGGATAAGACATAAACTGTTGGTGAACTGTAAAAACAGGACTTCTTTATCAAGACCTGGACAAAGCAGGATGACAAAGATCTGACCACACAAGCCTTTTCACTGGACCTATGGTGGCTTCTTGCATAATGTATTATAAAGTGCACATACTACAGTTCATGACACCAACCACACAGATTTCCTTCTGTCCATATGTACAATACATATGCAGCAATTTCCTAAGATACAAGAAAATCTGAATCTTTAATCTACAACTCAGCATTAATTTACAGCCCAAAAGAGGATATTGGATAATATTTGTAACTGAGATTACGACACAGATTTTTATAGTCACATTATACGATTCATGCTGCAGCCTTCATACAGAAGCAGTTGAGGTATGTTTCTGTTTCTACTGACAGAAAATGAAAACAAGCAAATGATAAAAATCACACTGTGATGATATTTGAAAGTGAATAGATGGTACAATCTGCACATGCAACTTTCAAAGTAAAAGCCAAACTCTAAAATGATACGACATGAAATATCTGAAAAATAATGTAATCCAACATAGCACTGTCACAAACAACTGGAACAGTTCAAGTTCAATTTCTACTGAATATTGAAGCTTTTATGGCATTTTACTGAACTGATTAATGCTCTAGGGTGTTCATTTTATTCTTATATAGCATTACAGTTACAAACTGTACATTATTCAAGCTGTGTTTCTGAACTTACAACCTAATGCATGTGAGGATTATTCACTATTAAATCACCATTAAAGCAAACTCTTTTTTCTCTATATTGTTTTTGTATATTGCCCACATGAACACAACACAGTGAATAATATGTGAGGGGTAGCCAGACTTTCAGCCCATGCCTCAGGTGCAGGATCTTGAAATTAGGTGATTTACATGTACGGGAGGGTTGGTCCAAGAGGCTACAGCTGGTGACATCACATCACTGTTGGCCTGATAAAAACAAAATTAAAATATAAATGGAGTGATTCACTCTAAGAAGACTTAAGTTACAGTTCACTGTAACAAGCAGGTACTGGATCTCTTGTTTGTGCTGTGCTATCCTGCACAAAATGTGAAGCATGCTTCCCCCTTGTGGATGTTTTTGAAGGCTTTCTGAAGTGACACTCAAAAGAATACAAAAATAACAGACCTACCTCAGCTATCAGTTGTGGGCACACACGATGATCGTCGTGATCTGCACATTGTTTTCTGTGAGAAAAGAACTGTCAGCTATAAATTATATCAAATGTATGGAACAGCAACACTTTATATGGGTTTAATCATTCCACAAGCATGATTTTATATCTGTAATCTTGTGCAAATACATACTGTATATGTATTACTTACATATTTTACATACTGAAAATTCTCTACTACATAAAAGAACTTGGATATATCATCGATAACAATATTAGAAATATTAATATTTGAGCTTTTAAATAACTTGATGCTTAATTCAGTCCATTTAAGATCAGTAACTTCGAGTATTCTGACAGCTTTATGTTAAATGAAAGAAAGCGCTGTGATTTCTACCTTTGTATGAAGGCGATGATGAAGGACTGGGTCAGCCAGCCAAGGATGTCTTAAAGCCTCAGAGGCCCCCATCCTCCAACTGATGACAGACACAGTGACACATGATGCACTTGTAAACAAAACACCACATGTCAGCCTCAGCGCACATAGCAATGAGAAAACAATGAGAGGTTAGATACCTTTTATTCACGATGAGCATTCTGGAGATGAAGTCTTTGGCTTCCTCAGACGTGTCGGCAAACTCTGGCTCGTCAAAGCTCCACTTACAGGCCAAGATGTTGTTCAGAGTCTCGTTGTCATCATCACCAAGGAATGGACAGAGGCCGCTCAGACTAACGGGAGGAGACAGACCGTCATTCACATTTGCTTCTGCATGCGTGTGCGTGTGTTTGTGTCTACTTACAGCATGTAGGTGATGACGCCGAGGCTCCACATGTCAGTGTTGAATGACACAAAGTCGTAGTTGATGACTTCAGGAGCGAGGAACTCTGGGGTGCCAAAATTCACACGCAGTTTCTCCCGTGGCTTATATCTATGTGGGGGACATAATTCAAATGACATTTTTCATGCTTTCTTTCATATTTTTCATATTTGCCTATGTTAGTTTATTTTCATCTTAATTCAATTTATTCTCTTTAGTTTATAGTACTTATTTTATTGCATCTTATCTCCCTTTAGTTCACATTATTTTATTATTTTCATCTTACAGTATGCACATTCTTGAGGGGGGGGTCATGCCAGAAGAAGCATTTCACTGCAAGTTGTACATGTATAACTGTATGTGATGAATAAAAACCTTGAACCTTGCTTACAACAGACAAAAAAATAGATGCAAATGCCGGCACTTACATTCGAGCGAGACCAAAGTCGATGATTTTAATCTTATTGGTGACTCTGCTCACACACAGAATGTTTTCTGGCTGAAATTCACGACAAACAAAATAATCTAAATTAAGTAATAAATCAATTAAACTTGGACAACGTCGAAAATGCTGAAAATATAAAACACAAATGTGCGTCTCTTTGTTACCTTTAAGTCCAGGTGTAGGATGTACATTTTGTGCATGTGCTGCAGGCCTTCACAGATCTGCCTGATGAACACCACAGCATCCAGCTCCATTAAAGTGTAGTTTTGATCAATGATCCTGTCAAACAGCTCCCCTCCACCAACACTAAGGTTAAAGACAAATGAGTTTTGTTTTACATTAGCACAGTTAATAGTCTTTCAACATTATTAATAAATATGATAAAAGAAAATAACTAAAATCCTACTACCTGGTACAGTATTTCAAGAAGCTGTTTTGAAAGACATGAAAGACATGAAAATATAAAAGAAGAAGCATACTATTCAAGTACAAGGATGATGTCATTCCTTGACTCATAAGCTGCATAGAGCTGGATCAGGTTGGCATGGTCCAAATTATTCATGACCTGGATCTCATTCTTCACCACCTCCTACCAAAAACACAGGCGCAGACAGACAGACGCAGAAGCAGATAGACGGACACGGATGCAGACGAACACGGAACACACGGGCACGGATACACACGGACAAGCGAGCACACGCACACATGGACACGATGAGAGGTTTCAGCTGTTCTCTGCTATGAGACAATGCATCTTCTCTTCTAGGTCAAATATTTCTCACCTAGGTGAGAAGTATTTCCTCTGCTTCTGTTCCAAGTGGCCTTGCAGTGTGCTAGTATGTCCTAAAAATTCATTCTGAGCCCCTGCTTTATATAACATGCGCCCGTCTCTCGCTGTAACATCAAAATAGGACTAGTTCGTTTACAAAAACACTCTTACCTTTTCTTTCAGACTCCTGGCTTTGATGACCTTTGCTGCCAAAGAGAGACCAGAAGAGTTTTCAACACATTTGTGCACCTGGCCAAAACGACCCCTTTGAAAAGAGGGAGAGGAAATGATTTCATTTCGACAGTTGTTGCAATCTCAAATGGCGCATAATGGCAGAAACAGTGAAACCGGTCAGGATATAGTGTTTTATGTTTCCATGACAAATCAAAAACTGATCTTCCTTCGTTTTACTGCAGGACTGTGTGAGTGCTTAATCTGTTATTTCATTAAATCTGAGCTGGGCTGTGTCTCCTCTTTGAAGACTTGGATTAACACTTAGTGATTAGCTACCAGCTGGCACCAGGGATACAGTTTCACATACCACTCAGTCCCGAAGTAAAAATAACTGTCGTGACACCGAAGTTATGAACCACATGAGAGGAGGAGGAGGAGGAGGAGGAGGAGGATGGGGGCAATTATGCTTCATGGGAATTGAGAGCCTCTTTCACGCTACCTCTCATCTGTGATAGATCAACTGGTCATTCAAAGCTTGCATTTTGAACACGTTACGTGGAGGTTTCGACGCTCACCCGCCCAGGACCTCCTGCCAGTTGATGGTGTAGAAGTTGATGATCTGGTTGGGTTTGGCAGAAACGATGCGGTGGTTAAAAGGAGCCACTGGAGGAGGAGTGGTGTCTAAAGGGGGGATGAGGAACCAGACAGAAAGCAATTTTAATAAGTTATGAGGAATGGGAGAACCTATAGGATCTGCAGCAACAGTGAAGCTTTTAAAAAGGTAGATACTACAATCAAGTTAGGACATCATGTATTAGCACACTGTGATAAACATCAAGTGCAGGCCCATTTGTTGTCTCAGTATTACAGATCAATGATATATCGACTGATATATGTTTGATACAAGCAGATACATGATGAACTTATTCTGGCACTGCCTTACAGGAAACTTTTACTGGACAGAAAAAAGGGGGCTAAAACTGCGTTAAGTAAAAGTATGTTGATCAAAATTTCGTTATTAGTGCTGAGGCGTCCCGACTCACCAATAAAGTACCGCTCTGCACCGTCATCCTCCTCCTTCTCTGCGTCATCCTCCGCATCATTATCCTTTCTCTCTCTCTCCACCCGTTGTTTTAGATTTAAATGGAATTCAACTCCATCCGCCCTGAAGACGGCCCAGCCCTCATCCTCCTGGTTGTCCTCCTGGTTCTCGTCCTCTTCCACCACCAGGCTTTTCCTGTGTTCCTCCACTACAAAGCATTCCTCGGTCAGAAAGGACTTGGTACTTGTGCTGCTGACCTCTGACGTCTGGTCCTGCTCTGCCTCTGGAGATGGGGAGGCATCTTTGTGGTCATCACTGCTGGAAAAAAGTCGTGGTGTTCTTGTATTTGTTTTTGTTTTGCTTCATGACATCTTGTGTAGTTTTTGGTGCACATTTTAGATGAGGCTAGAGGCACAGTTTAATTGATCTTTGCAAAAAAAAACTAATATCATTGACTTTTCCAATACTAATGCAGATTTGTTTTTTAGATACTTCTTTAATCCCACAGGGGGAAATTCTTTCTCTGCATTTGACCCATCCCTGAGGAGCAGTGGGCTGCCTTTACTGTGCCTGGGGAGCAAATTGGGGTTCAGTATCTTGCTCAAGGATACTTCCACCTGTAGACTTGCAGGGGCTGGGGATCGAACCACCAACCTTTGGTTCCGAAAGCAATGATTTTTAGATTTAGTCACAACATCTGGACAATTGGACAGAAACAAATGGAAACTTTGTTTGTTTGTAGGATCTCTAAAATATTACTGTTTAAATAACAAATCAATGAGGCTCTATTCTATTAATCACGGAATTCAAGAGATTTAAATTACAGCCATGAGAGAGTAAGCTTAATAGTCCTTTATTCTAAGAATGCATCTGCATTTTTTTCTTGATTGATCACTGGTCTAAAAAACATGAAAAAACTGTGAAACAAAATGGATTTTGTGATTTTCTAGACAACAACATGATACCATCAAACATTTCTCAAAAAAAACGACTCAAAAAATTTCCTGTAACAATATAAGGTTTCCTATAACACAGCCAACAGTATGCCTTACTGTTTCTCACATCCTCACATCAGATCTTTGGTACTTTTGTGTTAAACATTACCATAACAATTGTGAAAATAGCTGGTGACTAAATTTCTTTTGATCAGCTTATGCATTAATCGACTTATTGACCAATCGGTGCAGGTTAAAAGACTACCTTGTATCAGTCGGTGCTTTTTCATCTTCAAGGGCATCAGGGAACTCGAGCACTTTTGATACCTCTTCCTTCTTTATTTCTGGGGTGTGGAGCTTTTCTTCTTTCTTTTTCATTGCGTTCTCCACATCAAGCTTGGGTTCCTTCTCTGAAGCTGCAGCCTCCATCTCCTGCACCTTTTCCCCAACCACCTCCTCACTAGCCGGCTCAATGACATCTTGTTTCTCGGCCACAGCCACTTGGGAATCCACCAAGTTGCATGCAGGGGCATCAGGTGGTTGATCTTTAGGGGCTGCTCCAGCCTCCAGATCCAGACATCCAAGCGTAAGCTGCTGACCTGATTTCTCTGCATTCTCCTGGTTGAGTTTCTGCACCTCTTCGAGGAGCAACACCTGCTTCTTCAGGGAGATATTTTCTACGAAACACCCGAATAAAGTTTAATTTTGTCTTTCACAACTTGTTAAATATTCGTCATAGCTTTAGAACATTCTGAAATTTCTGTGTCATTGGAAAAATTAGATAAAATGGGATATAGCTGCACATGCAATACGTACATATTGCTGCTGCTGTGTCTCACAAATTATTTCAACTTGAAACCAGAGTTTAGAGACGGGTATATTTGTAAAGAAATGAACAGTATTGTATAAACCTGTTGTTTCCGGTGGCTTCATCTTCTTCTGAGCTTTCAGACCCTTGGGACTCAAACATGGCTTATCTGTCCCATCTTTCCCTTTGTGGTCCTTCAACTGTCAAATACAAATTTTAAAAAAACAAACAAGAAAAAAGACAGTATATCACCGTTATTTTTTTTTACATTCATAAAGAAGAAAATGTTATATAGAGGAATATTGAGACATTTGGAATTTTGGTAGGATTTTCTTCTTCACCAGAACTTACTGCATTATTGTTCCTATAGCTATAAGTCACATTGGCACTATTAACTGTCCCAAAGCTGCAATTTCATAAATTGGCATATCTCTGGTATGGCAGAGCTTACAATACAGAAATCTTACAAAGTTACACATTTCTTGTAAAGATAATGAACTAAAGTATATTGCTGGTTCTTGCTTATTAGTTTGCTGATTGCTATATTTGCATCACAAAGACCGCCCTTTAAGCTACAACATGAGGAATGAGGTGCCAGCCTGAAGACAGAAATGCAACAGCACATACATTATAGTTTCTTATTACGATAAAAAGACATGTTTCTGTACACAGACAATAAACCTACAAATTTTCCACATTTGCGAGAGGCGAGGAAATGCTTTGGTCCATGGAGCTTTATCTTGTGAGAAGGCTGAGGAGAACTGGTCTCACATGCAGGGATTATCTCCTGATTCCTTTTAATGGCTTTATTAGGGGTAGGTTTCTAATAAAAAAAAGACAAGATGGCAATGCTTAGTAGGGTTATATGAATGGACAATTTATGACGTCACATGGCAAGAATTAATATCACAAAGAGAGAGTTGAGATGATGAAGTTAGGTTCACATGTAAAACACACAGCATGAAAAAATGGATCAAAAATGAAGTAATAATTCAATAAAATGACAATATCAGGTTAATTTGATGAAGTTAGGGTCACATGAAAAACATACAACACAGCAAATGGATCACATCAAATTAATAATTAAATGAAATTACAAATAGAATACAGAAAAAGGCTAAAAATAAGCCACAATTCATTTGACAAGTTGTCATTTATTGGACGTCTCCATGTGCAGACTGGTCTGTCTAATGGTATGCCTTTGATTACTCATGGCAGATAGACAGACAGCAGCAGGTCGGTGAATTTATAGCTTATCACTTGTCACACTCGGCGTTGGAATGCAATGCAGACCATGAGCGGAAAATATTACGAGCGACCGTGAGCAAATTTCTGTGCTGAGGAAACTCACTAAACACTCTGTGATCAGGTTTACATGGAAAAAGCTGTCTTGAACCGGCAGGTGTCACACATTTGTTCACTGGATGCTTTCACGAGGTAAACAGCATGAGGGGGTATTTTCAGTGCAGTGTTTTCCCCAGTGACAGCAGTTAAAAAACTCTGATTGGGAGATTGCGTAAAGTGTGGAGAGGCCGATGTAACAGGGATTAAATGTAAGATATCTCCCCCCTCTGGAGGTGGAGGAAGATGGAGGAACCGGCTGACGACTGCAATGACGAAAAGAAATTCCTTGAAATGTGAATTGGAAGCCATCAGATTTGTATAAAGTTGTTCATCATCGGTATATAATATATATTCCAAACTTTTAATTGGCTGGTATTCAATGAGTTAATCTAATTAATAAAGGACTGCACTGTTGTAAGCTGTTAGGTCACAACCACTCAGGTGAGTCTGCTCTCTGCTTGCAGGTCACAGAGAAAAACACATAATGTCTCTATCGTGTGCAGCTATGCATGTATTTGGAGTGTGGTGATAATGTGGATAAGGGTAAGACAAAAGCCCTCAGGTTGATATGGAGGTGGTAAGTATTCAATTCAGTTTACATTATACATGAGGCTAAAAAATTTTAATTCTGCAACCCGACATGCAAGTGCAAAGCACAATGGAGCAACACTGACCTCACTAATTATATTCACACAGGTACATTTGTACTTCTCTGAGTATCTGCCAGCAATTCCTGAAACACCGTTTGTATGTAACACATGAGCCTTTAAATCAAAGGCCAATAAAGTTTTTTCTGAAGAGCTATTTTTCAAACTACAAACTAGTGAGGTAAATCTCACCATGTCCTGGCATGTAACTGTAACTGGCACAGACTTGAACTGGACACAAATGAAGCTAAACCGGTGTTCACAAAGGGATACAGGCCCTGGACGTGCCTTGTTTAAGAGAGTCACAGAGAGAAACCAGACAGACGGGGAGGAGGACTGACTCAACACAATTTGTCGACACCTGACTCCTGACGAGCTGAGGGAGTTAGGGCCCTTTACACCACAAACACTGCAGGCCCCCGTCCAAAAAGAGCATTTCTAAACCAGGCGACTCACATTCTCGACCCTGGCCTCACACCGGCCCTCTCATGCCCTGACGGGGGTGGGGGGGATGAGGTAAGGGCAGAGTGGACCTCATGCCAAGAAAGCCATGTTGCACTCTAGCATAGCGAGAGATCCGAGTGTAAATGCGAGTTAAATTATCCAAGCTAAAAGTGACATATTTATTGTGCAGTTGCTCATAAATCTATATAAATTAGCACTCTACTTTATTTCACCTTCAATTAGTAAGTCGTGAGTGGAAACACAGCGAATGCCAGATACCGTTTATTACCCCAGCCCATTATCTGGGGAATCTAAAGCACAAGCCAAGTCACATTTGTAGGCAGGAGAACTGCTGAAGTGATCAGCTTTGCTGCTATGATCATTTTCACATGTTCTGCCAAGAACAGGATCTTTGTAAGAGCTAACAAATGAAATATAGAGCGTCTTTTGAGCACAGGGAACTAGATTAGATGTCCATATCGACTGTGATAGGAGGAAAAATACACTTAAGAATCTTGACTGGCAAAATGTTAAATCTCTTGATCAATTTCAGGTAATAGCAAAATTCGGATTATGCTTCTCCAAACGTGATACATACTTGTGGCAAAGATATTTAGGAGTCTCGGTATGTTGTTTAGTCTCACCTTGTCAACTTTCTTGCTTGTGTCTGCAGATGACTTCTTCTTTATTGCTTGCTTGCCTTTACTGTCTTTGAGTTTGGAGCCTTTCCGAGCTGCAGGGCCTTTGAACATCAGCTCCATGACCCTCAGACTCTTCGCTGTCTCCCCAATAAAGCTGATCACCTGCTGCATGCTGAGGACCAGTTTTTCCATACCATCCAGCTTCTGAGCCTGCTGTTCAGACCGCTGGTTCACCACCAACATTATGGTGCTCATCTCCTGACATATCTCCCTCACCTCTGGCCCCAGAAACTGCGCTTGGTTGACCATCCTGGGTGGAAGATGGATCTCCTCCTTGTCAACCTTTAGATCCTCCATATCCTTTTCAATGCCATCAATGTCCTGAGACATCCCATCTAGTCGGTTGAGGACTCTCTCTTGGATGTTGATGAGCTTGTCCATCTTGCTGCTCAGTGACTCGATCCGATTTTGGATGAGGTCAATGCTTGAGCCGTTGCCATCTGCCGCTGGATTCTTTACCAAGGAGCTCATGCTTCCGGTGATGTGAAAATCACGTCAGCACACCAACTTCAGACAAAAATTGGACCAAGAACGTCCGTGAAACAGACGAAAAGACTTTTTCAAAAATCGTAGCCAGCTCTACCCTTCAGTGCTCCCCGTAGGTGTGCAAACGAATTAAGATAGAGAAAAGTGGAATAGAAGTAATTCAGGCTCAAACACCTCCAACCAGCAGCAATGCAAGTAAAGATTTAAAACCTCTAAAACTGAAAATTAAAGTGACCTTCTGTGTTTCTACCACATTTTATCCCTGGTGCCTGCTTCTCTCCACGCTAGAAGTAGCATTGAGAATAGAGTGAGGCGGTATCCCTAAATGTAAATGGACAGCCTATACGTCAGCAGGGGTCAAGTGTTTGGGGTGGGGGCTTGGCACTGTTTGGAGCTTGGAGATATTTGAGAGCCTTTAAGTGTTAAGCCCACCGTCATCACCCGCCTGGTAGGTGTCAAACCGATCACTGTACACAGAACCTCTTCAGGGTGTAAGTGTGGCAGTGCTTTTCAATTTGTAAAGAATTTTCCAACTTGAATGACAATGGCATTAACTCACTGTAACCGATGGACACGTCAGGTCCACATTCTTGAGTGGGCCCTAAACATTGTCCAAAAAAGGAAATGAAAAATGCAAGTTGTGTTGACAATGAAAAGGTATATTCATGGAAAAAAGTCTAAAAGGGCTTGGCTGCCAGTTGTGTGGCACTGTACATGGGTCAGTCTGTGTACAGCTGTGAATCAGTGTTAGGGAGGAGTGTAATTAAACTAGTAGTTTAATTTCATTTTGCAGTAGTTTGCTGGTAGCTCTACATTCATATCTGCAGAGTGATCACAGTTGTTAAATGATGTTTTTAGTTCATTACTGAATATAGAAATAATTTTGAGCCATAAAAGGAGTGGAATGATTATTAATTTGTATTATTTTCATAAACTTTTGTGTAGGAATGAAAAAGTAATAAAAATAGGCCAATCAAAATAAAACAAATACCCCGGCATGGACAATTCATGGACAAATTAACATGAAAAAGATGGTTGAGGTTGGATATTTTTTCTTTTTCTTTGTTTTTTTTGTTTTTTTAGAAGAGCATTTCAGAAGTCCATTGTTGTGTGTGTGTGTGTGTGTGTGTATATATATACACTACCAGTCAAAAATTTGGACACAGTTTCCCATTCAAGTGGATGGGAAACTGTGTCCAAACTATTGACTGGTTATGTGTGTATGTATGTATGACATGTGAACATATGAACCGGTACAACGTATGTGTTGGGTTTTTTTCTTTGAATTTCCTACCATGCATACATCGTCATCATATTTTGATCAGAGTGGTTAGAACTACTACTAGCTTTAAAACCAAATTAGATTTCTCCGTAGTTTTGCTGTCGTTCCACTTCTTTCAGTGCAAAGGAACTGGTACTTCTTTTTGAAAGCAACTTCCCCAACACTGATAAGAATCATGCTGCAAAGTAAATTCCCTCCTTATCTCATGAATATCTGTAACTTGCACCCAGTGTCAGAGGAAAGAGGAAGCCTGTGGTTCCTGGCCAAAAGGACTTCCAGGAAGATATTCAGCCCTTCTGCTGAAACAAGAGATGGTTTACAGGGATGATTTACATGACGCTTACTCACTGAAAGAAACCTCCACTGCTAACTTTTTTTAAGAGAGTAAATGATCAGTTTTAACTTACAGTAGCTCTTGTAATATGACCAGAATCAACCATCCCTGTAAATCAAAATAGGTATGCTATTCCAACCACAGTCGTGTGTCCATGTCATATTTTAAATTCCAAAGAAAAACACAGAGAATAAACGCTGTAGTCAAAAGTATTCAAATAACTGGATTGCACTAAATGTTAATATTAAAGCTATTTCTGACAATTTTCCCCTTCCTCAAGAAAACATAAAATACATTTGACAAGAGGCACAGAGGCACAGGCTGCTAACTGAGCTAGGGTGACCCCAGCCAAACACGCCTCACTCCGGTGGCTCAAGCCCAAATCTGGACTCACGGGCGCATGAATTAAGAAGGGATGTGAGCCTGCCAAACAAAATGGGGCCAAGCTTGGTGAAGTGAGGGAAGGGAAAGAGTTCACCCGTCAGTTCATGTTTCGTGACAAGTCGCCGCACCGGCTTGCATATTACTCTCCTTCACTTGCGCAAGATGGCTACAGTGGAAAGAACAAGTAACTCTGACGGGGTAGAAACACATGCGAGTGAAACCAACTATCAATCACTCAGGGAGAGGCAGGGACTTCACACCTGCCGTTGGATGCCAGCAGACGACAGACAGGGTAAGTCAATTGCAGCATGTTGTGTCAATTTGAGGGGCATGGACAATAAACTTTCTCATGCAGCATGTGTGCATGGAACAGACTGGAGTTTTCCAGACGCACAGCAAGGAGAACGTGAAGTATATCATAGCAAATGAAAATGAAAGAAATGCATTCTGCAACAGAGCATTGTTAAAATGATTATTTTGCTATACAGATTGAAGGTAGGCATGCATGAGGTTAGCATATCCTGCATTGCTTAGAGGATGGGAGCATTTTAAGATGCGAAAGCAATGCCAAACAAAGTAACAGCATCATGATCTGTGTTCAAATCCCTCTTACTTTCTTTGCCAAGCATAAGTACGTGTACTGGCAACTGTGAAATCACTGTCCTGCCTACTGGTGCATGTTTAAAGTGATGTCCGGCTAATGTGACAGCAGAAATTGTTCAGATGTTTGGAGACATTTCAACTACATGACTGTCCACAAAGCCAATAGTAAACAAATCGTTCCATATTTGTGTGTGTGTCCTGGTTGACCTTGTCTATGAAACACCTACTGACTTACATCAGGAGCAGAAAGGTAATGTGATATGGAGCAGAAGACTTAACTCCTTTAAATAGTAAAACTTTTAAGGTCACCATGCGTCGGTTGGTACCCTCATGATTTGCTGTCTTTTATGTTGTAAATTGGATTCAAAAAAATTCAGATTCATCTTATGTTTAATTGTAGGGCTGTCACTAATGATGTTTTCGTAATCAAGTAATTTGCCAATTATTTATTGATTACTTGATGAAATGCTTAATCTATGTAATGTCAAATAGTGGAAATATGGCCTTTAGCATTTTACTGCAGCTCAAGCTTAAGGTATGAATCAACACTGACAGAGAAAAGCAGCAAACATTTGAGAACATGGGACCAGAGAATATTTGGCGTTTTTGCTTTACTTCCAAACAATTCATCACTTATTAAACTAGTCGTAGAGTAATTTTACTGTCAACCCGTCAATTAATCAACAACTAGTTGCAACTTAAATAAATAGTTGTGCATTAAAGGTCAATAGGGACCCTGATTCTAACATGCATGAGAATATTCGAGATGAAGTTACAGTTAGTGCAAACATAAATGAAGGCCTCAGAGACATTTTAGTATGCAGACAACACTTAAACATGAGTTGAAACATATTAGGTTTTGTATAGTTGCGGTGGTGTTGCCGCTATATAACTTCCTCTCTCAGTCCATATGAGAGCAAAAAGGTTAAAAAAAAAAACTAAAAAAACTTAGATTTATACATGTTTAGACATTTAGACAGTATCTCCCTTTCCTGAACAATCGGCCCCTGTGGGAGATTGAATAATATTATAATAATATGTCATACATGGCAGGCTTATTTGTTCGGCCCTTTGAGAGGGTAAATGGTTTAAAATGGACCTCTGCCTCTGTAACAGAGAACACAATGTCCCATGGAGCACTGGAGCTGTGTGCTGTGGCTACTGTCCCGTCACCTCTCCTCACACTGCATGCCAGCTCTGGTTATAAGTTCTCTTGGAAACTTCTATGTTTGTGGCCGTCGTGAAACTGAACTCCTCGCGTTAACGTCTAACATCTTCTGTTCTTCCCCGTTATCTCAAGTGTTCCCTTGTAAACACATTTTGGTGCGTTGACAGGTTGTTTGATTTTTGTCATGCGAGGTTATAAAAAAAACTACATGAAGCTGATTCAATACATTGACTCCCTACATACATACATGCATAAAAATACATGTCTGATGCCTGTTGGAATTGGACACGCTCAGAAGGACTAAATTATATGACGCTCTATGTGTCCAGTCCAAATTTATCTTCATTGACTAATTTTTCATTTTGGACATCAGGTGGCATGTGCAACACTCCGGTGCTCAAAAGTCACATTGTAAGTGATACTTCACCATTAATCTTTGAGTTTGAAATTTCCAACTCCACCCAAAGTAAAGGTTGACTTCCCACAGGGAAGGCCAACTAAACAAAAAATAAATAAATATTGCCCCCTGAACACTGTAAGCTGATATGGTGTTGCCTCTGAGAGCACAATAAGGAAAGTAGGTGTAAAAAAAAAAGGGATTTTATGACCTTAGTGATATTCATATAATGTAGGCACCCACGGCTAAAAACATAAATCAGCCCATATGCAAATATTATATCTAGACAGCATTAAAAACTGCAGGGGGCGGCACGGTGGTGTTGCCTCACAGCAAGAAGGTCCTGGGTTCAAATCCACCTGAGGACCTTGGACTTTACTAGGAGGAGTTAACATGTTCTCCCTGTGTCTGCATGGGTTCCCTCCGGGTCCTCCGGCTTCCTCCCACCACCCAAAAACACGTAATAGAGGTGAATTGGTGACTCTAAATTGACCGTAGGCGTGAATGTGAGTGTGAATGGTTGTTTGTCTTTCCATGTGGCCCTGCGATGAACTGTTGTTCAGGGTGTACCCCGCCTCACGCCCAAAGTCAGCTGGGATAGGCTCCAGCCCCAGCCCCCCCCCCGCGACCCTACACAGGATAAGCAGTTACAGAAAATGAATGAATTAATGAATAAAAACTGCAGTTTCAAACTTGACAGGACAGAGGAAACTCTCCACAGGAAACAGAATTAGACTTTTTGCTCCTGAAATAATTATTTTTAGATGGCCCTGGTGGAGCTCAGGATTAAGTGTGGAGTGTGTGGAGGTAATTGTGGTGCATAAATGTGCACAGCATCTCTCTTAAAACACACTAATCATTTCTGCTGCTTAATATTTCCTCAGTAATGATGCATTATTTCACCCACCAGCTAACCACAATCATAATTTTTGTGACCAGGCCTGCCCAACCTGCTTTCCACACATCACTAGTGTGGATGGAGAAACCGAGGGGAGTGGGTGGGGCTGGATAATGTCCCCTTACACAAGCTCAGACATCTGAAGCCCTCTAGTGGCTTGCAGCTTGCCGTATTTCTGAGTTAGGGTGATTGTGATGTAGCTGAAAAGATTAGGACTCCAAAACTTGACTAAATGTAGCCAAAAAAGGTGAGTTTTTAATATAGACTGCATAAAGTCTTAATAAGTTTAGACAGCTTTTCTTTAACTATGTTTGAATTTATAATAGGAAATTAGGAAAATTGTGTCAGAGGACACAGATGTGGACACACCATAACCTCAAGTCAACATCCAATGGTGATGCATTGCTCTTTCCAGCAGTACTTGGTTTACCATGGAGGACTGAGAAAAGCAGCTTCATGTGAGAGGCTGATGGATGTTTGGCATTATTGTCACCGACGATATTTTGCCTCATTGATTAATCAGCAAATCATTTCAGCTCTATGGCTCATCACTGACCCTTTTTCCACAGAGATTGTGCATTAGCGCCGCAACGGAGAACCTTCACTATACGACCATAGTTTGTTTACACTGAACAAAACGGTGTTCCAGTGGCTGATTTTAAATTGTATGCCGGTCTTCCGTAAGCAAAATGTGTGACGTACTATGATACAGCAGCGTCAGCATCTCGTGTGACATTTAACACATGCATCGAGCAGCACTTTGTGACGTTTAAATACAGAACGGTGAGCAGGAATAAAGGCACGACAGTCCCACCTGGAACAGGCTGTGTAAAAGGTGCCAATGAGTTTCACAAAAAGAATTCATATGAAAATGGTTTAAAAACTCAGAGAGTAATTTCAGACTACTATAGTTTTATTCCTATTCAACATAAGTCATATTGTACTTGAACATTTTGAGCTAAGTACAGTGCCTCTACTTGAGTAAGGTATTCCTACATGCACTATTATTATCAGTATGGAAATGTAAGAGGCACTTTACATGGAGGATGTCATAAAGGGTATTAAAAGTGAGTGACAAAATGCAAAGAAAGCTTAGTCACATACTTATGGATCTATAGAGTAAATGTCAGTGTGGATCTCCTAAATGCCAGGAGAGGAATGGAAACACGAGAGGTTGAGAGCTTCAGCTTGTGTCTTAAGTCAAGTATCACAGCAATTACTCTGAGGATCAATATAAATATCAGTATAGATAAGCATTCTACCATGTGAGACTGGTAAAACGAGACTGAGCATATGTCTAATGGTGTTGGTGGAAAGGAATAACTGCACAAGATATCCTACAGTAAATATCAGACAAATTGACATAACATAAGGAGCACGGTATTAATAGATAATTTGCTTAATATTACTCAGCAGAAACGCTCTCCGGCGATGACCTGCAAAGGTTTCAGATCTGATGCTTTTCCAGTGTCAACACTGTACAACACATAACGCATGGCTGCATAACAGAAGCAATGTGGAAAGTTTAATCACTAGATGGCAGCAAAAGCCCGACTTACAACCTGTGTGTCTTCGCCTTGAGGCTATGATGAGAGGCCCTGACAGGCTCTCTACCACCAGGACTGTAACTCCATATCCAGATCTCTAAACTCTGTGCTAATAAACGCCAACAAGCCCTTATCTAAAGTTCCATCCTTCCTGCTGGGATCCGTAACATAGTAAAGCACACAGGCCTCATAATTACCAGTCACATCTTTCCCTCAGACACTGAGCATCATATTACAGCTGAAAGGATTATCATCATATGTTGAGGAGACATGTGGCATTTAGCAGGACGATGACATTAAACATCAAAGTTGACTTTAAATGCAGGGGGTGAAAGTAAGTGTATACAAATCCCTAGACAAAACAGAGGTGTGAGTCTACAAGAAATAAGAATTACATGCTAAATAACATATTATATTAAAACATTAAACTATTATGTATTTATGCATAATGCAAAATGAACATTGTACCTGTCAAACTTAATTAAGTAGAAATTGACTAATATTAATAGCTGTTATAAATAACAAACTGACAAGAAAAAACATCTTTGGTGCTTGTTTGCTGTCAAGGTTAAAGTAATTATAACACTATGATTAAAGAGGTCACCCATTGCTAACAGTCAACTGTACATGAAATTTGATGATACAATACAGCACAACAGCACCATGCCTTTGCTCCCTGCTGGTGACTCACGAGCTGGACATCGCCCACAGAATTGTATGTCTTTTCGTGCATCAGTTATATTATCATGTACTTGAGGTCAACTGTGCATCACAAACTCTTCAGAGGATAACTAAGAATAACATCAATAAGAATAAATAAATCAAATAGAATGGAAGCAAGGGCGTTGGTGCCTCTATTGTCCATTTATACCTACTGTTATCTATTGTCTCTTAACATACACTACGAGGTTTAAACATATAAGGGATGTTTATTACAATAAAAATAGAAGAAAGAAAACAGCGTGTCGGTAAACACTTTTGAAATGACAGCTTACTCTCGCCTAATTGGAGATTCCTATGAGGACAGCGAGGTTATCAAGGGAGGTTATTAAATCCTGGAACAGCTGCCATCCCCTCTGAAGACAGTCCAAAATCACTGACAGGATCTGCAACATCAATAACTGATCAAGGCTTTTAAGGCCATGAAGAAGAAATCAGAGGGAAAAGCTAATAAAGCTCTAAATAAAATAATTTAACTCCACTTACAAATATGAAACAATTACACCTTAATGCCAATATAACCCACAGATGTTTTTAAAACTTTACCTTCGACAGCAGCATGGCCATGGCCGACCGGACGTCCCTAAAGGCATCTGATGCAGGTGTTAGCAAATCAAGATGAGTCCAGCCCTCTCCTCTGCATTCTCTCTGTGTGTCTTGTAATAATAAAAGTAAAGTGGATTTTCGCTAGAATGGGCTAAAATGTTAATGTCCTCCAAATCAGAAAATTATCTTTGGCCCCTTTGGATACGCATTAGAAAGTGAAAATGTAAAACACTGACAGCCTTATTAATTAAAATGTCATATTCTAGTCATGTTCCTTTAAGGAAACAAAACTGCAGTAGTGTTACTTTAATATTTGAGTATTATTCAACAAGTCAGACAACCTCATATACCTGAATGAGAGGTGGAGTGGATGCTCTGTTTTTCCTCTTGTTGCAGAGTAAGTCACATAGCTTTCCCCAGAGGTAGGAGGCGACCAGACGCATCCTGTTGACTACCCAAATGTCCCAGCCCGTGACAAAGTTCTCCATGGCTTTAACTTTACTCTTCATCTGTCTCCTATAGCCTTGATTGTCCTATCTTTAACTACAAAGGGCCTCTCAGAGCTTAGGACGAAGAATCTCAAGTGGTGGGTTAGAGGAGATGCCAGCTCCTTCCCAGGGTATGGACCGCCCCAAACATTAATACTACACTATCCTCCACAGCCTCTGTTAATTCAGTCAACGCCCCACTCCCATCAGCACTTAGTGCCAAAGGACAGGCAGTTTGTCCTCATTACAAAACAGTGACAGGTGCCAGAAAAGGGTGTCTCAGAGACAAGCTATCTCCACTTCCTCTAGGCCTTCTTCACTAGAGAGCAGCGCTTTTTTTTTCTCCTCTCAGAAACCATGTGAATAAATTACAGTCCACTGAAACCTTAATTAATATTCAATACAGTACTGGCTTTGAGCCAGTCAGCTTCAGCTGAGGGGATTTTACATTAACTTCTGTAGTTTAAACTACAATCTATGGCGTGTTGTTTAAATACAAACAGAATGTCATTAAATGCCAGTCCAAATTAAGAATTAAGGCGCAGATCATTTCATAAATGAGATATGGTGTTACTGAAGCCCTATTCAACTCCACATAATCTGTATTGTGCAACAATGGCACTTAATGTGAGAAAGTCATATGGCCACAAAGCCAAGAATGCATTATCTGGCTGACAGTAACCAATCACAGCTATGTGAGGCATATCTGGATCTCTCCCCGACCTTCGCTGGCTTCGGCTCTGCCAGATAAAATAATGAGCTCATTGTTGGATGGGACCTGTGGTCTCGCACCTCAAGCGAATGTCTTTGCTGCCATGGAGGATGAATGCAAAACAGGTCTTTGATTGCTCACAGTGTCTTAGTTGAACTGCAGCATGTGATTGATTGAATCCCAGACTAGGCTTTGCACTATTTTTTTTAGCAATATTAGTCAGCAGAATACCATTGACAAAACTGACATAGAGAAAGTTATCAATTGCCTTTGACTTTTATGTAGTGTGCTGAGTGGACGTGTGGTCAAATTGATGTGGTCAACATCGTAGTGTCATATTTTACCACTTCATGTTTTAGTAAATATTATGTTGCTTGTTTATGACCATCAAGGTAAGATGTTGTTAAGACATTTCTAAAAAATACCAGTCATGTATTTCTCACTTTTACTAAAAAAGAGAGCGACAGCAGTGTAGTTTGTGCTCAAAATCAAAGTCACATCCTTATGGATTGCTCTTATTTTTAAAAATGTGATGTTCACCACCCTCTGCTGGTGCTCCTGTAGACTCAAAAGGCGGATTAAATAGGACAAAGTATGGATTTCATGAGCTGCATGGATACCTCTGGTTCAAACTTCATCTCCCAGAAGCAGCGCATGGTTTTCACCTTTTCCAATTCGGGGAATGGAGCCAGCTTGGTCATGTTTCGGCTGTTGGCAGACTGATGTGCTGACTTCAGCTTAGCCATTCTCCACAACACAAGTGTGTGTCTTTTGCTTGGGCCTTTTATCTGAGCAGAAGAGAAAAAGAAAGAGAGGAGAAAGGTTGGAATAAAGTAACACTCAGTTTTTACAAAAATAGCAGCATAAAATCAGTTTATCTTATAAAGACTGAAAGTATCATAATGTTGAATTTGTAGCCTTAGAAAATGTAGAAAATGTAGAAAAGGCCTCAGATGGATACAATACTTAAATAAAGCATAATAAAAAATGCTAATGGGAAATCAAAATGCAATTTAAGTCATATCTTTTGATTGTTTAATTTCATTATTTACACATCCCTTTTCGATGAGACCTATTTTTCAATTATATAATTAATTTGTAAAGTCTTATCAATCCCATTTACTGTTCAATTACCAAAGACAAATATAATTTACACTATTACCCCTTCCTTACACTGTCAGTGTAATGTGCACAGTTTGTGTATGACGTTATGCTACCTTACCCCAGGATATCTGTGTAGCAATTTGATTAAACTCATTAATGTAGGAATATGCAACATAAGCATAAAAATGACACAATGTTTTGAAACTAGGTTTTGACAGAGGATCATCCTCAAGACAGGGCATCTAAAAGATGAAATAAAGGAGCATCCATAATAAGGAAATGATTGTCTCAATCAGCAAATATTATAAGACCACGCAATTTCAAACAGATAGCTGACTAAGCCCGGAGCTTTTGGGGCCCTGGGACAGTTGCCCACTTCTCTATAGCAGTGTGCAATGCAGCTGTGCAATGGCATGGTATCAATTCATTCATTGATTTAAATTTTGATTTACAGTTTGGTTTGGTTGTTCGTTTGTGAAGTGTTTCACCAATTTCTATGTCTATTTCTCGAAACATCAACAAACTTCAACATAATTTTCACCTGGCAGTCCTCCATAAACAATGCCCAATGAAATGACACGTTGCATTCAAGTACTATAGGAAAGAAAATCTGATTGAACCCCATTGAAAGATTTGAGAACAATGTTGCAGTCATATTTTATTTACTTACCATCCCAATAGTTAATCAAAAAACAACTTCTTTTTTTATTTTAGAGTGTCTATTTTATGTCTAGTGTTTGTCTTTAAAATATACGTCAGGACGCAAGTATCCTGATATCGGACCGTACCATCAGCACGTGAATGCACATACAGAGTGAAAACAAAGGGAGTCCTCTGAAAACATAGTTTTACTTGATATTGTTTAATAATAATTAGTTGGTAACAAATAGAAGTCTCATCGGATCATAAAGTTAAGTAAAAAAAAAACGTTCCAAAATCAGTAAATGGGTCACAGTAGATCACGTGATTAAAGGTCAAAAGTTTCGCGGGAATCAACATGGCGAACGAGATGACATCCACAGAACCAGACTCTGTGCAATGTCCCGTTTGTTTTAAGGACTTTAAGGCTTCCACAATTAACCGGCACCTCGACGTGTGTCTGCTGAAGAGCATTACCGACAGCAGTCCGTCGACAAAAGACGAAGACGGGCCTCCTTTCAAGAAATGTCGCATTAGTGCAGAGGCTGCACCTCCTTCTCCCAGTGTCAACAAAACTGTAGCCAGCTCCTCCTTCATGGCAGGTTCGCCGTCATCTGCTGTTTTTTCTCTGTTTCAGACCAACAAGAGCAAAGTTTCAGTTCCAGGTGAACGGAGTGGGTTATTTTCAAGTAAACAAACAGCTGTCACTGCTGTCAACAAAGACAATAAACGTAATTTACCGAGCGAGACAGAACCCGGACCAGCAGGGACAGAGAGCCAGGCCTCCGGATCAGACGGACAGACTGTGAAGGCATCAAATAATGTATCGCTACGGACACTACTAACGATAAACAAACCTCTGGCGGAGATCCTGAGACCAAACACACTGGAGGATTACTTCGGTCAAAGTAAAGTTGTAGGCCAGCAAACACTCCTCCGGCCCCTGCTGGACACCCAGGAAATACCATCTCTGATCCTGTGGGGACCGCCGGGGTGCGGAAAGGTGGGCGACCGAGGAAGCATCCATGATGCAGCATCTGCTCTAAATTCATTTGTCTTCTGTTTTATGTGACACTCATAGTGTTATGTTGCTGTCGTTTTTTAAAAAAGCATCTTCCATTCACTCCTTCTCCCTTATAATTAGAAATCAATGAAAGTCACTCAGCAGCGCATATACGTCCGCCAAGGACCAAAAGTCCCTTCTAATCAAATTAAGCCTTAATCTAAAATTCCAACAAGACATGTGCTCCATCAAAATGGACATAAAAATCCATATACAGTACCAGTCAATAGTTTGGACACAGTTACCCATCCACTTGAATGGGAAACTGTGTCCAAATTTTTGACTGGTAGTGTATATTGCCATATATATTGCATTATGTAAAAAAATACAGGACATTTACACAGGATATACTGTATGAGAGAGGAAAAACAACACACTTTAGACAAAAAATAACGTAAGAAAATTGACTTGTACGTCACAATTGTGTTATTGACTTGAAATCTACCGTTTCCGATTATGTTATAATGTATGTTTACATGTTGGAAGCTGGTGAATTTTTCTTTTTGAATTAGTTTTTACTTTTGCATCAAGCGACAGAATGTTGCCGCACAATGTGTTTTAGTTATTTGTCAAACTTGACAATTTGTGGGTCCCTTAATGTGACTATTGCACGCAGGCACATTGGAATGTCGATGCTGGTTTTGTAGAGATGCAACAGATTATATTATTCCCATATGTGACATCGTAAAACAACAATGGTCCGTCTACTAGTACAAAAGTAAAACATATTTAATTTACAGCGATGTGAAAATCTCAGAAAATGGAAGCAGGAAGCAGTGAACGTTTGAATATTTTTGCTAAATTATTTTAATGATTTATTAATGATTAAATTTACCATTCCATAAATCCAGTCAGCACTCTTGACAACAACCTGTTTCTATATGTACTATGCAGAAGTGCTCCGGCTACCATTTGTGCCAATAGTGGTTTTATCAAGCATCAGAAAAATGATTTTAAAAACAGAGAAGCATTCTTTCTCTAAACAATATCCAACAATAAATCACATACGTTACTTTTTCTTTGTTGTTTTTTGTTTGTTGGGGGCGGGGGTGTTGTTTTATTAAGTAGATTCGATTTTTATTGCTCTTCCATGTATTACACTTGATAAAGGGCGATTTGAAACTTAGCAGCATGTTAAATGAAATGCCAGGTTAGCCTTGCAACTGTTGTGTTCATGACATTCTTGTTATGCCAAGCTGCTAGCGTGGATTGTTGTACAGCAGCTCACCATTCTTACACTTTGTCAACGTGCTTTTGCAGCACCTTACCTCTTTAACTCCCTCTGTCAGTTGTCTTACAGCATTCAAGTTATTTTTGGAGCTCGTTTACAAAGAATAAGTGAAGCTGAGAGGAAGATGCATTATATTATTAAAGATACGACATAGGTGCTAGTAATTGTTATATTTTATATTATTAGAATAAGTGTTTTTCCTTTTGTTTTATTATTATTTTAATTATTATTAATCCCATTTATGGTCCAGTTGCACGGTGTAATTAAATTACTTATATGTTGTCTTTCAGACCACTCTTGCTCACATAATTGCCAGCACCAGTAAAAAGAAGGGAACAGCTCGTTTTGTCCCTCTGTCTGCCACCAGCGCGTCAACCAATGACGTTCGAGAGGTGATAAAGCAGGCTCAGAACGAGCTCCGACTGTGCAAGAGGAAGACCATCCTGTTCATTGACGAAATTCACCGCTTCAACAAATCCCAGCAGGTGGAGTATGAAGGGAGATATGCTCTGATCAGTGTTTGTGTTCTAACCTGCAACTCCAAAATGCACCCAGAGTGAAAAAAGCTATTGAGGTACAATGACGAAAATGGAATTTAATAATACAGTAACACGTAGGTAACAAGGTAGTGTTTGAATATTTCCGCAATTTCTGCATCAAATAGGTCAAAAGCATAGTTCAGCATTTTTTAGAAATACTGTACGCTCATTTGCTTTCCTGCTAAGAGTTGGAGAAGAAGACTGAAGTCTCTCTCGTGTCCCTCAGATGTGAAGAGATGGTTAGCGTAGCGTAAAGAATGGAAGCAATGGAAAATGGCTTGCCTGGCTCTTTCCAAAGTTGAAATAAAAAAAAAATTTAAAACAATTCTGTGCAAAGTGTAAAAGAAATATATATATTTTGGTTGTCAGAGGGTTGTGTACGGGACTGTTAAGATCATGCTTTATGATGCTACCCCTCTTGCCAAACCACAGTTAAAATTTCTCTCCAGGATTAACCAGATAGCCTCTAGCCTAGCATGTGACGAGAACGGGCTCACTCAAAATAAACACTCGGTTGATCCCCTCTCAAACAATACCCTCCAGCTCCTTTGTTTGATTTTGGAAAACACTACTTGTGATTCAGTAGGGGAAGAACTACGATATCATTTGCCTCTGAAACTCGATATGCGTTTACAAATAATAATTGCTTTTATTTAGATGCTGACTATGAATAATCATGAGTAGCACCTTTTTTTTTTTGTTAGAATATTTTGACTCATTCACAAAATCTTAAATATAGATTGGCTATAAAGAGCTACTCTTAAACTTTGTGTTGTCTTGTGCTACATGACCGTAAATCCCTCTGAAGCTTGGCTAAGTCAGTTACTTTGTCTTATGATCATGGCAGGCACAAACCAATGAAACATTATAGTAGTCAAACAAATACTTACTCTTGATATCTTGTCATTTATGTCATTGTCGTTATCTTCTTTTCCCTCTCTCAATTTGTGTTTTTGTTCTGTAGGACACCTTCCTTCCTCACGTAGAGTGCGGGACAGTAACTCTGATCGGGGCAACCACAGAAAATCCGTCCTTCCAGGTGAACGCTGCCCTGCTGAGCAGGTGCAGGGTGCTGGTTCTGGAGAAACTCTCTGTGGAGGCGATGTCCTCAATCCTTGACAGGGCCGTGGCCACACTGGGGATCAAAGTCCTGGGACGAGAACCAGCGAATCCCAAATATCAAGGCCATTCAGATGGACAAGAGTAAGTGCTTCCATGGGGCCCAAACCCCCACTGTCACACATCATGAATGGGTGTCTCCGTATAACTCAGAAACCTTTGGTTCGACTGGGAGGCCTGGCCTTTTCTTCCGTTCCTGGCTCAGTGGGTTCAGTTAGATAATGTATGGGAGGAGTGTACCAGTGGGTTGTTGGAGCCGCAGCAATCCCCTCAGTTCTGGACTGGTGTCATATGTTGACAGAAAAGAATTTGAATATGAGTTAAAGATAGTGAGACGGCTGTTAAGTGCTGGCTACAGATGGTGTGTGTTGATGAAGCCCAGAGATAGAATCAAATATTCGTGTCAGATGTGTTGTTTGGGATGCGCTGAAACATGTGGGGAGATTAAAAGGGTTAGCCAGCTCACTCTGGGTTTACACCAGAATGAAGCTGGCACATTCTTATCCTGGCTAAATAACTATGGTAACTATACCACCCACAAATATTCTACTCACGAGCAGGTGATAACAACTCGCCTTCTAACCAGTCATCTTTCTGGGAACAAATGAGTCATTTTTCCTACAGTATCCAGACCTGGAAGAGACCTGTAGTGTATTACAGCAAGACACTTATAGGGAAATCGAAATTTCAAGTTATGTCATTGAATTTATTTAACATGATAATACTGAACGACCTTTGATATCTGACTAGTTAATGAATAAACATGTTATCATTATTCATTCAGCAGTTGTTTTCTAATGTATTACGTCTTCACAAAAAAGGACCACATTTAAAAGTTTGGACTCTGATGCAGTATATCTAATGACTCTCTTTCCCCAGACCAAAGGTTTTCATTGAACAAAAAGCTCTGGACACTATAGCATACCTTTGTGATGGCGACGCTAGAGCAGGACTCAACGGTCTGCAGCTGGCTGTTCAGGCTCAGATGAACTCGGCCCAGACCAACTCGTTGAGACAAGATGGTTCTCAGGAGATACTGGTGAAGGAGGAGCACATCAAGGAAGGTCTTCAGAGATCCCACATTCTCTATGATAAAGCTGGTAAGCCCAGATGTACTTATTTGTCAAAGTTACAGTTTGCACTGACCAAAATGACCCCTTTGAACCCCAGTGATGTGAGAGCTGCCCCGTGCAACATCACAGCAGGCTAGATTTTGCAACGCAACCAGTAACTTCTGATATTTCTAGTAAAGCACCTCCATACATTTTTTTCTGCCGTTATTATTTAACTATTACCAATGATGGCTGCGACAGTGAGACGCTGTGAGAATGTAGAAAGCACTCGGACAGCGCAGACCTCTACCACTGCCTTCGTATCCCCCTTATATATGTTTATTTTTAAACTATGCAGATCACGGTCCGGATCTGGATCCTGTTGCGCATGATGATGTTGTTGGAACATCATGAGATGTCCATGCCTTGGTATTTCTGTCTTATAGTGTTCATGCTATTGGCAAAATATTAAAAAACAAATGCTCCATCTCACAATGTGGAAGAAATTGATCCAGAATCCGCATCAGCCAAAGTACCCGGACCTGCCTCACAATTTAATCTACTCTTCTTTGGTCCAAGATCCACCCCTACAATATGATTCAAATGTGTTGACAACTTTTCAAGATATCTGACAGACAAACAAACATAAACTATCATTGGCAGAGGTTAAAGAAAAATACCATCTCACTCTTTAGTAAGTAGACAACATTTTTGTGCTTTTTCACCACACATGCTCTGATTGTGTGTTGATCACGGGCCACACCAGTAACACTTTTGTTATATATTTTTTAGAAGTGGGGAATTCCTTCAAATTTTGCATCCCTCAGAGAACTTCAGTTGGATTTATTACCTAGACTTCAGTTGTGTTATTGCACATAAAATTACAACTTCTAGTATGGTGTCCTATTTTTTAAATAGTGCCCCCCTCTGAAACTGCCTCCCTCCCTGAAGAATATCCTATTGGTTTAACCTTCGAATGTTCGCTTGCTGCTGTCTCAACGGGATAAACGTCACATCGGGGAAGATTGATGTTCTCAAAATACATCTTTAGGTTGCCTTTTACATTTTATTGTTTAAACGTGTGCCGTTAAGATTGGACAGCATCGTTGTTCAGAATACACCTGAATGTGTTTAGTGAGTGGTGGCCTGTAATGTGGTTCAGAAAAGAAGACACTGTCCATTTTTAAGAGAATCATGTTATATCAGGCCCGGAAACAAAAACAGAATCAAGAAGCATTTCTTCAGGATTATTAAAAAGTGTTTTGGGCACATCACAACAGTATTCCTCCACATTAACACATAGCTGAGTGTCTGACAAATCCACACAGTTTAATCCTCTCAGCAGTCTCAGTATAACACATGCCATCAACGTCTTCCCTTTAAATAACATCTGAATAACTCAGTGTCATACTATCTCATATTACTTTCCAGAAACTGATCACTGTTTCACATTAAAGTGTTGAATGATAAGAGGGGGGAAAAACTCGATAATGCATATAACCTGCTGGTGTTTATAGCCGTGCTCACGGTTGCTTAGGAGTGCCGTGTGTTTGTTTTGTGTGTGTCTTGTGTGCACATTTGAGTAGAGCACTGGTGTCCTTAAAAATGATATATAAAACTATGACTCTAAAGATCGGTGTGCTGCACAGCCATAAAACTAGACGGCAGTTTAGTTTGGGATTGTCTTAAATGTGATAGCTTGCTAATGTCTAAAAATGTTTGTTTACTCTGTCTCCTAGTTACAATATCTATATGGTAGTTTATACTTTCTCACCCCGCCGCTCTCATGGATAACTGCCTCTTTCATCCTATCTAAGACTCCATCGGCCTTCCACCCTGTCCTGTTGCATAACACATCAGCTGTCCCAAAAGATTGAGATTTACTGTTCCCTTCCTCAGAGTGTGATGAAGCGGTCCCTAAGCTTGAATAATGAGCCTGGTTTATAACTCTATATATATATGCTCTGAAAATGATTCGTGCTTTTGTGCATGCTGTGAAAACGGTTGACGAAATGTCACCTGACGAATGATATGCATTCTTTTTTTCTGCATTTATTGCCGTGTTTGTGTGTGTTATTCCCAAGGCGAAGAGCATTACAACTGTATCTCAGCGTTGCATAAGTCCATGAGAGGCTCGGATGAGAATGCATCTCTGTACTGGCTGGGCCGCATGCTGGAGGGCGGTGAGGATCCTCTCTATGTGGCTCGCAGACTGGTCCGCTTTGCCAGCGAGGATGTGGGTAAGTGAGATGACAACTAATGTAAGAAAATGACCTCATCACTCTTCATTTTTATGCCTTTTGTGATTGATTCCTCTACCCTCTTAAATTACATTTCATTGATTTACTGCTCTTTGATTGATTGAATTTGTAGTTTTATCAAGTCATTTTGATTTCTTCTTCTTCTGTTAGACAGCACACATGTAGATGTATTTAGTTTTGTTATGCATAATATAATTTTATTAGAATTATTTATTAGACATATTATGGACATGTTCTACTTTACTTTAAAAGCTTTATAAAAAATAAATAATAATAATAAATAAATAAATATATAATAATAAAATAATAAAAAACTTTATAGATTATTTCCCAAATTAAAATATATTATAAAAAATAAAGGTAGTAGTAGTAGCAGTAGTATCGCTCATGGGTTCTGGACTGTCGTGTGAAAAAAGAGTTGTGTTGTTTAAAAAGCCTTTGAACCTAAAGACGTCTACTATTTTCTGACTGGCCAACTTCTTATTAAATGGAAATAAGGACAACTTGTACGATTAGATAAAACACTGAATCAGCTGATAAACATATACAGCGAAATGAGGAAGTCTGTCTTTTAATACCGTCTGACTGGGTAGCCTTCGTATCTTGTCTCGTGTGTCTCTCAGGTTTGGCTGACCCCGCTGCTCTTCCTCAGGCTGTGTCCGCCTTCCAAGCCTGTCACTTCATCGGGATGCCTGAGTGTGAGGTAGGCTTAGCTCGTCATTCCGTGATGGCTTTGAGTGTTCAATCCAGACCTAATTTGTTTTTTTAAGGTAGTCTTACAACCCCAATTCCCAGAAAATCATGATGCTGTGTAAAGCATAGATAAAACAATGTGATCATTTGTTTTGACATATAGTCAACTGAAAATGGTAGAGAGACTGTTTATTTACTGTTTTACCCCAACAGCTTTGTTGCTTTTTTTCTGCTTTTTTTTTACATTTAGATTTTTATTTTGGAAAAGCATTCATTTCACTTTTATTCATGTTACAGTAAATAATATTAGAACAAAATGCATTCACATAGCATTGTGCAAATTTATAACAAAAAAAAGGATTGCATTGTGTCCAATATCCATTTTACAGATTGGCTCCTCCAGAGGTTTTTATTTTATAACATTAGTTTTAGTTTTTAACAATTGAACATGGGAAGCTTTCATCTTGGAAATTACAGAGTATAGCAGGAAATAAAAAAAATAACTAAAACTGGCAAGTGCCATAAAATATATCTAACACATTGTATTCCGATTTGTATATGTTATTTCTATCCATTCCTCAGCGGTGTGTGGCTCTGATTTTAGCCACTTCCTCCTGACAGCCTTTTTACTTGCTGCCAGAAGTATTTGAACCAGTTTCCTATCATTAACATTCCACCCTTCCAACGGGATGTCACCCATTCTACGAATGGGATGTTTACTCCAAAAATATTACTGATATGTTCATGAATTTCCTGCCAATAAGGCACAATGATTTGGCAATTCCAGAGGATAATGGAAATGATCTGCTTCATTGAAACCACAGCGTCTCCAACATCCACTTCCACTTCCTGCTTCATTTGATTTTTGTTAATATATGCTTATTTTGAATTTGATGCCAACAGCACGTTTTGAACAATTTGAAACGGGCGATAAAAGATTAAAGAAGATGGGGTTGCTCAAAAGACACCTGTTTTGGAACTTTCCACATGTAAACAGGTTAATTAGTGTTGTGCAATAGTTGTATCTTAGTTTCTTTTCCTTTGTTGCCCTCATTCTTTCCATCTGCCACTCAATAGGTGATCCTAGCTCAGTGCGCAGTCTATATGGCAAGAGCACCCAAGTCTGTGCAGATCTACAAGGCCTATGCTAATGTCAAGGCCTGTCTCAGGAACCACAAAGGCCCCCTTCCCTCAGTACCCCTGCACCTCCGCAACGCCCCCACCAGGCTGATGAAACAACTGGGCTACGCTAAAGGCTACAAATACAACCCAGCCTTCAACGGCAATGTAGAGCAGGAGTACTTACCCGAGGAGCTGCAGGGAATCGACTTCTTCACCTGGACACCCTCAGACCCCTCAGATTAGGATCAGGAGTAATGACTGACCAAAACCAATGTGGCTGAATAAAAGTAATTTTGTCACATGATGAGCTATTGAGATATAATGTAGCTGCTGATCAAAATTCAAATTCACAGTTTGGAGTCAGCCATCATGTTATGTGCAGATTTAGCTACAATTATAAATGATTCCAAAAACATATACAATTAATTTCTTTCTAGATTTACTACTAGAATAAACTTCTTGTATAAACTGTAAAATAAAGTAAAAATTAACAGCCGTTTTCTCTCTATAAAAGATCTTGAAACGTTAACTAAACATGTCAACATGTATGTGTTGATTTATTTCTATCCTGTCCTTGTAATGTTTCAAAACACTGTTCAAACCAATTAAATGTTTCTCTGTGTTATAATCTGTATATATTTTTGATAAAATACAAGACAAATATAAAATGAATGTATCGCCGCGCAGTTTATTGTTCAGTCACTTCTTCAGTTGTCGAATACGTTCTCAGTTGTTGGCCATGGTCTGGGGGGGGGAATAACAAGATTATGTTTGTACATTTCACAAATGGCCCACATTTATTATATGTCTGTAAAGTGATTGATTTGGGGTTCTGGTTACATATTGCTATTCGTGTAGCTGCCCTCACCTCACTGATCCAGGGGATGAAAGATGCAACACGGGTGAAGACTGTGGGCTTCTGAAGGGTATTACAGCCTCGTCCATCTACAAAACTAGTCACCCCTTCTACATACCACTTACCATCTCTGCCCTTACAGTTCAGAGGACCTCCAGAGTCACCCTGGAACATAATGCCAGATATTTGAACAATGGAAAACTGTCATTTGTTTCATAAAAAAAATTAGAGTTGTGTGGTTGTTCCTCACATGACATGCTGACTTGCTCTCTCCTCCTGCACAGACCATTGTTGTCTTTGCTGAGCTACCCCACCAGTCACTTTGACTACAGGTACTGTGATCCACCACTGGAAGCAGGGCCTGCTGTAACGTAGTTGCCTGAGGACCACCGGCTAAAGAGAAAATGACATGACAACGGAATAATATTTGATGCAGCTCTACAGGTCTTAGAACTATGAGACATTTGGATTTACACAAAGGTGCACTTGACTCATGATGAGCCAGTGTCAGCAGACTTGGCGGCAGGTCTTACAGTAGAGACGACCCCAGCCTGTGACCCAGCAGGGCTGATTATGGGCAAGAGTAGCACCGTGCTGTGGCAAGCAAGCTGTCTGAACCTTGGCATTGATAACGGCGCTTTTCTCCAGCCTAAGCAGGGCGATGTCATTCCTATAACAGTACAAAAGAATTAAACTGTAAAGTCTAGTGCCTGATTTCCTACAGGTGAAAAACTTCTCTTTACTCAGCTGTTCAGCAGAAGACGTCAGGGTATAGGCACTCTTTTCAAGGACATATCTGCTGTGTTTTTCATAATACACCAAAGATCTGGAGCACTGGAGTCGCCATGTTTAAAAGGGACAATAACCTACCCACAAGACACGCAGTTGTCATTCCATTTGGGATGGATGAACATCTTTGCCACCATAATGGATTGTTCAGGTCCTTCCTCTTTGTTCATGTCATGTTCAGCGAGAACCACCCTGTATGTGTGGAATCTGGATTGGAAAACGCAAATCTTAATGTCTTGTTTACTCAAAGAGGGGGTAAATTTTGCAATGCCCCAGTTCATCCTATCTCGCTCTTAGCTTCGAAATCTAATTTGACCCCTGTAAGATTAAAAAAAATCTTTATTCAGGAACCATGCATGCTATTTATTTTAGTGTTAAAACTAAACCCTTACTGCTGCTTGTCTGGCATCTATATGTCACTATACACACGTACTCACGTGATACAGTGTGCAGCAGTCAGGACCCAGTTAGGAGCAATGAGTGTTCCTCCACACGTGGGGAAGAAAGACTCCAGAGAAACCTGCCATGGCCAGCTGTATGGACGGGCTTCTTCCCCATTAACCACACGGCTGGTGTCGGGCTGGTAGCTGGGTACACCACACCCAGACACTTAAACAGTGAGAGAACGACCAAAGAGAATATGTTATTCTCCCTCGTCAGATTGCTTCACATTCACTTCATGTATTAATTCCGAACAGTGAATGAGTGGATTTAATATGAACTCACCAGTTGCAACAAGCAGAAGGAGGAAAAGTACCAGTTCCATTTCTTATTCATCCAGAACAACTGGCTCATCATGCAGAGCTATTTATGGGCAGCAGTCCAGACGACAGCAGACACAGCCTGGGAGTTTTCCTTACATTTTCCAGGTGGCAGAGCCTCCGTCTGCCAACAAAGAAGTCAGATAACATACAGAAAAAAGTTTTTAAACATGAAATGCAATGGATCATTAGGAAATTTGAAATTCACATATAAATAAAGTGTAATTTTCTATTCCTCTTAAAATCTACTTAACTAGTGGATTATTTTAAAATGTAATTTTTTTAAAGGGTTTGGAATTTAATTAATTAAATAATGAATTTATTAATATAGATTAAAAACTGTAAATTGATAATTAAGGGACCTAACAAATATTTAAAATCTTTTAAATTTTTTTGTTTTCTCTCAGTTTAAGTTTTATAAATAAAAGCCTCCTGTGGACCATGTGTTGTAAATTAATGTCACCTTATGAATACTAAATAAAGTACATCTGGTGTTTGAGTATGCTTGTGAGTTATAACACCAATGTTGGTGATATGTCCATATCAAATCAATTAAAATAAAACAAAACAAAGACTACCCCGTATAATTATGTAAATTGAGGGGAAAGTCCTGTTCCCCACAAAAGTTACCTGGATTGTTAACAGCTTTTTTCCAATTGGCATATTTTCAAATTAAATGTTAATTTGTGTTATTGTAGGGGATTAATATTAATAGTTCCCTTCACCAAGGAGCTTATGTTTCATTTGCTACTGCATGTTTGTTAACGGGATATCTCAAAAGATTCTTCACAGGACAGTTTTTTCACTTTCTCTAACATTGTGAGACAGAATTTATATTGTATAATAGTAATGTGTATGTACAGTATAGGCCTATTGTTTGTCACTCTGATGTCTTCATAGTTGTCATATTTTGTCTTCATTCCTCCATCGTGTCTTAACCTGTCTTCATATTCGATATTGATGATAACAAAGAACAAACAACAAACAAACAATCAAACCAACCAACAAACAAACAGCCAGACATCAATAAAAACACAACACTCTTTGGCGTGGGTAATAATTTAAACTCATCGCCAAAGGACGTCGCTGGTTGTTTGCGATCCGCCAGTAATCCGAGAGAAGAAGAAGGACGTCGCAGTCACGCAGTGTCTACTTCAGCGCACTGCAGCAGAAGAAGAAATTGTAGTTCAAAGATGGCGCTCCCCGGTGTTTCACTCGTGCGGCTCAATGCCTTTTGTAATATTGCTAAATGTGTTTTAACAGGAGGAAAAACAGGGTCCAACTGGAGCAGAGGAATGCGGTGGTATAGCACAAAAGCAAGAAGCTTTCAGGAGTTTGGTTCATCAGATTTTCAGACTAAACGAGGTGAGTGTAAACGGTCGTTAGCTAGGTTAGCTAACCGGTGACAGCTCTCTATATAGCTAACCCTCAAGGACATCCATCACTTCAAAACATCCCATCAATGCTTGTATGGACATAAGATAGCTCTGACCTTGCTGAGTGTCTGTCTATTGTTTTTACTGATTAGGTAACGCGAGGCCAAACCTCTTAAAGGAGTTCCCAGACCCTAAACGTCTCTTGAATGACACCATCTCCCGTTCACTGGGAGTCGTCGACTTGTCCCAGCTCATCCAGTACAGCTGCACGGAACATGCGGGTGTCAAGGTTAGATTAAAAGTCCTAACGAGACGAGACGTCATTTAGAGGTAATTGGCCCAGAGCTGAAGTGACTTCTGTGTTTTCACTTTATTTCTCCAGAAAGCTACCGTCACACTGCTGTGGCCCTGCAAGATTGAAGAGGAGGGTCATGCCTCCAGGAAGATCGATGCAGAGCGATTTGCTGCGGCTGGTGCTTGTCTCAAGCTCAGAGTAAGCTACAGTGACTGCAGACTGCAAAACTCAGATGCATTTGTCCTATTTGTCTTCACAAATTTATCGTGATGTTTGGTCCTTCTCTCTTCCCCTCTCTCTTTGTGTGCAGGAAATGGGTGTCATTGGTCCAAATAATCAGCTCCCAAGGAGGGGAGCTGGCAGGGACAGAGGGGCGCTACATTCACATCTGTATGATAACGAGGAAGACTTGCAGACAGAATATAACCATGCGTCTAGCGCAAAAGCAGATGATTCAAAACGATGTTTACCACCTGCAGAAGAAGCCTCCAAAATCCATGAAGCTCTCTCTCTGTTTCCACAACCCAAATCCCTCCTCATGAGGGTCATCGAGTTGGCCACATCATCCAACCGAATAAGGGTTTGTATCTCCTGTCTGTCTTTTGCCCATTGAAAGGTATGCACTTTTAATCCATCATGTATTCTTTACAGGAGCTAATGCAGTTCAGAACAAAAGGAGGCAAGCTTAAGAGGTGTGAACTGACCTTGCACTGGCCAGAGAAGATGACGTTCTCTGCCCAAGCAACCATCCGAGTGACGGCAGAGAAGAGGGCCGCAGCTCTTGCCTGCATGAAACTAAAGGTACGAATCGTTTTGGGAAATTCGACTGTACCTTTCACCAACATGCAATGACTGCGTTAATATATGTATCTCTGTGACCGACTCCAGGAGCTGGAGCTGCTGGATAAAAACAACAACCCGCTGACTCACGCCAAGTACCATCGAGAGGAGGTGCGGGAAGCTGGAGAGCGAGCGAGGCGCCCCCTCCCCTTGCAAATCCCACAATACCTGGAGGAACACGTGAGAGAGTATCTCACACAGGTCAGTCTTCACCTCATGTACAAATCATTGAGGAAAAAAATTGTTGTTTCGTGCTAAACCTCTCCATTCAAAGACACTTCAATATTTACAACAGTCGTCATTCAAAGGCCCTGCAGTGACTGTTCTCATGTTTCATCTAATATGCTTTGAATGCAAAATGTCTTACTGTGAGCCACAGCTGCACTAAAGACGGTTACCTGTGAGGAACTCCACTGCTAAAAGATACTGATTTGAATGGGGACACTTTAGTCCATGTTGCTGCACCACACCTCCACACCTCATCTTGGTTTGGCTTCAAAGTTTCATATGGTTGTATTGTTTGATGTATTTATCATTATCTGCTCACCCCCATACCAGTGCAAAGTCAGGTGAAGTTGCAGCATTTCTCCTAAACAACTGAAGAAGATGGGGACTTTTTTAAAATGTTAAAAAAAATGAAGAAATTCCAAAATAATTTGAAAAGACATTATTTGCAACCTCATGCAAGTGGAAATCTTGGCTGTATCTTCTAAGATAAAGGTGTTAGTGCAAAACTCCATCGGAGGAAGGCTCACAAACTCAAACGTGTGTTGATTTGCCAGTAGACAAAATCAGGATGAACCCGTGATCTCTGCATACCTCAGTACACACAAAAAAGAGACAATGTATTGTCAGATCTAGCAGAACTTGTTGCAGCCTCAGTAGAGCTCTCTCTGGTGTGTGTGGGTAGCAGGTAAACACACTTTAAACCTGAGGGCTACAGTGAAGATTTCAGCTTACAAAAGAGATCTATGTGCTTCTGGAAACTTCAATTTATGCTTCACACGTTGTGTGTCATTTTTTCTTTGTTTCCAATTGTCTTTTAATGTTTAACGTTCAAAACAAGTCCCCATATTCTTCAGTTGTTTCGTGAAACGCTCCAACACTGTTTAGCTGTTTACCTCCAGAAATATTTTGAAGGTGAGCAGATAACGACTAATGACTTTTCATTTTTAGGTGAACTATTCCTTTAATGTAATGCCAGAACTAATGCTGCCATCCTTATAACAGTATCCAGTGGCAACAGAAGTGCAGAACCTGTGGGAGGACGAAGAGGCAAGAGAACAGATGATGGTGCAGCAGGAACATGAGGAAGAAGAGGAGGATTCGGTGACAGACGCCATCACAGGCAGGCTGTACAAGCCTCTGTCTGAATGGCAGGCCCGGCAGCTCAACAGCCAACTGCAGGAGAAATGGGAGAGGGCAAACCCTGTGCTGAATGTGGAGCTCCCAGTCGATGCCCACCGTCAGCGCGTGGTCTCAACAGTGCAATCCTCCAGGGTGGTTGTGATCGCTGGTGAAACGGGATGTGGAAAAACGACACGGATACCCCGCTTCCTCCTGGAGGAGCGCGTGAGAAATGGCGAGGGGGCCGAGTGCAACATCCTGGTGACCCAGCCCCGGCGAATCAGTGCTGTCTCCGTGGCCCATCGTGTTGCTAATGAGATGGGTCCAGCTCTAAAACACTCTGTGGGGTATCAGGTAAATACAGGTTGACAGTATTCTGAATTTGTTATTATTTATTACTGTATCAATTAATATTTTTTATTGCAATAGTTGGATTTAACCTCTAGAAGGTGCACCTTTTAATCTGCACTGATTTGTGCGTAGAGGTAAGGATGGCAGTAGAAGAAAAATCAGATTTTTATTACCATTAAAGGTACATATTCTTTTTTTAGTAACTTGGTTTTATTAAACTGTTATTGTGTTCAAATTAAAACGGGCTTTTAAATAAGTTGTGCGATACACTATTTTGTTCCACTAAACACTTTTTAAAACTTTTATATTCCAAATGATATGTTAAAAGCGTAAGAAGACAGCTCCCAGTAGCAACTAGTAGTTCTTCACATTGATGGATAAATCTATGAACACTTGGTGGGTTTTAAGTCATCTTTTCTCTACATAGGTGAGGCTTGAGAGTCGACCACCAGACCACAGTGGAGGAGCCTTGCTCTTCCTCACCGTGGGCGTCCTGCTGAGGAAGCTGCAGTCAAACCCGGGCCTGAAGGGAATCAGCCACGTGGTGGTGGATGAGGTTCACGAGAGAGACATTAACACGGACCTGCTGTTGGCTCTGCTGCGCTCCACTTTAAAGGAGAATCCTGAACTAAGGGTGGTGCTTATGAGCGCTACTGGGGATAACCAGAGGCTTGCCCAGTACTTTGGAGGCTGCCCAGTGGTAAAAGTGCCGGGGTTCATGCACCCAGTGAGGGACAGATATCTGGAGGACATACTAGCAGAGATGGGACGACCGCTGCCAGTCGAAGACAGAGTGGAGACAGACAAGCAGGTGAGACTTGAGTCTGCCACATTTGTCTGTGTTTGTGCACACATCTTCTTCTCTTGTCTTGTGTCTTACAAATATGTATTTCATCCTGTTTAAGGGAAGAAGACAGGAGGTTTCACCAGATCTGGATTTAGTAGCTGCTGTAATCGAGCACATTGACAGATATGGAAAGCCAGGTAACTAACTTTTTAAAAAAAATTTATTGTGCTTTAAGATGTTGTCCCTGAATCATATTTAGAAAAATGTTTCCCCTCATGTTTCAGGTGCAGTGTTGTGTTTCCTCCCTGGATGGCAGGACATCAGGGCTGTTCAAGAGAATCTGGAGGCGAGGCCCAACTTTTCCTCAGGCTCACAGATGATTTTACCATGTAAGAAAATACAAACGGGGTCCAAATACTGGTTTAAGAGAAGGGATTTCTCTTCACAGACGGGTGTATTTATGATTTCTTTTCTTCTCTTCTTTTAGTGCACTCTAGTTTATCAGTAGCAGACCAGCAGATAGTGTTCCAGCACCCCCGGGCGGGCCAGAGGAAGATTGTCCTCACTACTAACATTGCTGAGACCTCAGTCACCATAGATGACATTGTCCATGTGGTGGATACAGGAACTCACAAAGAACAGAACTATGACCCACTGACTAAGGTTAGTTTTAGAGTGTTTGATTGTAAACAGTTTCAGATCTGTAAAATCTAAGCTTGTGAGTTGTGGGTTTTTTTTGTTCCTGATGGAATCCTGCTAACAAATCTTCCAGGTCTCTTGTCTGGACACAGTTTGGATATCTCACTCGAATGTCACTCAAAGAAAAGGGAGAGCAGGGCGATGTCAGCCAGGACAGTCCTACCACCTGTTCACGCGCCAGCAGCTGAAAAACATGACTCCCTTTCCCATTCCTGAGATCCTACGCACCCCACTGGAGAGTTTAGTGGTGCAGGCCAAAATCCACAGTCCTAACAGCAAGGTACTGAAAGAGAGGAGTAGCTTCTGTGTAACTTCTTTTACCCTGTTTGTTTTATTTCTGACTTGAAATGATGTCCTTTGTCATTTTTTTTTGTGTTTGCAGGCTGTGGATTTCTTATCCCAGGTGTTGGACAGTCCAGAGCTGGAAGCGATCAGAGATGCTGTCCAAAATCTACAAGACATCGGTGAGTGCCTCACAGCTACTGGTGTGTTGGACGGGTGTCAGCTGTCACGTTGGTCTAAATTGACATGTTCATTGTGCGACTAAGCTGTCGTGTTTGCTTCTGTAGGAGTTCTGGACAAGACAGAAACACTGACGCCTTTAGGAGAACGCGTTGCCTGCATGTCATGTGACCCTCGTCTGGGCAAAGCGCTGGTCCTGAGTGCCTTATTCAGATGTGCACTGCCCTTATTGTCTGTAGCTGCATGTCTGACCAGAGACCCTTTTCGCAACAGCATGCAGAACAGAGCACAAATCAGGGAGGTGAGATGTTTGAACACCCACTTGTCGATCCATGTAGTTTTAAAATGATGTACTAATTAGTTATATATGTGCTTCTGTGTTTTTGCAGGTGAAAGCGGCTCTGAGTGGCTCAAGCTACAGCGACTATTTAGTGTTCATTAGAGCTGTGTTGGGCTGGAGGAGAGCCCAGCAGATGGGCGACAGGGAGGACAGAGACGAGTATCTGGACAGACATAATCTGTCGAAGTTCAGTCTACGATTCATCAATGGTTCGTTTGAAGCACAAACGCTCATTTAGACGTCGTCACGGTACATTTTTGAACCACTCCTTCTTACTCTGGTCCCTTCAACTCTCTCCGTTCTTGTGCCATCATGCTTCAAGGTCTCATCTCTCAGTTCAGCACCAACTTGCAGGAAGCCCAGCTGGTGTCTCATGCCAATGAGTGCCAGCTTCACATGTCTATCTACAACGAGCACAGCAACCAGGATGAGCTGATAAAAGCTGTACTGCTGGCTGGACTTTATCCCAACATCGTTCAGGTACACGCCAACAAAGGAGTCTTCTTTTATACAGTCTATTTCCCGCTGAGCTGTCGTCTCTAAGTCGCAAGTATCATTCTGCTAAAGTTAGATCCAGCTTTTGTTTTTGTTGTCTTTCCAAAACCTCCTAAGAGCTGCCTGCCTCAAAATCCACATTAGGTGTCCCAGCGTAACATGAACGAAGAAACTATGTTCTTCCTTTTTTTTCTCAGGTGAAGAAAGGTGTTGTGACCAAAGGGGGGCGCTTTCGCCCCAACAGCGTGTCTTTCCGCACATTCAGTGGGCCAGTGCTACTTCACCGCTCCTCAGTGAACAGGTTTGAATGTGCTCCACATTTCAACTACAGCAGGGATTTACTTTCAAAGTGTTTCTGTAAACTTTTTGTCTCCCTTTTCATGTTGCAGAGGAAAAGAGGAGTTTCCTAGTCGCTGGTTGACCTTTTTCAACGCTGTCAAGTCGAATGGGAACGTTTTCATCAGAGACTCTTCTGCAGTCCATCCACTGGCCTTGTTGCTGCTCACAGACTGTGATATCACAGAGACAGGTGGGGCATGTACTGAGTTAAAGAAGGCTGTGGTGTTTGTAGGTGCTTCGGATGCGGGACTGGAGGGTGTGATCACCCTGATAATCAGACTGAATTGGGATTTCATTGCATTACTCAGACTGACACTGTGTACGTATTAGCCATTGTATGTGTGGGTAGGGTTGTTATTTTGCCCTTCAGTGCTATAATTAATATTTGAATGGTAACGATATATGAATGTGAAAGGGTTTTCTCATAGGGATGAAGCCCAGAGAAAATCATCACTTGAATTTGCAGCTCTCATGAACTTTAATAGCAATAGCATACTTTTTGGAATCACTCATTTTCAAGTGTAGCTATTGGTGGAAAAGCCCTAAAAAGCCAAAGTACAACCAAACGGCAGACAGAATCAGTGATCAGTCTCACCCACACCTTTTCTCCATTTTTGTGACAATTTTGTGGCTCTGCCACAGCAAGATGACGTCTCCTTTTCTGAATCTTGAAGGTGTGAGCTGTGTTTAAACAGTCTGATACAAGGCTACCCAGCCCTCTAGGCTGACTGTTACTGCTTTGTTTGTGGGAAACGCTGGCTAACCCTCTTGTACTTCCTTAACAGAGTACTGAGAGATCTTTTTACAACCTTAACTGTACAGAACATAGATTCTCTCAGAACTGTGCATTGAAAGAAATGTGCTCAAAATAATAACTCTACAAACATCATAGAGCTTTTCCTCTGAGTCACTTAAATATTGTCACCCTTTTTTAGATTTTCAGACTTGAAGTAAATCCGCCCTCTCAAATAACTCTGTCCTCTCTCTTATGTCCCAGTGATCGGAGACAGAGTGGAAGTGTCGTTTCCTGGACGCTCTTTGGTGCGCTGTGAGTTGTCAGCTAAGACTTGGGAGCTGCTGTGGGAGCTACGCACGTCCATCCAGACCATGCTGTACCGCAACCTCAGCGAACCCAGCAACGCAGTCACCAACTCTGCTCAAGATGGGAAGCTCATCTCTTTACTCGTGGAACTGCTCAACAATACAGACTCAAACCCTTTGATTCAGAACCAAAACAGTGACAGTGAAGTGGACTGATGACATCAAGCACTTTGTACACGTGAATGTTGGATCTGCTGGCTGGTACAGAGGAAACAAGGAGGACACTCCATTTGTGTTTTCTTTTTTTAATGCTTTTTTTGAGTGACTGTGCTGAACTATTCAGGACACTTGTAGAGTAGAGATGCACAGTGATTTGTTGTCTGCTGCAGATGTTTTTGATTTAATCAATGAACTCCAAGTGGTGTGAGGAAATCCATTAGTTTGGATTTTTTGGACTGTGGTTTAGTAATTATGGTTATTTGCTGTCTGAGTCTCAGAAGTTGAAGTTTACTCTAATATTAGAGTAAAGACAAAGAATCGCTGGCCAAAGGTCAATATAAAGGACTGCAAACAGTACATAATGTTATATTTATTCTAATAAATGTTCACATGTCAACATGTGGAAAACAGTCAATGTGTAGGTCACATGCACACACTTACACACACAGAAATAACACTAATCTGCTGCAAGATCAAACTGCATATCATTTTAAACAAATGGTTTTCACCAATCTGGCAAAAACCATAAATATTTATTTATGTAGACAGATTTAAAAAAAGAAAAGAGAGAAAAAAAAAGAAAAAATATATATATAAGACTTCAAACGGTACATAATGTTACGCTTATTCCAATATGTTCAATATCAATATATTTGTATTGTTCAGAATGTATTGAACTGCAGGTAGATTGAAATAAAAGAATATAAATCTTAACGTTTTTTCATTAAGTTCCTTGAAATTAAGAAAAATCCTTAATAAACTGTGCGTGGAAGCAGGCCAGACGTCGCAGTGCTTCCTCCATCGTTTCCTCAGGAGTCACAATGCAAAACCTGCAGAGAGAGAGGAGAGTCTACATCCATTCACTGGCTGCTGTTACATTAAATTTGCCCATGAAATATGGAGCTCTAACTTAAAACTTACTACTTGTCCTGTGTTAGAAGATTTATAGACGTACCTGATGTGGTGGGTTCCTTCCTTTTGTCCGTATTCACAACCAGGACCGACCACCACACCAGCTTCCTCTAGCAGTCTGATACAGTAGAAAGTATCTGGTTGCATTCCCACTTCCTAAAATAAACAAAAGCACAAAAGATCTATGTAATATTTCGAGTTATAAACTATTATTTTGATGAGTATCTTAGGTTTTGTGGTTCATATTTGGTTCTATGAGATGGGGTCTTAACCTTGGCTCTCTCAACGGCTTTAGGTGGAAGATACACTCTTGGGAACGCAAATGCTCCTCCTTCCACAGGTTGGCAACAGAAGTTTGGCAGATTGTTTACAACCTCAAAGACTCTCTTGACATTATGAACCAGCATGGTCCTGATATTTTGTGTCTCCTGGATTACAGTTAAAGGCAAAAACAAAAGAATGATCACACTGTGGCCTACAGTAATACTATTTTTAGCTCCCTTAAGTAAAGCATATCGCTGGTCCCACCATTTTATAAAGCGGGTATGAAGGATCTCCTGGTTGTGGAGGGTTCAGCATCAGATCCAGGGCAATCTGACCCAACACGGGTGCACAGCTGTCCATGGAGAACATCGTGAAGATGTATTTCATAACAGCGGGGTCCAGATTCACCAGCTCCACATACCCACAACGCAGACCACACCTGCAGGGAGACAGAAGAGTCCAGTCAAGAGCTTTCCTAGTGCTTTTGGTCAAATTGCATGATCTCCCACAGCAGTTAAGAGGAAAGTTCATTCCTCACCTTGGAAACAAGTTGGCAAAACAATCTCACCACATATGTAGCTTTTCGGAAGCAATCGATTGTATTACACAGGGTGCACAGCTGTCATGGACCGTAGATGTTCAGATTTCCATTTTCAGATTTCCTAACTCATGATTCTGTGGTGAAACTCTCAACTACTCTTTCCAAGGTCAAGGTTGAACTTTCAATTCTGAGTCTGTATGATTTGAACTTTCTGTTCAATCTTTCTGCTAAGTCTGCAACATTTTAAATCAGGCAGGGCAAAGTAGTTGATGTGCTTTAGATTTTGAAAACTCACTCTCCCATTAAGCCTTTGGATGCTGAGTGGAAGGAAGCCAGCTCCACGGTGTCTGAAAAAGGGGGGCCCATCTCAGCAAGAACTCTCTTGTACGAGACAAATTCACTCTTCTCCCTGTAAACACAACCCTGGTACACCTGTGGAGGAGAACACGGAATACCCACGTGTTTGTTTCCACATGTTTGTTTCTGAATTTATCAGAATGCCTCTCTAACGCTCTAAAACATCCACCTCGTCGGCCAGAAGGAAGAGCTTCCTCTCCGAGACAAACCGGATCACCTCTTGTATGGATCCTCTGCTTTGAACATGACCTGTTGGCAACACGGCGTGAAAGCAACCACGCAATTCTCTTTGATGCAACAATACACTCAGACAGGCATCTCTCTGGTGCAGTTGTATATACTACCTGAGGGATTTCCAGGGTTGATGATGTACAGAGCTACAGGGTTACATGTTCTCTTTGCAGATTCCAGCGCTCGATGCAGCTCCTCTACATGCAGCTCCCAGCCATGCTCCTCACTGAGGTGGTAGGGAGCTGCAACTGCTCCCAGCCCAGTTAGAGATGTGATGGTAGCGCAGTGGCCCGGCACTGGGGTCAGCACTCCTGTCCTGAGTGAACCCCTGTTGTTTACCAAGCTCTTGAGAATGTTCTAATAAGCAAAGTCACAAACCATGTTAACATGAAGATCATGATTATTGAACATTTACAGTATGTGAATGATGTAATTACCGTGAGTGACCACTGTGAGCCTGGACTGATGTATATGTTTTCAGTGTGAGCTGGAGCCCCACCGTCTCGTCTCATTATGAATTCAGCCACTCTGTGGATTATTTTTGGTAAACCTGCTGTATCACTATAAGAACCTAAAGAAATAACACAAACACAGAGACTGAACTGAGATGAACACATTGATATTGTAGTTTTTATTTCTATATCATTATGCTTTATTAATTGTCTTATTTGATTTTGTTATATATATTTGATAGAATTGCATTATTGTGTTCTAGTGTTTGAATATTACATATACAGCACATTTGTGAACTTCTGTCAAGGCAGCTCAGTTTCCCCATTATGTGATTGCATCTAAAATCACTCGTTCCATGATAGGTTGACCCTCATAAAATGACTCCTAGATCATGAAACCCTTCCCCTAGAATTTGGAGTCACATTATTATCATTATTAGTTTGATATTTATTCAAGACTTTGGTAATATCTTTTGGAGAGGTAAAGCAATTTTTGGTTCAAAAGAGATTCCTTGATAGCAAAAACAAACCAAGTTCTGTAATATTATGAGATCATCTGAGTCACACGGCTATGTTGGGTGAACATTTCAACCATAGATTGTCTGCTTTAAATACGGTTGCTCCCCTAAAAGTTATTAAGAGGTCAACTGACAGAATCTCCCCGTGGTTTAACAAGCCCAGTGTTAATGAAGTTAAGATCATTTGTCCAGCAGCTGAAAGAAAATGGAGGAAAACTAGACTCACAGTTCACTGTAATATATACAAGGAAGCCATGACTGTCAATAACAAAGATATCTTAATCAATCAGCGTGAAAGGCTGGTTCTCTTCCTGACTGTGTCAAACTGGTTCAAAACTTACATCAAGGGGAGAATGTTTTACACCAGTTATGGAGCTCATGTATCTGACAAATATGTCATCTGTTGTGGGGTTGCACAAGGGAGCTGCATCGGTCCATTACTATGCACTGTACAGTACACGCTGCCACTTGGTGACATCATTAGAATCAACAAAGTTTGATAATCTGGGGAAATTAACTCCCTGGATTAAATCTGAGGTTACAAGTCTTGGGTTTTATTATAGTTAGTCTAACATTCAAGTCCCACAGTAACAAGGTGACAAAAACCTTTTTTCACCTTCACAACATAGCTCGAATACAATAATTGATAAATATTTTTTAAAAATGCTGAATAACTGTTTCATACCTTTATTTCAAGTTGACTTGATTACTGTAGTGCACTAGTTACTGGTCTCCCTTTAAAAACTCTTCACTGTTCCAAGATGATTTTTCTTTCCTCTGGTACCATCAGCAGGTTTACATTTGTATTTCAGAGTGAAATATTTTGACAAATTTTGGATGGACAATTCTGTCATTTCATCTAGCAGCAATTTCAGTTATAGGATATTTCGGATTCTTTTATTTACTCATCCTACAGTTTGTTTTACTTTAACATAAGCATTAAATATGGCAGTAAACTTTTAAATATTTTTTATGCTGTAAGCACTTGATACAATATTCAAGTCACATTTATTGAATTGGGATTCTGGCAGTAAGTTTTGAGTCAGATATCTCAGAACCTGGGCAAATAAAACCCAAACTAGTAGAAGTTGAGATAAGAGAAGACATTCTTTAACATTTTCATTGTAACACCACATACACAGCTCTTACCGACACCCCCCCCACTACATCCCCTTAGCAGCCCCTGAGCCCTCTGTCTGACGTCCACTGGCAGTTTGTCACTGTTCACAAGCTGCGGGTAAAGACAAGTTGCAAGAACCTGCAGAATTAAGTAGACACAGTTGAGTGACACAAATTTTTAGACAAAAGAAGATCCTTATCTTGCATTCACTAAATATGAGTCTTTGACAGTGGTAGATTACCTGTCTGACAAAGGACAGAGGCTTGACACCTGTCCGGTGCGAGTCATCCCTGCAGACATCTATCACTTCTTTGTATGGCTTTTTGGCTCCCTGTGGACAGGTGGATTTAAAGCAGAGGTTCCAGATATCTCAACACAGGGTGGAAAACTGACTCTGGAATCCATATGCAGATATGTCAAGAATCCCTGATGGTTGCATCTGAAGCAACTGGACTTCTGTTTAGGGTTGCTTCAGATTCAACCTTCAAGGTGACCTGGATGAATGAGAATCTACACCAACATATGTCAAGAACTTTTTTCTTTTCTTCTTTACCTGTCTGAGCTCTTCCTTGATCTGGCTAGCTCGTCTGGCCAGGACTGAAGACACCAAAGGCTTAATGTTCTTCACATTTTGATTGATTTCCTGCAGGACAGACATCTCTGTAATTCCTCTTTGCTTCTATCAGACTAGCATCTGGTGTTGAGCTGAGCCACGTCTCACAGGCCAACTTGCAGTAAGAATTATTTGCATGTGGATTGATTTCTGCTTAAAGATAGAAGTAGTTTAAAAATTGACTTCTTTGTTAAATATTAACTTTTTGTCGTGACCGTGGCCTGAAATTACACAATGTACCTAATCTGAGATTCTAAACACAAAAGTATTGAGCTGCCTTATTTACATCATCATTAGAATCCTGGCTTTAATTAGTCAATATTTTAGTTACATTTTAGTTAAGTATGGCGGCATAATGCATTCATTTAAGAAAAACATGTTTGCCCTGTTTTTCTGAATTAATGAGACAATTATCTTATTATTACCTCCACCAAGGAGATTATGTTTTCACCTGCCCGTTGGTTGGTTGGTTGGTTGGTCAGCAGGATCATGCAAAAACTGCTGAACAGATTTCCATAAAACTTGGAGGGGGGGATGAGGCCTGTACAGAAGCATATTGCATTCACTTGAGAGAAAAAAAAAATTGGTCTGTTTTTCTGAACAGAGCAGGGTTTTATTTTTTCATCAAAACTTTTCCCAGAATTTTGGGATAATTGTGTAGGTAGTTCAGCAAAACAAAAGTTTTGATGAAAAAATAAAATTCGGCTCTGTTTTTCTAAATTAATGAGATGATGATGTCGTTAATTCAGAAAAACAAGATAATTATGTCAATTCAGAAAAACAGCAGAATTTTTTTTTCATGAAAACTTATCTCAGAATTCTAAGATAATTATCTCATCAATTCAGAAAAACAGGGCAAAATGTTTTTCTTAAATGAATGCAATACGCTTCCATAGGCCTGGGCCAGAATAGAATTTTCAATAGAAATTTTGGTGTGAATCCAGATTAAGGCAGATCATGGATTTTTCTTTTCACTTTCTTCAACACGTATCCTTCAACATTTTTTAAAAATTCTCAGGGAACTAAAATAGCACTTATCAGTGGCGACCCCTAATATGGAGCAGCCAAAGGAAGTTGAGCTTTGGCAGAGATATGCGCTCTACTCAGAGCCATTGTAGTTGTAGCTGTATCTGCAGAAGGTTCTGTTTCTTCGTTTTGTTGCTTATACTTACTTGTTTTATAGCTAATGTATTGCTTTTTGTGTTAAATGTGATGGACAATTGTAACAAAATGTATTGTAAACGCTTTTTCCGTTGTTCTACAGTAAAAAGAATCAATAAAATAAAATATAATATAGTTATCCGTGTCTGCCTTTTATATCCTATACTCAACTGTGTTGTTCTACGGACATAAATAAGAGACGTACCGCTGTACTTCCTGTTTTGTGTTTATTTCGCTCCGTGTCCGCGCGGGTCAGGTCGACATGGAAGTATTTGCGAGGCTAAGAGTCAAACACAGCGTACCTGTGAATAACCGCGGTCTCCTCAGACACCGGTGGACTTCATAAACCGAACAGAAGCAGCGGGCAGCAGTAACACCTGCCGCGGTTCCTCCGACACCCTCACTCCGTCTCGGCCGTCCGCGACATGGCTCTCAGCTCGGGCGGCTGGGCTCCTCCAGCCTCGGTCCTTGCTTCGTCCCAACAGACTTCATGCGCTGGGCCTGCGCTGACGGCTTGTTGCAGTACCGTTTTAATGTCAGTCCGGGTGTCCGTTTGCCATTCCGGTATCCGGCCCCTGTGCCTACCCGGAGCGGGCAGCGAAGCTCTGCGCCTCCAGCTTAGCATGGACCCGAGCCGGGCCGGAGAGTTCCGACTGGCGCTGCGAGATACGAGCGGAAACCGCAGTGTGGTGAGATTCCACACACACACCTGAGTGTTTAGAGGGTGTGCTGTCGATACCCACTTAAATAAATATGTTTAAGATGAACACCTTGATAAATCAGTGTTTGTATCCAGCATAGGCCTTTATACGCCATTTTATGGAGCCCATATAAATCCAGCTCCACAGATTGATTAGATTTGTGGTTTGAGTCACACCAGATTTCATTGAATGAGTATTCACAGACAGCAACATTTAAGTTTCCGTCTCTGATTAGCTTGTTAACTTTGCTCCTCTGATTAACAACGCCTGTTCAGTATAAATACAGTCTACTAGTATGATATAAAAAGCTTAGCTGTTTCCAGCACTGTAGCTAAGAGCGCTTTTTAGTTTCACTTACATTTAATTTGATCTCAAAACATCATCAAGGAAAATCTATGTCCGGTTTTAGGATTTTCATATCTTTCTCATATCTTCTCTGTCAGCTGTTTAGCAAAGTAAATACCAGTTTATAACCATGTGTCTCATCAAAACTCTTTTTTAATCCATTCAAATTCTACACATGATAATTCAAGCAGTATTGTTCTTCACTGCGATGTGACAAAATAGAAGAGTTATCACCAGATGAGTCAGATATCTGTGTTTGGTAAAAATGAATCATTACCAGTTCCTAAGAAAAAAACAACTCAAAAGTTTCCTCCAGGTGTTAAACTCTGTTTCATGTCTATCAGTACATAAATCTTTGTGAGATTCTAGTAAAGCTCTTGTTTCCATATTCATTGAAGAATGCCAAAAAGGCTTGGAATTGGGTTTTCATCGTGGTATTCAGATAGATCAGACAGATTTTCCCCTGATAATTGAGTTGACTCTTGATTTGGATGGGGTTTTTTCCCCATTGATTGTTGCAGCTCTAGTTGAAGGTATGACATTAGACTCTGAGACATTGTAATGGACAGTTTTCACTTTTTTATGACATTTCACAGACTAAATAAAAGTCAGTGAATCCAGAAAATAGTTGTCAGTTAAATTTTTCATCATATATATATATATATATATATATATATATATATATATATATATATATATATATAAATTTGATTTGTTTCTGATTAATTGATTCAACTCTTTCTTTTATTTATTTATTTTAAAGAAATTATTCAAATGATGCTCTTTTCCTATCAAAGGACCTTTCAGGATGTAAATAAAGATTTGAGAGCGACTTGTTTTTGCTTCTCACCCTTAGTTCATTGCAGAGTTTGACTTGCGCTCTGTGCAGTATGAGGTCAAATCCCCTCGCTGCCATGAGATGCGTCTTGCTGCTCCGCCCCACGACTGCATCTGCTTCAACTTCCGCTGCGACCGTGAGGCCGAGGAGTGGGCCACAGTGGTGATGTCATCGCTACGAGAGGCACATAGAGGTTTGATGACCTGTTTCTTTATTTCTCAACTTGCTCTGTTTATGATGGTTCAGGTAGATATCCTATTTGTATCCGTTTGGTTTTTTCCCCATGTATCGGGATTGCTCCTGTTGGATAAACTAACAAACAAAGACAGGAGCACTCTGGGGGTTGAGATGTAAATCATGTCCCTGGGACCTTTGTATTGTCATGTCTTACCCTTCTCTTTCTCCCCAGGGTCTCTATCTATGAATTTACTGTTAATGTTACGTGTGGAAAATGCCAAAAAGCAATGTTAAAAAACAAACAACTACAAAGACGGCAGAGTAACACGCCATCTTGCATCCTCCAGTACAAATAAAGAGACCTAATGTATTGTGCCTTAAGTTCTATAGGCTATTCATCACTGTCCTTCAAATATTTTAGAAACGCACAGTCAATGTTTCAAAGGGAAACAACAGGTACTGTGAGTGCTCAGAAACCAGTAGCTAAAGACTCAAAAGGATCCTTGGATATATTAATTATTAGTTTAAGGGTAATTGGTGTAAATTAATAAATTCACACAAAGAAATGTTTGTCTGTCTGTGACTTACATTACTTTTATCAGTACAGCTAGAGCATTCCCTCCAAAGGGTCCCTTCTCCCCATAAGTAATATTCCTATACAACACCCGTATTTAAATTCTTTCACCCTGATAACATACAGCTAGAACTTGGATCTGTCCATAACTTTAGGTGTAAGGAAAACGGCTGTTCTTGAAGAGTCAACATTTCCTGTTCTACTGGGTGGATTCTTATAACACCACCTATAAACACCTATTCTCATGCCTGATGCCTATTTGATAAGTTTCGTGCAAATCTGTCTAACTTTTTGAGTGAAATTGCTGATGGTCTGCTCCAAATTTCATTGGTTCCTTATTTAGGACAATGCCCACTCTTCCACCCGGTTTCATGGTAATCCGTCAAGCAGTTTAAGTGTAATTGACATAAGTGGTTAAAAATAAAAAGCCTTATCTTGCAAAGCTCAAAAAAGTGAGGGAAAAAAATCAGAATCCACTGCAACAAAGTTACAGAAAAATCTGTCAAGTAGATTTTGTGTAATCCCTCTACCAGACAAACAGACACTTAAAACTCCCTGGTGGAGGTAATAATGGTGACATCTGCACATATTTGTATGCATTTGTATCTTCTTTTTAACACGGTTTCTTCTTTGTCTTCCGACAGTTGCAAATATTAACACGCATGAATCAGTCAGCAGGCACAACCACACAACAGCAGGTATGGAGCAGTGGAGCTCGGCATCGCTGCCGCTCACCGGTGGGTTTGTCTCTGTTTTCCTGTCATGGGCTTTCGTCTCTTCTCCCCACTCAGATCGCGCTCTAAAAATGTCACTTTTGATTGCCTTTGTTTTCAGAGGAGCTTTGCTTGGAGCTCACCAGGGCAATTGAGGCCGGTGACACGCGAGCCGCATCACAGCACGCGTCGGCTCTGGCTCGGCAAAGAGCAGCGCTGACGATTCAACCGTCTGAGAGGAACTACACTGATGGAGAGATCAGGTGAGAAGAGATGAAGGTTTGTTCGAGGTCACTATGACTGATAGGCGTTCTGGGATTTCGCAGCTCATCGTGCCGTGTTTGTGTTGCAGTTTATCTGTGGTAGTGGAGGATGTTTCGTCATCCTGCTGTGTCACAGTTAAAGTCTATCCTTACATGACTGTGGCTGCACTCAAGCAACAGGTCAGACTCTCAGTAAACCAATAATTCAATGGGAACAAGAGGTTGTCAATAGCTAACTCCCACCGCTCTCGTTCTCCAGGTGTTTTTTGAGTACGGTTTCCATCCTCGTGTGCAGCGCTGGGTGATCGGTCAGTGTTTGTGCACTGAGCCGAGGTCACTGGCCTCCTACGGGGTGCAGAAAGATGGTGATACAGCATACCTGTACCTGATCTCTGCCCGACAAGCCCGCATCACTCGCCAGCTGTTCCAGCAGGACCTGGATAGCGTCCTCCTCGCCCCACCTTTCCCACCAGGCAACGGACCTACTTCTCAAGACTGGAGGGGTTACAGCACCCTGCCCTCAAGACTACTCCACAACAACCAGGGTTAGTTCAACAAATGGTTTTGTTGAACAGTGTGTTCCGACTCACTGCCAATACCTCATTCAAACAAGGGGAAGCACAGAACTGTAAACTTGTTTTCTCTGTTTTGCAGGTAGCGCAGGTGGCGACAGACCGGGTGACACGAAAGATGTCCTGGACATTGAGCATCTGCAGCTGAATGATCATACCAACAAAACCAGTAAAACACAGGTATGCTGGCTGTCTATACAGTTGGCAAAACGGTAGACAGGAAACTAGTAAGCTTTGAGGCATTGTTTGATCTTTGTGGGGATTTAATCTCCGTGTGAAGTTTAAACGTGTGCTGAAGTAGCCTAAATGTACCTGTGGAGTATTTGACCTTTGTTTGAATGTGGTGCACACGCACAAGGATGCCACTGAGTGAGAAGGTCCGAACTGATGTGATACCCAGTCCTGCCTATGGGTTCATGCTATCCCCATAAGACAAAAGGCCCAACAAAAGCTATGAAAAAGAATGCTGGCAAGCTAACATAGATGTTGATAGATGGATTTAGGTCGTTCCGAAAATTCAGCTCTGCAAATGTTTTATAAGGAGGGAAGGATAGACATATTGCCTTTGGTAAATTGTTACCTTCAGCTGGACCTCATGAGCAACAGGAAGTTGTGCACATGATATGTTCGCTGTTCAAGTGGTGAGAACAGCATAACATTTAGCCAGCTAGCGAGCAGGACGTACAAAGCTATCAAAGTTTAAAATGGTATAATCAACCAAATGATTCCTTTTAAAATCTGTGTGAATGTCATTCTCCCAGCAGACAGAGTGGGCTTGCCCCTCATGCACTTTCATCAACAAGCCGTCCCGGCCGGGCTGCGAAATCTGCGCCACGGCCAGACCTGACACACACATCCAGCAGGTACCGCATAAATCTGTGACATTGAATCCTTTTTCACTCCTCTTTAACATTTCCCTCAGCGACAGTCACCTCTGTTTCTCTCTTCTCTCACCAAGGAGAGAGGGAGGAGGGAGGTTCGAGGAGAGTCCGGTTTAAGCAGCAGCAGCAGCTGACTGCCCATCATCCCTGTCTGGTCGCCATGCCGCACTCCCTCACACACACATACACACACACAGAGATTGAGGATGCTAAATCTGCCACATACATGTTGACAACATTCTCAAAGACTTGTCGAGTGCACTGAGAGTCGTCTGACAGCTGGTCGGCTGCTGAAGACGTTTGAAGCACTGTAGCATGACGCAGAGCGGCAGTGGCCGAGACTCAGGCCACGAACTGCAGACAGAGAGCCACAGCTTTGACCATCGATGTGGACGTGACCATGACATACATCCGAGTTTAGCCTGACCTCTTTATTTATTTCCCAGGGTGTGTGTGGCGTAAATAACACAGGTGGCCTAATATTTATTTTCTATGAGAGAGATGTGATGTAAGTTAGCTGTAAGCTGTGGATCTGGAGGTGAGAGGACTTGAATTTCTGCCAACTGAAGTGAGAGGAGTGGTGATTGGGTTTGTTAGTGTCAGCCCATGGGGTCCTAAATGATGATGGAAACCATGTTTAAGAAAACACGGGGCATTTACAGGGTTGCTCAGTGCTTTTATTTTTTACAACATTGTATTGAGTGTATTATTTTTATCAAGATTCATAATGTAATTACTGTACATTTTAGCAGTTGATCTAATTTCCCTCTGAGCTGTGACAAATGGAATGATTTGTTTTCAGTATTTAAGGCTGTTAACACTTGCATCAGCTGATTAAACAAAATTGAAACTCAACAAATCTTTGTCTTTTGCTTTATTCCTCTGAGGTACAGTAATAAATGGACAAATAGGGAATTCAAGAGACTTACAAACACAACCATTCATTTTTAGGGGAAACATTTTCTCTGTTGTAAAGTCATTTGTGCTTTTAAATGTTGGGCAGGTTTTGTGATCATTCTCAGTGTAAGAGGTTTGGTTCTCCACAGACTGACTGAAGAGAAGGCCGTCATCCTACAGGATGACATCATCCAGAGGTTGTGTCAGTCCATGAGGATTCTCACGTATCTGTTCTTGTTACTGTTTCAATTAAGATAATCATTAAATGTTAATAAGGAACTAAAATATGGCTTATTTTCATATGACAAACTACCAAAGCAAATTTGCCTATAAACACTGGTGCATTTTTTTATAGTGTGTATTTATACACCAGGGCTAAGTGCACATCTTAAAGGAGTACTAATGAGTACTGCATGGAGTTCAGTTTATGTGTCTGTGTTTATGGAGGGAACTTTGATAAGAGGAAAAAAATAACCCTGATGACATGATGGTTGGATTGTGTTTGAAAATTTTAAGTAGATGTTTGACAGACAGTTTAGTTGTTTAGAACTTTGGATTGTGTTTGAAAATTTTAAGTAGATGTTTGACAGACAGTTTAGTTGTTTAGAACTTTGGATTGTGTTTGAAAATTTTAAGTAGATGTTTGACAGAAAGTTTAAAAGTTTAGAACTTTGGACATGGGGTTTTAAACTTGTGGGCAATATGATACAGTCATGTCAGATCAATTAAGTACAAGTTTATGATTTGTAAATCCTGTTGACATCGAAGTCAGATTCATGCTTTTCATTTCTTTCAGTATTTGATCTTTCTGGTTTATTTCCAACCTAGCTAGTTTGTTAAATATATTTTGTTGTCTGTAACAAAACATTGAATAAATTCTTCACATTTTTATCAATCCTCTTCTCTTGTGTGACATAGTGGAAATTTTCTGATACTGTGTAATGGGAGAAGAATATGACATGTACCTGGATCTATAGCACCTTTTTAAATCATTCTTAAGACCAAATATCCTACATCATGGAACTTTTCAGGCAAATTTGTTGTCAGAGCTGCAAAGATGCTGACAGCAGGGTTAGAACAGGACAGAGGGGAACTTGTGTCCGAAAAAAACGAGCCAAATGTCTCTTTTAAAAATACCCTTTATTTATTGCCACAACCAACCGGTTCATCATTCCATGTGGGATGGGTGGTTCTGAAATTAATGAATAAATAAATAAACCATATACATTAATACCAAATTAAATAAACAGCATTTATCTAACAGTCACAAATCAGGGATACTATAAAAAAGCCTCATGGACTGATCTTGAATGCAAGGGTTGCACTCAAAATGTGTATCTTCTATTTTCAGTGTAAATAGAAATAAATCAGTCCATCATCATCATAATCAGTTTAAAAGTAAGACCCCTTAGTTTGAAAAAAAAAAAACTAGTAACCTGGCAACCTAAGACAGATAACTTAGCTGACTTTAATAAAAGGTACCCTAGAACAAATTTGGCAAGTTAATATTATTGAAAATATTTAAGGATATATAATCCAGGAAGAAATATCTAGATAGACTAATTCATCCAGTAGTCCAGTACGTGGAACTATGAACAATCGTTGGTTAACATGTGGGAGGCTCTACTAGTCACTTTAGAGAACACTATTCACAGGGTCTCATTAAATAGGCTATTAATTCACTCCATATGACTAAATAACAGTCTGTAGGACACTTTCTGGATATTTCAAGTCCAAATTAAATGAACAGTAGAAGAAAAAGATCTTTATTCATGGAGACCAAATCAAATTTCTTTCTTTCCTGTTTTTTAAAAGTTTGATTTATGTCTTTGACTTGTATTAATTTCTTAAAAAAACAAAACTTTCTATATCTGGATCCTTGTTGCCCTTAGGGGGCATTTCCTTTGCCTTTTAGTATGAGTTAAACGTTACCTGTCAAATGTTCAAATGTCAGCGGCTCACTGGTTTGTACGCAAGCACTTAAGTTTACAGCTCATAAACTAATTTTTTGGGGGCCTATCCTTATGCTATTACAAATTGCATAGCATACCCCTCCAATTCAAGATTAAATGCAGTTGATCCACAGACTCAGGTGGGTAAGAGCAGACTTGTCAGCACGTTTCATGAATCTCACGATTTTTTTTCCTCTCTTTGCTTTGTGAAAGAACAAATATTACGAGAACACTCGTGCACGGGGCCCAGTGTGCTTTACTGAGAAAAACTGAATGCAAACATACCTTATTTAAACATAAGACAGATCAACAGGGCATCTTTAATAAAATTGCAGAGTTCAATGGCTCATTTTAATTCTTTGTGCAGTGCTTTCATCATGGTTTTGACACTTGGTGTATTTCACAGCTCTACACTAAATAACTGGTACTGTAGCTAATTGTCATTAAGAACAATTAATGGTCAGGCCCTCCCCCCTCCTTTTGTAGTTTTTGGACACAGAAAAGTCAATAGCAGATTAGTGAGGCTGTATAAATGTTTTTTATGACGAATATCAACAAACTCAACATTTTGTTTACATCGTGTGTACACATAAATCCTTTTTGCACAAAGCCTAATGTAAACATCTTGAATAAAAGCATTTTAAATGTATGTCAGATTAAGTACAGTATTATGCATGAAACATGACAGATTTTCACATCTTTTAATTTGGCATTTATAAATAAGAAATAAACACATATTTCCAAGAAAGTTATCAAAGAAGTATAAAGATTTTGGATCTGGTGATGGCTTGTTCAACAGATGCAGGTGTCCAGGTATATTAATGGAGGCAAACTGGTTGTCTTTTACATTTCATACATCACCATCCTCACTGATTAAAGTAAAAGAGCTAAACAAATAGTGCAGTTTATGTACCATAAATTAAGGAAATCACACAAAACAAAAATCCTTAAATTCTTTTACAAAATGCAACTCAACCATGACATTTATAGTTACCGGTGAAAACATCATCCTCTCTTCCATTTGTCATATGTGAGATGCACAGTACAAAAGCAGTGCATACTGCTTAATTCATCAAGAAAACCTGTTCTTTTTTTCTTCTGTGTTTAAAGAATGAAATACTTGTTGATATTAAAGCAATCCAAAAATAAAAATGGAGTCAGTATATTATTTCCGGTCACTTACAGAGCCAAACCCTTCAGTGGATTTAACTGTGGTCCACATTTGTCACAGCGAGGACAAACCTGAGAACACCTCAGAGGGCCCTACTTCAGTAGTCCGACTACTATGACTGGCGCTTACTTCCAGAAGAGGATGTTCCAGAACAGCAGCCAGCAAGGATAGACGAGCAGGGCTATGAGTGGGTAAATCAGAGAGCCATACAGGAAATGGTCCAGGATGCCCTGTGAGATGACTGACAGGTAGAGCAGCCAACCTTCCTGGAAGCTGACGGGAACCTCCTGCAGTTCTTGGAAGAAAAAGACAGAGAAGAGTAGCGTGCAGGCTGGACTGAGGAGGACCAGGATGAAGGCTGATAGAACCCTGATGAGAGGAGAAGAAGAAAAGGGTGAGATTTGACCAATAGATGGAGGTGTGGAGCTGCAATGGCTAAAGAGTGGAGCAGGTGCGTTACTTTGGTACGTGGGGTGTGACGAAGGCAGCCATAGGCACCAGGGTGAGAGCCAGGATGAAGCCCAGGGAGAAGTTGATGAGGGCGGTGCAACCCAGCAGCACAGCCAGGTATAGCACAGCCACCAGCTTCAGCACTCTCCAGCCCTGCTCTGTGCCCTCGCCTGACAGGAGCCTTTATCAAACAACACAAGACACAGGTCATTCTTCTGCGCCACAGAAATCTTAAACTTGTACAAGTTTTGAATCGTCTCAGCTAGCTCTGTTCTTCTCGGTGTCGGCTCACCGCGCTGTTCATTTTTTCAGCAAGTAGCAAAACTATGGGCTGAAACAAGCGTCAACATGGTTCTGAGTTTGTGACTTTTAATCAATCCTTTTTTTTTTAAAGCCTTTGGTTGTCCATTACCCTTTATAATCCTGACAGAAAATATACGATCTTAACCGTGTAAAAAGGTTTTTCATTGCAGTAAACTCTGGGAGTGTCTGAATAAAATGTGTGAACATATTATCTCAAGCGTGAATTATTCTTACGTCTGCATGAGTACTTCACTGGCATACAGTGTGGGACATTTTCGGCTTTTTATCTCTTCTCACATGTTCACAAAAACATTATTATATTTATATAATGATATAATATTTTATTCAGATTCATTGTTTTACACCAATGTTAAAATAATATGTAATGTAAAAGTTTGTGTGTTATGATCTCTAAGAAAAAGTCATTAGCAATTTGGATGACATGGTAAAGGATTTTAGTTTTTTGTTTTTTAAAAATATTACATTCATTAAAGAGTGTCAGCGCTCACTCAACAAGTGCTGCTGTCTTTAAGACCAAGACAATGTGGCATTGAAAGGTATATGAAAATAAAAATAAAACAGTTCAAGTATCAAAAACTAGAGTGTGCAGTATACCTGTGTGTGTTGTGAGGCAAAGCCAGACCTGCTGTGTAAACAGCAATAGCTGTCAGGACCACAGCCTCGGTCTCAGACACCGGGAAGTGTTCCACAGCCATCTCCTGGAAGTGGATTGGCAGGGTGTACAGAGCTGCTCCTGTCAGATGACTGATCACCAGAGGAGTCAACACTGACAGCACTCCAGGACTGGACACCTGAGAGGAAGCAGATTTGATTAAAGTGGTAATTTAATAGACTCAAGATAAGTAAATGGAATAATTTATGTCTCCTTTGACGCAACATGTGTGTCTAACCTGCTCAGTGTCAACGCCTCCGTCTTCTGTTCTTGGTGGAGGAGCCACAAGTTGAACCCAGAGGTCTAAGGCCTGCATCATAGTCAAGGGCCAATCTCGCATTCCACTACATATCATTAAGACTATTAAAATCACAGTTTACATGTAATCAATAACCTGAGCAGATTCATGTTTGGTCTATACGTATATTCATATGTTTTCCTCTGTTGCATTTTTGGATCAAACTGAAGGTAAAGTAATTGTAAAGGATACACGAAGCAGCAGAATAACGGCGAGGAGGCCAAAGGCTGGCATGTAATAGCCAATGGACACAAAGTGAGAGAGCGACGGCATGAGGTAGAAAAAGTAGGACTGGTGTAGACGCTCCAGGAGGTTATTCAGCTTACGATACATTCCCTCCAGGAGTCTGGAGGATATTCAAAAAATAAAAATAACAGAAACAACAAAAGCAGATACTCAAGAACTGGTTATGAAGGTGAGAACTGGAAAACAAAGGCTACTGGGAACATAAAACTAAAAGAATACGCATGTTCTGACCTTCCGACGGTCGTGGCGTCAGTCTTGTACTGACGGAAACTATTGATGCCCTTAATGGTGGCGGCCTCAATGTGGTATCGCAGGAAAAGGCCATGATCCCCCCAAGGCCGACCACTGGCCTGCTTCATCACCATCAGCATCATGGTCTGGACTGATTGGCTGTAGCCCGATACACTGTCCCAGTCGTTCCTCTGCAGCTGTAGAAATATCCACAGATAGATGCAAGATTAAAAATGATCCCACACCCAGACAACCTCAGGTTATCTAACTATTCTTCATATCGAACACTTGGCAGAAGAAAAAATGTGTTATGTTTCGACTACATCTCATGACGAGTTTTCACCTTGCCCTGGATGGTGCAGAGGACTCCGATCTTCTGACAGAAAGCATAGAACAGGTTTGCTAAATCCAGGTTTGGGAGCTGGCCGTTGAGACCTTCCAGTACTAGATCCAGACTGGTGATGACATCACTGCTGAGCTCCAGGGAGAGAGCTGCCTGAATTGAACCACCACGGCCTTGAAGTGGAGTCCAGTCCATACCTGGGTGCACCATTACAGAAAAAGGTTAGCTGAGAAATGTAGTCTGTCTCTACATGAATGCATGCTGGGAAAATAACTCTATACTCTCTGGGACATTTGTTGATCCTTTTTGAACAGGGTGAATACTGGTGATTACCTGTAGTGTTGGTGTGGTGGTAGCCCTCCAACCAGGCCTGCATACCAATCAGATCATGCTCATTAACGAGAAAAATGATGTCTTTGGCCCAGTAAATCTGACCTATTGAAGAACACAGCAGTCATTAAAGCAAAAAATACCGCTGCAATGCCATTCAAATAGTGTAGAGGGCTGTGGGTTCTGTACTCACTCCTGAAGTACTGTGCTAAGCCGAGTAGCAGCCCCACTGCCTGGTTGTTGCCGTCGCCTGCGGTGCAGGGGGCACTCAGCACCAGGGCCTCAGTCCGTGGAGCTCTGGGGGCCCGAAGGATCCCATATACATTTGTGCCTTTGACCATCTGAGAGGAGAAAGGAAGGGATAAGATGAAGATGGGCCATGGATAGCCGTAGAAATACAAAAAAAAACATAGAAATGTGAGCAAAAATGTGTCCTTTACAGAAACATTTTTGAAGTCCTCTATCACAAACTCACATATCTCTCTTTGTTTTCATCAGGGAAGGGCAGCGTGCGAGAGAACCTCTGGGTAAACACTTCCAGCCCTCGACTCTGCATGGTCTTCACCAGCCAATCTACTGGCATTCCACTGCAGGGAAACAAATGGCCACATTAGACTGGTGAAATGAGCTCACATATTGGACTTGTGCGTAAAAACACATATTGGGAAACCTTCAAAATAAAAACACTCAGCATTATACATTTAACAGATGGCATTTGTTAATTATAGCCTTAATTAAGTACGATGTGCACAAATTACTGGCTGAAGCTGTAAAGGAAAATGCAACATCACCTATTACACAGGATATTATTTATATTTAGCTGTAACATGGCGATATGGAGTGTAATTCCTTTACAGCTTTTGTTATGTTTAAATATGAAGTACACACAACGAGGAAATGGTCTCTTTTAAACACTGAGAGGCTGCATTTTATCCTACCACTCCATTGTTTTAATTTTGTTACTGTGCTGGATTGAAATTAGTGTGTAATTATCATCCAGAGTGGGGGTAGTGTTACAAGAATTCTCTAAATCCTCTGTACTCGGTACGCAGTCTGTGTGCATAGTGACTTCAGCCAGTGTGCTTGTCGTAGCATAGGTGTGTGTAGATGGGAGAGACAGCGAGAGTCGGATGAATGGAGACGCAGAGTGAGTGCACGTCCCGCATGTTGGGCTGGCGAACGGAGCAGGTGCTGTAGCGCAGCAAATATGCAGTTTGATCACATCGTGCAGGTGTCAAATAAAGTAACAAGTAAGAACCCAGCAAAGTGGCTAAAGCAACAATGAACAGTGATGGCATGGAGATGACAATAGGTCTAATATGTTCTGGCCAAGAGATACTTAACTCATGGCCATGCGTTACAGAGGGGCTGCGTACATCTCAGACTATCATGGTGTGTCTTCCTTCTATGTAGCTTTGTATTGCTTACCCTGCTTTTCTCTTATGTGCTGAGAACTCTCTGCCTGTGGCCAGGGCCCTCTCCCCAGCTGGAAAGCGTTCCTCCACCATGGTAGACCCCATAGCATTCTCTGACATGTATGTCCGCAGAGTAAATGGCTCAAATGCTAACCCCATGAACCAGGCCACACCCGCCATGTAGCAGACAACACTAAAACGGAAGGATTCCAGTGTACAAGGAATACAAGAGAGAGAAATCTTGTAAGTTATAGGCAGAGGTGAACTTTGGATGTACAAAACAGGCCTTTAAAAAGCCATAGCTACATTTCAGATTTCACTTATACACTTGTACATTATCTTGACATGATTGTGAACTCACCAGATTGGGGCATTGAGGCGAGTTAGCAGGCTGATCAAAGCCCGTCGTCTATTAGGGTCAGACAGCAGCCCCATGTTGATGACTGTTGTAATTAAGCCTGGATACACTGGACCCTGAAGGCAGCACAAGCACTGTAACTAACGTTGCCTACTATACATTATACACTTCAAATAGGTGATTACAGATCAATTATTACTGATACAGACAACCGCAGAATTGGATACATTTTATCTATATTTCCAGGCTACAACAAGCAATTATATTTCCATACGTCTGGTGTCGAGAAATCGTTTTCTTTCACCCTCGGTTAATTGACAGATGTGGTTAGCTAGCTACTTGCTAGCTAGCCGGATGGCTTCATGAAATTGTAAAATATTTTAAACCGTAGTCCTTAATGCAGGCGATTATCATAAACAGTTTGCGCTGTGAGGTAAACCTTTCAGTATTTAAAACAAGTATGAGGAAACACCTTTTTCCAGGGTACAGCGGGTCACATCCACCTGCAGATGAGTGGCTAGTTGACAAGAGCCCTTGCTAAGTGTTTTCAATTTCCTTCTTCTTCTTCTTCTTCTTCTGTTGCTATTTTTGGCGGCTGGCAAACAACTTTGTCGTGCATTACCGCCACCTTCTGAAATGGAGAGTGGGTTTGAATGATTCTATTGAATTTCATTATATTCTCTTGCTAAGGCCCGTCTATCCTAAAAATGTAAATATAGCTCTGTACTCCAAATGCCCTGAGTTTAACTGTAGCAGTACTTTTTACTCAAATATGATGCACTCTTCTTCCAGTTTCTTTTTGAGAAAATGTCTCTCCTGCTGGTAATGAGGACAGCGAATCAGTATGTGCTCCACAGTTTCTTGTACATTACAGTGTTGACATAGACCAGTTGCATGTTAACCAAGTAGCTTGCGTGTACTTTTAATATGTCCAAATCTCTTCCTTGATATAATGTCTTCTTTTTTATTTCTGTTAATTTCTCACATTTCTCCCACCTTCCTTTGAATACTGCTTAGAAACCAAGTAAAAATTTAAATAAAATTGCCTGGGATGGACCAATACATATTTTGACTAGTTAAATACACGTGTTATTAGATTTAGTTGTTAAAAAAGATTAATATAAAATTTTAAGAGTATGAACAAACAAGCGGCGGTGAAATAAAAAACGGCAGTTTTCTGGATTCTTGCACACTTGGTACTTTACTTAGCACTTGCACGATGTAACCAAACTATGTATTTGCTGCGCTGTATTTGCCTGCTCCGTTCGCCAGCCTAACATGCGGGACGTGCACTCTCGCGGTGTTACAGAACTTCCGGAAACAAACATGCTGACGAGACTAGCAAACACGCACACAGCCTGTGACCGTAATGGCTTTGACGTTTCCATGGTAACCATTCCAAGTGACGTCATAACAACTTAACATTACACTACATGTCCATATGACACTTTAAAGGAAAAGTCTATATAAACACGTCAGATTTGTATCTCGACAGATACACAGGACACCATACCTGAGTGCAATTACAGTACTTTATTTGGATCCATCACAATAATTTCAAGAACCATGGAGCAAAGACAAGTCAGGATTAGAAAGGTAAGATGCTCAAACCTGGAGACACATTTTAGTAACCACTGTATTTAGAGAGATTACTGTTCTTTCTTTCTTTTTTTAATTTGTTATTTACAATAGACACTAGATTCATCAAATGGTTAAATATAGTTTCTGCTCATACTTGCGTGTAATAACACAAGCTTCAACTTTTCAAAACGTCTAAACTTTACCACAAACAAGAGGACAAAAAACTTACTGACATTGTGTTTGCTGTCTGTGTTTGTTAGCCGCCACAAGCAAACAATCAAAACCAGAGACAAGAGACGGTCTCCAAACCACCAGCGCCGGAGACAAAGAAGCCCGTTGGTAGTGAAGTCGCTTCAACCCCCGCAGAGTCGAAACCTCGGCTCTGGAGTGAGATCGTTGGTAAGGCGGCCAAAAACCCAAAGACTCCCTCCCCAGTTCAGCTGGATAAGAGGTTCGCGGCTACGGAGGCAAACAACGCACCAAAGGTTGCTGCAGCTAATGTCGCTTCATCATCTCCGACGTCGGAGCAGAACATGAAGCAGACGTTTAAGAGAGGAGCTCGTCAAGGTGGACGAGACAAAACGGCCAAGACTTTTAAGGTAGGTGGCCATGAAATAAGAGATGTTAAAAGCAAAGTTTTACAATCTATCTGTCCAACCAGTGCTATGGTTAGCGAAATGGTTATTACAGTGATTATATAATTGCCCAAAAAATGATTCCCTCCACTGGCTGCCTGTCTGTTTTAGAATTAATTTTAAGTTCACTGCTGGGTTTTAAATCATCTTTCAAAACTTATCTTTACTGTGTGGCTTTTGCTTAATTTATAATAATTTATTTAATTTGTAACTTATTTCCCTGTAACTTTTATGTGCTACTGTTATCCATTATTAATATAATTTTTATTTCATTTTTCCAACAACAGAATTTGGAGCATGAAGGAAAGCGAGAGCTCTGCAAGGTCAATGTGCATCAGGAAGAGAAGGACAGCAAGCTCCGCAAAGGTTACAAATACACTTTGCGGCAGCTGGATGATACTCGGTCAGCTCTGGAGGCGGCCCAACTCCTGGTGCAAAACCTGAAAAGGCAGCAGGCAGAGAGAGATGAGCAACACCTGCAGGAGCTTTCGCAGGCAGGAGTTGACTTCAGGAAGGAGCTGTGTGAGCAAGACGAGAGGTTTAAAAACCAGCTCGCCACACAGATGGAGAGGGTTGAGCGAGAGCTTGCTGATAGAAGAGGAATTCAGATGCAGCAGCTCTCCAGGAAAGAGGAGAACCACAGGAAGGACCTCTTTGACCAGGAGGTCAAGTTTAAGAAGGAGTTTGCTGACTTGGAGGACAAAATGAACAAGCAGCTTTCAGAGGTAGAAGAGAGCTACAGGAACGTGTTCTCTGAGCTGGAGGAGAAGCTGAAGAAGAAGGTTGCTGAAGAAGAAGCCAACCTGAAACAGCAGCTTCTTGAGGAAGAGGCAAACCTGAAGTCAGTGAGTGAGATGGAAGAGGAACAGAGGAACGAAGAGGAAAGCACACAGCCACAGGTAAGCTGCCTCACCGCATATTTAGATTTTAATTCCTTATTTTAGAAGTTTTCAGATCGTAAGTGCAGTTTCAAGGTTGGGGATACTAATTAAAATCAATTTAATGTGTAATTTTATTAAACTAGAATTAATAATCAGGATACCAGCCTGTGCATTATATAAAATAATCTACACAAAGACTGATATATATAATGGGGTATACCATCAGTTTTTGGCACAATGACAGAAGCAGGTGCAGCTTGAAGTGCTGGTGCTACTAATGAAACAGAATATGTCCATTATTGGATCATATCAAAAAGTGTATCATCTGTAATCTCTGGTTCTGTGTTATAAAATATAGACATTTAAATCCCTACATGTTGGCTCCGGCCACTAAGGGGCTCAGTAAGCCCCCTGAACCTACAGCGAGACCTTTGGATGAGAACTCAAATATGCTGTCTTTTTCTTTTCAGGAGGTCCCAATGGAAGAAATCAAGAAAAAGAAGGGCTTCTGGAAGGGCTTCTGGACACGCTTGTTTCAGCGTAAAGAGAAGACCATGAAGTAGTCTGTATAGTTTAAATGTTGGGTTTTCTAATAATAAAAAATAAAGAGTTAAAACGAAGAAACTGTATTTTGTTAGCATTATTAAATGAGCTCAAACAAGGTATTTCTGCAGAAAGGTCAAATATACAGACAGCATCTCATCACAAGTGACAAAGAGAGAAGGAATCAGCATGGTTTTATTCAGTGTGTTCTACCACATAGCCTTGATATGCAGCTCACAGATAACAGAGCAGACATATTATGGGACAGAACACTGCCCATGTAAAGGTTGGATGATAAAGGTGCATATAGAGTCTTCAGCTGCAAAGCCTACATGAGCTGATAAGTGCTTATACTAATTAGTTACATATGGTGAAATATTGGAAAGTGACGCAAATCAGTGCATCTCCTGTAGATGTTTCCACACAAAGTCAACTATTAATTTTTTAATGAAAATTAAATGATGAAATGTTAGTTTCTAAATCATGTTAACTTTTTTCATGCCATCTATGGCTTATTAATTTATTATTAATTGTATTTATAACTTATTGGGAAAATTCACAAACAAATTAATTCTGCATGTACAATGCAGTTGGTGGAGTCAACAGTAAGAGACAGACTTTTTTAATGAGACAAGTTGCAGTCTGAACAGGCAAGTTTTCAATCTGCAATGGAAGATGTATAGAATTTCTACTCTCCTGATATCAAAAGGAGTTTGTCCCAAATTGTGGTGTCCAGACATCACAATTATTTATCATAATTATTCATTGATTTTGGTAACAAAAATGTTTTTATTGCACTTTCACATAAGAAGAACACTGCTATCACATCCATGTTGTGCTACGTCCCAGCTAGGCATTCCTGCCAATTTGTCAGGGCCGTGATATTGGATGTTGGGGTTAATCTGAGGATACAGATGCCTTTGCTACTGGAAAAACTCAATAGATGGATAATAGCCCCCAAAGAAATGTGCCTAAGAATAAGCAAATTTAAGAAACCAATAAGAGATAGACACCTTTATGGTCTCTACAAAGCATGTGTGAAATTCCAATGAATTGTGTCCACCAGTTTTGTGACATACGCTAACCCACAGTAATCCTATGAGCCTACTTGGGCAGAGGCATAAAAATCTGATTCAGATACAATGTTGAGCATTTGCATCCAAATATTTTATCTGTATTTAGCCCAGTTTCAGTGCAACTGAAAAACAATGCTGATAAAGACACATTTAACAGCATCAAAAACATTAATAACCAAAAATACAGAGTATTTAATTTGCATTGAGATTAAAGATTGTACCTTTAAATAATGCAACCACTTACAAATTAACAAGTCAAAAGCAACACACAAATGATGCAGGGTTGACACATTTATTGTTAGCTTCAACACATATGTATATAACGTACTAAAACTATAATTGCCATGTATACATAAAAAAAAAATCAGCTGCAACATTCTCCCAGAATTCTTCTCTATTCAGTCCAATAACGCTGTCTGGTCTCTAACCAAACCACAGTGTACAGTACATTTACTCTCCTCCCTGCTTCAGTCTCTGGAGAGCTCAGAAAACTCTTGGAGATGTTGTCGCACCACCTCATCCAGCACCTTACTCACACCTTTACAAGCAGTCATGGCCGCTTCGATCAGAGCCTCTAAGTGGTCCTGGTGTAGTCTGGCGTCCATCTGCAGAAGAGCAATCTGTCCACCTCGGGGCAACAGCGCTAAAGCAAGAGAGCTCACTCCTCCACTTTCCTCCGCATAGCAAAGGTCAGCGAGGGGTGTCTCATCCACAAACCCGACCGTACAAGCACACACATAGTCCCGCATGGGTATTCCAGCGTCAATCACCGCCAGGGTGGCAGCGTTCACGCACACGCTGTAGTTCCCTCCATCTGACTGCAGAATCTGTTTGCAAAGGAAAGTTTTAATGTTTTTCTGCACAATAAAAACAATCCTCATATTAAAGTGATTCAAAGTCTATAAAAGCCAACACATCAAATCCACCTCTGACTGTTCAACACTAACCTTGACATAGATGTCTATTTGAGAGCGTGGGTACAGCTGGGTCATCACGGCGGCTTCAAACGTCTGCTTCAGGTGGAGGCTCATCTCAGTGGACTTGCGGTCGCCATGTGGCCTCCTCTTCCTCTCTGCTGTGCTGAACGTGGCCATGCTGTACTGACAGTTGATAACGGCTCGATCGTGACGAGTCCGGCTGCGTGAACCTCGCATCTAGGGGTGACAAACATCATGTCTTTAGGCCTTCTTCATTTAACAGATCAATTAAAATGTTATTTGTTGTTCTAAAATAACATTCCTGACAAAGAAAAATCTGTTTTTGCCTAAATTTATGCATATTGTGATACACTTCACTCAGAGGCCACTTTATTATTAGGTACAACTGTGAAATGTAATGTAATCCAATGCAACAGCTCAGCCACATATTCTACCTTTACCATGATAATGTTTAGCTTGACATCATCAGAAAGGTACTAATTCAACTATATGTCATTGTTGATGAAGGTTTTAGTTTGTGGTGGTGGTGTTGTATTTGATGACAAATTGAGAGATGTTTTTTTTTGTCTGATACATTTTCAAACTTTATTAAAAGTTCAATATAAGCTTTGCAAAGTAAGAACTGGAATATATATATTTCTAATTGATATTGTAAAACTATAGCTTCCAGCACGGTGTTTAATTACTGTAAGTTATAAACAGTACACTCGAGGGATTTGAAATCGCACCCCTCAATTTTTGGCCCAATTAATGACCCAGAATCTGGATAAACATCTCTACCTGTTGTACCTCAAAAACAGGTTCTAACCGGCCACCACTACAGCAGAGAGACCATTGGTACCCATAATAAGTCTGTACATGCCAAAACAGTCAGAGGCATGATGGACTTCAAGCCTTAAGACTTCACACTGGTGCTGTGCAGACTGGATATCATCCAGTGTCTGGAGGAGGTGGATGTGTTACACGTCTGGACTGGACAGAAGATGAGTCAATCTAATTCCAGTGAAAACAAGGGGGTTGGTTGAGTGAGAGCAACAGAGTGAACATCCTCCACAGACTCTTCCAGGCAGCTCTGACTGAAGAGTGGTCTGCCATTCAACAGGATGACATCATCCAGAGGTTGTGTCAGTCCATTGCAGTTGTAATCAATGCTGATGGGGAACGAACTGATTAGTGATTGCGTGAAATGTTGAATACTCCAGTTGTGTCACCCAAGAAATGTATGGTGCTTATGTTTTGGGTGTTGTTTTTGTTATGTCTCTTTATGTATTTTAGTAATATTGATGAATAAATAACTGATTGGATTCATTCAGTCTGATTATTGACCATATCAATTTACATTCAATGACGTTTTGAATATTTATAACCTTTAATCTGAAACACGTTGTCTACTTCAGTATTACTGAAGTTTGTTCACGTTCGACACAACAGCATGACATTTCCTCTGTTAGCAGTCGTAAATTGTTGCTAGCTAACCTGCAGCCCTACATCCAAGCTTCTTACCTCATGTGGACCGTAAACCACAGCCAGAGCCTTTGTGTTACCCTGCTCTAAATACGCAGAGCCGTCCGCTTGAGCGAACACACCCATACGGGCCTGCACTTTCCGCAGCTCGGTAGCTTTTCTTCCATCTACACGGTAACCCTGGTCAGACAGCAGCTCCAGGCCCGCCATATTTCCGCAAACACAGCAAGCACCGGAACTGGGCCCACGTGTGCGCTTGCTCTATTACATTACCCATACACCCACTCGCTGCAAGACGGTAGCCCAGGCGGCCCAAAATAGCCATTTTGGATAAATTGCTTCGAATAGCAATGCAGATTTGCTTGTTGCACCCATAACGGTGATCGTTTTGTTTCGAAATAATAATATCGCAATATCTATAGAAAATGAACACAAGAATCATCTGAAGATGACATATCCCCGCGACTTCCGCAAAAAAGTGTTCAACAATTTCATCAGGGCATGACATTTCAGTAAAAATCACAATGGAAGATTTAAAATCATCTGAAATTCAAGTTGAAATCATCTTTGTTAGGGGTAATAAAATGTTCAGTTGCTTACCATCTGCATCCATACCACTAGATGCAACTAAAACCAACACACCTTCATTTTCAGTAAGAATTAAATAAAAATAAATCTTTAGATTTGGTCTCACAACACTTAATGCATAATCTAAATATAAAGTTGATCATTTTAACCTGTCACTTCTGTCACTGTTCATCCTCTTTTAATATTTATGTTTACTTTTGTCACTTACACCTTTGACACTTTCATGTTACCTGTACATGTGTACATTTGTGTTCCTGCAATAAATTAAGTTTTTGGTAATTGCTGCAAAGTGGTTATGTTAAGTAAAAGTTTGTCCATAAGCAGTGATATTTGCAAAAATGAAACAGAAGAGATGGCATTAGCACTCATTTAGAGATTCAAAGTAAAATATTTGTGTATATTACAGTATATACCTCTTAGGATCCCTGCAGCACACATTAGGATCCACTACCCTTCAACAAAGAAATAACACCCTGTGTCTTTATTAAATTTCTAAACTACTGTGTGGTTAAATCTGGTGATACAATATTCATGGCAGTGAACAGAATTGTGCAATAGTTAATATCAGAATGCAAGGAGTAAGACAACTTCAGCACTTTTAAAAATAAAATTTATTAGCATCTCTAATGTGTATAAATAAAAACATATATGAAACAATGTATATATGTATGATGTAA